>OZ012636.1:38796517-39996517 GCA_963942525.1 Ptychoptera contaminata | reverse complement strand
GTTTAGTTATTTTAGATGATACTAATGCACTAAAGCTTTGATCAAAGAGTAGTGAATCGTTTATAATATCTAAATCAGCATCGTTTAGAATATTATTGGCACATGCAGCGGAAGTTGATGGTTTTGGGGAATTTGATTTAGCATAGGTAGACGGTTTTGGGGAATTTTGTTTAGGTGCGATAAACTCCTGCCTTCGAATTTCTTCTTTAATTTCATTTTCTAAGTCTTCCATATCATCAAAATTTATATCATCTTCTGGCTCATAAAATTGAACTGGTTTATTTCCCTTGTACGAATTTGTTAATGTTGTGGGTTCTTCATGTTTTGTCATTTGCTCGGTATTCGATTTTGCACTTAAATTTTGCTCAATATCTTCTAAATTAATATCAAGTAAAAATTCATCATCATCTGGTATAACTACAAGATTGTCTGCTATCGGATCTGGTTCATTTTTAAATACCGTTGGCACATTCTCAATTATAGATGCATTATTGCGATTCGTATTATTTTCAAAAACAATAGGTTCTAGAAAATGCATTATAAAAAAATATCTATATACTCATAAAGGAAAATATTTGTTTTTTAAAAAAACCTTTATATTCTGTTTTTGGATTCGGATTTATTGGCTTGTTTAATGCTTTTAATAAAATATTTTCAAATGCATTTGTGATCAACAAAGTGTCAACTTCTCCACCTAATAGTTTTATGTTTTTTGGTTCTAAAAATAGAACACCATTGATACATCGTAATGGCCCAATTAACATAATTTTTGATCCGGGTATTATCTTTGTATTTAAACATGCAATTGGTGTATATTCCATTCCAATGATTGTCTTCTTTCCGTCTGTTAACTCAAGTTTTAGCATGCGCTTTCTGTCATAAAAGAAATAATTATTTTATAAATGTACTATAAGTAATAAATAATGTATAAACTTTTTGATAGGAGTTTTAAATTCTTCTTTGGGCTCTTCAGCTTCATCTAATTTTTTATTATACAAATTACGTAATTGCTCATAGCAAGGTTCAGCTAAATAAGAGAATATTAAATAGTTATTTGTAAAATTGACAATTTTATTTATTATCAACTTACATATGTCAACAATGTATTGCATTTGAAGAGGATATTTTCCTTGTAATTGAAATAGTTCTTTTTGAGTATTCACAGTATCGGGCAAACAACCGCCACCAATGTCATGCAAATCTGTGAGTAACCATTGTTCATAAGCTTTTCTATGTAGTTCATCGTCCGAAATTTGATTATCTTCTGATAAAAACCATTCTACACATCTATTAATTAAATTAATTAATTTGGTATAATAATACAGTGAAAAAAAATATACCCTGTTAGCCAATCATTACACACGCGAATGTTATCTTTAATGAATCTCAGTTTTTGTTTTGCTGTTCTTTGATTGACATTATTTATCATTTTTATCTATTTTTGTTTTTATTAAACATTTAATTAATTATTTATTTTAAACGTTGACATATTATCAGATTTGGCGCGTTATTGTAATGTCACACTTTTGACGTTTCTAAAAATTTGTAAACAATACTGAAGTATGCTGCAAATAATTATAACAATTAGGCTGCGTTCATTATACTACTAGTCTGTGGAGACCGCACTGTTATTGTTTATCAAGTAGTTGTCAAATTGCAAACATCAACAAATATTACAGAAATTCAAATTAAAAAAATAAATAGTTTTAGTAAGAAATTAAATATACATTTTATGAAGAAACATTTATAAAGTAATATTACTTAAAATGTCACAAAACAAAAATGATTTGTTAGCCGTTTTACAGTTACTAAAAAGATATAATTTGAAGGTAAATATTTCTAACCTCAAAAATTACTTATTTTTAAGTTTTAATTTTTATCGCAAAGGGAACCGAAGATTTATTGCGGAAAGAAGCGAATCTATCAGATATTCCTAGCAATGTAACAGCAGAATCAGATGTAAGCAGTGTTTTAGCTGCTTATAAAAGTGAAGGTGATCCCGAAATTTATGAGACTTCATATACAGAACTTGTTAAATTTGTTAATGAATCGCTTGACATTTATAAGGTATAATTAGATAATTAAATAGTTTGAATTTTATATGTAATATACAAATAATCAATTTTCTATTCTAGCATGAGCTAGCTATGATACTTTATCCTGTTTTAGTGCATATGTATTTAGAATTAGTTTATAATGAACATGAAGATAAAGCAAAGAAAATAATGGAAAAATTTAGTCCAGAGCAAGAGTATTATTATCAAGATGATTTAAAGCGTTTAGCAATGGTGTCAAAAAGAGATCAGATGAATGGAAATGCCCTCACTGACACATTTAAGTCAAATGAATTCATTATTCGTATATCACGGGATACATTATCTCTATTAAAGCGACACTTACAAGAGAAAAAGCAATCCGTGATCATGAATATAGTGAATGAACATTTATATTTTGATTTATATGAAGGTGTGGCAAGAAATAAATCACAGTGTGATGCTACTGCTGGTGCTATGACTGGTGAAGCAAGGCGACAAGACAACAAAATAAAAGTTTATTACGGACTTCTTAAAGAACCTGATTTTCAATCATTAGCGGCGACGCCGCCAGAAGAGGAAGATGACCTTGATCCCGAAGCACCAGACAAGCCAAAAAAGAAAAAACCTAAAAAAGATCCTCTGTTTTCAAAGAAATCGAAAACTGATCCTAATGCACCGCCAATTGATCGTATGCCATTACCGGAACTTAAAGATGCTGATAAGTGGGAAAAGATTCGAGCATTACGAGAAGCAACGAAAAGAGTTAATCTCGGTCCGGAAAGTCTTCCATCAGTGTGTTTCTATACGGTTTTGAACTCGATACACAGTACTACTTGGTAAATATTTTTGTTTTCAATTTTTGTGTAATTAAATAACAATGTCTATTCTAAAAAGTGCTGAGATAAGTGACGATTCATCACTATTGGCGGTTGGTTTTGCTGATTCAACTATAAAAGTCTGGTCATTAACGCCAGCTAAACTAAAAGAAATGAAACCAGCCGAACAATTAAAAGACATTGATCGAGATGCGGAAGATGTATTATTTCGTATGATGGATGATCGCTCTGCAGAAAAATGTCGAACTTTATTAGGACACAGTGGGCCAGTTTATCGTTGTTCATTTTCGCCAGATAAATCATTAATGCTTTCATGTTCAGAAGATTGTTCTATTCGTTTATGGTCTTTGCATACATGGACTTGTGTTGTGGTGTATAAAGGGCATCAATATTCTGTATGGGATGTAAGATTTTCACCTCATGGACATTATTTTCTTACGTGTTCGTATGACCGAACTGTGAGATTATGGGCTACAGACTCTCATCAACCGCTAAGAATGTTTCTTGGACATTTATCAGACGTTGACGTAAGATTAATAATTAATATTATATTAACATTTCTATTAATGATAAAAACATAAATATGTAATTTAAGGTGGCAATATTTCATCCAAATTCAAATTACATTGCATCTGGCTCAAGTGATCGTACAGTTAGATTATGGGATTGTGTTACTGGCAATTATGTACGATTAATGACTGGTCATAAGGCACCAATTTATTCATTAGCATTTTCAATGTGTGGAAGATTTTTAGCATCTGGTTCAGCAGATAAAAGAGTTTTAATTTGGGATTTAGCACATGGACATTTAATTGCGGCTTTTACGAGTCATTCGTCAACTGTACACACATTGTGCTTTAGTCGTGACGGAACAATACTAGCAACTGGTTCACTTGATTGCACCTTAAAACTATGGGACTTTGCTAGATTATGTGAAGAAATTAATGGTGAAAATGTAAATGTTTCACATAATCCAGATGTACGTGAAGGTGATCAATATTTGTTACGTTCTTATCCAACCAAATCGTCACCATTTTTAACATTACATTTTACTCGACGTAATTTATTATTAGCAGTTGGTTTATTTGAATAAAATATAATTTTGATTTTTCAATTTAGGATTAAAAGGTATTTTAATTAAACTGAATTTCTTTTTTTTTCTATTAAACAAATACGCACACAAAAAACACTTTTTATTAAAAAGTTTATGTTTCTTTTTTAATATAATTCAAATAAAGAATATTAAAATTATAATTCGATTTAATTTTACTTAACAATAAAAAGAAAATAATTCTTAAATATCATTGGTACAATTTCATCTGATATAAAATTTCTGTCTGGTCTTTGTGATGCAAATGGATTTATAGCTGGTGCATGAATAATTTTTAATTCCCTTTTTGATTCCTTTTCAAGACGTGCTAAGTCCAATGGTGATTCATATTCCGTATATGATGTTATAACAATTGGACAACCAATTGTTGTTGTTGCCCGTATTGTTTCAGGCCAAGTATCTAAACCGTTAAAGCCCGTTGGACGATAAAGACCCGGATTAAAGAAACAAACTAGATAAAAAAAAATAAGCAAAATTAGTTGTATCAGTAATTAAATAATTTTTTTAAATAAATTAAAATTACCTAAATCGGGTTTAGTAAAGAAAGAACTCTTTGCATATTCATGATACAATTTTCCACATTGGAAATCAAATTTCACAGCGCGTGCTGATTGACGACATGCTCTGCACATTCTAAACAAACATAAAAGAAAATTAATAAAAAAAAATGTAGTTAAATAAATTAAATTTACCTTATTCTGCTTAAGACATCCAACGGAAGATTTTCTGAGTTTAATTCAGGTCCAATAAACACAATCCTAAGTTCAACTAATTGTGGAACAAGATGTAAAAAGAATGCCTCCCATTTATCTAAAGTATCAGCTTCAAATTGTAACTCAGCGCCAATTAAATGAATAATAAATTTATCTGGAATTTCAATGTTGCATTTTTGGGCGGCCGAAAGTGCAGTTAATGGAGCGGTGGCTACAAGACTTAGTGCAGCATGGCTGCACTCGTCTTTTAGATTTGCATTATTTTTGTACATGTCTTTGAACGCACCATCCATTGTTGCTGGCAGTTTATATTCAGTCTGATATATTTTGGACGGAAGACTTGGTTCTATGCGACCAGAATTCTTTTGACGCAAAACCAGCTTTTGAAACAGCGAATACGATTTGCACCAGATTTTATGAGTTGCTGGTAAATGATCTGGATGGTGAACGCAGTAGGAAGTTTGACCACAATCCGGACAAGCGATTAATAAATTGGGACGCCATTCGCGGCATGTGTTTGTTGCACATATCCTTGGATAGAGTAGTATTTCGCGTTCAAATAGCTGTAATTGTCGTTTTAGAAATTTTTCACAAATTAACATTGAGTGTGTTCGTAAGCTACGGAAATCTTCATTGTTCAAAATTTTTGCATTGTTGTACAAGTGACCACCTAAAAGTTGTATTAAAATTATAATAAATTACATTGAAATACAAGGAATAAAATAAAAACCTCTCTTCTTAGCAATATCTTGGATGGCACTGCACAAGTCCTTATGAACTGGTAAATCGTCTTTCATGTGCTGCTCGCTACAATACGACACCATTTGGCAAAGCGAGCAGGTAGTAAACTGTTTTAATGGAGTTTTACAAATTTGGCAAATGGTCGACAGAAAAACCGGACGGGGAGATATTTTATATTCAATATACTCTTCGTCTTCATCTGCCGGAGGTGGTGGTGGTTTTTTTGACGGAGGTGCTGGTACACTAGTTGGTTTTGGTAAAATTTCTGGTTTTCTAGATTGTTTTGGTGGTATAGCTTCTTTTGGATTTGATGTACCAGGTGATGGTAAGTTTTCCTGCTTAGAAGAAACAGGAGGTGATGGTGATTTTTTAATACCTAAGGCGACAGGTTTAGGTGGGATAACAGGTTTTATACCTTGGGGTTTTAATGGAGCAGAGGTAGCAGCAGTAGCTAATTTCTGTTCATGTTCTACTTTTGGTGAATTTGAACCTAATAGAACATTGGGAGGATTGGATGGTAATGGTTTAACTTCCGAAAGAGATTCAACTTTTAAGTTGTCCTCCAACTTAATCTCTTTCGGAATTAACTCGTTTTTTGAACCGGTGGCAATTTTTTCTTGTTGCTGTTGTTTCCCATCTGGCTTCTTTCCCGGCGGTGGTGTTTTACTTTGCTTTTTTGGTTGCTGCTCATTTGGCTTTTTTTGTTTCGGACTATTATCTTGTTTTTTTTCATCCTTTTTTGCTGTATTTGGTTGTGGTGCTTTCGGAGATTTAGCTTGTGTAGATTCAGTTGGTGTTGTCATTTTAGCGTCAAGAATATCCAAAAGTTTAACTGGCACTGTTACTGCATCCATTTTTTCTTGAGCAGTTTTTTCAGGCAATTCGTGAGTTTTTAATTCCGCAATTGCTTCTGTTTGTTTCATATTAGCCTCATCTTTGGATCTCTTATTACTTGTTGGTGTAACATTCTGTGCTTGCCTTACTAATTCTGGGATTGGTTCTCCTTTTTTAACAGCAACATTTTTTTTATCTGATTGGTTTTTGTTATTGGTACCCTGCGATTTTGCTGACGATTGTTTTGGTTGTTGATCAACAGACGGAACAAAATCGCTTCTTTGCTCGTTTTTTGAATTATTAGATGTTTGTGATGTTTTGTCTGCTGACACGGCGTCTTCAATTGATGATTTTGAAATAACGCTCATATCCATTGGGATATCAGTATCAGTCTTAACTGGTTTATTTTTCTCATTATTTTTACCCTTAGTTTTTTGATCTTGTTTAGGCTCTTGTTTTGTTTCTGGTCTAGGCGACTTTGATTTATTTCTTTTATTCCCATCCTGCTTTGGTTGTTGGGGTTGCAAATTCTTTTTTTGCTCACTTGTGTTTGATTTAACTTCTGCAGCAGGAATTGTTTTTGTTTCGGATAAATTCATTTTCGAAACAGAATCGATTAATTCAGTTAAAGCAGCGTTTAATAACTGCTTATCCATTTCTTTATTTGGAGTCACAGGTTTTACTTCGGATTTTATTACTTCGGCTGGTTTTTCAATTTTAGTTTCGGGCGGTGTAGAAATTGCCTCAATAATTGGTGCTGGTTTTATTGTTTGAATAGTCTCTGGTTTTGCAACTGGGCAAATAGCTGGAATTTCTGTCGCTATTTTTTTCTCTGGCAAAGAAATTGGTTTCACATCAGGTATATTTGGCAGAGTTACTTCAGGGACTTTGGATGGCATTGTTTCTTGAACTAAAGATGGAGTAACTTCGGCTCCAAATATGGCGCATTTAATCATTTTTGGTGTATTTTCAACTTCTGATACTTTTGCAACCGTTGGCAATTCAATTGGTTTTACAGGAGCTGCATTTGTTGGTTCAACTTTTTTGGTTTCTTTTACATCTGGCTTTGGTGATTGTTTTTTGTCCTGTGATTTAGGACTTTCTGATTTAGGTTTCTCTGCTTTTGGAACAGACACTTCTTTTTTCTGTTGGTGCTTTTCATTTTTACTTACATTTTCTGTTTTCTCTATTTCTTTCACTGGCTCTTCTTTTTTCTCTTCCACTTTTCTTTCTTCTACTTTTTTTTGTTCAACATTTTTCTCTTCTACTTTTTTAACTTCTGCCTTCTTTTCTTCTTGTGGTTCTGGTTTTTTCTCATCTTCAGGTAAAGCAGGTCCAAACATGGCACATTTTATAAATCTTGGTTTAGACGATTCTGTTTTTGTGTCTTCTTCGATTTTCTTTTCAACCTCTTGTGTTACTTTTGGTTCCTCATTTTTTTTATTTTCTACAACATCTGTCTGTGGTAACTGCTTTTTTTCCTGAGACTTAGGACTATCAGGTTTCGGTTTTTCTTGTTGCGATGGTTGAACAAGTGATTCTAGTTTCTTTTGTTCATTTTTTGGCGACTGATCTTTTGTTTGTTGTTGTGGTTGTTGAGTGCCATGTTTCTGAGATTCAGACTTTATAACTGTCTCAATTTTCTTTTCTTCCTGCTTTTCTTCTTTTTTTATTTCAGACTTTTTATTTTTTTTATTTGATTCTGATTCTTTCCTTTCGCGTTTTTGATCGTTTCCTTGTTTTTTATTTTCTTGAACTTGTTCTACTTTCTTTTCAGGCTTTGCAGATTTTACAGAATCGACTGGTTTTTGCTCATCAACTTTTAATGGCTCTTGTTCTTTTTCTTGATTTTTATTATCTTTTTTATTTTTTTTATGCTCCTCTTCTTTTTTCATTGTGGGGACGATTGGTGGTGTTTGAATTGCTTCAATTTTAGCCTCTTCTACTTTCGCTACAGGTTTTATCTCTACTTTAGTTTCCTCTTTTTTTAAATCTGGTTGCTCAGTTGCTTTAGCTTCCTCTGCTTCCTTATTTTCTAAGTTTGCTGCTTCGCGCTTTTTACTTTTCTTGTTTTTCTTTTTCTTCAAAGTTGCTTCACCGTCCACATTTTGTTCTGCTGGTTTTGGTGGAACCATTGGTGCACCATTAACTTCAGCTGGCTGTTGATCACCTTCTGGATGTTGTGCTTTTTTCTTCTTATTGCGTTTTTTCTTAGCAGTTCCTGTGTCACCTGGCGCTGCTTCTCCTTCAACACTTATAATTTCACCATTCTGTTTTGTTTCAGTTGGTGGTTGAACTTTTGGTTGTTGTGCTTTCGGAGGTTGTGGTTTTGGTGGTTGTTGCTTCGAAGGCTGCGGTTTCGGCGGTTGTGCAGTTTGAGGAGCATTTTCACCCGGTTGTTGATTCTTATTTTTATTTTTCTTCTTTTTTTTACTGGTTCCATCTTTAGCAATTTCATTTGTTTCAGGCCCATTAACACAATCGGTATTTACGGTTGGCTTTGGAGTCTCAACTGGTTTTGGCGAAACTTCTACTTGTGCTATTTTAACATCAGTTGCAGGTTTTGCAGGTTCAACGGGCTGTTGAACAGGCTTCTGTACTTCGACAGGAGTTACATTTACTTGTTGAGTACTTGCTTCGGCATTGTCAGTTGCTTGAGCAGCACCTCCGCCTTTATTCTTTCCTTTACGACCCATTACTAAATTATAAAAGAATATATGAATTTAAAAGAAAATAAAAAATCTTTATAAAATTATCATGTGACAAAACCTATAAAAAAATATAAATTAAAAATAATTACGTGAAAATAAGAGAAATCGTTAAACAAACGGGAAACATTCTACTTAAAGTAATCTACCATGAAAATTGAATAGAGCGAAAGTGGAGACGCAAAGTTTGTTTTTATTTTTAATATTTCTTTTTTATATTTTTCTTCAACATTTTCATCATCATAAAAATAAATTTAAACATAATAAAAGTGGAATCATTGACTTTAATTCATTTGTGTTTGTTTGTTTTTTTTATTTAAAAAAAATTCTAATTTAAATTTATTTGTATTTAAAATATATATATAGATATATTATATGTAAGTATAAAATAAGAGAGGTGACAATTCAGTAGACACATCCCTGATTGTATTATAAATAAATATTTTCTGTTAAAAAAAAAACTCAAAACGAAATTTAAATTAGGCGCACAACTCGCACATTAAAGCAACAACTCGCCATCATAAGAAATAAACGTGAGTTTTAAATAAATTTTCACTATTCTACACATTTTTCTTTTATCTAAATTTTCGTCTATTATTAACGTGTTAAGTTATTTGTACATCGTAGACAATATTCATAGTTGTTAAATTTTCATTTAAAAATTCAGTGACTTAATATAAATTTTGTATTAAAAAAAGATTTTTTTATTATAAACGTGTAAGTAATGTGAGAGCGCTTGTCGTCTTTTCTTTAAAAATATTTTTCTTATGCTTATAATGCAAAGTATATGTATATAACGATCAAGTCGTTGCGTTATGTTGTTGTTAATTAAAAAAATAAAGAAAAAATAAAATAGAAAATAGATTAAAATGTTTAAGAAAATAAATAAAAGTCTGCCAAAAAAATATTATTTTTTTTATTTTGCATTTTTAATGAATGCATATTTTTGCATTTTCATTTTGTTTTTCTTTCAATAATAAATTTTTGTTTTAAATACTCGCATTAGTTTAGCTTAAATGCAATTTTAGTTATTTATTTACTTAATATTAAAATTTTATAGAAAACATTTATTTTTTCATGTCTAATTCTCCTCCAAAGTATTTAAGATATTTTTGCTTTACTTTTAACATTTAACAAATTTTTGAATAAACTATTTTTAAATTTAATTCTTAATTGTAAATTTCACTGCAGATAATATCATTAAATAAATGCTATTGCAGTTACAGTTTAAAAATGTTGTATAATTAATTAAAAGAAAATTCTACTTTAAAGCGGCTTATATTCATTATAATTTATTTTTATTGTTATTTTCTGTTTAGCAATGAAACTATGAAAATAAGATCAAATCAAAGAGGAACCTTAAAACAAGTTAATATAAAAATAACATAAGATTCACTAATAAGAAAGAAAAAAAAAACAGATAAAATTGTAATGTGTAAACCTAATTTAAATAAAAACAAGCATCTATAGTGATGTAATTACCAAATGTAAGTTAAAAAGAAAAGCAAAATTTTTCTAAATTACAAACAACAATAGACACATGGCGTTTCGTGGTTACAGATTTTTCAAGTAAGCAAAGCAAAATTATAAATAAGAAATTATTAAATATATATATATATATATATATATATGTATACTAAACCGTATCTACTTTTTAACAGTTTTATTCTATTTGCTTTAATTACTAAAAATAAATTAAATTACTACCAACATTTTCTTGTAATTTAAAATAAAAATAAAAAACAAACTTTTTTTTTTCCTTCGATTCCTAAACATTGCCAAAAAATTCTATTATTAACTAAGTAGTTTTTTTTACGGTTTCTCGTTTTTTTTTTTTTTTTTCTTCTTCTTTTCTATTCTTAATATTACAAAATTTTATTTTATTAATATTTTCAAGTGTTAAAACGAATATCATATATGAAAAATTTGAAAAATAAAACTTTAATGATAGATGAATACAAAGGATTTATAATTTTACTATTTTTATTATTAGGGAATTTTAAAAGATCACAACCCTGGGAAATTTATTTAAAAATTTTATTATATAAATCACCATATTTGGTTACAGTTAGTAGAAATTGTAATTAAAAATAAATAAATAGTAATCCTTTTGCGTACCTTATTTCTTTATTTAAAAGAAATGAGTAGAAAAAAAAATGATTAAATAAGAAAATAAAAATTCCCTTTATCACCACATATTAAATCCTTTAAATATCACAAATAAATTGTCTTATATAATCAAGTGTTAACAAAAAAATTATAATTCTTGTTGGCACTTAAAACACTATTTTTTTTTTCACAATCTTATACTTCTTTTCTTCGTTCGTTAATAATTAATTTTGCTTATGTTTCACTACAAAACAGCTCCACACATTTCACTCAACTAAACAAGACTAGATCCTAAATTAATTTTACTGCTAGGTTAAACCACTTTTAGATTTTTGTAAATTTATTTTTTTTTATTAAAATCAGTTTTTCAAAATAAAAAAGAAAAACAAGAAAATTATTTTAATGAAAAGCAAAAAAAATAAAAAGAAAAGCATTCAGCTGTTTGAGCAATGAAAATATATAATAATCAAGATACGAAAATTTGTCGTTTTGATCGCTTGCCTCTGTTGTGGTTAATTATATTGTGTGGTTGCGAGTTTTTTGTTTTAAATTAAATCTTTTCTTATTTATTTTGTTTTAAATTCCTCTATTGCAACGATTTATTTTTATTTTCTATTTCTACTTTGTATTTTTTATTTTAACGTTTAACGATGCATTTTTTGTTTTTAGTATTTACACATTTTAAAACTATTTTATTTTTTTTCTCAATAAAAAACATAATTTTCTCACTAAATAAAATCTAAAGGTTAAATATATAATATTATTATAATAATAAAAATATTGTTTTTTTGCCAAAAAAATAAATAAATGAAATATTTATTGAATCGATGGAATACTACGATTTGTGAATTTTAAGAAAAAACTATTCTAAATAATTAAAAATATATATATATTTCAAGATTCGATATTAATTAATTAATAAAGGATAAAACATAATTTTAAAATATATTTATTTTGTCTTTTATTAAGAACAGATGATGTAATTTAATGTGAAATAATTTTTAATTAAAACAATTACAAAACACTATACAATTTGATTTAATTTAATTTAAAATTATTAAAAAAAATTACTTACCTAAGTTATAATAAAAATTATTTATTTTTAACGTAATTATTATTAAATGCGTTTATACGAATACAGATTCGGTTTTATACTGTTGCTATTTATGAAACAAATTCTATGATGAAGCATAAATGACAAATATTTTGTATTTCCCCTATTTATAGGCAAACAAATAAAATAAAATTTTTTGGAATTGATGTCATAATGTGCGTGAATACATAAGTTACGTTGCGTTAAAATATTTAAATCATGCGTAAGCGACTTTTATTCGTATTTTTGTCAAAAAAAAATTTTTATGGACTGTTTATACCAAATTGTTTCAAATGATCAGTGTATTTCAACCCGTTTGAAATAACATAAAAGCGAATATAATTAATAAAAGTTAATTCTCTCAGCATATAATGTACTGTAATGCTGATTAGAATTTATTTATTAAATAATTTCGAAAACATTTATGTTAATAATTAAATTTTATTAATAATGTAACAAAATAATAACAACATTAAATAATAAATAGAACAATACAACAAATAAATTAATAATGTATCGAAGCGTAAATACTACAATTTAGTATCTTCATTACTATCTACAGTTTTCCGTAAAATTTTTTCATCATCAATATTCACAGCTAAGTTATCAACACCACTTTTATTTTCATTATTTAATTTATTATCACCGTTAATTATAATATTATTAAAATTATTCTGCTTCTCAAATAATTTTGCTATACTCTCTAAATCACGACCTTTTGTTTCTGGGACACAAGTTATAACGAAGAAAACACCAAATAAACATAACATGGAATACATCCAAAATGTTCCTGCGGTTGTTATTGTCTGAAATATAAAAAAAAAAATAATAAAATTATTAAAATTAAAAATTTTTTCTTTTAAATTTTCATACATCTTCCAGTGGATGATAAGTTTTGATCACAATAAACATAACACCCAGATTAAATGATCCAGCTAAGGAACTGAGTAGACTCCGTTGTGCTGTTGGAAATATTTCACCCATAATTAAAAACGGTATACACCCGAAACCAATTGAAAAGCCTATCATGAATATTATAAGGCTAGTCAATGGTAAAAATCCAAAGCTTGTATTTCCATGATTGTTTAAATAAAAGGAGGCACCCATTGATGCCATTGATATGCACATTATAATTCCTGATGTTATAAGTAATGGTTTACGTCCAGCTCGGTCGACAACAAATAATGAAAAAATATTACTTAATAACTGCACAGCGCCAACAATTATTGTCGCTAAATGACTGTCAACTGTACTTCCTGATTTTAAATTAAAACCAATATGTTTTTTTTTTATTTTATTATATTAAAAATATTTGATTAAATTTACCTCCAGCCCGAAAGATTTCTACAGTAAAAAATATCACAGCATCAATACCACTTAATTGCTGTATACTCAGCAACGCTAATCCAATACCAAGTGGTAACAATATTGGACGTTTAAATAATATTTTACGTGAAAATGGTTTTTCATGGATTACCTCAGTTTTATTATTTTTTTCGTTTGTTTCACAAACATTTGATTCTAAACAAAAACCAGACAAATGCAGCCAAGCGGCAGAAGCTTCTGCTTCTTGTTTTTTATTTTTCGTTTTCAACCATACAGGTGATTCTGGCAAGAAAATTATTGCGAAAAATATTGAGGCAACAATAACGCTTGATATTCTTGCTAATATAATCCATGAAAAAAAATTTCCCAATATATATGCAACTAAAATACCGGCAGACATTGAAACAGATGGAAATGAACCGAGAACACCACGAATGTCTGGATTACTGCATTCACTTACCTGAAAATAGATAATAAAATTAATTTTTGTCTTTTTATATAGAAGATTGTAATTAATTTACATAAATCTGTGCTGCTGGTAATGAAATACCAACTGAAAGACCAGACAAAAAACGGCCAACAATAAGTATTTCCCAGCGCTGTGCAATAGCAATTAGAATCCATGAAGTGGTCCATATTGGTGATGAAAACATGACAGTGTACTTTCTTCCCATATAATGCATTAATGGGCCCGATAGCAAACTACCAATAAATGCACCAAATGGGGGTATCGAACTCACCCATGATGCTATATTTTTATTTGGTAATAAATCAGGATTCAGTTCATTCATTGATGGTATTGCTGGCGCTGAGTATCCACGAACTAAACCAATACCAAAAAATGCTATCGATACGCATACTGTTAGAATTGTCTATTTATATATAAAAAAATAAATAAATAAACAATTATTTTTATTATTTTATTATAGCTGAACCGGAAAACAAGATTATGTCATATAAATTAAAATTATTTTTCATTTTTTTTTTTTTTTTTTCAAATAAATATGTCACTTTATCTTTATAAAATCATACAATAAAATTTTATTAAAATTAAAAAATGATAGAAGAATGCATATCAAGTGTATAAGTGCATAGTGTTAAATGAATTTATTATCACTTTAAAGAAGTAACATTTATTTTTAATTTAAAATTTAAGTTAAGCTAAGCGTAAACGATGTCATTGTGAAGTTAGATGATTTTTGTCTTGTAGATTCAGTAAGGTAATGAAAATTTTACTTTAGTTTTATTTAATATTTATTTTCAATTTATCAAAGTGTTTATCTACTGCTATGTTGTTCTTGTTATTTGAAAGTCAATTTAAAGTTCAAACTGTTAAAATTGTGCAAAAACACTTGATACGTTTGCATTTTGTTATTAAAATTATTGATAGCTGATGTAGCGACAGTTAATTTAAAATTTATTTTACAATTTATATAAATATTTTCTGTCATTATATTGTATTTATTTATTAAAAATAAGTTATGAAAAGTCACAAAGTAAATTCTTATATTTTTTACGACATAAATAATTTTTTATTGCTTTTTTTTTTAATTAGTTAATTTTCTTAAAGAGTCTCTTAAGTATATATATGTATATTAACAAAAATATATTCTACTTTGTTTATTTTCATAGTTTAAGAGATTTTCTTGAGTTAAAAAATTATTTTCTTTAATAATTTATATAAACAAAAATTTAAATTTAATTTATTCGTTATAATTTAAATTAATTTATTGCACTAAATATTAAATATTATTATTAAAAGTTGATTTATCAATGGGAAAAATAATCATTTTTATTGATTATCTGTAATTTATATATATTTTTTATTAATTATTGAAACAATTATTAATGATTTAAAATTTATTTACTTGAAAGTAAACTGATTTGACGATTAATTTATTATAAAGATTAAGATAAAGATAATTATTTCATAGAAAAAATATTAATAAATTATTCATAAATAAAAATAAACATTAACATAAGTTTTTTTAAAAAATAATAATAATAATAATAATAAATACATTTCAGTATCTATTAATAAATATTAATTATAACCAAATTACAGCTGTCTTTCATAATTAGGTTTTATTTATTTATTTTTTAGTAATTAATAATAAAAACTATTTATCTGATTGTCAGAATATCTATTTATTTATTTGATTTTTAAAGCACGTTATATTTTCTATCTAATTATATATTTATATAATTTTTAGTGGAATTTTTTATTGAAATATAAAATTATTTGCAATTAAATTAATTAAGGAAATTGTAATTTTTTTTGTTCGCTCTTCTTATTTTATTCAGATCAAAATGAATTTTTATTTCATTATATAGTTTACTTATAAACGATACATTTTTTTAATTTTATTTTATTTTCATTAACATGAATTTATACAAAAAATAAAGAAAAAGTAATTAACAGATTTTTTTTACTTAGAAAACTGTATATGCATGTGAGAATATAAGACAAAAAAAAACTTTGCAAATTTCAAATAAACTTACTTGCTTAATTGTCGCTTTTGATAAATTAACTTTCATATTTAGATTTATTATTATTTTTTTTTTTTAAATTATGTTTTCTCTTTTAACAGTTTTTATTATTATTTTTTTTTTTTAAACCAAAACACGTAGTGTTTATCGTTAATTTTTTTTTATTTTAAAGATATCTTCGAGTAGATGTCTGTATTGTTTTAACATTCACGTTTCCTTTACATCCAATACATGCTTTTGAGTATTCTTTTATGTAGTTAATTATAATCCGCAATTGAGCAAAAAAAAAAAAAAAACACACCAAATAACCAAAAAAATAACCTGTTTGAGTACGGTTTTAATCTTTTAACAATTATTTATTAACACAAATATTATTTTAAAACTTAATTCACTTAAATATTATTTTAATTATTAAAATAAATTATGATAATTATTTTAAATTAGCCGAAAATACTTTATAAAATTACTTTATTGACTTTAACTAAGTAATTATTTATATACAGTAGTTAATATTTTTGCACTACGTTATGGACAGACGTAGATTACAAAGAATACTGAGCATTTATTTTGAAAAAATAATAATAACAATATCCATAGATATTTCATACTTAAAAAAGCATGCAAAATGATTATAAAAAAAAAAAAAGTTTTATTTCCACTTTGTTTTTGCTTCTTCTTCTTCTTTTTTTTTTTACTTTAATATAAAACCAACATAATGATTTGATTAAAAATAATAATGATAATAATAAAAAATAAAACAAATTATGTAAATTGCTAACAATCAGTGTTAGTTAGCTGAAATTTGGTGGGATGATCAATGAATTAATAACTTGTGGCTTGTTACTTCAATTTTAATTTTATTTATTTTTTATACATTAATAACTATATAAAAGATTTTTAATTTTTGTATTTTGTTAATACTTTCAAGGTAATTACTTATAATTAGAAATTTAATTGATTTTATTAAATGTTTTAATGATTATTCTATTTTATTATTTTTTTTTATTGTTATCTTATATTAATATATTAAAATTAACAACATTTCTATCAGTTATTTTACATTTAATTATTAATTTAATATGTATACTGTAGTCACGTAAATGATATTAATAACAAAGATATAATACGTGATTGAGTATGTAAGTATATTTAGTGTTTTTATTCAATAAAAAAAAAATAATGATAATTTTTTAATAATAAAAATATAATGTAATACCCTGTTTTATTAAAATTAAGATTAAAACAGTTATAAAAATGCATTTAAAATCAAATACCTAAAATCAAATTTAAGTAATTAATTAATCATTCATTAAAATTGTATTTAATTTTATTTTAAAAAGTAAATTTGCAAAGAATCTTCTTCATTTTATTAAAGAAAATAAACATAAAAAAAAATTGTAGCACGTGCTAATAAAACAGCAAACTGTTGTCGTTGATTTATTATTATTATTATTAATTTTATTTTATGCTATTTTCAACAGACATTATTTTATATAACTCGAAAATAAATGCAAATTTTATTCGATTTCATTGCATTTCATCTTCTATTTCTTGTCGTTTTTTTTTTGTAAATTTTAAGTGAATAAATTTTTGTATAGATATTTTTATATTGGTTAATGTCACCGGATGCTGGCGATGGTGTGATTATTATAAATATTTATACGGTATTGTTATTATTATTGTTTTTATTGTTTAATTAATTTTTTTAATGAATTAATAAAATTAATAATTGATAATAAGTTATTGTTTTTAATTTAAATGTATTGTTGTAAGGTTTTTACTTGTCGGTAATTATATTTTTAAGAAGATACTTATTTTTAAATTGAAGATAAAAATAAAAGGCTAAAGAAATTTAAAGAATATTTAATTAATTAATTTTATGGTCAATTAGAAAAATAATGCAATGACACATATGTATGTGTTTGTTTGCTCCGGTTATCATCATAATAGGTTAAACATCGTAAAAATCTCTCAGTTACTTTTTGTCTCTATGCAGTGATATTTCTTTGATTAAAATCGATTACAAGCTGTTATCTGGATTTTTAAAATTAATTAAAACTTATGGGCGTTTGGTTTTTGCAAGTTTTTCGCCTAAACATTTTTTTTTTCGTAAAACTAATGAGCAATTAGAAATTTTATCTATTCTTCTGTAATTGACGATTAAAAAATGACAGACTGATTATGATATTCACTTGATAATGTTAACATGCTTATCGATTAATAATACACAAATTATTAACAGTATTAAAAGTATTCTTTTATTTATTTATGATAAGATTATTAAATTATAATCCCATATCAAACAAAGTATTAACAACCTTTTTTTTATTATCAATAAAATTAACATTAATAACTGATTAAACATTTTTGATGAAAAAAAAAATGTAATAAAATCAATAAATTTGTTTATTTAATTTACTGTTGAGCTATTGACAGCGGTTTACTTTTATTAATTGTTATTTTCTATTGATAATGATAATATTTGTTATCACACTTGACAGTAAATTATTTAAGTAAATAATTATTATTAATATTATAATCGAATTTCTATATAACTTTTACTTATCAATTATTTGGATTATGTATAAGCTTAATATAAATATTATTTAATGCTACATTGATTATTAAATGTTATACTTATTTGATTTATTTAAATTAATTGATTATAACTTACCTAATGGTTGGCTGTAAAAAATAATATTTCTTTTACGTTAGTGATTAAGTTTTGTGAAAATATTTCTTTATAATTTGTCATTGTTTATCATTTGCGTAACAAAGATGATGATAATACTAATGCAGATTAAAATCTTATCCAATTTAATAATAAATTTCGGATATTCCCAACTAAAACAAAATTGTATTGTTTCTTTACTTAACGTAGATTAGCAAATAAAATTATCAATGAATTTTATTTTGTCTGTGATTAAGTAAGTCAAATATAATACGTAAACAGAAAAATCAATGTGAAATACGTAATTAAATGATAAAATTATTGATAACAATTAAAAATTTGTATAAAAGGTGTGAAAAGTAAAATTGCAATTTAGTTGTTCAATTAGAAATGAAGTCTTTTGTGTTTTTCTTGTTTGCATTTGCAAGTGTAGGAGGTAATTAATAAGCAATTAGTAAATCAAAATTGAAAAAGTGTTTATTGTGCTAATTATTGGATTTATTATTTTAGTATTTAGTGCTCCAGTTGAATTTCCCGGTGAGGGACATGACTGGTCGTTAGTACCAGATGGTGATGGACATTTACATTTAGTTGATTTAAATCCCATACAAGTTGGTGACGCTGATATTGAAGAAATTGAGCCAGCTTTTAACGCTGAATCGGACGTTATATTTATATTGTTTACACAAGCTAATCCAACAAATGGTCAAGTTATCACTTTGGAAAGCACAGAATCCTTAGCAAATTCCCATTTCAATCCAAACAATCCAACAAGGTGATATTCATTGAAATAACATTTTTTTTTTCTGAAATCGTAATAATTTTATTTTTCTGCTTTAGATTTATTATTCATGGGTGGAATAATAATGGGGGCTCCACAGTGAATGTTGCAATTCGTAGTGCTTATTTGCAATCAAGAAATATAAATGTTATTGTTGTTGATTGGGGTGCAGGTGCACAAACAATAAATTACGTAGCTGCACGTAATCGTATTAATGCTGTTGGACCAGTCGTTGCAAGATTTATTGACTTTATGCATACTTTAACTGGTGCTCCGTTCTCAAGCATTGCTGTTGTCGGTCACAGTTTAGGTGGTCACACAGCTGGTCTCGCTGGCAAGCATGTTACTCGTGGCCGTTTACAAACTGTAGTTGCATTAGATCCAGCACTTCCCTTGTTCTCAATCGATCGCCCAGACGAAAGAGTTACTCCAGATGATGCTATTTATGTAGAGGTTATTCACACAAATGCAGGACTTTTAGGTTTTGATTTACCTATTGGTCGGGCATCTTTCTATCCAAATTTCGGTAGCTCCCAACCAGGTTGTTTGGTTGATGTAACTGGTAATTGTGCACACAGTCGTGCTCATGAATTTTTCGCTGAATCAATAAACACCAGTGTTGGATTCTGGGGAACAAGATGTGCAGGATATGAAGAAATCTTAATTGAACAATGCACTAGTAGTGGTCCACGTGAACTAATGGGTGGCGAACCATCAGCTGGCACCGCAAATGGAGTGTACTGGCTTCCAACCAATAGAAACAGTCCGTTTGCTCAAGGATAAACTTTTGTTATCATCTTGTGATAATGATAACATATTTTTGTGTTTAGAGATTAATATATATATTTTTTTTATATATGTACATTTTGTAAATAAATAATATTTTTGATAAAAGAAATTAAGAAAAAAAAAATTATTTTTATTAACTTCGTTGATTATTGTTATACTTATTGATACTTGAAACAAACACGCGATACTAATCACATGGTTGTAAAAGAATTAATAAACTTATCAAAATCTAATCATTTTATTATTATTATTATTATTATTATTATTAATATTTATGTGTGTTAAAAATGTGTGTTTTCGCTAATCTCTATTGCTTTTAATTGAAATAATTCTGTATACAACTGTTTACATAATTCAGCTAAGTTCACCATGTACCGTTTATTGTTTTGTCATTTTATGCTGGGGAAATAACAAGATAATTTGATATAAATCATATTCAATGATAAAATTTTTTGTTTTTATATTATTAATTTGAGATTAGTTTATAATTAATAATAACAAAAAACACTTTTATCAATTAAATATTTTTTATATAAATTGATGAATTTTGTGTAATTATAATTTAGTACAAATTTTGTTTATCATGAAGACTATAGTGTTGTGCTTATTTGCTTTAGCCGTAGGGGGTAATTCTTTATTTTTGTTTTTTGAGTGTTATTTGTCTGATTTTTTTTTTTTTTTGCAAATATATTAAAAATAAATAATTTTTATATTTTTTTTTTACCTTTAAAGCGTACAGTGCACCAACTGATTTTCCAGGAACAGGACATAATTGGTCATTGGTACCAGACGATCAAGGAAAATTACATTTAGTTGATTTAAATCCTATTAAACTTGCCAATGTAGAACCAGAACCGGCATTTAATGCCGAAGCTGACGTTATTTTTACTCTTTTTACAAGAGCAAATCCAACAAGTGGGCAAGTTATAATTATTAATAATGCCGCTTCATTAGCAGCATCAAATTTCAATCCAGCTAATCCCACAAGGTATTTTAAATATTTGATATTAACAAAAGAAAATCAATAAAAATAAAAATTTATTATTTATACAGATTCACAATTCACGGTTGGAATGGAAGTGGAGGTGGATGGAATTTAAGAGCACGAGATGAGTTCTTAGCAAATGGAAATATCAATGTTATTGTTGTAGATTGGGGTGCAGGTGCCCAAACAGCAAATTATGTTGCCGCACGTAATCGTGTCAATGAAGTTGGTCCATTAGTTAGTCGTTTCGTTGACTTTTTGAACTTAAATACTGGATTGTCGTTTTCACTTGTATCAGTTATTGGACACAGTTTAGGAGGGCATATTGCTGGTCTATCTGGCAAACATGTCGCTCGTGGTCGTCTTCAAACAATCATTTCACTTGATCCAGCACTTCCACTGTTCTCAGTTGACCGTCCAGACGAAAGAGTAGATGCTGATGATGCTATTTTTGTAGAAGTCATTCACACTAATGCAGGTCTCTTAGGTTTTGATGTGCCAATTGGTCGTGCATCATTCTACCCAAATTTCGGTAGCTCACAACCCGGTTGCGGCATAGATTTGTCAGGAAACTGTGCTCATGGACGTGCTGTAGATTTCTTTATTGAATCCATTAATACCAATGTTGGATTCTGGGGAACACAATGTGCAAGCTACGCAGAAATTGTAAACAGTCAATGTACAAGCAGTGGACCACGTCAATTGATGGGTGGAGAACCATCAGCTGGTGTAGCTAATGGAATATACTGGCTTCCAACTAACGCTGCTAGTCCTTTTGCTCAAGGTTAATTCAATTTGCCATTTAAATATCGTAAGAAAATATTCTAAAGATTTTGTATTGTTTTAAAAACATAAATAAATAATTAAATAAAATACTTTTTTATATTATTTAAAAATTGTGAAATTATTTTAAACGTCGAATTCCTATATTATTTATCGCGAATGAGAAAAACAGTATTTAGATAAGAAAGAGATTGCTTTAATTGAATTCACAATTATTATTAATTATTATCGGTAAAACTGAAATAATAAGTGATATTAGCGAATTGATTAAAGCATTTATCAGTTGATTTTATTTGGGTTTTCATATTACTTTTTTAATTATAATTATAAATCAAATAAAGTAGCTCCAATAAAGTTTTATAAATTTTAAAAATAAATTACAGGTTCATGTGTATCCTTATGAGTTTAATACGCTTGTGTATGATTAGATTACACATTTTTTTTTTTTGCTATCTTTTTCAAGTTTTTGATAATAAATTTTCTTATCATAGATATTTGCGAATATAAAAATGAGTTACAAAAATGATTTTCTTTATATTTCTGAGTTTAATTTAAAATGAAGCAGATTGTATTTTGTGTAATTGCATTTGCTATCGGAGGTATAAAGTGATTTTTTAATTGTGTATTTTTTTGTGGAGTATAAGTAATTATGTTGTTCAATTTTGTCTTATAGTATTTGGTGCTCCCACTGATTTCCCAGGAAAGGGACACGATTGGTCTCTTGTGCCAGATGGTGATGGCAGATTACATTTGGTTGATTTAAATCCATTTACTCCAGATGAGCGTGTTGATGTTGAACCGGAACCTGCATTTAATGCTGAGACTGATGTTATTTTCCGTGTATTTACAAGAGCAAATCCTACAACTGGACAAGTTATTACATTAAACAACGCTGCTTCTTTATCAAACTCTAACTTTAATTCTGGAAATCCAACTAGGTAGATATAATACACTTACATGGTAATAAACTTACATTACTATTTATATATTTTAGATTTATTATTCATGGATGGAATAATAATGGTGGTTCCACGGTTAATGTTATGATTCGCACAGCTTTATTGAATCGTGCAGCCTTAAACGTTATTGTTGTTGATTGGGGTGCAGGAGCACAAACACTTAACTACATTAACGCTCGTAACAATATTAATTTAGTTGGTCCAGTCGTTGCCCGTTTCGTTGATTTCTTAAATCTTAGCGGTGGCATGGCATTCACAAGTGTATCAGTTATTGGACACAGTTTAGGTGGTCACACAGCTGGTCTGACTGGCAAAAATGTCGCTCGTGGTCGTCTTCATACAATCGTCGCTTTAGATCCAGCACTTCCATTGTTTTCAATAGATCGTCCAAATGAACGTGTTGCACCTACTGATGCTAACTACGTAGAAGTTATTCACACAAATGCCGGTCTCCTTGGTTTTGATTTACCTATTGGCATGTCAGATTATTATCCAAACTTCGGTAGCCAACAACCCGGATGTGGTGTCGATTTAAGTGGAAATTGTGCTCATGGTCGTGCTTACGAATTCTTTGCTGAATCAGTTACAACTAGCGTTGGATTCTGGGGTACATTGTGTGCAAGTTACACTGAAATAACACAAGGACGTTGCACCAGCAGTGGAGCTCGCCAACTCATGGGTGGTGAACCATCAACACGTACCGCTCGTGGTATTTATTGGATGGAAACTAATGCAGCTAGTCCATTTGCCCGAGGTTAAATAAAATATCTGTTATTAAACTTTTAATCAAATAAAACATTTTTTTCAAATCATTAAATTATGTGTCACAAAATTATTTTCATTACTTGTCACATATTATATTATTTTTTTTTTGCTATCTTTTTCAAGTTTGAAAAACGTACAAATAAATTAAAATATGAGATGTATAAAAATTAACATTGGCCAAAAATTAGAAATAGAAACATATGCATAACAACATGTTTAAAATATTATATAATAAACAATATTAAAAGTCACCCGTAATAAAATTGATATTTTGCATAAGATATCCGTAAATAAACATATTTAAAAATATAAAATATCCACAATTAATAATATTCAAAAAAAATAATAAAGATGTTGAGATCAAAATTTGGGATCACAACAAATTAATTCAGGGCAACGACCATAACCATCCAAAAAAAATATAGGGAAGTTGCTCTTCGCATCAAGATCATTGTTGATGATTACGGCAACCGGCCAAATTTGGATTACTTAACAGGATTGGCAGATAATATTGCATTCCAAATTTTAATTTAAGTTTTATCACAGTTTATTTATGTATTTATTTAGTCTTAAAAAACATTCTTTATATTTTGACCACTTTATTCATAGTCACAATAAAGCATTTTTTTATATTAATTTATTTAAATTCAACAATATATTAGCTTTTTCAATTGTTTTAGTTTTTTTTCCAACACTGAAAAAAAAAGTTAACGCGCGCTCTTATGAATGCACGATCTAATGAATGTGTGCTCTTTTGAGGTGCGCTCTTTCGTGCGCGCTCTTATAAACGTGAACCATAAATTTTCTTATCATAGATATTTGCGAATATAAAAATGAGTTACAAAAATGATTTTCTTTATATTTCTGAGTTTAATTTAAAATGAAGCAGATTGTATTTTGTGTAATTGCATTTGCTATCGGAGGTATAAAGTGATTTTTTAATTGTGTATTTTTTTGTGGAGTATAAGTAATTATGTTGTTCAATTTTGTCTTATTGTATTTGGTGCTCCCACTGATTTCCCAGGAAAGGGACACGATTGGTCTCTTGTGCCAGATGGTGATGGCAAATTACATTTGGTTGATTTAAATCCATTTACTCCAGATGAGCGTGTTGATGTTGAACCGGAACCTGCATTTAATGCTGAGACTGATGTTATTTTCCGTGTATTTACAAGAGCAAATCCTACAACTGGACAAGTTATTACATTAAACAACACTGCTTCTTTATCAAACTCTAACTTTAATTCTGGAAATCCAACTAGGTAGATATAATACACTTACATGGTAATAAACTTACATTACTATTTATATATTTTAGATTTATTATTCATGGATGGAATAATAATGGTGGTTCCACGGTTAATGTTATGATTCGCACAGCTTTATTGAATCGTGCAGCCTTAAACGTTATTGTTGTTGATTGGGGTGCAGGAGCACAAACACTTAACTACAATAACGCTCGTAACAATATTAATTTAGTTGGTCCAGTCGTTGCCCGTTTCGTTGATTTCTTAAATCTTAGCGGTGGCATGGCATTCACAAGTGTATCAGTTATTGGACACAGTTTAGGTGGTCACACAGCTGGTCTGACTGGCAAAAATGTCGCTCGTGGTCGTCTTCATACAATCGTCGCTTTAGATCCAGCACTTCCATTGTTTTCAATAGATCGTCCAAATGAACGTGTTGCACCTACTGATGCTAACTACGTAGAAGTTATTCACACAAATGCCGGTCTCCTTGGTTTTGATTTACCTATTGGCGTGTCAGATTATTATCCAAACTTCGGTAGCCAACAACCCGGATGTGTTGTCGATTTAAGTGGAAATTGTGCTCATGGTCGTGCTTACGAATTCTTTGCTGAATCAGTTACAACTAGCGTTGGATTCTGGGGTACATTGTGTGCAAATTACACTGAAATAACACAAGGACGTTGCACCAGCAGTGGAGCTCGCCAACTCATGGGTGGTGAACCATCAACACGTACCGCTCGTGGTATTTATTGGATGCAAACTAATGCAGCTAGTCCATTTGCCCGAGGTTAAATAAAATATCTGTTAATAAACTTTTAATCAAATAAAACATTTTTTTCAAATCATTAAATTATATGTCACAAAATTATTTTCATTACTTGTCACATATTATATCAAAGTAATAAACCATTTTATCAAGCATTTAAACCATTAGTTATTTTAAAGATATATTTCTTTTCACCTTTGCTGGTGAAAATATTAAAACTCGCATGTATGAACATATCTATTCACTTCACTTGCTCTTATGTATTTAAAATATACAGTTTTAAATTATGCTGCTGTCGTCTTGAGCACCAACTACCACTACTAGCTGCAGTAAACCAGCATCTGTCATCGAGTAAAGTTAAAAAAAAATAATGTGTCAGTGTTTTCCTATATGCGATTTGGCTGGAATTTTCCTTATCATTGAAAATAACTATTAATAAAAAATCATAAATATGTGCTTCTTAAATAATAATGTATTACGATAGTGGAACAGAGGAAACAAAAATTAATTTATACAAAAAATAACATAATGATCTGGATTATAAATACCAAAGAATAAATATAAATTTGTTAGTGTCTTGTTATTGTTAAACAATTTGAAGGTTAGTAAAAAATGTTGCAGTAGAAACTTTTTTCTTTTTTTTTTTTTTTACATAAAGTTTCTTCTTATTTCTATTTTTCATCATGTGTTACATAAAATTAGATAATATTTTAGTGATTCAGTTTAGAGTTTTTAATTTTTTTGTGCTACATTAGTTAAATTTTTGCTTGTTCAAAATGATTTTTTACTTATTCATGATGTTGTGTTACGTTTCGTGTTAATTTTTGTGCGAAGGAAAAGCAATGAGTGTTGTTAGTGTGCTATTATTAATATTTTTGTGAAAACTGAATCAAAGTCTTATGTAGAATATAAGAAAATTCCAATAAAAATTGGTCTATAATCGGTTTTCATTTTAATGAAATATAATATCCACACAATTTAAATTTCTCTTTTATTTATCCACAAAATTATAATTAATAATTTTATTTTTATCACTAAAAATACAAACGCATTAGCACGTAAAAATAGTTTCAAATTAAAATGACACACAAACACAAATTCAGTGTTTAATATTGTTTAAAAAACAATAAAAAAGAAGAAACAATAAATAAATTAACCTTTTGTTTTAATTTAAGTTAAATAAACTAAAACTTAAAGTCTAGTAAAGCTTTAAAATAAAATTAATTTGAAAGTAAAATTTAACGTCAAAGCCGACAACAAAACAGTACAGTAATAATAAGCAAAAATGAAATGAAAAATAAAAAGAAGAATTAATTAATATTCTATTGTTTATTTATTTATTATTAATTAAAGGTATAACAATGGTTAAGAATAATTAATTAATAAAATAGCAATAACAAGCTTGCTCAAAAATTGTGACACATTTTAATTCTTAAGAAAAAATTAAAACAAAATTCTTATATAGCTAGAGGAAATTAAACCAGCAAATGAAAGTAAATATTATTATTATTATTATTGTTAATGACTTAAACAATCGAAAGAAACATCATTAACAGCCCTAAAAGTTTTTTGTCTTATCTCGTTTGTTTTCTTAACAAATAAATATATTTTTCTTTTTTTTTTATGTTTTATTAAAAAAAAAGAGGAAGAATTATACAGAACAAAAAATAATTAATCAACAAAGATAACAATTCCTTTTTTTTCTTTGGAGCAAAAAATAGTTAAATTTCTAAGAAAGGAATAAAAAAAATGAATATTTTTTTCTTCCTACTTATTTAACGCCTTCAAATGGTGAAAACAAAACAAAATAATATTTCCTTTATTTTAGGATAATGGTGGAGTAGTCACTTACGACATTTTCCCGGAAAATTAAAAACAAAAAAACCCTTACGTAAAAGTGGGCCAAAAAAAAAACTCACAATTATTTTAATGGATGGAATTTAGCGCGTTTTCGTTTAAAATTATATTAATTTAATTTATTTTTCTTAGATAGTACTCAATGTAAGTAGTATGATTCTAGGTAATAGTTATAATATTAATGTTTAAATGTGATATTTCTTCTGGTTAATAATAAACTTCTGCAAATATACTTCTCAATTATCTAATAAAAGACGTTTGCACATAAGTGCAAATTAGAGAAATTGCGAAAAAGTTTAATTTTATCATTATTTGCTTATTTAAAACTTTTTCAACAAAACTTATAGAGTCCCTAAATACACTATAGTGTATTTTAGGTTGTTGTTTTTAATCCCCTGTGATTTGTATCGTCTCTCTTCGTATTTATACTTTAAAAAACAATTTTACTATATATTTATATTATAAGTATAAGAGCATCACATCTAATATACAACAATTTACCATAAATGTTTACAATGTGATGCCATACAAACGTTTAGAATATTAGTGATGATGTTTTATACATTTAAATTTTTGGCTACATAATTATAATCGAGATGTCTTTATTTTGATTGTTTCTATTAATTATTTTTCGTTTTATAATAAAATGTTTCTTTAATTAATTTTAATGTTTATTCTTTTTTCGTTTTAACATCGCTTAATAGATGGTTTTTTATTTTGTAATTATTCATACTGTACATTTGGTAGCTATTTCTAATTGTAAATAATAAATAATTCGTTTAATTTTTTAAAATAAATTTATTGAAAAATTATAGTTTTTCATTCATTTATTTTGCTAATAAAAAAATTATTACTTATAGCACAAAAATTAAAAAAATATTAAAAATGTAAATTATTGTTGCTGGAATATTAATTAGCACATTAATAAGTTTGATGTAAGCGATTTTAAGTAATTAAAATTATTTAAACACTTTTAAAATGTTTTTTAATTTTTTTTTTTAATTGAATGATTTCTTTAGTCGTAGAATTCTTGTTAAATATTTTATAAAAATATTTAAAAAAAAATACTTTACTCACATATGTGAGTATGTTGTTACATTTTGATCGGTTTTTGGGTTATTTTTTAAATTATAATTATTAAAATATAATAAATTATAAATAGTTTAAATAATAATTGTTAATTAGAATTATCTTTTGTTTATAATTTATAAGTTTTTAATTTAATGACCTTACACTAGTTTAATTCTTTTTTTTTTATTAAAATTATTTGTAATAAATTATTTAATTTTTGTTAATTAGAATATTTGTATATTACTAAAACTATAGATAAGAGAAAAACTGTGATAAAATCAGACAGTTTAGTGTTTTACTTTGATCAAGTTGGCTTAGAGAATTTTATACATTTTATTAATTAATTAAAAAGAAAAATTTTAGTTTTTATTTTATACAATATGAAAGAATTATTTTATTATTGATTTATTTTTTTG
The DNA here is from genome assembly GCA_963942525.1 of Ptychoptera contaminata. Taxonomy (NCBI): domain Eukaryota; kingdom Metazoa; phylum Arthropoda; class Insecta; order Diptera; family Ptychopteridae; genus Ptychoptera; species Ptychoptera contaminata. The sequence goes on along the minus strand of OZ012636.1, from coordinate 39,967,427 downwards.
GTTATTTTATAATTTATTATTTTAATTAGATTAATTAGAAATTATTTTCTTTATTTTATATTTATTTTATTTTTATAATAAAATTATTATTTTTGTTTACATTTATTCAGTAAGTATTCAAAAAATAAATAAATATAATTTGGTTTGTTATCTTTTCGATTAATTAATTAACTGTCAAAGCATATTTTATGTTAATGTCAATTGATGTTTAACATTACGAAAATAATAATATTTATATATTTTTATTTTAATTGAAAGAAACGTTTCCATAACATTTTTTATTGTCGATTTAGCTAGAAATTGTTTACAATGGTAGTTTTTATAAAATGTTATTATAATCATTGAACCCACCACCCATTTGCTGTTCTCATATTAATGTTAAATTCTATCTACATAAATCTAAGAATCAGGGAATTTAAAAATGTGTCATAATAATAATAATAAAAAGTGGTAAAATGTGAATAAAACTAGTGTAAAGTAGCTTTTAGAATATTTATTCTTTAACTATGAAAATATAAGAAAATGTGAAATATGAAGGAGAAATAAAAAAAGATAAAAATAAATTTATAATGGAAAAGCCAGATGTAGAAAAAAATATAAGAAATTTCTCTATGTGTAAGAAATTTAAACAATGTGTAGGTGTTTTTGTCACATTCTATCGTTTTTTATTTATTTAGATTTTTGTTGTTGCTGGTTTATCCACTTAATAATTTCTTCTTTATATAAATTATATAAATAAATTAAAGTTTGATGATAATATTTAATAATGTGAAAAAATGATGATGTATCGTGTTTAAATAATATATGTATATTTTTTAATAATTTATTATTATTTAACTATGGATGTGTCAAACATGCAAAACGTTCAATTAAATGTTAAATAACAATAATAATAATAATAAAAGAAGGAAAATAATAATAATAAATATAAATAATGTTGATAATATTTCGCAACATTTCTTGTTTAATATGTATGAAAATAATAATTATTATGTAACAAGCAAAATGCATAATGTATTATTCATTTTGCCTTCAGTTTTATTGTTATTAATCATAATAATAATAATAATGATTATAATAAAACTAGTTCATCAGTCTTCTTCTCTTATCATTGAATTTACGCCGCATCCACACAATTTCGAGACATTTTTGTTGGATATTTTTCCACAATACTTTCCATGTTTTATCTTTTGTTTAAAGTATATTTTGTTGTTTGTTGCAATATTTTTTTTGCGATTTTCTTTGCTATACAAAGTCGATGAAATAGCAAAAAATGAATAAAAAAGAAATACTTAATTTATTGTGCTGGACATAAAAATTAGTTATGAAGCAAAATATATGTATAAAAACGAAGCAGATTGCAATATAAAATTCGCAATATAAACAACAAAAGGCGCATGCTCTTTAATTTTGTAAACAGAACAATTTTTTAAAGTAATTTTCTTTTTTATTTTTTCTTTGCTGCTTTACCACTTTGACATGAAAATTATAAACATAAACAGTGCTAAGCATTTTATTTGTTTTTCATATTGTAGAAATATATATTGAAATGATTTTTTCAATTTTTATTACTTCCTGTATTTTCTTTCATTTATTAAAGTTTTTTTAGTTATATAGTTTTTTTTTAATTAATTACGCTTGATTCCTATTGAATTAACGTTATTCATTATTTAATTTATACGGATCTATTTGATTTATATACGGAAATAGACGAATTTTTCAGTATTTATTTTTATTTAATTTATCTCGTAGTCAATGTTTGTGCAGCGTCTGTGTGCTAAAAAGCATGCAATAATCAGATTAACTATGAATAAAGTATAATAGCAGGCATTAAAGTATTTTCTAGCTTTTATCCGGTAAAAAACGATAATATGTATGTTTTTATTTCTGGTTTTTATTTCTTGTAAAACTTTTGATTTTTTGAATAGTGGATGATATTGACTTTTGAGTTTTATATGCCTTGTAAGCTGGAAAATATATAATTTTTTTTTTGAAGAGATATTATAAAAACAAAAAAAATGTTTTCTTCAAAAAAAAAAAAGAAAAAAATGTTACAATAAATATTAAAAGCACTGTAATTTCTACAAGTAATACATGTGTACGCAATGCAGTGCACAGTAGAGCAGCAGCAAGCAGCAGTTGTTAAAGAAAAATAATAATAAAAAAAACGGTTTTTTTTTTGCAAAACATATAGAAATTTTATCTGTAGTGAAATAAAAAAAAAATATATAAATATACCAAAAAAAAAAAAAAAATCTTTTTAGACAAAACTTTCGCATCTTTAACGTGAAAAATATCTACGTATGTATGCATTAAATTTATACGAAACGAAATAAAATATACATTGAAAAAAAAATTAAGTAATAAAATTGAAAGAGTTTTTGTAAGAAAATAATTGAAAATTATTGAATATTTTTCACATTTTTATTTTTATTAGTTTTCGATTTTATTTTCTATTTTTATTATTATGATTAGTTTAAAAGGAGAACATTTATTTTCAGTTGAGTAATCAATTTTGTTATTCTTATTAACAATTATATAAACATTAGGCATTCTTAATACAAATTGAATATTAATGCTTGTTACATAAAAATTTATATAAATTAATTATAATTATTATAATATGATTAAATTTATTTTGAAATTAGATTTACTAACGATTAAACAACAATCAAACAAATTAAAGAAACAATACTGTATGTATAGGCAATCGTAACTCACCACAGCTAAACAGAAATACTATACATGCATTAGTAATTTAATATTTATAATATAATTTATAATAATTGTTATGTTTTTTAATATTTAAATTATAATATTCTTGTGTTATCAGTTGTATGCTTATAACTCTGCTTAAATACTCTAAATATTAGTATATTAATAAAAAAAAAATAATTAAAAAATTACACAAATAAATAAATAATTAATATTATTGCTTAGTGTATGCTAAAAATACATATAAATAATAATATTTTAATCATTTATATATAAATATTTTCTATATGAACAATTCTTATCAGAGAGTAAAAAAAAACATTAAAATAATTTTAATTGGTTTTTTTTTCTCCAAGATTATTTATTTAAAAAATTTTATACTTTAATGACTTACAAAAGTAATATTTCTATTTTAATTAAATGTAGTTAATTTAATACAATACTTATGTTATAAAAAGAAGATAATTTGCATACATTGATGTAAAAAAATTTTATACAGTAAACAAGTGTCATGTAGTACAAGTGAATAATCATTGATAAGAGTTAATTTTTATTATTTTATTTTTAAATATAAAGACACACATCTCTCGATTTACGTGGTACTTTTGATACACAGTTTCACTTTAGCGCGGTCATTCATATAAAAATAATGATGGTTCATTTTTTCCGTGGTTTTAAATACGCGAGTTTTAATCTCTACATATCTACCGCGTTAATCGAGGGATTAGTTGTATTTAAACTATATTTAATTTAATGGCAATATTTTCTAGAATAACGTAAAAACATTAATGTATAAAAGAAAAACAACAGTTATGTAAAATAAAATTAAGTAAATTCATTTTTAGATTTTTGTGTGTATATTCTGTAATAGAAACGACGTCAATAAATTGTCTCTAATACATAAATTATTGAATATTTTATGTATATTTTTTTTTTTTTACTATTTTTTATTATATTTATATTTATATATATATTCGATTATGTTTTCGTTATTCTTCTGGTTATTTACCAACCCATTTATATTCGTGTAAGAGCATTGGTCTAGTAGTATATCGTATACATTTATTACCTTTAACATATGTTCAGTTATTTATTTATTTTTATTATATGGCTATGCTCCTTTTTTCTTTCATTTTTTCCGTTTTATTTTTTTTTACTATTTTTTGACTAGTTTCCATCCATAATGTTTCTTTAGTTGGTTACTTTCTTGACCTTTTTTTATTTTTAATTTCAGCCATTTTTCTATTTTCTATTTGAAAACTGAGTTTTTTTTTTTTTATTAATTTTATTCATCTCGAATTATTCTTAAATCAATTATCAATTACATTATATTATACAAATTTTAATTATTCATTTTTATTGATTTACTTAGATGATATATTTATTATTAATTAGTTTAAGTTCAAAAGTTATTATTTTCTGATAAGGATATTATTATTATTTTTTTATTATTATTATTAAATTTTCCGTATTTAAGTTATTGATTTTATTATCTTATTATTAAGGAAATAGTTTCTACTTTATTTTAAAATTTTATCGAAAATAAAAAAGAAAATATTTTCATTTAACGAATAGAATTGTTCACACTGTGGTGGCCTTACACATTATTTGGTTCGATAACTTAACTTTTCTTATCTTTTACTCTGTTTTATACTGAATTTTTTACCTCTTGTGGTTTGTTATTGTGGTTTTTTTTTCTATTTAATAAATTTTATTTTCTTTGTTTTAATGGCATATATGCTTTCAGAGTTTATTAATTTTGTTTATTTTTGCATTTTGTCTTATATATATATATTAAAGGATAAAGGTTGTGTTATTGATATCACAAAATTTCTCTATGTTGCCTTTTTCTATATAAATATTCTTTTGATTATTCGTTACTGTAATATTTTCTTATCTATTAAGTAAATTTGTACACTTGTCTTTTCTTATATGCTTTGGAGAGTGGCAAAATAGTTTTATTTATTTACTTTTTATTTAATTTTTTTTTTTTTTGTGTGTACAAATAACAAATTTTGTTTACCTTATTTACTTTTGATGTGGCGTTTTAATTTTTTAATATAATATTTTTTCGTGTATATATTATCGATAAATAATTTCAATATTTACTTTGTTAAATGTTGTTTTCTTCGTTATCATTTTTTTATTTGTTTGTTAAGTAATTATTATTTATTTTTGGATATAAATATTTGATTAGATTTCTTTTTTTAGTTTGTAGTTTGAATTGTACATTCATTATTAAAGTAGAAAAAAGGGAATTTCCTTTCTTATTTTCACATATGTTTAACAATATAATTAAACCTGCATGCCTGTATCTAATTTAATACAATGTGACATTTATTTATAAATGTCGGAGAAATTAATTAATTAAAAAAGATTTATATTATGTAAATTTATAATCAATTCTTATAAAGTCATAATTTTCTTTTTTTTGTTCTTTGGAAAAATGCCAAAAAAAAAAAAATCTTATTAATGTCTTGAGGAATTGCAGATAAAAAGTGACTAAGGACGGTTAGTTTTATATACCAGCTGAAATAAGGCAAAAAGAAAAAAAAGATTAAAGATAACTATATAATAAATTTAAGTAATTTTAAACTTTGTGAATATTTTATTATATAAAAGATATTATGTTTTGTTGTTTTGCCTGTGTTTGATAAACCAGCATATCTACCTAACTTCCGTATTTACTACATAACCAGTTGGCAGTTGAAGATAATTAAATTAAAAATTTATACAAATTATTTTCTATATACGATTGGTGTATTGTGAGCTTTTGTGGTTTTATTTTCTTACTGAAAGAGTGGAAAAATAAACCATAAAAAAAACTACAAATTAAAGCTTTAAACAACAGAATCTTTAAACATGAATAATAAATTACAAGTAAAACGTTAATACTTGTTTTGGGAATAAATCCGTGAACCTTTAGTGTAACGTGTCGATAGTGCATGTCAACAGACAATCAGTATTATATTTATGCGAAGTAAACTATTAGTTTTTCTGTGTATTTGCAGATATGTTTTGAGAATTCGGCAGCTTTATTTTGATGGTTTTTCTTTTTTTAATTTAATTTAATTTATTGATAAAACAAGTGATCAACATTTATTATTATTATTATTATTGAAAGTTTTTTTTTTTTTTGTATTGCCTAAAGAGCAACAATCAAAAATGAAAGGATTTGGAAATATCATTTGATTAAAATTATTTTTTTGATTAAATATTACATTTAATTAAATTTGAATTTATATTAAAATGTTGTATTTTACTATAATCAATTATGTTTAATAAAAATAATGTTTTTTTTTTGTTGAGTTTGATAAGGCAACAGAAATATTAATTATGAAATAAAACATATTTTATCGATCGTTTTTTAAATGTCACCTTTCTGTTTTTGGTAATATTTTTTTTTTTTTTTAAATTTAATTATTTATAGAAAGTTTGATTTCATTATATATTTATGAGTAATAACATGTAGTTAAGATAATAATAAGCAATTCAATTACATATTTTTATAAATTTAGTAATTGATTTATTAATTATTTATACATAAATATGTACGTTATAATTTTTCTTTAAAAATTTATTTAATAATATAATTGATGAAAAAAGGGCGGTGTTATTGTTACATTGTTATAATTAATTTGAATGCAAATTGATTTACTTTATATAATTTTATAACAATTATATAAATATAAATATAAATATTTTTTATACTAAATGTTGTTTTTTTATGTTAATGACATAATTAATTTTTAAATTGATGCAGTTAATGATAAAATTTAAATAATTGATCAATTTAAAAGCAATGAATAATAATTACAAATTAAATTTTTTCTTTTTTAAATTAATTTAAATATATATGTTTATTATCTGCATTTAATTTAAAATTTTAAATATTCTTTTGAACTTTGTCATTAATATTATTATTTTTCATCATTTTACTCGTTTTATTTATAATGTTTGCTCTGTTTTAGTAACTTTTCTAATTACAATTTTCTTTCCTTAGCTTCCTTTTTTTTCTGCTTCTGGTTATGGAAAAATATTTACACAGGACATGAACGTCATTTGTAAAAATAAAAAAATAAATTGTTAAATTTATTACATAAACAAAATAAAAATAACAACAATTTGTGTAAGCTGAAGTTGATGTAATTTAACAAATAATATTTATATTACGTGACTTTATGTATATTTTTTAAGTCATCAAATTCGATGTTTACTAGTTTTCATGTCAACCTAAATTCTATGACCTGAAATATAAATAAAGTCCTAAAAAACCAAAATAAAAAACATGTTAATTTTTCTTCGATGTTTTTATATTTATAACAAAAATTGCAATGTTTTCTGTAATTAACGAATCAATTTTAAAATTAAGCATGACAAGTGGTTTGTTTGTTGTTTGTGCGACATGACAATGAAATGATTTTTATCAGTTTGTACAACGCACATATTGTAGTAATATTCTTTTTTTAAAAAAAAATTACCTTTTAATAAATTTTTATGAATAGGATGAATGGAGTAGAAATGTGAATGGACAAAAGAATAATTATATATTTACGTTAATGATTTTTTTTTTCGTTCATACCTTTAATATTATTTTGTGTAAAGGTAGTTAAGGTTCTGCTTGATGTTATTGTTGTTTTATTTATTTATTTTTTTTCTAATTTCGATTTTTGTTTTCCTAAAGGCTTTGGCCACGTTTTATTATTTAACTTTTCATTTTTCTTTTACATAACAATGGGTGAGTCTAATTTTATAAATGGTTTTGAAGTTTGTATTTAATTTTCTTCTCAATTTTTCTTTTTTATGTTTCGTTTGACAACGAATTGATTTACTGTTGGATTTTTTTTTTTTAGTCTCTTATTTATATTTTTTTTTTAAGTTTTCTTTTGTGCATGATTTTGGACGTAAGAAGGTAAACGCACAAACAAGTGTCGTGTGTAGGAGAATTATAAGAAATAAAATTCGATAAAAAAACGTAGGTTAAATGTAGGCTGATAAAAATAAAATGTTGATAGCACAAAGAAGAAAATAACATTGAATTATATATATATATATATATAATTTTATTTTTTAAAAAGGACGACATATTAAGGTCATTTAGAGTTGATATTAGGTGATTTTTTTACTATATAGTTAGCCACTAACGATAAAACTCACCTATTGTCTTTTACCGGTATATGTTTTTCGTTTTTTGTTATAAAAATAATAATAATAATAATAATTATTATTATTATTTATCACTTAACTTAAGTGGTTTATAACTTTTTTATGTTATTATTTTGTCATTTCCAAATATACTTTTACACTTGTATATATTGTTAGTTAAAATAATTAAAAACTTTTCTTTTTTATTTTAGTAAACTAAAAATATTTCATAAAACATTAAAATTAAAAAAATCGCCTAATATTATACAACAGTTTATACTTTAGTTTTTTCTTTAATGAAAATAAAGCACGAAATGCTTTCATACGGAACAGTAGTTTTTTGTTATTTTCTTTTTGCTTTTCTAGTTATTAGTTTTCCTGTTGGTAGTTTTCCTTTTTTTATGTGCGTGTGTATGGTTTTTTCTCTCATATAAAGCTTCCTTAATAGTTTTTCCATTCTTTTCTGTTTAATAATTTATTTATTTTTGGTTTTTGCATCGTACATAATATTAACTTAAATCAAAATTTATTACACTTGAATAATAACAGAAAAAAAATTTTTTTTTTTTTGGTGCCCTTTGATTAAAATCGATTTTTCTTTTATTATAAATATTTTTGTATATTTATATAGTTTTATTTGTTGTGTATGCTAAGGTTTTGCTGTTGCAAAACAAGACGAAAAGAATAAATAAATAAAAAATCAAATCATACGGAAATCCTATCCAATTTCAATTTAGTCAGACCAAAACTGATTCGTTTGCATGCCATTCTTATTGGTATTATTTCTTTTATGTTTTGTTCTCTTTTATTTAGTCAATGAAATAAATATTTTATTTTGTTTTATTATTTTCGTTAATAGATTCAGAGTGGTTTTTTCATTATAAATAATCAAATTAAAGATTAAACTGTTCTTTTGCCTTTTAGTTTTACCAATTATTTGTACCAAAGAGACACATTATTAAAGCAATATTTTAATTCTGTGTGGATTTTTTTATTTGCTAATTTACTAAACATTGTTATATTATTAATTCTTTTATTTTTATTTCAGATATGCTATTTGCTGTTTATCAAAATTAAAATCATTGAAAAATTAACCAGTTTTTATAAATGAGGAAAATTTAATTCTATTGCCATAAATAATTACATTTTCGAAATATAAATTGCACATAAACAAATAATTAAAAATTAAAAACAACAGATATTACGATAATAAAAGTATAAAAGATCTGATGGCCCCATGGCATCCTGGGGCCGAGCGCACGCTATTAAAGCGGCGTTAGTGGCCGGTTTTTTATTAGTTTTACTAAATTTATTTGGTTCACGTTATGATACAAAAATTGATAAACCATCACCAATTAGTGTACAACACACTAGGTAAACAGAATATATTTATATATTTTTGTATATATTTTCTTGCTATTTAAATTTTTATTAATTTTATTTATAGTTTTCAACAATGGCCCAAACGTACACATAGCAGCTATGAAATTATCCAATCTCAACAAATTACTATAAATAATAATACAGCAAATAATCGATATAATAATAATAGTATTATTAACAATATAAACAATATTAATAATAATAATAATAATAGTAATATAAGTAATAATAAAACACCAATAATATTAGCAACAACAATAATATCAATAGCAGATAATAGTATTAATAATAATAAAAATAATAATAATTTAAGTACAGAAACACAAAGTTCAATAGGAATAACAAATTTAAATAATATAAATAATATGTCAACAATAAGTTTAACAAATACAACATTATTATCATCAACAACAACAAGTACGACAACACCAACCACAACAATACCATTCACATTGCCAACAGTATCAACAACATTAAATAAATTATTGGTAAATCAAAAAAAAAATATAAACACAACAAATGAATTATTGCTTATAAATATTAATAATAATAATAATAACAATGGCAGTATAAACAATGATAGTAATAATACAAATACTAATTCATCATTTATATTAAAAAAGTTAATGAAAAATTTTGGCGTAAATGTGTGTCCGATAATTCCGCCCAATTTAGATGGACCAATAACTGTTGATACAAAATCGAATAAGAATTTAGAAGAATTGGAAAAGGAAATGGGTAGTTTATTAGAACCGGGTGGCTGGTATCATCCAAAGGAATGCCAGGCTAGAGATCGTGTTGCCATTATTGTACCATATCGTGATCGTGCTGTTCATATACCAATATTTTTAAAAAATCTTCATCCATTTCTAATGAAACAACAAATTGATTATGGTATTTTTATAATTGAACAAGCTTCAGGTAACATAAGCTTTATTTATTTTTTTGTTTTTAATTTCCTTTTATTTTCATGAATAAACATTTATTTCTATTTAAACAATTAGGTGGATTATTTAATCGTGCCATGTTAATGAATATTGGTTTTGTAGAAGCATTAAAATTATCAAATTGGGATTGTTTTGTATTTCATGATGTTGATTTATTACCAATGGATGATCGTAATTTATATACATGTCCTGACCAACCTAGGCATATGTCGGCTGCAGTTGATACGTTCGGTTTTAAGTACGAATATTTGTCATCTATTTTATTGTAATTTATTTTCAATTAAGCATTTACATTGGTTTTATTTATAGATTACCGTATAGTTCTATATTTGGTGGTGTATCTGCAATGACTGTTAAACAATTTAAAACTGTGAATGGATTTTCAAATTCTTTTTGGGGATGGGGCGGTGAAGATGATGACATGTCAAACCGTTTAAAACATGTTGGCTATCATATTGCACGTTACCCGGTTAATATTGCCCGTTACACAATGTTGACACATAAAAAGGAGAAGGCAAATCCAAAACGTTATGAGAAATTAAGCATCGGTGCAAAACGTTATGATATTGATGGTTTAAATTCATTAAAGTATAAAGTACATAAAATAGAAAAGAAAATTTTATATACCTTGATATTGACAGAAATTAATCAAGATACGGTTAGTGTATATATTTTAAATTACTCGAATATTATTATTATTATTATAAAACGTATATATAATTTACAGGGTAGCTGATGTTGTCTTTTGGAATTATTTCACTTTGGATGAATTTTAATCAATTATTACTCGGAGATATAAGGAAGCACACACAGATGCACAAAAACATCTAATTACACGGCACCTGTACATCAGACCAAAACTATTATTTTTATTTATTTGATATGGAGAAATCTCATTTTTTTTTAGAATTTATTTTTTAATATTATTGTTTTGTTGTTGTGCATAAGTAAAAAGTAGTTTTAAAAAATTGATTTGGATTATTTATACACTATTTTTGTCATGAGCAACAAAACAATTAGGTTTTTTTTTTTTAAATTAGAACAAACACCATAGTGTTTTTTAAACATTAAAAGCACAAAGTTTTATTACAAATTTTATATTGTTTGTATATAAAATATATAATATATACAATACACAGTAATCAGAATTTGCATTTAGTCCTATAAAAATTTTGTAAAATTTCTTTAATTTTTGATAACTTCGTTGAAAAAAAAAAATATGAAGTTATTTACTTTATTTATATTATCGTTTGTATTATGTATGTGATTTGATTGCTAAAGCTATTAACTTATCAGTTTATAGTTATTGATCTGATAAATAAATATAAGCACTCGCTTCGAAAGTGGATGAATAATCTGTGCTAGGGTATATTTTTTGGTTTGCTATTTTGAATAAAGTAATTCTCTTTTTATTAAATATACACATGAATAAATGAATCTTTAACGATTCTTTAAGAATCGGTTCTATATTATTATTTACATGCAAAAACTTATCTTTTTTATAACTCTAAATCTCTTCTTTATTATTTTTTATGTAAATATTTTTTAAATTTTCAAAAGTAAATTAAATACTTTAATTAGACTAAAAAAAAAATAATTAGGAAAACAAAAATAAAAGGAAAGTTAAAAAAAACATGTGATGCATTTAATGCAAAAATAATAATTAAAAGAAAATTAATTAATTTATTATACAAAAGAAAAAAAAAATTATTTATTTTATTTATTAAAATTATTATGTAAAATTCACCTAGGTTACACCCATTAGTTTTAATTAATTAAAAATAATTTATAAATGCTTGTTTTTATTGTAATTTTATTTTATTTTTTGATTACAACACTTGATTGTGTTTGATTAAATAAAAATTAATTTAATTTATTGACGCTGGTTTTGTACTTACAAAAGTTATGAAAAGAACAAAAAGGTTTTCTCGTGTGCGGATGTGTGTCTTTAACGATTGAAAACAAAAAAAAAACAATAATAACTAAATTCACTCAAAGTAAAAATAATTCTAATTAATAAAACTCAAAACTTGAAAAAACAAAATGCTTTATACAATAAATAAATAAGAAAGAAATAAACCAAAACGATAAATAAAGTTTCAGCAGGTATTTGAGAAGTTTGTTGTTTGTTCTCTGAAGATAAGAAAATTAAATGAAATTAAAAATTAAATGCATTCCTCTGTTTTGTTCTGAAACATTTTTTTTTTGTTTAAATTAAAAGAAATTATTCTCAAATTAAATTTATTAAACAAATCTTTAAAAGTAATTATTAAAAAATTAGTAAAAAAAATATTAATTATTACTAAATTAAAATTAAAAAAAAAAAAAAGATGAAAAAACTTAGAAGTGCCATAAATTAAATTAATTATTAAATTAGATGTAAATTATTACAAAAAATATTAATTAATATAAATAAAAAGAAAATTAATTAAATTAAAACTGAATAAAAAAAACTTTATGAACAAAATTAGCTTTAGAAAATAATTTAGCACAAATTAATTAAAGAAATTGAATCGAGACTGACCTAGCGATTACCTAATTGGTGTTATTTCGCAGTCAATAAATGATTAAGCATTTAGAAACAATTTTGATAGACGATTAGCTAGTTGAAGACGCAAAGTTTTCTGTTACAAAAAAAAAAAAAATTAAACGTTACAAAACCTTAAAGAAATATTGTAATTTAGCCAATTAATTATTTAGAGAGTTAAGTTGTATGAACGAGTCAAAATGATAAATAATAAAATCGCACTTGTTAAAAATTAAATTAAATTAAAAACAATTTAGAAATAAACAAGAAAGTAAAATTGTTTTTACTAAATAATATATACAACATAAATAAATAAATAAATTTAATGAAAATTAATTAAAATTAAAAACTTATTTATTATTTATAATCTGTAATATAATTTCACCAGGTGAATATAATTTAAATATTAAACCAGTATTTATCCAATGTTTGATAAACCAGTGTTGCATTAGATGATGACACAAAACTACATCATTTTCAGTGTTTAAATTGTTATCTGGTAATTCATTTAATTCATTGAATACCTTTTGGATACCATCGAGCAGTTGAAATCTTTCACCAACGATTGTTGTATGCCAGGGAAACGCTTTGTCCAGTACAAATGACACAATATTTAAATCAATCCAAAAATTATAATCATTTATTGGCGATTCAAATAATTCACGAAATTTAAATGTTTCATCTTCGGAAGTTTTTGGACAGCCGCATAGTTGAATATTTTGTTTACTTAAATATTTGATTAGTTGAGTATTCTTTGTAGCTTCATACTCTTCTTTATCTTTAAATGCTCTTGGCCGACATATACCATTAATAATTAAACTTTTTGCTTTAACATCGCCATGATCATGTGATTCTTTTTTATCGATTATTCGTTTTTCATTATTATCTGGACACGGACAAAACGATTGATCGCCAATATTTTCAATAATTGAAGCAGCTAGTTTCTTCGCTATATCTTGTTCATTTGCTAAATATTTATTATGTATTTTCTTCAATGCAACATACTGTTCACCAAATGCATAATCAAGATTGTAATTTTCATGACTGAACATATTCAGCGCTCTACCAAAAGATAACGTTGTATCCGAATCTTTACACAAACCCAATAATAAGGAGACAAAATTTATACTCGTGTCTGTTATACTATACAATCTAAATAAAATATCTTTTATCTGTTTTAAACGGAATTCTTCATTTTGTTTACTTGTATTAACATTATTCGATTCATACCACAAAGTGCATTTGAAAAACCTCGATTTGGATATAATTGCAAGTGATGGTTGCATTGCGTATTGGAAAAAGCAATTTTTCATTGAATACAATTCCTCCATTGTAGGAAAACGAATATTTAAATTCAAGAGAACAAAATCACGCCAATCAATATGAGACGAAGTGCCGTACAGTTTTGATAATAATGACTCTAATTCTTCTTTTGTCAGACGAGCCCAGACTTTTGGAAATGTTGGAAATTCCATTAAAACTGATTTTTTTATATTGTCCAGTAAATAATATGCAAATGTACGTTCGGGACAGTATCCGGTTGGTGCTAATTCCTTCATATCACGTATAAAGTCTATAATTTGTTCAATCGTCATAATCTCTTCATTTGGAAAATCACCAACAACTGGTGGTGAGGTAATTGGTGGATCGGGAAACATTAAATAATCCAGTTGCATAACAAATTCCGTTTGATCGTAGACAATTCGATATTGAAGTTTATTCTCTTCCTCAATTGCCATTTGAAATACATGTATTATACCCTTGATGCTGTCTTGTTCACGATCATAACGATCGATAATTTTTTCTAACATTAAATCATAACGATTTCTTGTATATTTAATAATATTTTCTATATCAAATATTGCTTTTCTTTGGATCATATCTAATCTGTTTAATACTCTAGTCGTTTCTTCATTTATAGCCTTAATGCATCGTCCTAAAGTTACTGCATACTTATTTACAACAGTTTGCGATGATTTGGCACTATGCTCTATGCTAGCAGATTTAATCGAATGTTTTGAATTTGTTTTTGATTTTGGTTTTTTTGCTGATAAACTGGGACGGCTTCTGCGACTGGTACGACTTCTGTTACTTGAACGACTTGTGCGATTCGATGTTTTTTTTAAAAGTTTTCCTGAACGTTTTAAAAGACTTTCCATGCTGATTGACTTTAATGAATGAGTTTTTGGTTTGGGGCCAAATATTGATTTAACTTGTGCTAAATATGTCTCGTTTATCATTTTAATATTATATTTATATAAAAATTTGGTGCTATTTATTTTTTGTTCGTAAATTGACGGTTCCAAAATTGTTTGAATTTTTTTAATAATTTCTTCAACTTTTAATTTATATTGATCATACATTTCCTTATCAATTGCATATTCATATTCATACTCGTATTCTCCTGCATTCACTGTTTGAAAACTTTCACGAAATGATGAGATTTTACTAATATCAGGAGTTGGCGGAAAAGCTGGTTTGTCTTGCATATATATAGGTATACCAGCAGCTTCACTACTTGAATCAAATTGAGATTGTTTTAACTCAAAAAAATCTAATTCCTTAAGATTTTCAATTTCAAAAATAATTTTAGTTTCAAATTCCTGACTAAAATAATTATTTAATAAGAGAATTGTTTTATGAAACCGAAACATTTCCTCGTACATCATTTGCAATGCACAATTTGCCACAATAATTATAATACCAGGTATATACGGATGTCTCATAAATGTTGCACGTTCCTCTAAGCTTTCTGTTTTTCTTTTCTCACTTTGATTATTCAAAAATGTCTTCACATCATTAACATGATAATGTAAATAATGTTTGCCATCAATGTCTTTTCGCATTTCATCATCAAAATTATTAAACAAATTTTGTAATGAAGCGACCCGACGATGGTCATAACTGAAACGATGAATAAAATTATTCATATAGTCGTCCATGTATTTGAGATACACAAGTAAATCTTTAAATTGAATTTTGCGCCTTGGTAATAAATTAGTGATTTTTTCACAATAATTTTTTTCTATTTCTTCCCAATCTTTTGCAATTTTTTTTAAGTCAGACTTTTTTAAATTACTACTATTTGCTTCAACTGATTTATTATTTGTGTTTTGAGGTGTTACGATGATATCTGTTTCCGATGAATTCATACTGGGAATTAAATAAATTAGTTTAACAGGAATAGCATCCCTTTGTTGTTGGACATCTGGTCGACAGCATTCATTTACGTCTAACAATGATGTTTGGCAAACAGCGTCAGCTGTATTTTCAGTTCTTACCATCTTGCATATAGATGGTGGTTTCTTTTCCTTTCGCATATTTAGCTCATTTTCTGGCTTTAACCACTCTTTCTTATCCACAACAATTGGTAACTCGCATTTTTGTCTAGGAACTATTTCTGTTTTTGAAATATCAAAACCAAATGCTTCTTTGGAAGACTTAATTGGTGCATTATAGTCACCAATCACTAAACGAGCAAGAAATTTTAAAAAATCACAGTTTATTTGATTGAATTCAAGCAAATTATAAATTTCTTGGTTTTTATAAAAATCTTCAATTGCATTATATTCTTCCATGTCGATTGTATCTATGTAACAACCAGACATTTTTTTATCCGTGTATTTTAAACGTATGAAATGAGTAAAATATGACTTAAACGTATGTAAATTACCCATTGAATTTTCCATTAATTTTGAATCGCGAATTGTGTATTGTTTTAGTCTAAAATCATCAGGGTCCATCCAGTATGGATCTTCGCCAGTAAAATAAGATTCAAAACATCGAATTTCACTCAATGCTCTTGGATAATCAACAAGCACAATACCATTAATATTTTTAAATGAACATATGAATTGTGCAATCATTTTTGTAATAATTTCATCCGGAATATTTTCATTATTATTTATACAATTATTTGCTTCTTTTCCCAATTTCGATGCTTCTGTTAGCAAGACAATTTCTGGTATAGTGGTTGGTGTTTGTGTAAATTGATTAATGTATAAAAATGTCTCTTCTTCAATGATTGCAATAGGTTGTAATCTCTTTTCATTAGCTTTGTTGCCTTTATCTTTAGGTTTTTTTTCTTTAGAGTTACCTAATTTGGGTGGTTTGGGTGATTTAGCTGATTTGGCTGATTTTTCAGTAATTGTTGATTTTAACGATTTTTGTGACTGGTTACTTACTCTATCATCCTTAATTATTGGTTCGATTTCAGGATAATCACTGTATGATATTCCGTTCTCCTCAAAAACATCGCCTTCCTCGTATAAATTTCCTTTTTCTGTTTTATACTTGTTTATACAATAATCAATGGCATTTTGCCGCCGAATAATAACAATGCCACTATTACGTAACAATGTTATTAATCCTCGTAGAAATTCATCTTTTACGCTATCCTCTTCAATACCCGTTAGTAATAATACTCTAAATACCAGAAATGGTACGTTAACTAATGGTACAACTGGATCTTTCGGATGTAACGTTTCTAAACATAAATGTATTATTCTTGAAATTTCTTCTATTATAGGATCAGCACATACTTCTTTCATTTTCCATATATTATTACGTTGCAAATAATCATCAAAATATTGTTTTTGTAGTAACTGAACAATTTCCTCATTTTCAATATGAAAAAGATTATCTTGTTCCAAATTTGTACACAAATCTGGTAACTCAGTGGGTAATTCAAATAGTTCATTTATTTTACCATGTTTTAATAAAATTTGCCATTCTGATATTAAATCATTGGGCATTTTATAGCCAAATTTCTCTTTATGACTAATTGAATGGAAAACTAAACTAAGTGTATCCTCAATTATAATTTGACTAAAATCAAGTGCATCTTCACAACGTTTTTCTAATTTGTTAAAATATTTTTGCTCTGTATTTAATATCATAACGCGAAGTCCCTCCTGAAATAACTCAATTTCCAACGTTTCCTGATCTGTTAGTTTATCAATCATTTTTTGACATTTTTCTTTTGCTTCCTCGCAGACTCTTCGCTGATGCATGCTTTTAGTATGCTCATGCTCTAAATCAGCTAATTTATTCATTGTGGCAAACTTTTTTTCTATTATTTTCATTAAAATGTTTTTCTTTTTGAATTTTTCATCAATTATTCTTTCTAATTTTGTTTTATCGTAGTTTTCAATATTTTTAAAAACATTTGTCATTATATATTCCTTTGATATTTCTAAGGTTTCCCTTTCATAAATATTTGATTTAATTTTTTTAAAGCTTTCCAAATATTTCTTTTGATTTGGTATTGGTATTTCCATATTTATAGCTAAAGATTGCAATTTCATTAACTGACTATACGTTAGGTGTGGAATTGAAGAGTCAATTGATTCTTGAACGGTACATTCTGTAAGTGGTTTATTGATAAAATCACAACACACTCGTGTAACTATATTTTCAGATGCAATAGGATTTTTATATATCTTAGATGTGTTGTTCTCATGCAACTTATCCACCAAATTGATACGCCACGTTTGTTTTTTCTGTTGAAAAAAATTATGTATCGCTTCTTGTGCCTTAAACTCATTTTTATCAATGGTAAAAAATTTTTTAGACTCTTTTTCAATCTGAGAGGGAACATGTACTAATTCTGGTACACTAAATACAGAAAATCTTGTATTATCAACATCTAGGTCCTTAATATATTTATAAATTTTATAGAAATTTTTCTCCTCCTTATCAGCCAATTTCATATACAATAAACATAATAATGTAATTGTGGCCGACGGCTTATTCAATAAAATATTCTTAATTAATACATCCGTTAAATTTATATTCAATATTTTTAACCAAACTTTTAAATATTTATAATTTATTCTATACTGACTTCGTAATTTAGCATTTAATAATTCTTCATATAATTTATGATTAATTAATTTATAAAAATTTAATATTTTACTTATAATAAAAAATGTTTGCCGATAATTTCTACCTATTAAATCACAATTAACACTTAATCCAATTATATTGTTTAACCAATGTCTTATTAAAAGTAACATTGTTAAATAAGTATGAATATTTATATTATTATTATTTTTAAATTGTAAATATAATGACATAAATGTTTGTTGAAATCATTTATTTAATTAATAAAATTAATATTGTAAACAAAAAACAAATAAAAACACGAAAAATCTCCAAGTAAGCTTATTTTTATTAGAAAATATTATTTATTTAAAAAAATTAATTTTATGCTCTTTTTGCAAAATTTCTAAGACAATGAGACCAGGACATTTTTTTTTAAATTTTAAACCCTTTTCTATCCATTCATTTACAAAGCAACGATCCATCAATTTATGTACTAAGACAATACATTTCTTTTTATCATTTACATCTGGTTCTGGCTCATTTAGTTCATGACTATCGATTATTATCGATTGAAAAATATTGTAGATACATTCTTTCATTGTTTGTTTATTATCTATTTCGCTACGATACCAGGGAAATGCTTTTTCTAGTAGTAAAATCACTGTATTTGGTTCAATCCAAAATTTACGATCAGAAAATGGTGGCTTCTCTAATTTTTGATATTCGTGAATTGATGACTTGTGACTTATTTCCGATAAAATACTGTCTTCAACATCAAGTTCCTCTTCAATAACATCATAACGTTTAGATTCTAAAGGTTTTTCATCTAGAATCATATTTGTCGTTTTGATTTCTGTATTCGCTGAATTATCTATATCATCATCACCATTCCCTTGTCGTCTTAATTTCTCTTCAACATCTCTAATGTCACCAGATGTTGCATCATGAATCTCAATACCATCACAGTCATCGACAACCCTATCAATCATTTCATGAATAATTTGTTCGCAAATTTCTTGTCGAATTAATTTATGTCGATCACGTTTCATTGTCAACAAAGATAAATATTGTTGTTCCAATTCTTTGCTATCATTAAATAATTTACCTTTACACAATGATAATGCCTTAACGAAACCGACACGAGAATTTTCATCTTTGCATAAGCCAAATAATAATTCTGTATAACGTAACGATGTTGATGTACTTTGATACAATTTAAATAATAAATTTCGTAACCAAAAATATTTCCATTTCAATGGATCATTAAATGTTAAATTATTGTTTTCACTATCTGATTCATACCATAAATGACATTTATTATAATTCTTACGCGATATTACCTCATAGGATTTTTGTAATGCATACGATTTAAATTCTTCTCGCATTGCCAATAATTCATTGATTGTCGGTAAACGAATGTCTAAATTGTTTATAACGAAGTCTTTCCAATCTAATACTGGAATACAATTATATAATTTTCTTAATAATATTTCAATATCATATTGTGTTAAATTATTCCATATTTCTGGCACACGTTCGTTATTGTCCAGCTGGGCACAGCCAACAATATCTTTTAGATAATATGCAAGTGTGTCAAATGAGCAATATCCTTTGGGTGCTATTTTACTCATTTCATTAACAAATTTCATCAGTTGATTAACATTTAACATGAAATAACTTGGACAAAAATTTTCGCAATAAAATTCCGGCGTTGGATAATCTGGAAAGATTATAACACCTGTTTGAATAATGAAACGATTATCATCAAGCCATTTGCGTCGTTTTTCAAAACCTGTACTCTCGATTGCTTGATGACAAATTTGTGCTAAATAATCACAGCAAAGTTTTTCATGTCTCAATCGATCATTAATATTCTCGTTGCATACTTCATAAATGCTTCTTTGTCGTTCAATATATTCTTTGATTTCCTTTATAGTTTTATCACAAATATCCCTTATACGAAATTTAACGCGTTCGATTTCTTCATTGTATGCAATTACAGCCTCATCTTGAGCTAATTTTAATGTTATTTTAACGAGTGGATCATGCTCATAGATTAATATTTCTGATAAATCTGGTAATTTCGAATTCTGCTTAGTATATGAAATTTTTTCCGATAAAATTTCATCTATTAATTTTTGTTTTGTATTGTCTAACATCTGATAACTATAATCCAATTGGGCTCTTAATGCCTCTTCAAACATTGATGGTGATTTAATCTCTTTAATTTTATTTGAAATGCAATCAGCTAAGTCTTGTAATGCTTTGATATCTTCTTCTTTAAGTTTTGTAAACTTTTGCAAATATTCATTACCAAATTTAGATTGATAATCGTATTTTGATTCTTTTTCAAAACAATCACAAGGCATCTCACGATACGGAATATTTGGCATTACTGGTAAATCTTGTAAATAAATTGGAATTTCATCATTAAATATTGGTGGCGATATAAAGTTTGGGTGTACTGTTTCAACAATTTTAACATTTGATTGTCTATGCATTATGCTATAATAATATGTTTGCAATAGTGATAATGTTTTAAAACATCGATTTAGTTCATAACAATATGCGTACAATGTTGCATTGGTGAGTGTTGTTAAAAGGTTCGAATAGAAATTATGTTGCATAAGATTTTTACGTAATTCTAATGCTTCTGTATATCGTACATTACACAATTGATATAAATTTGAATGAATTTCAACTACAATACAATGTAAATGATCCTTTACAAAATTTTCCTTTAATTTATTTTCTAGCTTAAAAATGTTTTAAAAAATTCAATAAAAATATTTATGATAATAAGATTTTTACTTACCAAATAATAGGAATCACGTAAATAATTAACAAAAGATTTATTAAATGTTGGACGCTCCAGAAACTCTTTCATAAGTTTTTTAATATAATTTTGAAATAAAGTTAATTGATCAGTGAAATCTAATCTTTCTTTTATCACCTAAAATTAAAAATGTTCTAAATTAAATGTAAATATTTTATAAATGGATAAAATTACAGATTTTATATTATACAGATATGTAGCTTCCAAGTTTATCCAATATTCTGCCATTTGATCTAATATATCTTTGTCAACATTATTTGTGAATACGTAGGGTATTATTTCAATTTCTGATTCGTTATTGTACCATTTTACACGTGTTTTATCCGCTTCTTCACATTGTTCACAACATCTGTATAAATCCATTTCATTAGTTTGTACTCCGATTTCATTATCTGGTATTACTTCCACAACTACTGCCGGTTTTTTATTTGCTTTTCCTTTATCTTTAGTTTTATTTCCTGCTTTATTCTGACGCTGAATAAATACATTAATTAATGATTCATCATCCAATCGGACAACTTTCTCCGTAATTGTTACATCAAAGAGGACATCAGATGGTTTTCGTGGCATTGTAAAATCTCCGATTATTAAGCGGGCGATATATTTGGTTAACTCGACAGTTAATTCATTGTATTTAATGCTACTGAAAACTCCTTGCTTTTTGTAAAAGTTATCAATACAATTTTCTACATCGCTTAAATCACTATAATTATTATTTTTTATTTGTTCCATTTTAATAAAATTAGTCAGATAAGTTTCAAATGGTTCTTCCTCTTCATTATTCGGTAATAATTTTGATTTTCGTGGATCTTGAGGCTTCCCAATATTATAAATATCGGGTGTCATCGATGTAAAAACTTTCTCAAATTGAACAATATCTGATTCCTCTTGTGGATAATCAAGCAAAACAAAACCATTTATATCTGGATTATTATTAATATACTCAACTAACATATTTAATAACATTTCGTTATCAAGCGGCTGTTCCTCTGCTAGATAAATTCTCGCCTGTTTTCCAATAGCGCCGCAAGATGAAAATTGATAATAGTCTGGAATACAAAGTGGTGTTTGTGTGTCTACGTCAATATTTTCAGTAAGAACTACCGGAACTTCGGGTTTTTGTTTTCCTTTTCCAGTTTTTGATGGTTTCGATACTGGAGTCACTGGGACACTTTTTACTGTGTATTTATCATTAAAGTCGTACAAATCATCTTCAAGCTTATTTATGCGTTCAGTAATATAAAATTGAATGCAGAAATCAATAACGTCTGCCATAGTGACAATAGCAATTTTATGAATTGCAGTCAAAGCTTTTAATGATTCAATAAATTTATCACGATGTTCAACAACATCAAATATAAATATGGTTTTGCATTTCAGTTCTCTTGTCACCTTGATTTTATTTGGTGTTTTTGGATATTTTTTCGCTAGTAAAGAAAGCACCACATGACTTATAGTTGGTTGTTCAGGTTCTTTAGTATCATTTTGCCATTTGTTTTCCAAATTTAAATAATCACGTAATTCTCTATGATAATTTAATTCATTATTTCTGACCATTGTTTTAATTTCAAGGTATGTTTTATCACAATCACAAAAATCGGTTGGCAAATTAAATGGCACGTTTTTGATAGTCACACCATAAATCATTAATTGCTTCCATTCTTTAAATATATCATCGGGTAGAGGCATTTGATATTTTTCCTCATATTGTTTTTTATGAAAAGCAATATCCAGGCAACCATTAATTACTGAATCATAAGTTCTCTTGTCCTCTAAAATTTCTTTAGACACCGTTCTACGATACAGTTGCCGATGTAACTTAAATAATTGAATTTGTTCCTTCAAAAATTTCTTTTCTTGACTCTTTTTTAAATTAAGGGATTTTAATTCTTCTTCTTCACGTTGAGTAAGAGGCTGATTTCCAGATTTCTTTTTATTAATTGGTAATACATCGGGTTTCTTTACTTTTGGCACTATATTCTCTGTAACCATTTCTATCTTTTCAACTTTTTTTTTCTTTTCTTTAAGCGAAGACTTCGGTTTCTTGTTAGATTTTGCAGTAAACACAGTTAATTGGCTAGTTTTCTGTGACACCTTATTTTCAGCATTAATCCTTTCAATTTCTATCCTTTTTCTAGTTTCAGACATTTTTGCTTTAATTTCTTCCACATACTTGTATGCGTCTTCGATATTGGGTTCAGTTGGTTCCATTTCTTTAGCGACTACTTCCATTTCCAATAATTCCTTGTAGTTATAAGATTTTACTATTTCATTATTTTTTATTTCAAAATTTGTTATATCCTTGTTAATTCGTGATCGTAATGATATGGGAGCAATACTACTGTCTAGACAGTCACAAGGCTTTGTATCGACATTCATTTCAGCTATTTTTATTAAACGTTCTTCACGCGTCAATTCCTTTGCCGTTTGTATTCTTATTTTGATTGCATTTGCCTCCTGTTCTTGTTTCAAAAGTTTTAATATTTTTTTCCGCTTTTTGTGTATTTTTTCAGTATTATCACCTTTACTCTGATCAAAATCTCTTAAGGCATTCAAAATATGACAACAATCACCACTAGCCATTAACAAACGTTTATTTATATTTTCAATATTTGTTCGTATATCTCCTTTGTACACTAACTCATTTTCTATTTCGAATAGTTGACTATCTTTATTCGATAATTTTAAATAAATTTCATATAATAATGATTTCATTTGTATTACATTATTATCTATTATTTCTTTTTCTAAAGGCATTGTGACCACAACACTTATCTTCCTCAATAAATGTTTTAGGTAATTAAATTTCATCTGTGTGTTATAACAATTTATTAAAAATTTTAGCTCAGGCTCCTTAATTATATGATAATGACACAAAATATTGCTAATTATTTCAATTAAAAATGAACTGTCTTTGATAGATTCAAGCTTAACCTCACGCTTTAAACGATCAAATAACCACTTTTCAAGACATTTCTCCATGACTATGCTTTCTTAATTTAATTTAAAATATTTAATAAAATGTTTTCCTGCTTATTAAAAATAAATATAAAATAAATAATCTCTTTTTTTTAAATCAAATAATTTAAAAAATACAAAAAAAAAATATGATTAATTTTGCTGTGCCTACAATGATTCCGGGATAATCACGAATATTTTTAAATCACTTGTAGATTTTTTTTTACTTGTCGTTACTGTCTACAGTATTTTTTGTGAAATTAAATAAAAAATAATAGTGTGAAATTGCTGCAACCAAAACAACAAAAAAAAAAGCAGCAAAGATTTCTATTCTAAAACTTAAAATCTGGTTTTGTAACAAGATGTTAATGACCGTATTCTAATCAATAATATTATTAAATCGAAATTCCAAGTGTTAATTAGCATAAAAATAACATAAATAGACAAAAAAAAAACAAGTTTTTTAATCGTTGGTAGAAAATATTTATAAGTAAAAGTGTCTAAATTTCTATTAAAAAAAAATTTACAAAACATTTTATTTAAGTCAGTAAGAACGCTTGTATTGTACCATTTATGTAGTTTTTACCACGTTAATTAAAGTATGTATTTCTTAAAAATATTTTTATTAATAAGTTTATTATTGTCTGTGATTAATTGTATTGCAATATGTGATAATGCAAATAATTGTAATATTAATAATATACCTGTACATTATATAGAGTTAAAGTGTAAACCAATATATAAAAAGGATAAATGTTGTCCAACTTATTACAAGTGTAATAATTTATTAAAATTAAATAAAAATAAATGTTTTTATAATAATCAAACGTTTAATGATACAAATTTTATAAATAATAATTTAATTGAACAATTATGTTTAGAAAATTGTGAATGTCGTCAAAGTTATTATTCCAATAGAAATGCAAGATTTTTTTGTACAAACATTGATTGTTTACATTGGTTTAATGATTTTTCAAATTGTATATTTGTTTATGACTTAAATTATGTAAATCATCAATATATTTTTAATAATAATTGCTGTCCCGATGATTATATATGCGATGAAAATTTAATTAAAGATATGCATCAGTGTATTTATGATGATAAAATTTATTATAATGGGGAAATAATTTATCCGGACTCAGAGCCCTGTTACAAGTGTCATTGCAATGTTAATTTTAATAATGAGACAATAATTAATAATCCTTATTGTACCAGAATAAATTGTGGTATTGAGCTGCTTAACTCAGAGGAACTAAGAATGGGATGTATACCGGTTTATTATGAAAATGCAGTTTGTTGTCCAATTGAATGGAAATGTCCAGATGCTGCTAGTGATTATATTATAACGAAGAATAAATTAATAAACTTTAATGACAATAACGATACAAATATGTTATGTAAATTTGGAAATTTAACATTAAGAATTGATGATGAAATATCTGATGCAGATAATTGTAATAAATGTAAATGCTATATACCACCAATGGCACACTGTATTAGAGAACATAATTGTTATTCATAGTTTTATTTTAATTTTAATTTTAATTAATTTTGTACCTTATAATTATTTTTATAAAATAAATAAATGTGATTTTGTTCAACTGAAAATATTTGTTTAAAAAAAAAACAACATATTATTTCTTTAAAAATAATAAAGAGTCAATAATGATTTTGTATTTAAAAATATATATTATCTGTTTTTAATATTTGTTATTAATTGAGTATGTGCGACTTACCTTTTAAGCTTCTACAATAACTATATAATTATTCGAGGATTTACATGATACTTTATTACACAAAAAAGTATACACGTAAAAAAGAACTATTATAAATGGTTTTCTCATACAATTATTATCAATTTGAGGAAGGAAAGATCGTACGGAGTTTTAAAAAATTTACATAAATCTAATTGCAGAAAATTTTGATTATTATTTCAAAAAAATTATTTTTAACAGTTCTTTCAATTTTTAAATAAATTTAAAATGAATAACATAGATCGAGATATAAGTATGTAATATAATTATTTGAATTTGCCGCGTTTAGATAAGTCAATAATTAATTAATTATATACGTTTGAATAAAGTAACCTTCATGACATTATTTTGTTAAAAAATAATTATTATTTCAACATAAAAAAATTTCTTTATTTAGAAAATAATATTAATTCGTGACACCTTGTTTGTTATATAATTATTATAAATTTGTTACGGGGAAGTACACTGTTTATGCTTATTATAATAAAAACAAATTTGAGGTATAAGTAAGTAAAATCGTTTCAATACATTTGAATAATTCTAATTACCAATTTATGAGAGTTTTATTAAATTATAAAAGAATTAACAATATTCTGTGACAAGTTATAAAGTTTTTATTTTATCATATTATAAATTTAATAAGAGGATCTAAAAATAAACTTTACTTAATCCTTGATTGTTACTTTAACTTTATAACGTTTTATTTAAATAAATAATATATATATTTCAATTGATTTTGAAATAAACAATAATTGTAAATACATAATACAAAATCCTTGAATTTTAATTCAAATAATATTATTTTTAAACATATGGGTTATACCAGGTAATTATTATTATAATTATTATTTGTATATTAAATTATATTATTTTCTATTCAAAATTATAATTACAATAGTAAAATTATCGTTTATCTGTGACTAAAAATTAATAAACAATGATTCATTCGTCCGGTTTGTTGATTTTTTATTAGATTAATATATGCACTTGGTATCACCATATAATACATCTATTGCATACATTTCGGTGAATTATTAAATTATTATTTAAAAATAAACTTTTTGTCATTTATATTAATTTTTTTATTATTATTTGTATGATTAATTAGATAATGAACAGGAATTATTATTATTATTATTTTTTTGTGTGTTTTCTTTATTGATTATGCAATTTCAGTTATATGAATTATATAATTTTTTTCTGGTATAATTTTTCATCATTAAAATTCAACAGAAATGTTTACATTTTATTTTATTTATTTACATTTATTATCAGTAAGTTTTTTTTTTTTTTAAATGAAAACTGCAAAACTCGTTGGCCTCGCTTAATATTCCCCTTGAAATATGCACTTGAAGAGCGTATTTATGATTAATTTTCTTTCTTTTTTTTATTAAATTTTTATTTATTATTTTCATTATAATTGATGAGGATTTAACACTGTTTTTACTTATTAAATTATTGCTTTTATTTACACAATGATGCGGGTTAAGTATTATTACGAAAATATTTGCAATCAGTATGCACTCAGGTGATAATCATTAAATGAAAAAAAAAAAATTTATTATATTTTTTTTTTATTTTTTAATAAAGAATTTTAGAACATTTTTTTTTTGAAATAAATGTTTAAACGTATTTTAATAATTTAATTTTTTTGTAATAAAAATAGAAATATTTTTATATGCTTTCTGCCATCATAAATAACAAACAAAAAATAAAATGTAATAAAATATTAGACAATGAAATTATTATTTCAGAAAAAAAAGAGTCACCAACAATACTCATAGCTCAAGGTTTAATTATAATATAAAATTATGAATTATAAATTAAAAAACAAATTACAATGCTAAAAAAACTGTAACCACCTAGCTTTTGTAGTATTCTCTCATTCAATCGTAAAATTTAATGCTATTTTAATTGTTTATTATTTTAAATAATTAAGGAAATTAATTTAACTAGGTTTTTTGGCTATTGCTCTCTTATGTTCATCATCAAATGGTTTATCAAAAATACTTCGTTTCTTCATGTATGCCCGATTAAAATTCTAACATTTATTGTACATATTTTTGTTATCATAAATATTTGTTAAATTTTTATCGCAAAAACTGTTTAAATATTTAAAGAAAATGCATTTTATAAAATTAAATTTAACGAGGTATCGCTTAGGTCTAGTGCCAAGAAATGTTTATAAACGTATTTATGGTGATTTGTACTTTAGTTTTAATTGTTTATTGTAATGAATGTGACCAGACGAAATGTACACAGAATACAATACATTATACAGAGATTGGTTGCACACCAGTATTTGAAGAAGGGAAATGCTGTCCATCAAGATTCAAGTGTCCGAATTTTACTGGTCGCGATAACACAAAATGCTACTATCAAGGTGAATCATATGAATTACGAGCAGAAATAAACTATGCGAAAACTAGTCGTCTATGCTTAGTTGGATGCCGGTGTTTACAAAGGTAATTAAACCAACTTACATTTACTTGACCAACTAATAATTTATTGGTTGTTAGTGTTTTTGATCCTTATATTTCCGAATTTTACTGTGCAGAAGTTATGTGTCCAGACATTTTTCGTTCAAAATTTTATTCTTGTATTGCTGTTGGTAATTTTGATTCCTGCTGTGCTACTAAATACATTTGCGGTAATTTTTCAGTAGTTTCCACTAATTTTTAGATAATAATTTTATTTAAATTTTTAGATGAGGAAGAAAAAAATAAACTAGACACATGTTTGTTAGATGGACATAAATATTATGTAGGTCAAAGAATGTATCTGAAAAACACACCATGCCATACTTGTTATTGCTCAACAAATTTCAATAATTCAAGTGTGATCGGGAATGAATATTGTCAGAAAATCAATTGTAAAATTGAATTAAAGTTGATAAGAAAAATTTTAAATGGTTGCATACCAATCTATTCTACACTATCACAGTGTTGTCCAATTGATTGGAAATGTCCTTCAGAAAATGATGATATTATAAAAAATTCATTTAATCAGTTAACTGACAGTGGAGATCTTAGTATGACTTGTAAATATGGTGATATGATTTTGAATGTAGGTGATGGTATTACGGATACTAATAAATGTATTGATTGTAAATGCCTTGTACCACCAATGGCTCATTGCTTAACAAAAGATACATGTTAAAAATACATTTTTATTGTTTTTTTAAATATAAAATATCTGCAATAAACAAATTAATAATAAAATATTAACAAAAAAAAAGAAAGAAAAAATATCACAAAAAGGTAACAAAATATTAATAAAAAATTTATTTAATTACATTATATATGGTCTTCAACGTTTTTTTCTTTAATTTTAAATAAAATACTATGTTTGTGTTTGGTAACTAAAATTTTCTATATAAAAGAAATGTAGCATATGGTTGTAGTTTCAGTACCATATTAAACTTGTTTGTGCAAGGTAAAAAAGAAATATTTAAATTGTGTTTTTTTAAAAACGAATATATAAAAAATGTTTGTTAAAATATTGATTGGATTATGTATTTTGGTTTATGTTGCCAATTGTGACGAATGTGATAAATCGAAATGCCTGTCAACGCCAAAACATTATAAGGAGCTTGGATGCACACCAGTGTTTAAAGATAGAAAATGTTGTCCAGAACGATTTGATTGTCCTAATTTTGCTGAACGTGATAATCAAAAATGTTACTTTAGAGGTTTATCGTATGCTTTGAATGAGGGTCCAAAAACAAATGCTACAGTGGATTTATGTTCAGCTGGCTGCCAGTGCTCAAGAAGGTTTTATTTTTCTGTTAAAATTTTGATTCTTTTAATTTATTAATAAAAATATTATTTTTAGTTTTCTAAATCCTAAAATTTCTAATTTCAACTGTGCACAAATTGAGTGTGTTAATTTATTTAATCCAAGCTTAGATAATTGCGTGGCTGTAAATGATATGAATTCTTGTTGTGCGACCAAATACATTTGTGGTAATTTTGTGTTTTTATTTATTTTTCTTTGTAATTATTGAATAATAATGAAAAATTAAAAAATTCTTAGATGAGGAGGAAAAAAATAAATTGGGAAAATGTTATTTAGAAGGTACTGAGTATAGTGTTGGTGAAAAAATGTATCCAGATGATGCACCATGTCATACATGCTTATGCACCGACAATTTTGATAATACAACTGTTATCGAGAATAAAGATTGTATTGAAGTTGATTGTGGTGTTGAATTACGTTCGTTAGATAAAATTATTACTGGATGCATTCCAATTTATTATGGATCAGCACGTTGCTGCCCAATTGGATGGAAATGCCCTGAAGATAAAGATAAATTAATTAAAAGTGAAAGTCGTCAAATCAATGATAAAGATGATGAAAAAATGAGTTGTATATATGGTAAAATGGTGCTACAAGTTGGCGATGGGATAACTGATACGAATAAATGTGTGGACTGCAAATGCCTTATACCACCAATGGCACATTGTATTCAAAGAACAGACTGTTAAACATTTAAATTAATATTTATTTTTATATTTCTTATAATTTTTGATAAATTATTAACTTTGATAAATTTATAATTATTTAACCTTTTTTTATAAAAAATAAAACAGGAATCAATAATTTCATTTTAATATCAGTTGAATATCTCGTTTAAATACGATTCAAAATGATTGTTGTTAGTCAAAAATTATCAAAAGGGTAATATATCGTTTTTACTATGATTTAATGCCAAGTGGTGTTAGATTTGCTACCATAATATCGCTTAAACAATTAGATTAAATTAGTTATTAATTTTTTATAAATTTATATACTGCTGTTCAATCAATTTTTCAATTTTTTTTTATAAAAAATTATTAATTATAAAAATAAAAATATCAAAAAGAAAATATATTTATTTATTATTTAAATTTCTTTACACTTTGACTTTAAATTTTTCTAATCAGTTTAATTAAAATAAAAAATAAATTTTCTGGTTGTCTGATTAATTGTAAACTAGACCAGACTCTAAGGATAAAATTATTTACAAAAAAAAAACGTAATTATTAAAAAAAAAACTATAAAAATTAATTAAAAGTTTTATTTAATTTTAAAAAATCAATATTTGTACCATTTATAGTATCATCAAAATCAAAATGCATATAAATTAATACAATAGGCATTCGTTGTTGGAAATATTAGTGTAAATATTTATAAAATTATTAAATACAATCGTATATAATTTTGTTCAATAATTATCGTTAAAATTATACAACAAACTACTACATAAATTTGCTCTTTGGCTTTTTTTTCTCTTAAAAAAAAACAACTCTGCTTGTCGTTACTAAATTATTCTATAAAAGAAATGAACATTATGATTTTGAATTCAGTTTCATTTAAAACTCGACGGTATCAACTAGAAAATTATTAAAAATTATAATTTAAATTAACAATAGTTAAAATGTTTATTAAATTATTAATTGGATTATGTGTTTTAATTTGTGTTGTTAATTGTGATGAATGTGATAAGTCAAAATGCCAACCAACACCGAAACATTACAAGGAAATTGGATGCAAACCTGTAATTGAAGAAGGAAAATGTTGTCCATCACGATTTGATTGTCCTAATTTTGCTGAACGTGATAGTAAAAAATGTTACTTTAGAGGTTTATCATATGATGTGCAAGATGGCCCAGACACTGATATAACATCTAGTTTGTGTTCAGCTGGATGCCGTTGCATGCAAAGGTAAACGTTTAATTACCTATTTTAAAAATTCATAATTAATTATGCTTATTATTTTAGCTATTCAGATCCCAGCGTATATAATTTTAACTGTGCACAAATTGAATGTCCTGATTTGTTTAATCCACAATTACGTGATTGTATAGCTGTCAGAAGTAAAGACTCTTGTTGTGCATCTGATTATATTTGCGGTAATTATAAAAATCCTTAATATTATAATTAAATAAATAAAACTCTGTTTATTTTTAGATGAGGATAAAAAAAGTAAAATAGGTAAATGTCACTTCGAAGGTAAAGAATTCCGTGTTGGCGATAAAATGTATCCAGATGATGCACCATGTCATACCTGTTTATGCACCGATAATTTTGATAATTCCACTGTCATCGGAAATAAAGATTGTACTGAAATTGATTGTGGTGTAGAGTTGCGTTCACTTAATAGAGTTATTAGTGGATGTATTCCAATTTATTTTGGAACTGCACGTTGCTGTCCAATTGGATGGAAGTGTCCTGAGTCTAAAGATAAAATAATTGAAAATGAAAGTCGCCAAGTTGTAGACGATAGTAATATGACATGCAAATACGGAGATAAAATATTAAATTTAGGTGACGGTATCACCGACACCAATAAATGTGTAGACTGTAAATGCCTTGTACCTCCAATGGCACATTGCATTCAAAGAAGAGATTGTTAGGCAATTTGCGTTATTATTTTTATAATACAATTTTTAATATGCAAATAAAACAATTGTCTTTTTTTTACTTAATTTAATTCCAGTTAATAAAGAACATAATTTTTTTTTATTAAATACTAATCCATTGCTTAATTATTCCAAGTACGTATTATAAATTCGTTTAAACTTATTTATAAAATCAGATGAAGGTTTGGAGTTGTTTTTTTTATAATATAATAATAATTAAATAAAAAAGAATAAAACATCATTTTTATTGTTAAAAATTTTATTTTATGTGTTGTGCCGTGTTCGGTTTGACCCTGCTGTTTTATTTTTTTAAAATAGTTTTCTCTTATGAGAGTTCGTCGAATCTTTTCATAAAAATATTATTTTGAACTGAATACTACAAGGATTTGACTGTGTTTATTTTTAATGTAAAAAATTATTTATTAAATTAGAAAATAAAATTAAGTTAAATTTGGTAATAAATAGTGAAAATAATGTATAATTTGCCTAAAAATAAGTGTGAGAAATATAAACAAAATTGTAATAACATCAGCCTAGCGGCTTGCTACAATCGTAAAATACTTTTTATTTTTATTACTGACTGCTTTACTGTAATAGATTAAACTATCTGTTAAGTGACTAAATATATGATAAACAAACATTAAAAAATAACACATTTTACTCAGTTTATACTCTTTTTTGTTTTGTTTAATATTAATTAATTTTTATAGCTAAACAAAACTCTATATAAGAGTAAAAAAAAATTAAATCTTCATCAGTTTTTGCGGACAATTGTACGTTAAAACTACTATTGAGTAATATATTTTGATTAAAAAATGATTTTAAAAATATTTATCGCTTTATGTGCTACAATTATTGTTGTTAATTGTGAAGGTTGTGATATTACAAAGTGCCAACCAGTGCCGAAACATTACAAGGAGCTTGGTTGTACGCAAGTTATTGAAGAGGGAAAATGCTGTCCAACAAGATTTGAATGTCCAAAATTTGGTGAACGTGATAATACAAAATGTTATTACAAAGGAAAGGTTTATGAACAACATGAGAGGATGCCTAATAATGTAACCGGACTTGTGTGTACAGTGTCTTGTTCTTGTGCTGCTGGGTAAATTAACGACGTGTTCTTATTTAAATTTAATTAATATTTATGCTAATTAATTAAATTTGTGTAATAGGTATGATAATAACCCGGCTCGTTTTATTTGTGCACAAAAGGATTGTCCTAATTGGTTTAATCCCGAGCAAAAGGATTGCATAAGAGTATTTGATTCTGATCATTGTTGTCCTAATAAATATGTTTGTGGTAATATTTTCTTATTTTCCCTTTTTTAATTATCTGTATTTATTTATTAATAATTTATTAATTTTTGGTTTTGACGAAATTATCAACAGAGGAAGAAGAAAAAAATAAATTAGCAACATGCTATTTAGACGGTCAGGAATATCGTGAAGGTCAAAAAATGTATCCTAAAGATAATTCATGTTACTCATGTCAATGTAGGAATGGTTTTGATAATTCAACAATTATTGGAAATTCTAATTGTGCCGAACTAAATTGTGGCATTGAGTTAGACGGTTTAGGTAAAATTATCGATGGTTGTGTACCAGTGTATTTTGGAAAGAAATGCTGTCCAATAAATTGGAAGTGTCCTAATGACGAGGATCATATAATTAAAAATGAAAATCGTCAAGTTGATGTCACTGATGATACAAACAAGACTTGCAAATATGGTGATAAAGTTTTACAAATAGGTGATGGTATTACGGATAGTAATAAATGTGTTGAATGTAAATGCCTTGTGCCACCAATGGTACATTGTGTACAACAGAGTTATGATTGTTAAATTATATATACAAGTTTGAAGATGTATTAAAACCAGTTAAATAAAACAAAACATTTTATTTTTATCTCTTTTATTTTCGTTGAATGTTAATTAAATAATTTTTGATGTTTCTATATTATTATTTTTTTCAATAAATTATTTTACAAAACTATAAAATTGTTGTTGAATTTTTATTATATTTTTTTTTTATGTTTTATTTTTCTTACCAAAAATCAAAAAATCAAAATTACTATATAAGAGCTAAACAGTTTAATATGTTTATTTAATATTGAATTGTTGTGGAAACGATTAACAAGTGATTTTCGTTGCTGTTTCAATTCGTTAATAATTAAAAAAAAAATGTTTTTAAAGACATTGATTAGTTTGAGTATTTTATTATTTGTAAATTGCGACAGTTGTGATAAAGCGAAATGTCCTGAAGTACCTAAGCATTATGATGAGCTCAATTGTAAGGCTGTTGTTGAAGATGGAAAATGTTGCCCGTCACATTATGATTGTCCAAACTTTAGCGAACGTGACACCAAGAAATGTCATTTTAGAGGCAAGGCATATGAATTAAACGAAGGACTTGATAGCAATTTAACTTCGAATATATGCTGGGCAAGTTGTTATTGTACATTAGGGTATGTATTATTAAAACTTAAAGAAATGTATAGTGTTGAGAAATCATTGTCTCAAATCTTTTCTAGAAATAAAGATACAGATCCCTTAAAATTCATTTGTGCACAAAATGAATGCCCTGAATGGTTTAATCCTACTCTCAAGGATTGTGTTGGTGTTCGTGATTTTGAGAGTTGTTGTGCTATCAAACACATTTGCGGTAATTTTTCAAATAAATAATTATTTCTATTCTCTTGTTAAAATTGTTGCAAATTATAGATAAGGAAGAAAAAGATAAATTATCGAAATGTTATGTTGATGGAACTGAATTCCATGAGGGACAAAAAATATATCCCAATGAAGCACCATGCTTGGCGTGCTTATGCACTAAAGACTTTGACAATTCCACATTTGTTGACAATAAGGATTGTGCTGAATTTAAATGTGATCTTGAGTTGCGTAATGCAGATAAAATAAAGCAAGGATGTCTACCTGTTTACATTAGAGGACTTCGTTGTTGTCCAGATGAATGGAAATGTCCAGAGACAGAAGATAAAGTAATCAAGAGTGAAACACGTGAAACTGCAGAAGTAAGTGATCCACATCTGACTTGTACATACGGCGACAAAGTACTAAATATTGGCGATGGTATTACTGACAGTAACAAATGCCTTACATGTAAATGTCTTCTACCACCAATGGTACAATGTACACGAACATATGAATGTTAATAAGAATATAAACATGTTTGTAAAATTATTTAATAAATAAAAATCGGTTGATCATGATATTTATTCTACTTTATTTATTTTTCCCAATACCAATAAAATGTTTTATTATTACGTCAATAAGTATATTGTATATACACTATATACTGTATATATATATATATATATATATATATATAATTTTATTTTATTTGATTATTAAAAATTGATGCATTTTTTCTATCTGTTAATAAAAAAAAAACCTGTTGCTATTTTCTGATTTTAATTCAGTTTCGTTTTGTTGTGAAAACGTTAAACAAGTGTATTTTATAAATAGGAAAATGTTTTTAAGAATAATAATTACTTTAAGTGTATTAATTCATGTAAATTGTACTTGTGATAAATCACAGTGTCCAGAAACACCAAAACATTATGATGATCTAGGATGTAAGGCAATTGTTGAGCCTGGACAGTGCTGTACATCAAGATTTGAATGTGATAACTTTTCAGAGCGTGACAGTAAAAAGTGTTACTTTAGAGGAAAAATATATAATTTAAATGAAAGGATCAGTTCCAATTTGACATCCAGTGTGTGCTTTGATAGTTGTCTATGTGTGCCAGGGTAAATAAAAAATAGTTATAAAAATAAATTTTGACGATAAAACATATGATTGCAAATAAATTGTAGAATACAAGAATCGGATCCAGCAAATTTTAATTGTGCACAAGTCGATTGTCCAGAATGGTTTAATCCTGAGTTAAGAAATTGCATTGGCACTCGTGATCTTAAGAATTGTTGCTCTGTCGGTCATGTTT
This sequence comes from Ptychoptera contaminata, assembly GCA_963942525.1. Lineage (NCBI taxonomy): Eukaryota > Metazoa > Arthropoda > Insecta > Diptera > Ptychopteridae > Ptychoptera > Ptychoptera contaminata. The sequence goes on along the minus strand of OZ012636.1, from coordinate 39,930,965 downwards.
GTGGTATAATTATAAACATTAATATTTTATTTTTAAATATTAAATCATTTGTAAACTATTCTAGGCGATGATGCAATAAGTAAATTAGCAAAGTGCTATGTTGATGGAACTGAATACTTAGAGGGACAAAAAATGTACCCAGATAATGCACCATGTAAAACATGTGTGTGCGCTAAGGGCTTTGATAACACAACATTTACAAATAATAAAAATTGTGCAGAATCTGACTGTGAAATTGAATTACGTTATGTAGAAAAAGTAAGAGAAAAATGTGTTCTAGTTTATACGCGTGGTATTCGCTGTTGTCCGTATGACTTTAAATGTCCGCATAAGGATGATAAAATAATAAAAAGTAAAACACCATCACCGCCAAATCAGAATCCACTTATGACATGCAAATATGGTGATAAAATATTGCAAATTGGGGATGGTGTTTCCGATGCTAATAAATGCATTGATTGTAAATGTCTGTTTCCACCGATGGTACATTGTGTGTACCATGATTGTGAATAAAATTAATTATATAATGACTTAATTTTAATTTTCTTTTTTTGCTGCCTACAACAGTAAAACCAAAAGCGTATCCAAAACAAAAAATTTTTTAATGCTATTAAAAACGAATTTAATAAAACAAGTTTTTAATTATACAAAGAGAAAACACAATAATATTTTTATTTACGTATTTTATTTGAGTTTACAAAACACTTTCAAACAAATTATAATCTAGAAATGATATTCTTTTGCCTCTTATTATTATTATTATATTTTTCTCATTTTAATAATCTGTGTCTCTGTGTTCATTTTTGATTTTTATTTTTTTCAATAATATTTTGAAGGTTAAACATTTGAACTTTATATTACCTCTAATGATAATAATAAGAATAAACAATAATAATATTATTTTTTTCAATTAATACTCTAGCTGTATTGGATTCTTAGTGAAAATAAAATCAATATTTTGGTATTGTTAATATTATTATTTTTTTTATTTATATAAATAATTAAATTTAAACAGGTCCAAGGTAATAATATGTGTTATTTACAAAAATTTTACTTTTGTTGACAAGAAATGTTGTTGTTTAATTAAGAAAAAATTATTTATATTTTTAAGTATTTATAGAGAAAACAAAGCTTTTAAATACCTTTTTATTATAATTATTTTGTCGGAATTGTACAAAAATTGTAAAATTTAATACAATAAAAGGAAAAAAAAGAAGGTTTATCGGTGAAGTAAATGCTCAGAATACAAATTAATTGATTTGCTGAGAAATTCCTTTGCGTTAAACACATAAAAATAACTTCTTTGCAAAGATTTTAACAGAAATCTAACAACTAATTAAATTTAATCATTGTATTAATAACATAAAAAATAGTAAAAAACAACATAAATATTTTATTTTTTTAATTATCATAATTATGTTGACATTGAAAATATATCAAATGAAAATAAATTATTTGTAAACGTTTTCACAGTTTTTTTTGTTTACTTAAATAAAATTTTATTTATTAATCATGCAGCATCTTTACAATATTTATAATATTATTAAATGAATTAATAAGAAATGTTATCTATTTGGTTTAATAACATTTATTTCTTTAATTTCTATAATTAATACAAAATTATTTAATTAATTTTCTAAATATTTTTTTTTTTTTTTTATTTCTGAGATTTTTCTATTATTGTTATCCAGTTTTTGTTTAATTATCCTACGTTTTTTTTTTAATATTGAGATTTTGTGATGTTGATTTCCGTATTATCAATTTTATTTTTTATGGAATACATTAAAAATATTTTATTAAATTTAAAATAAACTGGTTATTGGTAAAATAAAAAATCATATAAAAATGATTTTTTTTTTAATGATATTCCAAGTAAAAGTAACAATTCAATTGACTTTCAATTTATTTTTTTTTTATATATCTTATTTTGTTGCCAATTTACATTTTTATTATGTTATACAAAAATAATGAATGATTTTTATTATAGCTATATTAACACTTTTTATTGACAATTATTATCATATCTTATACTATTATTTAAATTAAATATTAAATTTTTACTAACACCTTAATCATTTTTATTTGTCGTATATATTTTTAACTGGATATACACATAACAAATTTAGTTAATTAAAAAATTAAATCAAATTCTAATGAATTATAATATTTAAAAAATTATTTTTTAGAGTATTTAATTATTAGACTTTTTGCTTTGGCATTGTGTCTATATATTTTATTTGATTTGTAAAAAAATAATTTATTCCATTAATATTATTTACCAAGAAAATCAAAAGAAATTTTCTTTGATAAATTTAACGAATCCTTGTTTGTTCTCCAATTTTCTTATTCAAAAAAAAGAAAATTATATGAAATATTAGATAAAAGGAAATTAAGCAAAGACGCACACTAGATGTTATTTATGTGGGAAATTCTTTAATACAGAATAAAACTAAAATCATTGTTGATTAAATTAATAATAAATAAACACCAAAGGAATAGGAATATTTTATAAATTGAGAAATTATTCGGTAACTTTTAATTTTTGTATCCGACTTGACACAAATTCCATTTCATGTGATGGCTGTGACCCATCTAAATTTTCAGCACGAACATCTTCTAATGACTTACACTTTTTTAATGTATTTATTGATTGAATACGATGCTTTGTTATGAAATTACTGGTATTTGTAATGCCTCCACACAAATTATTATTATTTAATTGTTGATTTGTTTCCATTGCTGAATATGAACTATTATTGTCGCACGTATCCATCATTGCTGGGAGACGCAACAGTTTCTCATTCAATGCATTAATAATTGCAACTGTTGCTGTATCAGAATTTTCACTTTTTGTACGTGAACGTATTGGTATAAAGTATGGACGCATCCTAACCGGTGCTATCCTGCCCAACATTTTACGATGTAAAATATGTAACTACAAATTAAATAAATATACTAGTTAAGTTTGAAGAGGATTATATATTTATTTTAATAAAAACCTTATTCATGTACGCTGGATCGGCAATTTTAATCGGAGCTACAAAATACTGTTCCACATCTACCTGTGGCCATTCTACTCTTTCAGTATTTATCTCTGTAGGTACTAAGGGAATATTATTGTCTGCCAACGTTGGTACAGCCACTGGTTTATTAGTTTGCATAGTATTTTTGTGTAATAAATTATATTCCAGAATTGAATTAGTTCTTCCATCTTTTACAATCGGTTCAAGCGTTTGTTCATCAATAGTTTGTTGTTGGTGTGTTGTCTGTTCAAAATGAAAGCGAAAAGAAATTAACTTTTAAACACATGACTTATTTTTATTACAACATTTAATTAAATTTAAATTAATTAAATAGTTTAATCTAATCAAAGTTTTACATTTTACACATTCAGGTTAAATGTCAAAAAAGCAAATAAAAATAAAAAATGTTTTTGTTTTTCTTTTGTTGTAAACAATTAAAATGACATAACCAAATATTAAGGTTGTTTCTCTTCGTTATAATACTTAATGAACTTAAATAAATTTGATAAGATTATATATTATTTGTTAATTATTTACCTCCTCCATAGTAATAATAATAATATTATTGTTTAGATTTTCACTAATATCTATTTTCTATTCACAAAATGTCAATATAATCTAATGCGTCACAAATGACACAATTTCTTTATTTATAATAATTAACTTTATTTGTACTAAAAAGTTTTATTTTTCTAGTAAATAAAGTAATTAAACATTTATTATTTGTTAAATTTAGCAACAATATTTTCTATTATTATTTAATTTAAAAACAATAAACCACAAATTAACTTTCAGACAGATGATGTGTAATAATATAATAATATAGCAAAAAAAATCAAAACATAAATTAGAAAGTAATACATTTGCCTAAATGCCGATAACAATAAATGCATTCACAATAGAACCAATTTCTATTTGCTGCGTTCACTGCCATCTACATACTAGCGTTATGAAGCAAATGGTGGGAGCATAAACTAATATACTTTATGCGAATCGCATGAAAAACCCTTAAATTGAAAAAAAGGAAAATTCGCAATTTTAAAAGAAAAATAATAATGAAAAACAGGAAAAAAAAACAACAATTTAATAATGAAAATTCTTCTAAATTACATAATAAAAAATGTTTTTTTTTTTCAAGTCATTAATAATATAAAATGGAATTTATATGATTATTTTTTAATGATTTTTCGATTGTTAAAGACAAAATGACATAAAATAAATACGATAGGCAGTCAAAAATAATAAATATAAAGAAAGAAAAAAAAACGCCTTAAGTATGTCGTTAATCTGCAATTATGTTTTAAATAAAATAATATAAATAATATAATTTAAAATTTTAATATTATTTTCTTTGCCTTTCCTGTTCCGAATTTAATGTTAACGATGGGGATAACAAGTGTTTTATTTACAAAAAAAAGTTTAATGGAAATTAAGATGACTGAATTGATGGCAAATACACCTAATGTGGAGTTTTTTCTTCGTTTTATTTTTTTTTTTGCCATGTAACAAATGAATTTTACGTTCCCTTTTACTCAATTTCAGTTAACTTAACTTTACTTAATGCACGACCTTTTCCAATTCGTTTATATATTTAATTTACTTGATGTTTGTAAGGCTTTTACATTAATTTTTCTGTTCTTTGGTTTTCTTTACTTTTCTTTTTTTTTCCTGCCCTTCATTCATTTCATTTCATTACATCACGACCACCACTTTATTTACAGGCGTTCAGTTTTAATACCAAATATTTGTTAAATTTTTAGTTACATTGGGTTCTTTGTACACATATTAATCACCTTATACCTCACATCGTTACATGATCATTGATGTTTCTGTTGATAACGATGATGCTATTGTTCTAATTTAACCATTGTTTGGGCATTCAGCCCTAGCACTTCACTGTAAAACCTTTATATACATTTTGAATAGTGAAAATTCATATATTTTCTTCTCCAACTCTTTTATGGGTATTTTCTATTTTATATTTTGTGTGTGTATGTTTTTTTTTGGACAAGGTATCATCATCATCATATAAATGTTTTAAGTCATGTTTAACAAAAAGTAGAAACATAATCACAACAAATATAGTAGCAATAGCAACACACATAGAATAAAACATTAGAGTTTACAGTATCTAATTTACTATAGTAATTAATTCATTTCATTGAGTATAAGTCCTACGACTATCAACTAATCCCCCATGTTATTTGATTGTAAGCTGCTTCTGTACTTTCTTCATTTCTTCCAAACATATATCAAGATAAAATTCAATGGTGGTGTCTTTACTTGTTTATTATAATAATATTAATGTTAACGTGAATATTATATAGGTATGTGGGGTATAAATTCGTTCGGGATTGGTTGGGTGATAATTATAATTATTTGTTGTTATATATGCTGAAAATTTTCATTTTCACAAAAATAAGAAACAATGATTTCTCTTACTAAAGAGCAACTGTCTAACACAACAAAAACATTTAACCGTAAAATGTGTGCAAGAGGTATATCATCTACCATCATTTAAAATCCTTCACAGTATATGCGATTTTCCATAGTATAGGATTTATTTTTGCTGAAAGTCTGGCGAGTTGACTTATACATTTTTTATTGTAATAAATATCGCGGGTGTTCACTGTTGATTTTTTTTTTTTTTGGATATTTTAAAAGGTAACTTTTAATACAAATTCCATCTACATTTTAGTGTTATTATTATTTTTTTAACATTTATTTTTATTCCAGATGTGGCCAATATTATGATTTTATTGCTTGCGAAGAAAAAAAAAATGAAGAAAAATTTTCCAAAAAAAAAAAAAACAACGAAAGAAAAATTTGGGGACATAATTTTTTATGTGAAATTATTAGGTGGTATAACCAAAATAAGGACGATGATGCGGTGTTAGTGTAATAATAATAATAATAATAATAATAATAAAATAAACTAGATTGTTGGCGTCCTTATATCACTGTGTGTGTACACTTTCAGTTTGGGGCGGCTTGGTGATAAAAATAAATATAAAATGCAGATCAAAATTTATTGTTAACACACTTGGTCATATTAGAGAAATATTTTCATTTTTATGCTCTTCTAAATGTTTATGTATATTTATATAAGTACATATATATGCGTCAATGTTTGTGTATATTTTTGGGTGGCTCTACATATAGTTTAGGAAGCATTTGTTGGTTTTTTGGTTTGTATTTATAGGATTAGTTGCTATACACTTATTATATTATTTTGTTTTTTTTTTTTTTTTTTGGTAAGCAAATAATATTTTCTCTGTTTTATTTGTTTTCTTTAATGTTTATTATTCAGCAACGAAAAACATCACCAAAGTCAAATGTAAACAAAAACATTTACATCGACATAACACTAAACTAAAGTAAAGTATTTTGGGAAAATGAGGACGTAAAAGAAAAACAAATATTTCTATGCAAAATACAATGATATAAAATCACTTTGCAATGATGATAAAAATTCTAAATTGAATGGTGGCAAAAGGTAAAACACTTTTAAGGTAATTTTATTATCCTTAACCGGTATATTTATTTTTTAATTTGCTCACACATCGTTAAAGATTTTCATGGTTTGATTGTTGCAACGTTTCTTGTGTGATAGTAGCAAAGTGTGTCTTCTTTAAGAATTTAATTAATTAAGGTAACATTTAAAGATATAAAACTATAATATTAATAATATTGTGTCTAATTATAATAATAATATAAACATCTTTAAACATGTTATACTAAACTAATGTGCTTAAATTTTGTCTTATTTATTTATACAAAAAATAAAAAGGAAAAATCAGTTTATTACTTTCTTCTTTGGATAACATTAAGAATTTTCGGTTTTACAATGGAACATTGTTACAATTATTGTCCTTTTATTTGTATTGTTATGTTATGTTATGTTATGCATAGTGTTTAACATTGTTGACGATTTTAACATTAACTCACATCTATTTTGTTCTCTACAATTTTCTTATCACTGATCTTAACAACAACTATATACATTTTACAACTATTTTTATTATTATTATTATTGTCAATTCTACTGTACAATTGGGCTAATAATTTTCCTCCTTTTCTTTTCTTTCCATATAATTTTCTTTTCTTTTTTTTTTTATTTGCTTTTAAAGAAAACAAAAACATTTGAAATTTCAATAAATGTGACAAATGAAACGTGTTTGGCAGATTCACCCTAATTTTGTAGCATTTACATTATGTAACCAATTTTACCATTTTCTAGGTAGATTTAAATTTTCGTTTATTTTTCTTTTTTATTTTTTACTATTATTATTATTATTATTATTTTACGAACAATCTTATGTATACGATCTGTATGCTTGTAAATAATAAATTTCTATACACAATAATCATAATATTATATGATTTTCGTTAGTATATTTGAACAAATAGACAAAATACAAATGATGTCCTTTTGTTGATATGTTGTCGGTATCCGTTATATTTTATTATTATATACGCTGACAAACATTTACGGAATAGAAGAATCTTTTTCAATGGCGATAAATAGAAAACTTTAAGCACAAAATTATATGAACTACGACATGATGATTTTTTCTTAGGCGTTGTAAAATATTTGTGGTGAATTTCTATGCTTATTTTTATATTATTATTATTATTATAATTTTTTGTCAGAAACTAAACGAGACCCCAAATAATATAAAAACGACACACAATGGTATCATTTTTGTGCACAAAATTATTTATATTTATATGCCAAATACTACAAGCAAAAGAAAGAATAACAAACAAACCGCGTTATAAATTTTGCTTCGCTATATCTTTTTTGCTCGTATGATGATTTATTATCATGTTATAATAATGTTTCGATACGATGTGAATTAGATGCGAAGTGCGTATAATAATATTAAACATTTGTCTGCTGTCTTTAAGCTTTATTTTATTTGTCATTTTTACGTTTGTCGGTTCATATTCAAGAGGTTAATATTAAAGCTTTTCTTCTTTCTTTTTTCGGTTCATATTACTGAGAAAATACAGTAGTAAAATTGAAATAATTCTTTTATTATATATATGATAAGAAAAATATTGTTTTCTCTTCACAATGCTATATTTATTATAGATTTTTCTGTCTTTTATCCGATTTTATATATGTATGTAGCAATAATTTTCTAGTTATTACTATTACATTTTACTCAATCAAATCAAGAATATGGTTCATTATTATTTCTCAGTTATTTCTAGCTATTTCATTTAAAACAAAGATAACGAAATATCATTTGTCCAGTATACTTACATCAAAAGTAACTATAATGCTTCATCGTATTATTTTCATCGATGCTAATTGATTCTTAAAATTAACTAATTATTTCAGGATTGAGTTGGATTTTAATTAAAATAATATTATTTCCTACTAATCATATATAAATGAATGATTTCTATAGGATTAATTATAATATTTCAAATGAAAATTAAAACTCTTTAAGCATTAGTCTTTGGTTAGTAGTTATCCAAGTCCTGATTGACTTAATAATATTATTATAACAAAGTATTTTTATATAAAATAAAATTATATAACAAGATTTAATAATATTAATAAGGAAATTAATAACAATGTCCAATCACTAATTACATATAAATAAGATTATGAGAGAAAGCATTTAAAATATACTTATTAATTTTAATTTATATAATAAGTAATAATATCTAAAATATTTAATAATTTATTAAAATGTTTACCAATTTGATTCTTGACATTCTAACCAATAAAACATTTGTTTATTTAAATCATTTATTCATAAATACTAATGAATAATTACATTTTGTTAAGGTATTTATCGTATAGTTTAAAAATAAATAAACTTAAGCTGATAATATTATTTTAATCATTATCAATTCAAATTCCTTTTTAGATTTTATGTTTTTGTGTATTTCGTTTACACACATTTATACCTTAATAACGTTAATAGAGTAATTGTTGTATACATTTATAGTACCTTTTAGATAGTGAAATCTGTTTATAGTGAAATTATTTCAAATCAAAAACGATAAGTGAATAATATTATAGAATGTAATCCATTTGAAAATTGCATGCATTTAAAACACATAGGTCAGGTACTTTTTTCTATAATTTTAAATTAAAAATATTTATAATAAAAGCTTTAGTAGGAGAGAGACCATATATTATATTATATTTATTAAATACTAATTTAAGCACAAAATTCTATAGTACAACGTCTAACGTTGTTTTTAATTCGTCATTTAAAACATGAAAACACCATAATGTTTTTGAAATATTATCAGAAAGATAGATAAATCTGTATTCACCAGAAATAACACCATAAAACAATCACTTGTCATGTAAATTGTGTTTAAATTATACCGTAAATGCTGCTAATAACATTAAGTGTACAATAATCTTTATTGATTATAATATTAATAATAAGAAATAAATCTTTATAATTTATTATCTTTGATACTTGAACTACTTTTCAAAAGGTAATTTTCAAAGTGCATCTAAACTTTTAACAGGGATTTTTTAATCAAGTAATGTTTGGTAAATAAATAAAAACCATAATTAGTCAATAAATTTTTTAAAAGTTTTTCCAATCTTTTTTCTATCAAAATAAAAATGTTTTTTTTTTTCTGTCTGTCTACTATAAGCTTTACTACAGCTTTTAAATGAAAATTAACGTTTAAATAAATGAATAAAACGCACTTTAGTATTGTGTTTTTTATTCTTTATTATTAATTGAAAAATAAATAAATACATTTTCAATGTTTGTAAATAATTTAAATGAAAATAAGTAACCGGAAAATAATAAATATTATGTCAACGTGTGCTCACCACAGTTTTCTTTTTTGTATTTAAAAAAAAATATTATTATTTTTATTATTATTATTATTGTCCTGCTAAATAGTAAAGAACTTAATTTTTTTTATGCTTTTTTAGTAAATCAACTACCAGACATTAAATATAAAAAAAAAATGAAAACACATACAATTCATATGAATAATTTAAATAAATGTTAAAAGATAGGACATTACATTACTTAATGTTATATAACTGACAACGATAGCGTGGGTGGAATTTTTTTTTTCTGGTTTTAGTTTATATAGAAAATAGATTATCAAATACTGATAAACATAGGAAAAAAACAAACTTTTAACGTTAGTTGTTTGATTGTGAAATCAACAAAAAAAAAAATAACATAAATAAAATTGTATTTGCATTAAAATAAACATTTTTTTTTGTTTGTACAAAGGAATAATTGAAAGGAAAAAATAATCCTGAAAAGTTAAAGGTTTTTTTTTCTCCTTTTGTAACAATGAAGAAAACACCCGTCTACACGTCACGTAATAATATTATGCATCTGAAAAATTGCATTAATGAGACAATGCGGAAATAAAATATTCATAAAGAAAAGTTTCTTAGTTCTTTATTCATACAGCAGATATTTAAATGGATTAATATGTAAATAGAAAAGGAATTGTGTTTTTTTTTTCGCTATAAAGAAAACTTTAAAGAAATTTATCCGTTTGTAATCTGATTAAATTTGTAATTTTGTTTTTTTTCTGTTTTTTAAAGGATAAAATAGAAAAAATTACCATTTTTGTACTTTGTGTGGTTGTTTTGTGTTCTTTTGATGGACGCGATCAAATTATTAAATTATTCTTACATTCTTTTCACTATTATTAATGTATTTATTACGAATAAATGCAGCTTTCTAGCCTTTTCTAGTAAACATAGCATTTTTCTTTACACAAATTAATTACATAAATAAATATTTTAATTAATATTAATAATTGCATTGGCGAAAATACTTACAAATTGAGTATTGAAGAATTTTCAACTAAAATGTAAAATATATTAAAATTTATAGAATTTAAGTAAAAATTTTTGGAAATTATTGAAATAACTTTAAATTATTTGCATAAAATAATTATTTTTCTTTTTTACATTTGTTGGCTATTCATAACTGCAACTATGCTAACGGATTTAACTAATTAATTATCAGCAATGAGAATAGCACACTATTTAATAGTGATGGAATGCATTAAAACTATGTAAATTTTAAATATTATTTTCATAAATAATATTAAATTTATAAATAAAATGTTTAAATTCTTTAGTAAAATTACTTTTAAGCTCCTCTTTTTTTACGAATGAATTCATTTTGAATATTACTTTTCAATTTAAAATAAATAATACTTTTAATTTAGTGAATTCTTTTTCATTTCTTTAATTTTAGATATATAGACTTGATTTAATAGTTCTAAGTAATATTGCTTACAAAAAAAAAATGAAGGAATAAAGACGAGGAAAAAGAATTTTCAAAAAGAAAGTTATTTTATTATTCAAATCAAATCGAGTGAATGCACTTATTTCCTTCGTATTTTTTAAATTTATTTTTAAGCAAACATCACCCTTTATTACATTGGCAACAGAACGTCATTCATTCACCATTTAACTTTTATTATTTGTATGTTTGTTCTTTATACTCCAATGATTTTTAATAAGAGAAATCTGCTGCATACATGACCTATTCCTTTTTGCATTGGTTTTTGCTTTACTAAATGCAAAGAAATGTCTCTTAACCGTCTAAACTTGACTTATATTTTTTTGTAAATAATTTAAAAAAAAATTTAATCTACGTTTATTGGTTTATCCTTTAAATTATTCAAATTTTTCCTTTAAATTTGGTCTCAAAATATTAATTTTAATAAATTGCATAATTTTGTAAATTTTTATTATTCAAAAAATATTTTACTCTGCAGGCTAAAAACATCATGCCGGTTTCTTAGTCAATTCATTATATCCATGTTACCCCATTATCTAACCTTGTCATAAACAAAATAAAAAATCCTTTCTTATTTTTATTAAAAAAAAAAATATATAATAAAAATCAACAACAGAAATGTGAGTACTTTTGTCATTTCTACGTTGTTCAGCAGTGGAAAATCCTAAAATGTGTTTTCCATCTTTACGAATATTGTATGTGTTTTGCACAGTGAAAATAACATATACGATATATATTATTTATTTATTTATATATTTTTTTTTGTCAAGTGAATGGTTGAGTATTCACTACTATTATGGATTGTATATATTTTTTGTTCATTGTAAATAGGAAGTGCGCCTACTTTACAGCCCACCAGGAACTATTATACTACATATGAAAAATATACAATTTAATGTCGCCATAGATTTTTAAAGCATATATATGTACATATTGGTGTATCTCTATATTCATATTTTCCCTATATTATGGTATATTTCTTTACGTAGCATGCTTTCAGGAAGAGTAATAGAAAAAATATTCTTACACATTTTTTTTTTTTTTTAAATAAAAAATTGAGATGAAAATAAGGAAATTTACATATATTTTTCATGGTCTTTATTGTTGCTGTTTTATTTATATATTTTTCTTATATGTATGACCTCATCCTCAGTATTATAGCTGCGTCTTTCTTTTATTATTTTTATATAAAAATTTCCGTTCTAGTATTACACAAACAACCAAAATCCTTATCAGAATTGCAATTCTTTTCTTCTCTGCCTTTATTATTATTATATTATTTATTTCTTATCCATTACACAGTGAACACTGTAGACTCCTTAAAAAGTAAAAATAAAAATACTCTTAAGCAAACTATTATCGTTTTATATTTAAGCTTTTGAATAATAATAAAATGTAAAGAAAAAAAATAAAATAAAATAAAATTCGATATTTACAGATAATAAAGTCTATTTTCTTTCTTACGTTTGCCCTGGTTAAGCTTTAATGTCAATTGCTTTATTAAAAAGAGAGACTCGAGCAAAAAAAAAATTGTTCGGTTTTTCTTCTATTTCTACTCTGTTTAATTTGATTTTGTCCCAACAATTTTATTAAATTCTTTTCTTAACATTATTTTATTTAACACATTGCTAAATATATATATATATATATATATATATTTCTTTAACATGACTATTACGTATTGAATGTGTGATGATAATGTCTAGACCAATTCTTTATTATTAAAATAAAAAAATATGAAAAAATTCTAATAAAATTACAGAAAAGCAAAAAAATTAAATAAGGACAATGTCCGTTTTTTTGTTTACATTGGAATTTAAAAATAATAATAATAATATTGAAATATTTTTTGGAAAATTCATTACTTTATTGTGTGTAATTTATTTCTTTTTTATTACTTCTATTGATTAAAATTTCGTGTCAGCTAGAACGAAGTTTTTTTTTTTTTTTTAAATGTTATTTTTCTTCTTGTTATTACAATAAATAGTAGAAAATAGTAATACAAAGTTGTATATATATATATTGTTTTCGTGCAAATATTTAACAAAAGAAAAAAATATTAATAAACACTGAGGAAGAAACATAATGAAGGTTGTTTTATGCAGCCTAAGTATGCCTGTTAAGCATGGATTTCCATTATTATTATTATTATTATTTTTGGTGTTGCTAATCTAAGATTATTTTACAATAGTTTTCTTAAGTAAAATAAAGTTTAAAAACACTGTAATTAGCATATTTATGGTAAGGGGTTGTATGCAATAAATGCATTTTATTTTTGTAATGAATTTTTTCCTACCTAGATATGTCACAACAAGAGAATTAATGGAGTTGTCTAAAGTATTCATTCATTTCTTTTTTGGTTTTATAAACATCAAAAAGTTTACATTATTTATTGCATAACAAACATAACACACAGACAAACCAAAATTAAAAAAAAAAAATACCTAATACCTAGCATAAATACTTTGTTAAAACATTTCCACTTTTGTTGTTGATAGTTTTTTGTAACTTTTTACCATTTTTACTCATCTAAATATTTTTATTTTTTTGCTTCTGAACACAATTTTCAATTTTATTAATGCAGATTTTTTTTTTTTTTTTGCATATGAATAATGACTTTATTTACAGTTATCATGTATTAATGTGAAAACAATCATAAAAACACCTTTATCTGGTATTATTTTGTGAATAATTTAAAAATTCTACACAAACAATGAAAAAAAAAAAAAAACGCCAGGAGGAAAACCAAAAAAAAAAAAATCATCGCATAAAGTTTAATCGATTTAACACGATGATTTTATTTTTTGATAGTTTTACAGTCAAAGTTTAAAAGCTATAAAATATGCTTTTATACATTTTATACAACAACAGTATAAATTTTTAAATAAATAATAAAAAGGAAAATTAAATTGACGCCACTATGACGGAAATATGTTTGTTCGCTTTGTGAGAGCATTTTATTTTTATTATTATTAATTTCTTTTTTTTTTTGTATAAATATTTATTGAATTGAATGCGAGACATTTTCTTGTTATTGACAAAGGTATTTCAATGTTTTGATTGAAATAAAAATTCACTTAATTAAAATTGAATGTCTCGGGTGTTACGGTGCTATTTATTTCCTGAAATATTTTTTTTTTGCTTTGCCTATATACTAGAAAAACTTGAAGTTTAGATTTTAGTTGACTACATACTGTCTGGATTGTATAGAAATTTAAAAAAAAAAACTGAAAATATCTTCTAGTAACTTGCATTTATAAAATACTCCTAGCAAATACAATTGCATTGTATATTTAATATGTAGAACGACAGTTAAACAAAGCACCCAAGCAGACACCGACATTTACCCTCAAACTATAATAGTCCACTATTTGACGGAACAGATAGCGTGACTAATTTGATTAAAGCTCTAAAAGCTTACTAATATTTTTTTTTTTAAAGTATTTCTTCCCTCTTTTTAGTGCTGGTTGTAAATTTCGTACACAAATCAGAATTTGAATTAAATTTGCTTTTTCCTACAAAATTTCTAGTTAAACTTTCTTTGTTTTGTATTCATTCATTCAGTTAATTTATTAAAAACAACAAAACATTATTATTTATACGGGGTGAGTGAGTGTATAATAAATAAATAAATAAATAAATAATAATAAAAAGGTAAAAAGTTAATAGAAATTTAATTATATTTAATTTATTTTCATTTTATCTTAAGTAAGAAAAGGATTAAAATGAAATTTTTCTATGTTGGATATTAAGGGAAAATTCTACATGATTTCTTGAAATTAAAGTTTATTTATTAATTTTTTTGTTTTCAGAATTTTATTAAATATTTATAAGTAAGCAAGTTTATAGCTAAGAACGTTTTTTTTTTTTGTTATTTTAATATATATATAATTAATGCTTTTTTAAGCTTTCTACTTAAGATAAGTATGTGGGTTAAACTTTATTAAAGACAAATAACTAATTGTGCTTTTATGGTGATTTTTTACAAAATTTATTTTAAAAGTATTTGAACTTTTTATAAGCTCTACTCTATATATATATACATTAATTATAATTAAATATTCATGTTATTACATTTCACAATTTTCTACAATAAAATTAATAAAATCAATATAATTTAAATCAAAATAAATTTCGTTACTAAAATATTAATTCGTTATGGAATTTCATTAAAGAATTTTTATCATTTTATTATTTATAAAAGAAAATAAAAAACTTTTATTATTATTAATTTTAAATATTTATTTATTGTTGCAAAAAAAAAAACATGAAATGTTAAATTCCTTGCATGTTTAATGCTTTCTAAAGGCAAAAAAAGAAAATCATTAATGCATTTGAAATGCAAATTTTTTTTCCCATTTTCTTTAATTATTAACGAAAGAAGAAAAACATTTTTTTTTATGGGAAAACAAACATAGAAATACTTTTTACAATGCAAACAAATGTCTACCGATGTTTCATGGTAATAATTTATTTAATTTAAATTTATTTTCTTTAAAGAAAAAAAAAACATTTGGAATTTCATTTTTTCTTAATTATTTAATTACTGCAAAAATTATTTCCGTTTTTTTTGTTTAATAATTAATGCTAGAAGCAATCGTTTAAGTTATATTTATAAAGGGACTGCTGTAATTCGTTCTATTTTTATGGATTTACTTCTACAATATTTGCGAGAATTTTAGTAAAAGCTTTCAAAATTAAACGTATTATAATAATAACTATATTATGATTCGATAAACACTATAAATTCTTATGTAAATTTGTATCAAAAATTACATTATCAACAAAACGTTTTGTTGCTGGATTTAAAGCAGAGTATTTATGTATACCAGTTGACCGATTAAACAACCAAATAACCTTTATTGTCACAAATACGCTATAAATAATATTTGCACTGTTATAATAATATTTTTCATATTTATTTTTATAATGTGATAACAAGCTCGGAAATACATGAACATTTTTACAATCATTTATAGAAATAAATTTTCTTTATTTATAAAAATTTTTATGACAAAAAAACCAACTAAAAATGCATAAATAAATTTTCTTACATTTTGCATTTACTTTAAGTTTCATGTCCTTGTTAACTATCTTGTTTATTTGCATTAAATTATAAATAAATTAAATAAATAAACAATGCTAATGATCGTATATTTAATAAAATGTTGATAAAAACTTTAAAATTGATAAAATGTGGTGATTTAAACATATATAAGTATGTTTAAAGATTGTAATAACATAAAATTGAATATTTTAAAGGCGTATAATGTTCCTATAATGTAATTTGATGTAGAGACAAATTTATTTTTGAATATTGGTTGCAGAAGCCACAATTTTGGCAAACATTCAGAACGCTTTTTCCGTTAATTTATCAATGAATATAAAACGATTTTATAAAACATTAATTTGTTAAAAACTATTTTTATTTATTTTTAGTATAAAATTTTCTCATCATATTTCTGTAAGTAAATACAGGTATTTATTTTTAGTTATTTTCTTGGAAATAAATATACAGTAAAAACTTTAAATATGATCAAAAAATATATAATAAACTCTTCTTAAAAAAAGAAAAGTTAAAGCAAGTCCTTTCAATATTCAAATACCTTTTTGAACAATAAAGAAATTTTACGGATGCAGTTATTAAAAATAAGAAAGAAATGAAAAAAAATTGATGATGGAATAAACTTTTTGCGTCAAAGAAATAAGTTCGTGTTTTTTTTTTTTTTTTTGGAAAAAGTTTAAACATAAAAATAAAAATAAATATCAAAGATGGTTTGTCCCTATCAAAAAATATTAAAAAAAAAAAATAAAATAATAATAAATAATAAAAAACGAAGAAAAATTATTTAATAACTTTTCATCTTAAGTACACAGAATAAAGAAAAAGTTATCTAATGATGTGCGTTATTTGTTTTTGATAATAAAAAATTTATTTATAGACTGATGAGTGTTTTCCCATTTTTTTTTTTATACCATTCACATAAAAATTCATTCATTTATTCGTTCCGTTCAATCACCGTTCCATTTCTTCGCCGATATAAATAAGCTTGCTTTGTTTATTTTCATTTTTGTTTTTTCTGTTCACTTTTTACAAGAGCTAACAAGTTAAGATCACAATATTTCAAGGTAGTTTTGTCTGTGAATAGATTGTTTTTTTTTTGTCTTCATAAATTCTAAGGCATTGAAACAAAAATGGGAAATATAAGGGATGGATTAATTGGGTGGTAAAAGTTATAAAGATAAAATAGGATTTTACTGTAATATTTACTTAAAAATATTTTTTTTTTTTGACCAAACGATATCTATATGTATTGTCTCTGCTATTTGTATGGTAAATGATAAAATAAAACCCATTTTAACACCCAAAGCTATTTACAATCTCCTTTCTACGTTATACCTTATATATACGCGAGTATGTAAATTCTATATATATTTTTAGACTCTGTTTGTTTGTTTATAAATAAAAACAGGCACCAGCTGGATTTAAGTATTTTTATTTCCAATATATTGTCGCGTAGTGCTGAACTTTTTAATAATTCTTTTTACTTCTTTTTTTTAGTGATTTTATTTTCTTTTGGCGATTTTACAACAATCGATAAAAAAAAATTGGAAAAAAAAAATGAAATAAAATTAATGTCGGGAATAAATACTTTGCCTTTAAATGTAAAAGTAATTAAGAAAACAAAAATTAAATAACAAAAAACCAATCGAATGAATAAAACTGAGACAAGTGGTGGTATTTGGTAATTTTTTTTTCAGTTTTCTCTTCAATGCTCTTGTTTGTTGGAAAAAACATTAAAAATAAATAAAAAAAAAAAAGTGAAAAACTTTGCTCATTATAGCTAAACAGTAAATATTCACGTTTAGTATATGGAAATATTTCCATTTTCTTCTTCTAATAGTCATTTCGTGTGGGTGAGCTATTATTATTTTTTCTTTAAAATTTTTTGATGAGATTTAAAAGAAAATTCTTTCATTATTAGAACAATTAGTCAAGATGAAAATAATTAAATAAAAATTCATCAAGACCAACAGTCACTTTTAACAATTTAATTTTTTTCTCCTTCTATTTTTTTATTTTATGTGATGATGATTTTTGTGTCCGCAATTTTTTTGTTATTTTTAATCGTTGGTTTTGTTGTTGCTGGAAAAATTCTTTAACACTTTGCATATGTGTTTTTCTCATTTTTTTTTGTTAAGTATTATTATTTATATTTTTATAGCAAAGAATGTCAACTGTATTGCGGTTACAAGTGAAAAGTTCATTTGCAGATTGTCGCCTCATTTCTAGAATAATACATAACGCAAAAGAGAGCGTAGAAAGAAAAAACAAAATCCATTGCGAAAAAAGCTAATATAGCAAAGCAATTTAATTTAACAGTTTTTTTTTATCGTCTGGTATCGTTCATATATATATATAACCATCCCTTAATATTTCTATACCACAACTTTAAATTATAAAATAATATATATATATATATAAATAAATGAAAATATGTGCGGCGTTAAATTATAAAACAGAAAAAAACAGAATTAAATTATGGCGTCACTAGCAAATAGAGACGATAGAAAATGAAGGAAAAATATTTTACTTTTTCTTTTTTTTTAATCGTTTATAATCTGTTGCGCTGTTTATATGGTAAGGAATAAAAAAGTTTTTCCATCTTCATATATATATATATATATATATGTTTTAACACTTTTTTTCATTCCTATTTTTGCTTTTCCTATAAATTTCTTTATTCTACTTATTTTTGTTTGCTTATTTAAAACTTGTGAGCCTTGGAATGTTATTATTATAATTTTTTTCTTCTTACTTATGTTTTCTCTGATTTTATATTATCGAGAAAAGAAGAAAATAAAGAAGAATTTTTTTTTTCATTTAAATGATATAAAAATTACATATAAAAGCCACATTGTGCTTATTTTATGTGAATTAACATAATTAAAATAAATAAATAAAAAAAAATAAACAAACAGCAACAGCCATACCGATTGTGGGTGTTTCATTTATAAACGTCAGCATTGTTAAAGCGTGAATTAAATTAAAAAAAAAAGTAATAATAATAGGAATTTTAAAGTTTTTAATTAAAAGAATATTGTTGATATGATTATTTGTTTAAATAAAAATAATAATCATAATAATAATAATAAAAGAAAAAAACTTTAATAGTTTTTAATTTAAAATTACATGGAAATTAGGTGGTTGGATGTTTATTCCGCATTTTAATAAATTTTTCCTATTTTTATTATTATTTCTGCTCTCATTTATAATTAAAACAAAAAAAAAAATCATGATAATACTTTTATAAAATGCCAAAAAAAAAAATTAATTTCTTTTATGTTATTTAGTTTGGTTAAATAAATATGTAGCCCTGTGTAACATGTTAAGTTGATTAAAGAACAAAAAGGCAAACGAAAAATATAAATAGTGTTTGATATATTTTTTTTTTTCATATTTCAGTGGTTACTTTTTAGGGGTTGCGAATAAAATAAACAAAGATTTTGTTTAAGAAATTGAGTAAAAATTATTGAATATAGCCAGACGGATATAAATTGTGAATTTTACAAACAAAGAGACGCAAAAAAAAATGTAAAGAAAAGAAAAATCACTAAAGAAAAAATGGAATTGGAGAAGATTAAGTGTTGTAAGTTATATTAGAAAAACAAAGAATGTTTTAGATTTTCCTTTAACAAATCCTTAAATATAGACTTAAGACAAATATTAGATGGGCAATGTAATGTTGGCAGAAATTGTTGTCAGTCGGTTGTTAAGGAAACAAATAAAGAACGAAAGACAAAAAAAAGTCGAAAAAAATACAGAAAAGAGGAAATGTTATTGTTTCACTTCTTCGTCTACTTTGTGTGAATTGAATGTGAAGAGATTAACTTCTATGACGACACTGACTATGTCTACATGGGTTTTTCTTTTCTGTTATGTCTATTATGTATCAGAAATTTGTGACTCCCAAAGCGCGAGGCATCAAGTCTTACAGAATGTCCTTAATCCCTTTCTTTATGTTTTTTTTTTCACACATACCATCTTTCACATATTTGTTTGTTTTTATACACAAAACAGATTTCACTTGAAAGCCTTTACTGTTGATTTTTATTTTGGTGTTTGTTTGTTATTTTTTTATTTATTGGACGAAAACAACAAAGGCGTTGAATAAGCTTTCAACAATGACAAAAGCAATTACTTAAGTATTCTCTCATTTATTTTATTTTATCTAATGCGTATACACATACGCTTCGTTTCGTTCCTTTTATATATATATATTTATGTATATACAGTAGTGTTTTCCTTTTATTATTATTATTATTACTACGTGTTAAATAGAAAAATCAAACACCAAAAAAATATTATCTATTTTCTAGTTTTTCTATGGATTTATATATATATATTATTCTATAATAAATAAATTCGATAATAAAATATAGGAAGAGGCAGACAATAGTGCAATCTTATTTCCTTATTGCAAGGATTTAGATTTTATTATATATATATTTCCATTCACTAAACATCTTTATCATCTTTAATAACATTAAAAATAAAATAATAATACAATACAAATGAAAATACAATGGTATGATTTTATTTAACGATAACGACGACGTTGTGGCGACTCAATTGACATTTGTACGCCTCCCACATAATAAAATCAAAACAATTTTTTCTCTCTTTATTTTTTTTTACTTTCACCAACGTATTATTTAACTTCTTTTAAATAAACTCAAAGTGCGGAATAATAGTTAAAGTAAATCATTTGAAAAAAGAAAAGGAAAAAAATCCTTATAATGCTATACATTTGATTTTGTATTCTTTTACCCACTAAAAATATTTTAAGTATAAATATTTTAACCGCATAGAATTTTACCGTTTCCACCTTGATCATTGTTTTTGCCTGTTTCCAGATAATTCTTAAGCTTTATTTTTTTTTCCATTCTTAACTTTATGTAAAATATAACCAAAAATAATGTTTAAGAAGAATATTTAGTGTGTGTGTATGTATTGTTTATTATTATTTTTATTTGTATTTACGTTTAACTTTTAAGAAAGGAAAAATATTTATTGTTACGACAGAGGCGGCATAAAAAGGATAAACAATTTTCTTTCTTTATAATTTTTTTTTATGTAAATTTTCTACCGTTTTCTTTACTTTTCTTTCAGGAGCAGAAAATGTATGGAATGTAATTTGATTGTGTGATGTTGTTCCTGTTTCTACTATAGCTTTTATATTTTCTTTAAAGCTATCATCGCATAATATTTCTATTTATTTATGAAAAATTTTCAACAATAAAACGTTTTTGATAAACTATAAATTCTTTTTTTTTCTGCTCGTTGCTGTTATAAAGGCGCGACTTTTTAGTGTTTTTCTTTTTCCATAATTTTTTAAACGAAATGAAAAAAACTCATTCAGAAGCACAGAAAAAAAGCCATTCAGTATCTTATATGAATATTTATGGATGTTCTTTATGTTAACCAAGCAAAGTAACAAAAAAAAAAAGAAGTTTTACAGCATGAGCCTTATGCGCAGTTTTTGCAAAGTTTAAGAGATTCCCTAACACCGAATGTTTTATTATTTTTTTTTGTGTATTTAATTTTATCTTAAGTATTAGCACGATATATGTGGTGTCTATTTTAAAAAAATAAGTCACATTGTGTATATGAAGATGTGTAAAAAATATTGGCTGTTTTAAATAACGACGACAACAGCCAACAAAAAATAATAATAATAATGTATTTTCATTTAAATTTAAATTGATTCCTCCTTGTTATATACGAAACACATATGAAACGATAAGAAATTGACAAAATATGCGTTTAGTTCTTTAAAATAATGGTTTTTTATTTATACTTATATATATTTTTAAATAATAAATAAAACTTAATAAAAATAAAGGGTAGAACAAAACCAGGCGCCATATATGTATTTTTTTATTTTTTTTTTAATTTAAATTTTATTTCCTTAAACAGCACATGATCTACGATCACATTAGATTGTTTGTATCGTGTGTGTATTGCTTTGTTTTTTTGCAAAAAATTTGCACAAATTATATTGTTGTTAACATAAAAAAGGGGTTACAACCCTATGATACTCATTTCTATAAAACATATGATGACACAGCTTTAAAGTGTTTGATTTGCAAATAAAAAATAATTTTTTTTTTGCATATTTATTATTTTTTCATTCCTTTGTTTTATATTGCAAAAAATTTTTTTTTTCCTATGAACCCTTCTTGATTTGGTTACTTTAGAGTAATTTTATTTCATTTATTAAAAAAGGGCATACACGTTAGTTAATTAAATGACATCAGTTCAGTGTATATTTAATGTATATAAGTATATTGTATGTTTTATGGAATTTCTATTGTTCAATATGACAACATATTGTTTTCCAGATGTTACAGCCGCCAGAAAACGTTTTATTTAGTCACTATAATTTTAAAGCATTTAATTTTTACCGAGCCCTTCATTTATCAATATAAAATTCATAAACTGAAGGGTTCAAGTTAAAGTTTTTTTCGTTTTTCAAATTAATATAACGAATACAATGGTAATGAACTTTTTGCTATTTTATTTTCTATGTTTTGTTGAATTATTCATCGCTTTGTTTAATCGAGCTTTTGTCTTTTTCAATGTAACGAAACAATTATGCACATTAAATTGTAGGAGTTTTATCTTTTCACTAAGGCTTCGTTTGTATTTTTTTTGTAACAGTCATTTATCATTCTTTAGAAAATGATTAATTTGTTATTAATTTTCTAATGAAGGAAATTATGTTACAAAATCCTTAATCATTATAAAAATCTCATTTGTCAATCGAGGTTAATTTGTTGTTTTTTTTTATTCTATATATTGTTGGCGTCGTTTTTGTTTCAATGCTTTTGGTAAAATTTATGTTATTAATAATTACAGAAAAGAGTTTTTACTATTTTTATTTTTCCTCTTAATTTCAGAATATCAAGTTCAATTTGTCTATCATAATATGATATAAGCAAAAATAGGGTAATATTTTCTTCATTTTTTGCACAAATAACTTTACACTCATCAAATGAAACGACACATAATGGCAAAATATTTTGCTGTTAAAGAATGATAGAACTGTATGTATATGGTTTTATCAAGAGAAAATCAACGCTGTTGAAAATATTCTATATAGATAGTAAATTTTATGAAATTGGATATTGCAATTTTGAAAATGTAATGTTTTCTAAAGTATTTTAGTCAGATGCTTGTGTATAAAGAATACAGAATTACTTTTAAAGAGAAGTAGCTAGCAGTAGAAAAAAATATTGAATAAAACAAGATGAAATATGTTTAACGTAACGATGACGTTATGGTATGTATGAAACTAGATAATAGTAGCAATAAGGATACAATAAGTATAGTAAAAATATAGCAGTGTATACAATTGAAAAATATAGGAAAACTTAAGTTAAAAAAGATATTTTCGATGAGTAATAAAATAAATACATACATATATATATATATATATATGCAGCTTGTTTGTTGTACATACAATATTCTATTTATTATTATAAAAACATTGCACGACACAGACAATCCTTTTTTCTTTTTAATTTTTATGTTGTATATTTTGTGTTATTGGAGAGCAAAAAGTGTATAGTGGCAACCAAAGAACCATGACAGTAACATCAACCACAGAACCTGGTTTTATATTATATATACAAATAGTTACAAAAAAAAAATTATTAGAACTTATATTATAAAATCGTGCTAGTAACTTGATTTGGCTTATATTTTATAAAATAATAATAATAATAATATTCTAATGTTCATGTTTCTTATAAAATATTCATCCTTGTTCACATTATTCCACTAGCTATACTGTCTATGTATAAATATGTTATATATTCTCGACAATAAATAACTATGCGAAGAGGATGTGAATTATGTTGGTTTAGATCAGATATGATCTGTTGATGATAAAATTCGTTGTAATAGAAAATTCTATACTGATTTACGTTCTTAACTATAATGATAATGAAATTTTAGAGTTAAAAAAAATCATCAAAACATAAAAAGCTAATAATATATTTTAACAAATTGACTATAGTAAAGTGCAAGACACTTGACCATTTTCCCAGATAATATAAAACCATTCAAACCATAGATTTTTCTTTTGCAGAACGAAAATATTTTCTTTTTGTTTTTTAATTAAAAAACGAAAACAAACAAATTGAGAAAATTTATAAATTTTCGCAAGTAGTTTTATTAAAAAGAAAAATAAAAGAGTTTTTTTTAATGAAAAATTAAATAAACAAATCTGTCATCAACACCTTGTGCCAAAAATAGTTTCTTTTCTATTATTGGTAGCAATTTTTTTATTCCATGCTTATAAAAAATATAAATAAATAAAGCTGTTAAATCATATCGCGTATATCAGTAATGAAATAAATAGAAAATGAGGTGATGACGCGCACTGATGCTGTTGATGTTCGCTGTTTTCAATGCAATTTAAAAGAAAATATTTTTCTCAATTTTAGATTTTCATTTAATAATGGAGAAACTTGAAGACTTTTTTTCATTCTTTCTTTATTATCAAGTCATGGTAACAATTTTCATATATAATAAAAATTCATTTTGACTTATATTTCGATTTACACGATGACAATGCCATTGTGCTGTCTGTTTATTATTTTTCATTCAATACTTTTCTATCAAAAAAATCTTTCCTTTTTTTTGTTATGTTTGATTCACAAAGCGAGTGGTAAATCTGCAAGTATTTGATGTTTTGTATATTAATATTTTTTGTTAATAATTCTTATCATATTTCTAATGCAATCTCTCAAATTTTAATTAGTTTTGTTTTAAAATATTGCTTATGTTGTCTTTACAAATCAAGGTTTGCAATTTAATATTCGAATGTAATTTACAGTCAAACTAATGAAAAAATTTGATTTTCCTGTGATTTGATTTGATGATAAATAATCTAAAATTGATTAAGCCAATTGGAAATAAAAAAAAAACTAAAAAGTAATAATACCAATATACTGTTTGATACAGTATATTTGTCGATTCTTTATGATAAAACAAACGAAATGAATTTTTTAGCATAAAGAAAGGATGCCAAATTATTGAAGGTACCATGAGGATAATGTAAAAAGTAAAAAAAAAAATAAATTTTAAAATTGCATTCTTTGTATCATTTTGTGTCGTTTTTCTATTTCAATTCTATAACAAATTTATTAAAAAAGAAAATTTAAACTGATCTGCTCCTGTGCTAGAAGAAAAACTGCAAGTGTAAAGTATTTTAGTAATTTATCAAATAGAAAATTTATTTCAATTTATAGAAAATTGTCACAGTCTGTTAGCTAGAAAAGAAACTTTTTCCTTTTAAAATTTGTTATTTTTATTCAATAGAATTTTCCGGGTGTCAAAATATCTTTATTTGTTTCATGATAAATTGTCCCAAAAGGAGTTTCTTTCAATTACGTATGAATTGATATTAATTGTTATCTTTTGATTATTCATTACATTAAATTTTTTTTGTTACTTTTATCATAGATGAAAATAATTTTTTTTACTAGAATTATTTTTTAATTAAAAATTCATAGACAAAAAATAAATAAAACGAATCAATAAATTATCCAAATTAAAATTTTAATCACATTACATGTAATTTGTTTTGGCATACGAATATTTGGCAAACATTTTGACAATAAAAATTATAAATTCTGGTAAAAGCCACTAATGTTTAGTACTATCGGTTAAATAAATTATATGAGTCAGTATCAAGAACCGACAAATAAACAAACACACTTAACTTCCTGAACTTGAATTTTGTAAAATGTGCAAAAATAAATAAAGGATAAAGAAGGGAAATTTTATTCAAAAATTCTATCCTTATTCGTTTTCATTTTCTATTCTTAAATCATCCCCCTTAGTATATGTATAAACACATATAATATTCGAAAAGTTAACTGTCATTCCGTGTAAAAAGCCGCAAACAATCCTGTTAATGGTCCGGAAGATGTGAAATATGTAGCGTCAAGTGGGCGGAAACGTTGTAAGAACTGAACCATATATTTATTATTAAAATAAAATACAAGAAAAAAAAAGTATTTGAAATAAAAAAAAAAAGAAGAAATTATAACGAAGGAAAATAGATTGTCGCGTCCGGTTGATTTAGTAGTGTGCAGGCAGACAATATAATTTTTAGTAAAATAAAAAATAAGAAGAAGAAAATCGAATATGCAAAATAGTTGTCTCAATGCTTAAACATTTTTTTATTTTCGTATTTTATTTTGATACAAACATTTTCTATCTTAATAAAAATTATAATAATAAAAATGAAAAGCGAATAATAAATAAGAAGAAACTTAATGTTTTCGAGGGTGTTGAATTGTGATGTCGGTGCTTTTTTTTTAAATTTATTATTAAATGAAGAAAAATAAAGAAGAAAATAAAATGAATAAATATTTTGACGTAGCGATATCTGCGGCACTTTATCTTGTTTTGTATTTAAGATTTTTTTTTTTCTTCATCTGTTTACAACGTCTTCAAGGTGACGTGATTACCATAACGAAATAAGACAATTTTAAAACATAAAATTAATGAAATATATATATATATATATACAAATATTGATTTAAAAGGAATGAAAAATTTGAAAAATTGTTAAATTGATTTATATTTCGTCGCGCTGTTGCTACTGCTGCTGCTTTTTTACTTTTATTCAAGATTTGATCTTAGGAATTAATTGATCGTCGAATTGACAGCTTTTGGTACGCCCAGTTTATTGTGTATTTAAAATAAATGATAATTGTATTTTGATTTAATAATAATAATAAAATCTAAACATTAAGCATTAATTAGATGATTTTGAAAGTTAAGAAATACAAAAAAAAAAAAAAACTTAAAAATAATCAACTGTTGATGAAGGCGTCAAAATTGCTGAATGTTAATAGCAAAACTTAAGATTATTTTGCTATTTAGATTAATTTGTTTGATGTCTGTTACATTTTGTGTGTTTTTTTTTATGTTTTCTATCTTATTACTTTAGTTTAAGTACTTAATAAAATGCAACACATCCTGATTATATATAAAATAATCTTTGAATCATGCCAAAAGTTAATCCTTGTAATAATGATGCCAAAGATTTTCGTCTTTACTAATAGCAAAAAAAGAAAAGAAAAAACTTCAACCAGACACGTACTGCTAGTAGCATGCATTTCGGCGATTAAATAAATAAAAAATATTTATTTCTTTTCTAATTTCCTTCTTAATTTATTATTTCGTTTTTGCAAAATTTTAGCAGAATTTCATGCTGCTGCTTTTAATTTTATATTAAATTCACACAATTTTCTATTTACTAAATCATATATTTACGACGAAAATTATTCATGATGAAATTGCTTGAAAAAGTCAAAAATAAGCTTTTGTGTATATTCAACTATTAATAAAATTGTAAGCAAATAAAAGCTAAACAAAAAAAAAATTACATTATAAATTAAATATAAAATTAAACTACATTCTATTTATAAATAATATTATTTCATTACAGTATTGTATATATATTTACTTTGTGTTAAATGTATTTTAAATTAATAGAAACAGCATGAAAAATAATTAACAATAGAAATCAATAGACTTGATATTTCTGTTGCTGTAAAATATCATTGCCAAAAAAAAAAAGAAATTAAATCAACATTTTTCCAATCAATTAAAATCATTATAAAATAAAATACAATTTATATATGTATATATTTATAAAATCTAAAATCAAATTTAATTAATAAACACTTAAAACAACAAGTATTACAGCACAAGTGTACCTATTCAACTCCACTTAGTAAACTAAATGCAAAGTGCAACATGTTTTAACAATAAATATAGCATATGCATTTTGTATTGTATAGACGAATTGAAATTTGTTATGTGGTTTTGTTAATCAAATTAATTTATTATTATTTAATTTTTTTTTTTTGCAACTTTTTACATAATAAACATAATCACCTTATGTGTGGACTAAATATAGTAAAATTTCATTAAATTAATTGTTAAGATGAAACGTGATTAAAATTGTTTATAAATAAATGCTTATTTAAATTTATTGATTAATAATTAAACGTTTATTATCGTGGTTGATAAAGTTTTTATGTTTTTATTGCATAAGTATGCTATGCTATACACTATTATTCACAATAAATAATTTATTGAAAATTATCTAATCAATTTATATATTTGACACGATCATAAGGTGTTTTTTTTTCTTCTATTTTTGTTTAAAATAAATAAATAAATAAATAAATTCTAGTATAAAATGATCTATTTTATTCTTCTATATTTAGCAAAGTGCATTTTCCTGTTAAAATCAATAAAAAAAAAGTTATTATTCTACAATTTCAGTAAAACAATTTTCAATAAAATAATAAAAATAGTTGAAAAATAATAAATGAAAGAAAACAATAATAAAATGTGTTTACCGAAATGTGGGTGAGAGAGAATGTCGTCCACTGTCACCATTATTCTGCTTTAGATTGATTATTTATTTATAAAAGTTAAATTGATTTTTGTTTATTTTTTATTTTATTTATTTATTATGATTTTTTCTTTTATTTTATATTATTATTACTATTATTATAAACAACAAATTATATATAATTTATTATATGTGGTCGAGTTAAGCATGAGAAAATACAATAACATCAAAAACAGCTATAAATAATAAATGAAAATTTAACTACAATTTCTTGGTATTTGAACAAATCAGACGGCAATGTTGTGAATTTATTTATTATTATAAAAATAAATTAAATTTTCCTTGTTTGTTTATTGAAAAATAAAATAAAATAAATTAAAACTGAAATAATAAACGTGTTAAGAAAAATACAAGATTGAAAAACAATTATAACAACACACCTTTAGTTACCAATTATAGGCAATCATATAACGTGATTGTGAATTTTATTATTTAAATTTTTAACTAATAAATTGTGTCCAAAAGCAGGAGAAATCGCAAAAAGCGCGATAAAAGTAAAAAAGGAAAGAATAAAAGTAATTGATAATAGAAAAAAAAATATAAAAAAACGTAGTGATAAACAAACGATGCGAAACGTCTGTCAGGTAATAAAGAGAATTCTGTATTCCCTAGAGGGAATATAAATACAAATAACAGTCGGCAAAATAAGGCAAAATAAAGAAGTAAATTTGTTTTTGGGGGGACCAAATAACAGAAGAAAGAAAAAAGAAAAAGTTTAGAATGAAAGTAACCAACCGTCATTGCAAATAAGAACCGAATTATATTTTGATTGTTTGTTTCGCGAATTGATCCCTGGAGCTGAAAATTCAATTTACAAACATTTTCTATATTCTTGTTATAATACTTGTATATAAATGTAGCGCCATAGTTTAGAGTTTGGAGTTTTTTTTTTGTTTTCATCATTTTGTGCCGTCATCTTATGTGTCAACAGCAACCACCAGAATAATAAAGAATGAAAAAAAAAATCAATGAATTTTTACTGTAAATCAAAAATGAAAATATCGTTAGGGTGACATAGAAAAATTATTATTATTATTATTTTTTGCTATTAAAATCAGTTTGTGTGACACAACGATACGTATTGCAATGTTAAAAGAAAAAAGCAGAGAAAAAAATAACACAGAATAATGGGGGCAACAAGTGGCTTACACGCGACACTACAACGTCAAAATCAGGATGTTTTTTAATAATTGAATATCATTGTAATGTTTATTGGGTGTGTTATTTCCTGCAATCGATTTTCAGCAATAGTTCTTATGTTGCCCACAAAATCTATTTTCAATCGACTAAGTAGAGAAATGTGTTATAATTGAAGACATTGAAAATTAAAACTATTGACGTAGCAAAAATCTTAACAAAAAAGGAAATAAAAAGTTACTTTTAAACAATACAATATGGTACAAAAAAATTTTACCACAATATAATTTGTCTCGTCGTTGTAATTTCGTCTGTAAACCACATCCCTAGTTGATAAAATAATGTCGAGAAAAAAAAAACTAGTAAAATCGTTAAATAAAGAATAGACAATTTGTAGTTTTTGTTCCGATGATGAAACTTTAACTTCTCTAAACGAACAAATAGACAGACAGGCAGCTATATATTTACATTTCTATTCCTTTTCCGTTTTTTGTTTAACGAAACAGAACCAGAAACAATTGAGGAAACTTGAACCAGCTTTAGTCTTCAATTTTCATGGAAAATTCAAATAATACGCATCACATTACATTGCAAAAAAAAACTATTTTTATAAAAATTATTTGTTAAAATGTTAAGTTAAAGTGTTGTAACTAAAAGACAAAAGACGAAGTAAGTTTACTATGAACAAAGGCAAAACAAAAAAAATATATATATGGAAGAAAATATGTGGTAACAGCAATCTTGTTTGACAATTTCAATTGATTTCCTCATACTGTTTTTGTTTTCTGTCGTTGCTATTAAATGTTACGCTAGTTTTTCGCCTTAACAAACTTTAAGTTTTCTTAATGCCTTGTTAAACAGAGTAAAATGGATAAAATTATAAACAACGATCAAATTACAGAAAGCTTTATAGAAAATAATGTGCATTCCTTTATTTTTAATATATAGAACATTGCTAAGCTCATTTGAGTACCCATCCGCGCTCAACAACAATAAATATTCATGAACGATGCATGTAATCTTATCACGCAATACAAGAGAATTATTATTTAATAGTTAAAAACGTAAAAAAAACCTTATAGCGCATTATAAAATGCGATTTTATATTGGATCATCCATTTCACCCCCTAAATAATACAAAAAAAAAATCTTTAATATATATTATTATGTATTATTCATCAAGACAGAATAATTTACTGTTAAAATCATCCTATTACAACCATATAATCGTAGCTTCTAACTCGTTTGTAAACTTAAATATATAAATAAATAGATAAAAAACCATCACAATGTTATTTTAGTTGCATGAAATCACTCCCTATAAATGAAACTATTTTAAATTATCAGTTTTAAGAGGTTTTTCGTTTGCTTGGAAATGCTACCCCATCATCTGCTTGTATTTTTTTTTCTCTTCGAATATCAAGCAAATTTCAATACAACAATATCGGTTATAAAAACAGATTATAAAAAACATTTATAAAAATTTCTATTTAATCAAAGATTATATTTTCAATATTTTAAATATGAAATACCTTTAGTATCTAGTTATAAAGTTGATTTTTTAAACTGTAATCAAATTATTGCATCACCTTTATTAAAGAGATTATTGTGAAGCATTGGAATTTTATTATAAAAAAGTAGAGAATTACCTTCAAGAAGTATGGATAAATAATTCAAGCCATATATGCAGAAATAATTCAAACACTCAGATAGTTTCGATGAATTTTAATTTGGAAATTATTTACTTAATTAAACAAAAAGCACTAATCTGTACTTAAATGATTTTAAATTTCCAAAAAAAAAAAGATAGTTTTATTAAATTTTATGAATAATTAGTTTCAATGATTTAATTTTACATTAATTAGCTAAATTCAGAAAGTTATGAAAATTGCTTACAACATCCTGTTAGGAAGTCCGTTGTTAGACTAACAAATGTACTCGTAAATATTCAATATCTCTGAATTAGGTCAATGTTTTCAATTATTTATATAAAAGGATAGTTTCAATAGTAAATGAATTATTATTTTACTATAAAATATATTAAATT
The DNA here is from genome assembly GCA_963942525.1 of Ptychoptera contaminata. NCBI lineage: Eukaryota > Metazoa > Arthropoda > Insecta > Diptera > Ptychopteridae > Ptychoptera > Ptychoptera contaminata. The sequence continues at coordinate 39,898,969 of OZ012636.1, read as the reverse complement.
GTATGTATCCTGATATTTTTTTCCTTTTTTTTTTAATCATTTTGAGTTTTCCTTTTAATTTCAAAAACTTTTATGATAATAATCACATTTGATAATAATAAAGTTATTGTTGAAGTACACTGGTTACAATTATGATATTTTATAACTATGAAACACTATCATATAATTGTTATTCAGACTTTTTAACTGTCACAATTGGTATAATTTGTGTTAAAATATCATATTTTTAGAAATTTAATTAATATTATTTTCTGAAATAATATATTATTCATAATAATTGGAGAATAGAAGTATGATTTATTTTTTAAGGGCGACTATGGTTAACTTAAGGACTGCAGAGGGTTAAATACTGTAGTTATTTCGCACTGATTAGTTATATTATTGTTTAAAAATAAAGTTTTTGAGTACTTCTACTATACGAGAGCACATATCTGACAAAGGGTTGTTTCGTTTACTTTTTTAAATATTTATTTTGCTCCAGACAATAATCACAAGAAGCATTTATTTTTTATTGTAAAACAGTAATGGCATTATTCCTGTATTTTATTAAATATTCTTCACTAGAAATTTCTAATAAAATTTCAAGTGATGCATAAGTCTACAAAGAAAATTTTTAATATAAAATAATGTCAAAGTGTTTATACATTTTTTCTTTATTAAACCTGAGTTATTAGTTGTTTTGTTATGTTTTTATTTTATTATTATTGCTGTTGTGTTTTTAGTTAAATATGACTGAAATAAAATAATAAAAAAAAAATCAAAACATCATTAAAGTAACAAAATTAAATCCAAAATCGAACCAAACCTAAAAAATGTTTGTTACATTTTCATTATTTTTATTATTATTATTACATTTATTATAGAAACTCTGACACAATAATATTAATAAATAAATACTACATATAAATAACACCGAATAAAAATATAATAATCAAAACAAAACTATAATCGCCATCATGTACATGAATATAAAAGAATATAAAATCAAAGAAGATGTTAACATTTTTTAAAACATTTGTACCATTATTTACCAAACGAATGTATTCTATATTTATTTTTTGTATTTTATTGTTATGTTTCTAAGGTTTATTTTTAGTAATTTATAACAATGTTACAAGATATTTGTTATTTATTATTATTTGTAAATAATTAAGAAAAATATATGTAAATAATTTATTTATAAAGAATCATTACTGTGAAATGTTACAATCAATAATTTTTTGTCAACAGATTTTTAATACTTTTCTCGAATATAATCTTTATGTAAATACTTTAAATGTTTAAATTAACTTTGTTAATTGTAGTATTTTAGTGACTTTAATTACCAAAATAAAATATAATTCAATTGCTTTAACTAGTGAGAGATTTTTAATTATTTTTATTTGTCTAAAATCTGAAGATCTGACATAAGATTGAAACAAATTATACTCATTAATCTCGTACAGACATCACTGTACAAATTTATATTTATTATTGATTAAAGATTTATAATAAAATCGAAGCAAATAACATCCCTTATAAGCACAGAGGCAGTCATAATTTTTCATTTGATAAAAAAAGAATATCTAATTAATTAAAATGTTTGGTACATGTTAAAAATGTAGAAACAATATTCCTTATTAAAATTGATTGCCGAAAAATATTCTTTTGATGAATTTAATTATATTTATTAAACATTATTTTACATTAATAAAAGCCGATTATTTACATTTTTTTTGTTTAAATTTATTATTAAAATTAGGACATATACAATGTCTTGTTAGTTATATTAAATAAAAGTAAAAAATAAAAAAAAAATGAAGAAAGAATCAAGCTAATAAGCGAACAAATATTTAAATTTATAAATAAATTATTGTTAAATTAGGACAAAGTCTTTGTTGATAAAAAAAAAAAATAATAATAATAAGAATAACCCAGTAAAAAATATAGTGGACTAATAAATGTCAATGTAAAGAAGGTTAAGAGAAGGAAAAAAGTAATAATATGTTGCCTTCATTATTGACTTTATTCATTTGAATGCGCGACAGAAGAAACACTTAATTTCTGTCGCATGATGACGATCTCCAGAGTATTTAGTTTATTTGTTTTTTTTTCTTCTTGTTAGTAATAAGGAAAAATACTTGAAAACACCTGCTAAACTGTTTATTTATTAATATAACAAGAAAATAAATAAACAGAAATCAACCAAACACAGGGCATGATTTGTTTTTATTTCTTTTTTTTAGTTGAAATCGAAAAAAATGGTTTTTTTATGCAATTTTTACGGTTTATCTTGTCTTTCGTCCTGCTGATAGAGTGACAAACATCAAAATAAAATGACATTATATTTTTGTTGGGTTATTTTATATCTATGTAGAGACATAGTTCTTTATCTTTATTGTGATCCATGTTTAAAGATTAAAACTTTTTGATTTGATTAATAAAGAAATTAGTTTCCACAAAAAAAAGCGAGAAATATTTTTTTTTTGTGTGTGGTCGATATACTTGTTAAATGTTTTCTTTATATATTAAATATAATAATAAAGTAAAGAAACATAATAATCCACAAAAATGACACAATATTCAGGTTATCTCCTTTAATATTTAATAAAATTAAAAATATAAATTGTATTATATAATAAAAATAACATTGTGACTCATGTTTGCTTTATTTTTTATCTAGATTTTGCTGTTATTTTAAAAGGAAAACAATTCATGATTGACTTATAAGGTTTAAGAATGAAAAATTGATGTAATTCGTTTAAGTTGTTTTTCGAATTTTGTATTATTATTATTTTCTGTTTTTTGCTTTCTATCATCACAGTTAAGTTATTAAGAAGAAAAGTACATTGTTTTTACATGAGTTCTAGAATTATTATTATTATTTTCTGTTTAACATTATTTGTTTTAGTTTGAAAAATTGAGTAAAATTTATGTACTGCAAAAGTCTATCATATGTGACCCGACAATTTGGCGCCAATGGGCCGTGTCCATTGGCGCGTATTTAATGTATTTAACTTAATTTTCTACTTTGTTTATTTTTTATTTTATTTTTTATAATTTTTTCCATTTAACCCAATAGCATTGGCCATCCTGCTGTGCCTATATCTACAGTCAACTTAGTTAGTTTTTTTATATTTTTGTTTTGCATATGAAACATTTATAATGACGACAAAAGAAAATAAATGGAAATTCCTTAAAATGTAGTTTATATAGTTATAAAAAAAAAAATAAAATAAAATAGAAAAGCAAAAATATTTGTTTACAAAAATAAAATAAAATTAAATAAAAAACAATATTTAGATAAAAATCAAAAGAACTAAAAGTTTTATTATATCCACCCATTCAATTATAGCAGGCGTGAATATAATAAAATGAGTAACAAATGCACAAGAAAAAAAAACTATATATAAGAAAAGCTTTTCGCTAAAAGTGTTAACTTGTTCACGCGATTGGCGACATCCTTACAACATTATAACACTGGCAACAGTAACAACAATAATAATAATAATAAAAATGAGATTGTTGGTTGTGAAGTCTGAGTATGTCACCAGCCATAAATCATTTATCGTTGAAACTGATCTCCTTAAGATGGTTATTGCTGTTTATGTATAACAAAAACGATAACAAAGCATCTAGAAGTTGGTATAGAAACTGGTTGGAAGGCAAAACAAAGTATAAAAATAAAGAGGAGGAAAAATACCCACAACAACGAAAATATAAATAAATAAAAGAAATCTTAACGGCAGCAACAATAACATAAAAAATTGTTAGTAGTAGAAGGAAAGCATCTACTAGAAGAAGAAGAAGAAAAAAAAAGGAAGCAAACTATAACAACATGATATTGACATGGCAAGGATGGTGTTATCGGCTGGAACAATGTTTCATACAAATCATACATCCCACAATAATAACAAAACTAAAGTAGTAACATCATTCCTCATGCATATTATATATGTTTGATGTGATGTTACGCTGTTTTGTCTCTGTTCTCATCCAGCACGTTTAGCAATATTTATTTTTATTATTCTTTTCAGTTCTTAAATATTTTGTCCTTTTACTTTTTTTTTGATCCATTTACTGCTTTTAACTACTGTATAGTTGCTTTATTTTTTAGACTTTGCAAAAACAATACAAATAAATTTCTATAATATTTTATGATAAACAAGAAACAAACAAGATCAACGGTATTTGATATGTGAACGAATAATAATATAAATAAACAAAATCCGCTTAAATGAAAGACGTAAAAATTATGAAAAAATTGAACAAAAACAAAAGCAAAGGAGGACACATTGATGATGACTAACGTCTTGTCTTGTGATCTGAATAAATTTGTCGACTCAACAAGAAAGCGTCTTTATTTTTATAACATATTGTTTTTTTGTGATTTTACAATCTAATGGATTTTAGCATACAGAAAATCCTCTAACAATTCAAACCCTTTTTTCTTAGCAACAATTCCTTTTGCTGGCCAAACAAAACTGAAACTAACAATACGATAATAAATATTGCTGTCATGATGCTATGTCCGCTGTGTCTCGAATTTCATGTTTTTACTAAATATAAAATATATACATATATTTGTATGGTTGTGTATCAAATAAATATCCTCATTCTCTTATGTAGTTGTCTAATAGAAGAGGTTGAGCACGTCCACAAATATAACAAGAAATATTGTAACACAATCACCCATATCTACTTGTCATTTTATTTTTTTCATTTCTTCGTTATTCATATTTATGATTTATTAGATGATACCCGTAATGGGTGAGGGTTATAAATTTTTTTTTATATAGCATCATATAATGTATGCAATCCGTCGATGTCGTCTTCTCTATGTTAACTTGCTTCATCTTCATTTATAAACTAAAAAGAAAACATGAATACAGAAAAATAAAAACCAAAACTTAATAAATAAAATAACATCGCTGATGATGATAAGAAAGATTGAAAGCGAGGCAAGTTAGAATGAGTGTAAAACCACCCTGAATACAAAATTAAAAAAATTCTAAGTAACGAAGGACATTATTGGTCTTCTATTTTTTATAATTTTTTGTTGCCTTAATGCATATAAGTTAAATATAAATAAAGCTTAAAAAAACGGATAAATGCAGAGTACTTTTTTTGTTATAAAAGCAAAAAAATTGCTGCTTAAAGTGGAAAAAAACGCTAAAAAGCTTTTTTGATGATTAAAGTTGGAATTAAAAAAAAAATTGTTTTTTAAAAGTTTTCTTCTCTCTTATTTTTCTATTTTTATTTATGATGTTCCGTAAAGATTTATAGACGCCGTTTTTCTTGTTAGTTTTTGTCGTGCACTTTTTATCATTGACGTTTAACTTGACCCGAAAGTACATTGCAAGAAGAAAAAAAAAATAATAAAATCATCGCAATCGTTTGACTATTTTTTATTCCTACTAAAAATTTAATACAACTAGTATGGTTCACTTACTTTAATAATTTATTAACATTACAGCGGTGCTTTTTTCATTTATGTCGATTTTATTTTTGCTTGAAAATACTTATTTTTTCAAGTTTTTAGTTAATTAATGCCATGTAAAAAAATAAAAAGAAAATAATACTAAAAAATTGAAGAAAATTAATAAAACTAGAGGAAGAAATTAATAAAAAATAAATGATGAAGTTTCGTTAAAGTGCAATTAATTCTTTGACTAAATTTATGTATGGAAAAGTTTTTAATTGAAAAGAAAAAAAAATGAAAAATAATAAGAAGCATAACACATGACTAAGATTTTATCGTTTTTAAAATAATTTTTTATGATAAGAAGCTGAGGATGTCTATATAAAGTAATGAACACATAAATAAATGACATTTATGAAATATATTTGATATATATATGCATATTACATTTAAAACATATTTTGAAGTCATTAAATACAACAAATTAGTTAAGCAAAACACAATCGATTTACCTTGTTTGTAATTTATTACATAAATGTTATAATTTAATTAATTCTGATAAGCAAAATACATACTTATAAGAATACAGATAAAGAAAGGCACAAAGAAACACAACATAATATAGTATTTAAAAAATAAAATAAAACAATAAAGATTACATAATAAATCACCTATTCATCTTTGACTGTTATTTATACTAAATTATATGTACGCACATTAATGTACTTACCTGAAAATCGATTGTTAAATATTGTTACACCCAAACTAATGGAGAATTAAAAATATTTTTTATTCAATTTTAATTAATTAATTTTTAAAACAATTTGTTTTTTTGGTACGTCTTCATATAGAAAAAAATACAAAGTAACCAATTAATATTTTAAATGAGGTAATTACATTGTGAAATAGTGCGGGGTATCCACTTAGAGAGAAACATTTTTAAAATTAAACGAATAAAAATAATAATAATACGAAAAAAAAACGTTAATTGATGTATTTTTTACTTGATTTTTTCTGTTTCTATCCTGATTTGCCATTGCTTCGGGGTAATTGGATTTTTTTCTGTAATTAAATGTAAGTAGGTGGACACAATAATGTGAATTTATAAATTGCAAACAAATAAAACAACAATAGATGGTTTAATTTGTACTTTGTTTTTAATAATCGATTGTTTTATAAATTAAATAATTAAAAAAAAAAACAGAATTGTTTAAGGTAACGCATTATGATTTTATTGATTGGTCCTTTGGTTGACAAAAGGTTAATTACTCGATTTTAGGTAACAAAATCATATTCATTTGTAGCAATAAATTCTACATAATATATTGCGTACATTAAATATTAAAAATGTTTATTATCGAGTTGAATTTGTTAATTTTTTATCAGATAAACATTTACTTTCCATATAATTTGTATTGTCTAGTATAAATGACTTAATTAAAAGTAAATTTTTATTATTAAATACCTAAAAAACCAGTAAGCATAAAAGTTTATCTTTAATTACAAAAAAAGAAGGATTTAACAATCACATTTATTTAAGCAAACACTAAATGGTTTTTTCACAAAAGCAATAATAATTTGACCAATTTATTTTAATAAAATACTAGAAAACAAGATTATTTTAGAGAATGTTTTAATAGCAAAATAAAGAAAAATAAATTCTTTTAATACATTTTAAATTAATTTATTTATTTATTTATAAATGAAGCCTTAAAGGATTTTATGTGCAATAAGTAAATTCAAAGAAATTAACAATACTAAATGTTTGTTTTTAACAAGGATTTAATATATATATTTATATATATATATATATATATATATAAAGTAACTACATACTTACTATGGTCATTTTAACACTTACAACTTTATAGCCACAAAGCAATTTAATTTACTATAATTTTATTTAAACAATTTATTTTAATATTCTTCTTTTAGTTAATGTATTTTATTTTTATTTATATTAATTTGTTGTATTTAAAGAAAATTTCTATTTATATATAATAAAATGCTAGTAAGGACATCATTAATTCTTGTTACAAATTATATTTATGTTATTTCTGCACAGATGTGAATATTTGGTAGCAAGCAATGTTACCGCGTTTGTGTATTTTCAAAATCAAAATGGTTATGGTGTATAACAAAATTTTCATTTTGAACACGATTACTGAACCATGCATGTAACCACAAAATAGTGATGTCTATGTTATTATTATTATTATAAATATAATTATAATTACAATTATAATAAATATGTATAGAAATATCGATACAAATGTGCAAATGTTTTCTATCGTTTTTGTTATGTCAGAAAATGTCATTTATAGAAATAAATTTGATGATGAACGATGAACTTGTTCGATCACGTGGTTATAACTGCTGTTAATGGTAATGTTAATGGTAAATGTTCATAGTAATGTAACAATCAGTGAAATATATATAGAAATATTCATGTTATTGTCTATAGATTTGTATTAATCAAAAGGTTTCTCCTGTACATATATGTACAATGTATATATATATAGTTATCACAACCACCCATATTTTATGATTCATGTTAGTCTGATTGTATATCTATATGTCTGTCTGATACAATCGGTCCATTGACTATAATTGCAGATACAATGTTTTTTTGAAATCCTTAAACATATTTAATCATTTATATACGACATTTTCTATACATATAGATTTTTTTTTCTTCTGGTTAATTATACATTTTATGCACATTTTTTTCCTCGTCTATTGTTCACATTTTTTCAAATAATTACAATTGAATTGATTGTGTCTGATACACTGTCACATCACAATACAATTAAATAAGCAAATGTAAAAATGATAAATCATTGTGCATTATTCTTTAGGAAAATAATTGCAAAAATTAATAAAAAAAAAAAATGTAATAAAAATATTGCAACATGAATAATAAAGGCTGTAGCAATTTTGTGTCATTTTTAAAAATAGTTTTCTTTTTTTTTTATAATTACTTTTCTTTTGCATACATCAAAGTGTTAGAAAGCTATAATAATAAAAATTATTTTTTTTTGTATATATTATTGTAATGCCGCCGTGCCTTGTTTAATTAAACCAAACGTTTTCATATTTAGTCAGTTAGACACATGTTTGATTTTTATTTGTGTAAAATTTAATGTAAGAAATAAAATAAAATTTTTTTATGTGACAAATACCGACACAGTGCATATTTTCTGTAATTTTCATGTTGTTGCTCGGTGATAAAAGAAGCGACTAAGAAATGTGTCGCATCATATCTTAAATGATTTGGTTAATTAATTTGATTACATTAGCATTTTATATTCCTTTAACACTCATTGATACAAAAATTAACTAACAAATTTAATTTAAATTAACATAACAGAAGCGCTATGATTTTTTTTTTTTCATATTACCTAGCTGAATATTTTCATTTTTTTTTTCGCCACTTTGTATTCGGCCGCCTTTTAAGCGGTTTTTCATATGTTAACATTTTTTATTTATAATTAATGATTTGTTATTTTTAAGCATTATAATTATAATTAGTATGCTTTATAGCTTGAAAACATTTTTAACATTTTATTTTTGTGTTTTTAGTTAAGAAACAAAATTTAATAAGATAAATACTTTGATTAAACTTGACATTATTATTATTATTTATATAAAAGGATGTTTGTGTTATTAATTTATAAAAAATATAATAGGGCCACCGTTTTTAAAAACAGTTTATCTCTTCAGATCGGCGCTTAACATACATTATTCCATATAAATATAACTTAAAAATAAACGCCCATTGCTTAATGATTTTTGTGTATTAAAAATTGGTTTATTAATTGATTTAAAAAAAACTTACATTACTTCTTTTAAAATATTATAGCATAAGAAAAAGTTTACTGTGTTTAATTAAAACAAAATAACAATAAGTATTTTGTTGATGTCGGTTTGATTAGTGTTAAAAAATGCGTCAATCGCATTGTTTTCAATTCTAAAATAAATTTTTTATTTAATCATTTCGTAAATGAAATGATTTCACTCAAAAAAAAAAAAAAAAATAAACAAATAATGAATTGTGTTATGTACAGCTCTTAAATCATTTTAAGAAAATATTATTAGAAAAATTAAAAACAACAAGATACATGAAAACATGCGAAGAAAAGGTCAATCAATTTGATAAAAAAAAATATTTAAAATAAATAACAAGAAAATAAATTACATAAAATCATCAAACCTAACAAATTGGTTACGAAATAAATAAAATAAATAAATTTAAATTTAGCAAAAGAAATAAATAAATAAAATACAAGACGTGTGTGATTTGATATATGCCCGCGAGAATATAAATAATAAGATGGTTTTAATACAAAAAAAAAGCACGCAACATCTGTTACTTTCGAGTAAAAATAAAATAAAAAATAAATTAAATAAAAAAAACGAGCAAAAATAATAGAGAAAGAGGCACAAGTTGGAGGTGGTGATGTCGTTATTTATTTTAAATTACGTCATCTTTTCACCCAATGAATTAACGACATGAACATGATAAAAAAGAAAACCTTCTATCGTCGAATACAAACCGCCAAAAAATAAATACATTTTTTTTTTTTACTTTTATTTTATCAAAGAAAAAATATCATATATCTCTAAAGCATTCTATAATTTCGCCTGTTGATGTTATTTATGATATCTGTTTCTAGTCTTGTTGATAAAAGAAATAAAATCATTTTTTATTAAATTAAAAAACAAAAAAAAAACGTAGCAAACAACGCAAAAAAAAATTAAAACATAAATGACGTCCTGTGCCTTTGATGATTTTTTTTTTTTGTAACAAACATTTTACAAGCGCAGTAATTTCTGTACGTTACAATATCTTTAGGGAGAAAAATAACGAAGCAAAAAACATTAAATTGAATTAAAATTTAATTTTTTCTTATATTTCGAAAAGAAATAACAAAGATTTTATAAAAAAAAATGTAAGAAGAAAATAAGTAAAGGTGGCAATGTCAGCATGGTTTTGTTACGACCTGTGTTTCACCTGTAAATCAAAGCAACGGGCAGCTTGTATATTTTTAAAACGGCTTTAAATAAATAAATAAATATATATAATTTTTTGATGGATGCTGGAAAAATATAAAAAGGAATTAAAAAGTTTATTTTTTTCGTTGTTGCTGCTGTTGTTGTTGCGTAATGTATAATCAAGGGGTGAATTGACCGAGGGAAAATTAAAACACCACTCAATCCCCACAATGAATTTTTCCTTTTATTCTATTGAAATTTTATTTATCAAATATTCAAGGAATAGCAATGCGTGTTGTTTTACAATAATTCACCTGCCGTGTAAAATGTTACAAACAAGAAATAAGTGAAATTATTTATTTGTAAAAATCAACGCGACAAGTAATAGCAACTCAGCGGGAAATAAACAAAACATCTAAATGACAAAACAAACAAACCAGTAACACAGCAGGATTCTAATGGCAAGTAGGAAAAGTATGTTAAACTATATAAAAGGACCCCATCATTTAAATAATAATAATAATAATCATAAAGTGAAATTAAGTCAAATTGTCATAATTAAATAATTTAAATTTATTTCTAAAACGTTTATTTTTTAGATTTGTTTCTGTATTTCTGTCGTTTTTATAATTATAAATAAATATTTTAATCTGATGGTGACCGGAAGAAGTCACGTTGATTTCTTGTTTTTTTTATTCATTTCTACTTTTTTATTATTTTGTTTTTAGTTAGAAATAAGACAATATAATAAATATATATACACAGGTGATAATCTTTTAATTGTTTAACGCAATTTACCTGTTTTTTTTTTTTGGTTTTTAATTTTACTTTCATATAATTATTTATGTATTCTATTTCCTTGTACAAATATAATTAAAAGTGTAAATTTGAATTTATTGTGTAGAAAATATTTTATTTATTGTTTTTTTTGTTGTTGTTAATAATTAAGCGCGGATAAATTTAATGAAATGTAAATAATAAAAAAAAATAGAAGGAAATTCTAATTATTAAAAGTTTTATGTTGGGAGTCATTTGTGACAAAAGATAATTTTAATAAAGTAAAAAAAATAATCTCTAAATACCTGAAGAAAAGAATTAAATAAAAAAAAAAACACAAACAAACTTATCTAAAATTTAATTAACTTTTGATTTAAAGACAAAAAAAATTTATATAATTAAATTAAAAATTTAACGAAGAAAACAAAATTTTATAACAAAAATTTTCACCCCAAATGTCTGCCACTCCGTCCAAAAAAAAAATCTCAGCGCTATTTATTTATTTCTATAAATTTTTTTAATGTAATTTAATTAAATTAATTATAAATTTTTTAGAAATATATAAAAAATTAATTCCATAAAAGAAAATCGTGTCTGCTATTTTCGTTATTTTGTGTTTGCTGCTGCTGCTGCTTTTGCTATTGCTGCTTTTAATTTTCTTGTTACTTTTTCATTAAAACACAAATACGAGTATCCTTACTCGCAGATAATTTAACCGTTGGGTGGTCGTTTTTATGGGAGTTTTTTTTTCTGGATTTCAATTCCAATGAAACGCAAACACGTGCCACGTATGGACATTTGATAATAAAAAGCAAAATAAAAAAAAAAAGAGAAGATAATTATAAAATATAAATTGATGACAGTTAAAAAACCAAAAATTTTATTTGTTCCCCATTTATATTTGCGAATTATCATCTACTCTAGGGACGATTTTAAGGTTTTTCTTTGTTGTTGGCCATTAAAAAATTTATTATTTTAAAGCATTTACTTAAAAAAAAAACAAAAAGTCACATCATAAATAATAATAATAATATAAAACTTAATTATATTTCATATAAAAATTAAAGCTCTTTGGTTATGTTAAGCGAAAAAAAACAAAAATAACATTTGTATTAGCCAAAGGGCAAGAATCGAATTGATATGATACAAAAAAAAAAAAAAACTAAATACAATTGAATTTAAGGCTTAAACAAAGCAAAAGCAAAAATAATAATAATTTTTGATATAACAAATTGGTAGAATATATATATATTTTTTATTTATTTATTTATTTACTTTTTGATTTTTATTTTTGTAAATTAAATTTCTGCTTAACGAAACCAGAGACAAAAAAAAAACGAGAAGAGAAGTAAAAATTATTACATATATGTATTGTATGCCGGACGTATAACATAATAATTTCTACATTGTCCATCGGTATTACCTTGATTATTATTATTTTTTATTTTGATTTTTTTTTCTCTTAACCAACAAGATCAACATTAATTATTTTTTAATAACAACTTTATTGAATTGTTTTTTTTTCAGTTTTTCTTGCTTTGCTTTTCGTAAGACAAAGTAATTTATGTTTGAATTTTCAGTGATTTTATTTTTTGTTTTAATATTATTTTCGTTAAGTAATTTGTTTTTATGTTGTGACCCAGTATAAGTTTTAATGGTTTTTTTTTCTGGTTTTATTCATTTGTATTAATTCGCACAACAAAAATTCTTCATCTTCATCATTCAAGAATAATATTAATAATAAAAAATAATAAAGAAATAAATATTATTTATTTGAGTTAGCGCTTACTATCGTATAACAGAGTGAAAGAATTATGAATTTTTAAGATAATCACTAGTTACCAGACAATCAAATTCGTATAACATCAGTGTATAATATTTTTCTTTTTTTCGTTGATTTATTATTATTGTTATTAATAATTATAATTTTATTATTATTATTATTATTATGATTATTTTTTACATTATTGTTATTAAATTTTTCTCTTTTTATTTATTTATCAAACAAATTTCAATTTTTTTTTGGTATTCTTGGGCGAAAAACTTTAAATTGAAACATTGTTTTTGGTTTTTATTATTTTTATTCATTCCTTTTACTTGTTCTTGCTTACTGTTTCGACAATTGTATTTGAGTTTTCTCTGTAAATAATTATTAACTTTATACGTGCTTTTTATTTATATTTGTTTATTGTTACTTTGTACTGAGTTTGTTATTTTTTTTTTTCAATTCAATTTAATTTAATTTAATTTTTTATATGTTTGTTTGAGAAAATATGTTTTCTTTTGACTTAAGTGTATTTTATGTTTACTTTAACTATATTATGTTATATAAATTTGTTGTAAATATTCAGTAAATATTAGCTGGAATCCTTAGTTATTTTAGAATTCACTAAAGTGAAACTATATTTGGCACAAATAATTGAGAAAACAATCTATTATTGCGTGCCAATGAAACAGGTTACATATTCAATAATCATTTAAAACAATAAATAAATAATATTAACAAGAAAAAATAATAAAAAATAATTTTATTTTAATAATACGAAAGCTGAGAAATTCACCCGAAAGGCATATAAACTTGTTGTGCATGAATAATAAACGAATTATGAATAATTTTTTCGTATAAACTTTGACGTACTTTTATTTTTATTTTTAAATTTATTTCTTATTAAATTTAATTAAAGTTTTTTAAATGAATAAAATAAATTTAACAAAATAGTATTAATAATAATAAAAAAAAATCAACGTAAAATAATTCATAAAGTCTAAACAACATGTAATAAATTATATAAAAAAACCGAAAAAAATAAATTCACTTAATTAAGCTGTTGTCAATTTTCATTTGTGTTAATAAATTATAATTAAAAATATATATTTATTTAATGTTTAAAACACAAAAATCTAAGCGATAAATTTAATAAATTATTTATTTATTAAAAAATAAATAAATTGTTTGATGTTGAAAATTTAAATTAAATCTGACAAAAAATAACCAACAGTTTTGGCAAATATAATTTTTTCTTTTTTACTTCATCTACCCAATTTAAGCATTTTTGTTCTTCGTTTCTTTCTTCTCACAACAACCGTTTTCTGTTTTTGATTTATTATCCAACCTGATATATAATTAAAAATAAATTCTACTATAATCTAAGTTTAATTTTTTCTTTATTTTTAATAATTTAATTTGTTTGTTTTTTGAAAATAACTAATAAATTATTTATAATAAAAAAAAAAATAATAATTAACTTTGCTGTAGGTCGTGTTTTGCTTAAAAAACTAAAAAACCAAAAAAAATTAATAATTCTTTGTAGTTTTGTCCTCGTTTTAGAATAATTAAAAAAAAGTTATTATTATTTTTGTTAATTAAATGAATTTTGAATTAGCCTGTAGCACTGTTGTTAAATCCTTTCAAAGGGTATCCTCCTTCCTTTAGTAATTAAACAAAAAAAATATATATATAACTGAAAATGATTTATTTTTGCTAAAGCAAACGATTTTAAACAGGAGAATATTACCAAGTCAGTGCAGAATCTTTTACGTAATTCCCATTCACGTTTTGTTATTATTAAAATTTAGTTTTTTTTTTCGCCATTTTAAACTATTTATCTATCTATTTACCAATCTAATGATTATTATTAATAACTGATTAAGTAAATATAATTAAGTTTAATTACATTATAAAAATCCCAGATAATATTAAAAACTAATATATACTTTTAAATCATTAAAATTCATCACTAAAGACCGATTTTAATTACTTAAAAGATTAATTTCTTATTTACGAATAATTAATAAAATAAACAAATAAAATAATATATTAATTTAAATATATACAAACAAACACATATATATTTATCACATTAAATTTAATTAAGTGTTAATGTTTGGTTATTTGTGGTGAGACGCTACTGACGGGGCTTATTAACTCATTTTTTTATTTTTGCCTTTGTTATTTTATATTTTTTTTCCTGGGATTTTATACGCTTTTTTGCGCTGTTTATTTACCTTTTTTTTATAACACTTTCGTTGTTTATTGTAAATTTGATTTAAAGAATATATAAAATAAAAAAATTACAAACTTAATTAACTAACAAACATCAGAAAAGGAAATACAATATGCGTGTGAGAATGAATATAAATTATTATTAAAGAAAAATAAAAATATTATTTTGTAGAAATCATTAATAGATACTGCTGAATAAATATTTTATTGATTTTATTATTATTAATTGCTTTTATTTTAATCGTTTTATTAAAAAATTTATATTTTTATTGCTGGTGTTAATGATAATTTAAAAAAAAAAAAAGTTTAAGAAACGCGTGGCTGCTTTCGTCATCGCTTTGTATTCAATATTTAATATCTTTTGTGCCCTATGGTTCCCATTTTAGGACAATTAAATGACTTTTCTTTTTATTTTTTTTATTAATCATTTTCAATATTTTTATGTCTATTTGGTTATATAATAAATATAGATTTTTATTATTGATTTATTTACGTAATTTCTTCTACTAACAAAAAAAAAATAAAGTAATAAAAAAAGAAAAAAATCTTCTTCATTTTATTTTTCCTCTATTTTAATTTCTAAAACAGAAATCATTAAAAATAATAAAAATAAAATAAACATAAAAAAAAAAACTATTAAAATAAAATCACAGCATAGAGATAGAAAAATAAAAATAATTAAATATATATATGGATAATTAATAATAGAAAGAAAGAACGAAAAAAAATCTAAGCACATAACATACAATGAATATGTAATTGAATTTTATTACTTTAAAGAAATTGAATATATTTTTTTTTATCTATTTTCATCGATAATATTTTTATTTACTTTTTCACCTTATTAAGTAGTTTTTTTATTCTTTCTTTCTTCTCTTTTCTATCTGTATTAACAATATTATTATTTTGTTTAATTTTTCTTTAAGATTTACAAAAATTAAGAAACTATTTCTAGTAATAAAATAATTAAAATACATGTACTAAAACACATGTTAAATAAAAACTATTAATAATTAATAAAAGTTTTTAATTTTTTTCATGTGTTTCTTTTCTGATTTTAATTAATGTATATTTACTTGCAATAAAAACACGTGTTAATTTATTATGTCCGGTTATTAAAATTATTTTTTTTTTAAATAATAATAATAATAAAAATACTATTAAAGTTGATTGACACTAAAAAACAACAACAGAAACAACTAAAAAATTTTTATACGATTTTAAAGTAAATTTAATTGATTTGTGTTCTTTCAATTAATGTTTTCTTTTTGTTATTAAATTCTGTTATTTAATTACGTTTTGCTATTTTATTCATTAAATAAAGACTTTAAAATGTTTACAACTCCTTGAAATATATATATATAAATATACAATATACAATATATTTGTTATCATCAGTTATCAAAGATCATGACATTCTTTAAAACGATAAATAATGGCGAATATTTTAATTATTTAATTTTATTATAAATAATTTTTTAATCTTATTTTTATGGTTTTAAAATTTATGATTTTAATTCAATTAACAATTAAAATAAACTTTTTTGTTTCTTTTTTAAATAGAACAAAAAAAAAGGATTAAATTTTATATTTGTTAATAAATTATTTATGTAGTAGCAAATGGTAGCGAAATAATTTTGTAATTATAAAAGGAATATAAATTATTTAGAAATGGTTTGAGACTGTGTCATAGATTTTATTGCTATTTTGTTATTAGAATCTTTTCGCATAAACTTTGATTTAATTATTAAAATAAAATTAATAAAATGTTTAATCTAATTTATTCTTTTATAATAAATCAAAACAATCAATAAGTGAATAAGATAAAATTCTTTGTGTTCAATATTGATGTTGAATATCGTATAAACTTGCTTTTTAATCGTCTTACTTAGAACACTTTAAATTAAATATTAACTTATAAGATGCTTTTAATATTTAATCTTTATTTATTAAGATAATTCACCTGTAAAATTACCTTTAAATGAGTACACGTTTGACCAGTTACCCCAAATATTATAATAAGTTATATAATAATTATTAATCATAAAGGAAATCCATCAACAAAATAAAATTTACAATTTTATTAACACCGTCAAAAAAAAATTACCAAACTAAAATATAAAACACGCGTCGGTACAATTATTAATTACATAACCAGTAGCAGTTATAAAAATAACTTTTTTTTAATAATAATAAAGAATAAACATCTTATGAATAAATAATTAAAAAGTTAAAAACACATAGAAAAAATAACAGCACCCAATATACAAGTGTCATTAGTGTTAGATAATTTACAATTGAAATGAAATTAAAATTATATAATAATAAATTTAATTCAATTAAATAATAAATTAAATGTAATGAAAACGTAGCGGAAGTCAATTATTTATTTAATTATTATTCATTAAAATATAATATTAGAAAAACATTCTTCAATATTTTTTTTTATTATTATTATTATTATTGTAAGAAATTTTTATTAATAATAATATTATTTTTTTTGGATTATTTATTCATCAAATAATGCGCGTCCGGTTAATTGTTTCGTTTTTGAACTTGTGTTAATTTAATTTGATTTTTTTTTTAAATATTAATATGTGTCTTAAGTGCAATGTTATTATGTTTGTGTTATTTAATGTCTTGTAATAAAATTTCAAATCAAATATAAGTGAAACAACAGACAGATTAGGGTAGATTAATTTATTTTTATTTAAATAACTATCAACTTGTTTTTGCTATAAAAATGATAATACAATCAAATAAAAAAAATGGGGTGTAATTAAGCAATTATAATTATTTACTTAATTAAATTGCATAAGAAAATTTTATAATAACATTCTAAAGAACATTTATTATTTTACTCTCTAAATAAATCAAAGATATTAACCAAACAAATGAACTGTATTTTATCGATTATTTTCTTTTATTTAGTAAAATATACATTGAAAAATCTTTTATTTGCACTTGGGGAATGAGGATTTAAGTGACACGTGTTTGACACGTGAATCCCTGTTTATTATTATTTAACATAAAGTAAATCTCATTTTAATAGACAAGGCATTTATTTACCATACCTTCTTAGATTTTCCATTTTCCTATTCTTCTTTTCGTTAAATATTCAACTCAATTCACTTATTTAAATGTTTATTTATCTAATCAGTGGATTATGTTCGTTGTTTCAATAATTTTATTATAATTTTCTATAAATTTAATTTAATACAAGGCATCGTTAGATGCTGATAATATTTTCTATAATTCTTATTGTTGGTTTCTTGTTTATCAACATATTATTGTTTTAATTTTTAAATTGTTTTATTATTTGTTTAAAATAAGGTAAGGGTTGTAAGATTACATTTGTTAATCCTTTATTAATTTTCAAAAAAATAACAACGTGAATAAATTTTTGTTTTATCATGAAAATAATATTAAATAAACAATAATAATAATTATTATCTAGAAAAGTGTATAAGAATTTAATTTTCTTTTCTTTATTTTTAATTATTCGAAGCTAAGAAGTTTCTGTTGTCTTGCGGAAAAATTTGAATTTATAAATAAATTATTTTAGTAATAGAAAAACTTAAAGTAACTTTAAAGAAAATATTCTAGAATTTGGTTTCTAAACTTAACTTTTATTTAATAACAAAACATGAAAAAAAGCACAATTTTCTTTAACTGTTTCTAACGTTATAAAATCACTTAATCGTAATCCGTTCAGTACAATCCTTTAACATTTTTATTTTCTTCGTTTTTCTTGTTTTATACTTTTGTCGTTGTAAAATCATTTCCTGTTCTTATTATTGGTAATAAAATTAAAAGCTAAATGGTACAAAACAGTAAAACAAAAAAAAAATTCCATTCTTCGCCGAAAAATAATAAAAAGTGAATTTTTTCTTTCTTTTCTACCAGAAATTATTTCTCATTTTAATTGAATTTCGTTTAGTTAATTTTTTTTTTTTTTGGTTTTTATTTTATATTTTTTGCTGCCTTCATTGTCGTATTATAAAATTTTTTTTTTCCATCAAAATAAATGCTATAAAAAGTGTTTTTATATTGTTTGTTTTTTATTTTACTTACCCTAAGCGTGTTGATTTGATTCTTGATTTGTTGATAACGGAAAAAAATAAACGAAAATAATGAAGAAAATAATTAAGACGTCATTTTTGGTTCACGCAACAAAGATTAGTTACCCGCTGTGCTAAGAGGGAAATCACTCGATTAGCATTTTTTTTTTCTTTTACTAATTTTTCTTTTTTTTTTTATTAAGGGGTGTGGAGTCATTTTTATCTACGGGATTAGTATAAATTTGTATTATTATTTTTATTTTATTATTGTTATTATTATTTTCGCTAAATTTAATTTATTTTCTAAGAAAGAGAAAAATGTTTAAATACCGGAATAACGTCATCGAAGTTAATTATAATAATAATAATAATTATTATATAGCGTAGTAAAATGTTTAACGCAATAAAGTACTGTCCTTGTCCTAAATATGCTGACCTCTTTTATTGAGTAATAAAGTTAAAACAAACAAACTAAGCAAAAGACTATTGATGAAAAATTAAACAGGTGAATTTTGATGAGTTTAATGAATTTTTTTCCATTTTTTAGAGTGAATATTATACTAACAGTAAATTATAGTATTTGTAGTAAACAAAAATAAACAAGTAGAATGATGTGTTTATTTTATTACTTTTCGCCTATTTAAGACGAAATTATAATTATTATAACAATGAAATAAAAAAATATACAAAATAATAATAATAATAAGCAATTAGCTGTTATATGACATTTAAAAGAGACATTTTTAATGTGCGTGTAGCTCTGAAAAATAATAAAACAAAAAATAAATAAATATTTATCATGACTATATTAAAGGAGCTGTAAAATATTAACTTCAGCCCTAATTAAGACAACTAGGCCATGAATATTAGCTTCACCTTATTTATTTTTAAGACTTTAAGAAATATAAATGAAATAAGAATGAGAAGTTTTTCATCAATTTTAATCTTTCACCATCACCTAGTGGTAAAGGAATTAAATGAAAGAAAAATAAAATAAATAAATAAAACAAAGAACTCATAACACGACAATGTCACCTAGTTTAATCCCATTTATAATAATATTTCGCCAGAGTGATGTGGTTATATTTTAACTGAAATACGGCACACCCGCACAGCAAAACATTAATACTTTTTATTCTTTTTGTTTTTTTTTTTTATATACAAAAATATATAAACAAATAATAATAATAATAATAAAAGTTAACTTCTTGGTTGTTGTTGACGCAAAAAATAAACGAAAATGAAAAAACAGTTTTATTAATTTTTCGTTTTTTATTATTATTTCTTCTATAATAAACTTTTCTTATGCCTTTTGCCTGTTAAATTCTAGATAAGAAATATATATAAATAAATAAATTAATTTTTTTCCTGTTATATAAGCTCTTGTATATAAAATAACACATGAGATTTAAAGCTTTCTTTTAATTTCAAGTTTTTTAATAAAAAAGAGAAAAAATATTTATATATATGTATATGAATAATTATCTTTGTAGATTAAATTATACAAATTATATGCTAAATATCAACTATATGGTTTATTTATGTTTATTTTTACATAAAATATATATTTTTACATAAAATTTGTTTACTGTTTACATAGAGAAAATATAATAAAAAAAAAAAATTGTGACAAAATAGTATTTTAATTTATTATTTCTAAACTTTTCTGGTGAATAATACATCAATAAAAAGATAATAAAATCAAATACACTTGCCATACCAATCGCTAATATTTGAACAGTGCATTGCTAAAAATAAAATAAAATAATAATAAAAAGTTAAAAATAAATTACATTGAATTTAGTTTAAAAATAAATTGAATTTGATTATAGTTTTGAATTTCAATTGGATTTGATCGAAAAAGTTTTCGTTCAATTTACTAGTTTAGTTTGTTATTATCTATCCCCTGTTATTTTTTTTTTGTATTTCACACCAAATCTATCTACTAAAAACTACTAGAAGAAGACAAAAAAAAAATATTGTAAAAAAATTAAATCGTTAATAAAAAAAATAAAATGGAATTATATTGAATTAAATTGAATTGCATTTGTTTGGTTGGGTGTTTATTGAAATTTGTTTGAAAATTGCATCAATATCAGATTATTGTCATTGTTGACAAGTAGAACATTGGCGACGAACGAAAACGATAACAAGAACAATGACAAATAGTTATAGTAGTGCAAGAACTATAATCGTTACAAGAAAAACTAACATTATATAGACCACCTGATGAATTTTTATCGATTAAAAAGTTTTCACAATGCACTGGCAAATGTGTGAGATCAACAGAATTTACATAAAATTGATTACTAGAAACGAAGCGACATACAAATAGTAATGAATAACCAGAGATGAATAATAAAATCAGGTGGTGTATAATAGTAGACGTAGGTAGTGTCATCATCATTAATTTTCAACTAATTTGACCACACTTGTTTACTTACAAAAATTTTTTTTATTTTCTTATATAATTTTATTCATTTTTATTCACTTGAAATTTTCTATTCCATTTCTATCTATGTCACTTCTCATTAAATTTGCTTTACATTTAACTAAAGAAATTATTCAGTTTCTCTTAACTAAATCTATAAAGATGTTAACGTAATTTCAATGCTTCTTTACCATATCTTCCCTTATTATTATTATTATAAATTTAATTATGCAAAGCATTGGTTTCACTATGTTACAGCACATTGTCTACTTTCTTAATAGCTTGCCAAACAAACTTTTCATTGCTTTACTTTACATTTTTATATCTCTTTATACTTAATATGCAATTCAATGCATTCATAAAATACCAACATCTTTTGGCTATTCATTGAATTTGTGAATTGTTTGTTGATGTTTTTAATGTCACTTCAGTCACCGCATACAAGGACAACAACTGGATTTTCAACAGCACGATTTTCCATCTAAATTACATTATCTAAAAATCGACAAAGAAGAAAAAGAAAAAGTTTTTCCTGTAAAATTACTAGTTAAAATATTGAAAATAAGGAAATTTTCTCAAAATCAGGTAGATTATATTAGAAAACTTTATTGTAAAAAAAAAGAAGAAAAATACTTTACTTTATAACGATTCCAAGAATGTCTTGATAAAAATTTATCTTACATTTTTTTATGCTACTAAAAAATTTGCATAAAAAGTGTTGCAGAAATATAATAATAATAATAATTTTCTATGAAGTAAACAAAGTCGTTAGTATTTAACATAAATATTCACGTGAACGTCAACAAATAATAAAAATAAAAATAAGCTTAAGTTGATTGAGAAGTAGCAGCAAAAAAAAAGAAACTATCATAATTAGAAATTGTTTTTCATAGATCAGCATATTTTCAATTCATATTTTAATAACAAATAAGAAATATTTATGCTTTAAGTCAATGAACAGAAGAAAAAGAATTCTTTTTTTTAAGATATCCCCTTGTCATTTGGTTATCTTACAAAAAATATGTTTTTTCTACATTTTTTTTCAATGGGTTTAAGGGTTTCCAATTCATTAAATAAATTAATTAAAATCAATCCTCTGTAGAAATCAATAAGAACATTTGTTTTTCGGTTTGCTCAATTGATTAGCTAATATTGATTTGCATGTTATTAAAAATAAAAAACGTAAGGAAAGTTAATAGCATCTATTTGCTCCCTAATATACTGTTTTCAATATGTTCTTTTTTCAATTATCGTCTGCTTAAAACATCACTATCAATCAAGGTCGATAATAATGCTTTGGGTTAGAAAGTAAAGAAATTAAAACAAATTTAAACGGAAAGGCTTAACTAAATTTGATAAATTAGTGCTTTCTTTAGCTTTAATAAACACTGGTAAAATAGATGACCCATTTTTTTTTAATTTATTTATTTTTAATTAGAAATGACATTCAATACTAAAGAGAAAAAAAAGGTTTAAGCAGCTTAAAAAATTTCAACCTTGACAACAACATTTCATTTTCGAAAATTATTATTAAAGAAAATCAATAAAATGTATCAACAATTTTATTTCTGTTTGTGTTTAACGTTTATTAAGTATAAAAACTAGAACAATACAAAATTGATAGAGAACTTAATAGAATTAAAGTATATTTCGAGATGATTTGTTGATTCTTTATTATTAATATTATTATTGTTTTTCTGTCTTTCTTATTTGTTAATATTATTTGTGTTATCTAAAATGGTATTCTTGTATTTTACGTTACTTAATTCTTCTGTTGATATTGGGTATTCTTATGATGAGACAATGTTGTTACATTATGTAGATGATTGTGTTGAGCATATTATTTTTCTTTCTACTACTATATTTTATGATTATTATTTTATTTTTACTTAAGAAATCTATTGTTCCATCCGATTAAATGTAATTGATATACTTCGTTATATATATATATTTGTTTTCATTTACTTAACTTTTATCGTTTCATTTTCTTGTTTACATGTTTACTTTCACTTTTATTTATTTATATATGTTTATATTTTATCTTATTTATATTTTACTCTATATTTTATTTGATTATTATAGTTTTGTTATTTTTATTTTGCCAATTCCATTAAAGATTATTATTAGAAATAATAATATTAATAACAATAATAATAATAATTACTTAAAATGATTATATTGATTGTGATGTTTGTAATAATAATAATAACGAAAATTTTGAAGATAATGTGTCGTATTTTTATTTTTTTTTTTTTGCTTTCAGTTTTTCATTAAGAAAATAACATAAAATATTATTGAAATCGAATATTAATTAATTATATTTATATGTATTTATTATTGTTTACAAATTCAACTTGCTATTAAATCATAATTAATTAAAGTAGTTGATGTTTTTTTATTTATAATCTTTAAGAAAATAAATAAAATTTCTTTTTGTTATATTAAAGCGAGATTATTTAAATTTTCTATATAATTTTTTTGCTTTCACTGTACTTTTACTTCTACTGCAATTCAAGTGTAATTAAAAACCATTGGTTTAACTAAATTTATTAAATCTTTATTTATTTTATTAGTTTCTTAAAGAAAATCAATAAATATTTTCTATTTTATTACTTTAATTTTGCACGCATATATTCTCTGTCTTATTTATAATAGAAAATGATTTATAAAAGAAACAAAAATGTTTGAAATAATTATTTATGAATGAAAAAGAATAATAAATTTTAATTCTATAACAAAACATTTTTGTCAAATATTCTATATTTTATTATTATATGCATATTGGCTTTATACATTTCTATTGTATTTATAGTTTGTATAATCATTTAGTAACGAAAATAGGTAATATTACGTAATGGAGATCATAAACAATTAGTAGTTTTTGTTTGCTATTACAGTCAACACTACAGTTTATATAAGTCTATTAGAGTAATAATCTAATCAAAAATAATATTTTCTGAGCTCGTTAATAATGTTTAAAATAATTAAAATGGATAAAGTTATTCAATAAAAAGCTTTTAATCTGTCTACAATTTAACAATAAATTGTATTTTTAATTAAATTTTTTTTTTAGATTTTATTTTAAGCAAACAATTTAAATCAAATGACCAGGTAAAACTAAAATTATTTCATTGTTTATCTTAAAGACATAATTATATTTCATCTTAATTTTAATAATAATCTGTAAAAGTAGAATAAATTAAAACGAAACATAAGCCGATGACAATATCGGGTTACGTAAAGTAGAAATAATAACAAAAAAAATAAATAATAAAGAAACAAATTAAAATTCTATAAAAAAGAAAATAACAAAAATCTTTTTTCTATTTATTAAATGTTTATTGCGACATAGAAATGTACAATTAATAATAATGTGACGATGGTAGATGTTTTAAAGTCCGTTCAGCAACATCAAACATCTGGTTGTTTTTGGTTGCTGTCTGCTATACTAGCGGCAGTGGGTTTTGTTATGCAATCGGATACTTTGCTTCTTTATAAATTCAATGAAAATAAAAATACAAATAATTTAATCATTTTTTTTTTCATTGATGTTATTGTTATTGTTACTTTTTTTTATTTTCTTTATTATTTATTTTTATCGCCCACAAATTGCCTTGTCTTATGTTGCAATTGCAATAACAATAACAAATATACAAAGAATGAAAAATAATATTGCCGATAAGAAAAATAAATACCGAAAAATACAAAATAAATAAAAAAACGATAAAGAAGCGCAACCGGAACGAAACGAAAACAATTGTAAAAAACATTTTACTTTTCATTTCTAATCTAGCAATTTCTGTCGATATTTCATTTTAAACAATATCGCGATGTTTATTTTATTTTATTTATTTTTCCTTCTTTCTTTCTTAATATTTACTTTCATTTAATTTCAATAAGATATGATATCGCCTACGTATCTTATTGTTTTTTAACTCGGTACCGCAATTTATTTTTGTGTGTGTTTTTTTCTTCTTGTTTTTGTCTTCCAAGAAATTTCGTTATGCGATAAGGCAGAAAAAAAAATTGTTAAGAAGAAAACTTAACCTGAAATTGCTTTACTTTTTTCTACATTATTATTATTATTATTATTATTATTATTGTTTTTTTTTTATTCTTTCCTTTTGTTTTCATCTTAAAACATCGTGATGTCGGAAGTTTGTTTATAGGAAGTAGGTGGTATGTATATAAAATTATGAGATCTTTTCCGATAATGTGCAACAATGTTAGCTGGCGGCATCTGTTATTTTTGCTTTAAGAAAAAGTTAAAAAAAAAATGAAAGAAATTTTTTTCAGTAAATTTTTCTATTTCATTTCTTTTTCCATACACATTGCTTTTCACTTCATGAAAATATTCAAATTTTACTCCATTTGCATGAAAATAATAAAAAAAAAAAATGTTGTATCTGAAAACAATGTGTTTTTAGAAGGAAAAATGATAATAATTCAGAGAATAAAGAAAATATTAAATTGTTACCAAAAACATTGAATCACCCAAAAAATATCCAAAAAAGAAAACACCCAACTACTTCAAAAAAATTCTTTTAATAAAAAATAAATAAATAAAAATCTTCCAGTTATATTTTTATTTTTTTTTTCGCACGATTTCCCATTCAATTGACAAAAAATACATATACACACAGACGGAGTGATGAAAATGATTCCATTCTCCGTCTTGAAAATGATATCTTTTTTGGTTATTTTTCGATCAAAACAGTACTTTGTTTTTTCTTCAGTTTTTCTTTTTTACCAAAGAGTTTTTTTTAATTCACATAAAGAAAAGTGAAATAAAAATAAGAAAGAAAATAAAAGATTGATAAAAAGAATATTGAGTTTTAAAAATGTTGAAGGTATGGAGGTAGAGAATATTCATTTACTTTACCTTTAAAGGATGTCTTATACGTCTGTTGATTTTTCTTTAAAAATTCTTCTTTATAAAAGTTAGTTAATTTTAATATTTTCTTGTATCTATTTTATTTTTTTTTTCGTAAAAGTTCATCGGTGTATAAATATCCTTAAATAATAAACAAACAATTGGTATTTATACATATTTATTCTCATGGTAAACATTCGTATATCCAATTATACATGTTTTTATGCGTGAAAAATTTATTCAGTGAATATACAACAATTGAAAATTAATAAAACATTTACTCTTTGTTGATTATTTAACAGAATAAAGGACATATGTAAATTTTTGTCAACATAAAAAATTAATTCGCATTAGAATTGAGTGACAAATGAATATTAAATACTTAAATAAATAAATAAATAAAATTGAAGGGAAATTGTTACAAAATTTATTTGATCACCACTTATTTCACTCTTTTATAATGTTTTTTTTTTCTACTTTTTACTTTTTAACATGACCAAAAAACAAGAAAAATAGAAAAAGAATTACGAATTTTCTTTAATAGAGACATTATTGACTACAGGGTGTTTACTTTAGTTGAAAAAAAAGAAAGAATAATGAATAAATGAAAATTTGTGTTAATTATATAACGAAAAATAAAACGAATTAAAAACAATAATCAGAGAATTTACGAGTGAAATAATAATTGTAATTTCTTTATTCATTAACAATTATTATAAATTTACAACCCCAAAATCTCTATAATACATCAAGTATATTCTTAGGTGGAGGAATTTTTGCTTATAATATTTCTTTCATGATATAACTAAGAAAATGGGCAAACTTTTTATAAAAAAAAGGGTATATACGTCCGGGATTACGTTTTTTTTTTATTCTACATTAAACATCTTCATCTTATTATAGAAAATAAACTATAGTCATATAGTGCGTTTTCTATAGGCGGTTATAAATTTTGTTATTTTAAAATAAATTAATATAACAAAAATCAAATAATCCTTGTTCAAGGATTACAACAGTAAAGTATAATAATATTATTGGAGAATAATGTTTTAATATTAAATTAAAAACAATATTGTATGTATAGAAGAAAATTATATTATATAATATAATTTAGAATTAGAGAAAGAAAATTTTCAGTCTTCTTCTCTCTTCATTTATTAATTAAGGGTGGGCGAACTTTATTTTCACCATCTTATATATACAATAGAAATTTTTTTCACTGTCTTACTTATGTTAGATTGTTAAATAAGGTTAAACTAAAATTATTTTATACTTTTTAATCCCCCCGTTTCCACATCGTCAACTTTTTTAGCTTAATTTCTTAATATTTATTATCGTCATCGTCTTAAGTAAGAGTGTGTAATATTTTTGCTGCGTTGACTGTCGGGCAATTGTCTTAAGTTTCCCTTTTCTATTTTTTTTTTTTAAGAATCTCATCCTTCATTAATATTCTACGTTTTTTTTTACATTACAATCCACAACCTTCGTCTTATATATTTCATATTCAGACTATTTTACTCTACTTTAACTATAGTCAATTATGTCTGATCGATTACAAAATTTTCTTTATAGAAAGAGAAAAACAAACTAATATTCATTACAATTTGATACAGTATTATAAGAAATGACCTTTCTTTAACGTTATTTATTTCATTTTTATTTTCTTTTTAATAACTTATTTTATAGATATTAATTAAATTGTATAAAATAGACATAAAATCGTTAAAGATTAATTTTGACAAATTATATTTACCATTAATATTATTATTCATTTTGATGATTCGTTAATAAATATATAAGTTTTGGTTTCGTGCTTTTTTTCATCTATTTATTATTTAAAAGTTATAAATACTAAATAGTAAATTTAGTAATAATAATAATAATAATAATAATAATTATTATTATTATTATTATTTTAACAATAAAAAAAACCGTATTGTGAGTGGTTAATGAAATATATATTATATTTATGAAAATAAAGTAATTTAATATTTTAACACTATAAGCTTAATTTTGGTTTAATAAAAGTTTTATATGATATTTGATATATAAATCTATCTATCTATATATGTATATTTATTAATAATTAACAAACCAAAAATCAACAATAAATTATATTATTAATGATTTTTGTTCGTTTAATTGAAATTTTGTTTTATTAATTCGTTGAATTTGTTTTAATTTGCTTAAAATATGCTTACTTGTGTGTTTACTTTTTTTTTTAATAAAAACATAAAAAAGAAAAATATTGAAAACCCATTAAAATGAGTCACAAGAAATATTAAATTATAATTATTATACTGAGTAGTTTATATATCTTAAAGTGGATAATGAATAATTTAATTATATAAATGACAGAGCAAAAAACACAAAAAATTGACAATAAAACTTATTTTATTGTTAAAGATGGAAAATTATTTAATTAAATTTTTTTTTTTCAAGGGTTTATATATTTTCCATCAATTATTAGGGTGATTTTATTGAATTTTTTTTATTTGCTTATCTTAGCAAATGCTAAGTAGCGGTGAAAAAAAACTACGCATTTGATTTCCACAATGAAAATAGAAGGAAAATTATATTGATGCTAATTTCTACTGACAGATAAAGTTGCACCCCTATTATATTGGCCGTAAATTAACTTCATTTCTTGGTAGATTTATTTTTATTTTTTCACCATCATTAACATTTTTGACAAGGCGGTTTACAAACTAAAGTTTAATTCCATATAAATATCGTCTAAAAGCGATGCCAAAAGTGTCACGAGAAAATAAAAGGAGGCAAGAATGACATAAAACGGAAAAATTAAAGCAAAAATAAAAATAAATATTAGTGAAGGGGTTGGTTTTTTCTTTTTTTTGTTTTTATTTCTATTTTCCATGATTTTGTTTATTTATTTTTTTTTTTTTCTATTTTTCCATTTAATAGAATAATAATGTGTGGAGAATTCATTTATATATTTAATTTTAATTTTTTTTTACCTTTTATAGCGTGACTAATTTGATTATAAAAGCAAATTAAAGTAAAGCAAAGACTAAAAGCAAATAAACAAATTTTCATTTCGTGATGAAATGTATAAAGTAATAATCATAATATTAATAATAATAATAATAATAATAATAATCATAATAATAATAATAATTATAATTATATAAATATTAATAATATTTCTTTCTGCTTTTATAAATATTTCCTTTATAAAATTGTTTCATTTTTTTTATTATTATTATTATAATTATTCATTATTTCTTGAGGTAATTAGTCAAAATAAAAGAAAAATATTTATTCACTGCAAAATTACTTCTAAATTAATATTATTTATGAAATAAATTATTATACATATAAATATTTAGCAATAAATAAGGAAATAATTAATTTTATTTCACAAAACACTTAGCTGAATAATTAATCAATTGCCAGCGCCTACAATTGTCAATAAATAATAATTTTTCTAAAAACTAGTTTTTCTTCTATAAAATAAACGTATTTTTTTTTTTACCTGCCTGTCGTCATTACATTATTTACTTTTTTCTTATTTTTTTTTTTTTCGTTTTTTGATAATTAAAAATAAATAATTCAAACACGATTATTGTAATTTATTTATTTTCCTATTTAAGTTGAAATGAAAAAATTAATTTTTACTAGAAAATTTTTAATTAAAGTCATCGTCCTATTGTATTCCTTTAAATGTAAAGAATTTCTAATGAAATATAATGCTTTTTTTGTTATTATTATTATTATTATTTAATTCAATGTAGGTTTGCTTCACGATAAGTAAAAATGCTAAAAACTACTCAATGATTTTTGATGTCACGCCAACAGCTAACAGCTTAAATTGGCTGCAGGTGCTTTTATATACATATATTTATATATTTTTAAAGAATTTTTTTATTTATTTATTTTAAAAATAAAATTAAAAAAAAAAATCACAAATAAAAATTGTCTAGAAGAAACTCTCTAGGCAAAAGTTTAGTCTTGAAATGAAATTTATTTTTCCTTTGTAAAAAAATAAAAGAGAGAAAAAAAAAATAATAATGTGGTAACGTCTGTTGGCACATTTATCTGTCCTTAATTTTTCTATAGAAACAAAAAAAAAATTAAATTCAGGAAACTTTAGCTTTTTAGATGCTAAATAAATAAATAAATTAACAATTGTTGCAAAAAAAAAATTTATAAAAGAAAAGTGTCTTTGAAAGTAATTTTCGTCCATATCAATGATGAATTTAAATTGAAAAATAAAATGTGAATCTAACATCTGCTTACTTTTTAAAAGTTTCGCAGTTTTTCCTACATCATATTTTTTTTTTTTTTTTAAAGGTGTTTTTTTATAATTTCTCCATATATATTTCATTTTTTTTATTTTTCCGTAGTTACAGCCAACACTATTTCATTCTAAAACCATCTCAACCATCCTAAATGAATATTTTTTTCCTTTATTATATATAAAAAATATTATTAAAATGTAATTTATCTAAATTATGTGTAGATGGAAAGCAAGTGTAAACAGTAAAAGCATTTACTTTGAAAGCTTTAAAAAAAAACATAATTGCAACTTGTTTTTACTTTATTTTTTATATAAAAATAATACGATTTACGTCTGCTTAAATGTATTATGGCCTTATGAGAAGGTGTTTTCTATTATTTTATTATAATTTTTATAACTTGAAATGCTCCAAGCAATTTGATTATATTAAATTATATAAGTTGAATGTTTTTCTTGTATTTTTAATCTAGAAAATATATTTTTATTAATATATAATTTTATTAAAATTTAAAATCAAAAAATATTCAAATTAATAATAATAATAATAACCCTATTGTGTAATTTTAAAACCCTTTTCCAGTTCAATTCTTTTTGCCAACAATTTTACCCGTTTAAAAGAAAAAATTATTCGCAATAAAGAAAAAAAATTAAAATTAATATTTTTATATTAAAAATAGTTAATCTGTTGCATACTGTTGGGAATTTCTTTATATATATTTGAAGAAGAGTTACTTAATACTCCTAATATCAGTGGAGCAATATATATTTGAAAAAAAAAACTAAATTTTAAAAACGCAATTTTATTATTATTATTATTATCAGTATTATTTAAATTAATTAATAAAAATATTTATTTTATGAAAATTTACATATTTTTGTTAGCTAGCGTGTACTCTTAGGGATGCAAAAAATAAATTGTACAAAGTCGAGCTGAAAAATTGAAAAAAAAATGTTAAAAATAATATAAAGAAGAAATAAAAGCAAAAAAATAACAAAGTGGCAAACATATTCAACAATACTGGGTGACGTGGTGGGATTTCTTTATTGAATTTCTGACAATATCTAAAGCTCCCTTGTGCAGTTTATATAATAACTTTAAAAAAAAAAATAGAAAGAAAAGAAAAGCAAACGTTGAAACAGCAGTTGTTTGGTTATATAGCATGACGGGGTCTGCCGGTAGTTGAAAATTGCGGAAGTAAAAAAAAATAAAAAATTAAAAATAAAGCAGCAAAATGTATATTATATATATATATGAAAATTGTGTGCACTTTTGCATTGAATTGAATTGTGTTGAGTAGCAGCTATGTGTCGAGAAATATAGTAGAAAAGTTTTTAATTAAACTGTACTAAGTACAAATGGTCTAACATTTGTCTAGAAAATTTAATTTTCCTTTAACAAATATATATATACCAAGTTTTATATACATATCTATCGTTTTTTTTTTGTATTCATTCTTTAAAATTGAAATAAGAAAAAAAAACTGAAATTAAAAATTAAGAATTGTTGGTATATTATTCGCGTAATAAGAACCGTCGTCTGTCTAGCATTACTTAATTTACCTTTACTATAAAAATTTTATTTATTTTTTAATGTAAATCCACATTATAATATATATACAAAGTTAGAAGTTTACCTTTTTGTCGAACAAATGAAATATTCCCATATGGAATATATACTTACTGCATTGCATAGTTAAAAAGTTATTTGTTGAATTAAAAAGTTAAACAATCACCGATCCCTTAACAAGGGAACAGAGTAGTGAACAAAGGTAGACGATTGTTAATTTAATTTATTCGTCAGCCCTCTATATAAAATACAACAACCTACAGTATTGATTTATTTTGTTTTTATTTTTAATTTTGGTTTTTCTTTTTTCATAAATATGTTATGCAATCGACCTTGTGACTAGTGCACTACCTGCTTTTTATTCATGTGCAACATACATATATACATCCGGTTGCCCCTCATTGAAATTTTGATTTTATGTATTTTTAACAAGGAGCTTTTATTGTAATCACTACTTGACTTTACTTTATCATCCCCTTATATTTTTTTTTGTATTTTATTTTTTTGATAAGTGAATAAGCATGTGCATGCCCGCCTTCTACCTTTAATACAATATTATTATTGTTTTACTTGGATTTATATATATATATATATTGTATTTCTTTATTTTTAGTTTGCTATTTTAGTTGTTTCAATTTTTTCTTTCATTGTTTAACTGAAGAAGCATTAAATTAACTTAAGCACAATGTACTTATTTACAACGTTAAATATCAACTAAAAGATTATATATTGCTGTAGGTCACGTGATATTATATACTTAGGATGACGATCTAATAATAATAATAATAATAATAATAATAATAATAATAATAATAATAATAATAATAATAATAACCCACCACATAATTCATTGATTATGGTTTTCTATTCGAATAGCGGCACGACAACCTGGCAAGTTTGTTTTCTTTTTTTTTTGATGGTTAGCAGAAAATATAAGAAAAAAAAGCAAAAAATAAATAGAAGGTGGCACAAATCAATTGAATAAAAATGAAATCAATTCATGTCGACGTCGAGTGCTATTTTAGCGTAGTCGTCATTGCCACACACTACTGAACAAAGAAACTCTAGCTAATAATGAGCAAATGATGTTCATAGCATTACCTTTTTTTTCCTTTTTTCTTTTAACACTTTTTCTTTTTATTTCTACGTTATATAAATATCACCCTGACGACAAAGTGTCTGTGTTTATTTTTATTTTTTCTTATAACATTTCTTGAAAATTACTCATTTTTACCTTGATTGCCAGCATTCCTATTTTATTTTCATAAAGCAGCGAGCTTTTTCAAAATACATCACTTCATCATTGTCGTCATCGTCTTACAATTGTATGATTTTCTATTTTTTGTGCAAAATAAAAAATATTTCACAGCTTTATTTTATATAAATATATATATATATATATATACATAGAGTAGGTGAGTGCTGCAATTTTACGCTACTTGCTTTAAGTTTTCTTCCCTTATTTTATCGGTTGTCGGTTCTTTTTAGTGTTTTTTTTTTTATTTTATTCATTTCTTTTTTCCGTTTTTTTTTTTTATTTTATGTTTCTATTCTTTAATGTTTCTTCTGTCATCATGATTTCTATATACTAAGTGTGCAACACAAAAGCAAGACAAAGTAAAAGAGAAAAATCATTTTCAGTCAATCTAATCCGTTCCTTCAGGCATACACAGACGATTTTTTTTTTCTATTCTGTGTTTGACTGTGTTTTGATCTGAGCTCTAGATTCTCATTAAAATTTATATAAATATGAAGAAAAAAAAAACACAATTAGTAAATGGTTTGTCGCGTTCTATTTACCAATTTTTCGTTATTATAATTTTTATTACATTTAATTTTACTCACGAGAAATATATAATTAATTTTTATTATTATATTATATAAAATGCATACCCTTATTATGTTAAACTATTTATATAATATTCTTAATTGTATTATTTTTGTGTTTTGAGTATTTTATTTTTTATTTTTATTATTGCAATAGAAATAAATTTACATTTATTGTCTTAATGTAACTTGTTGTAAAAATTCACCCCAACGTAACCTTTTTACTATAGTTTTATATTCTATTTTTATTTCATTGACAATTATTTGTTTGTTACAATAAACAGAATGAAAAGAAAAAACATAGAAAAAACATGTAAATGATGGGTTAGGTTAAAGTGATGTATCTCGTTGAATTATATAAAATAAAAGCGAATCTAATAAAAATATGTATATTGAAGAAATATGACATCTGATATATACATATATATATATATATATATATATATATATATATAAAATAAAAATAATATCAAAAAATATCATTGAATAATTCAACATTTGTGGTTTGATAAATAAAGTAAAAGTTGTTGTCACCCTCTTAAAAAATAAATAAAGAATATTTTATGCGTGAATTGTATTAGTGATATTTATTTTTTCTTTTTGTATATAGTAAAGCATTAACTGTCTGCATACATTTCTTTTATATATTTTATTTATTTTCTGTACATTTAATAAAGAAAAAAATAAGAAAAACAAATAAAAAATAATATTTATAAAAAAAAAGAAGAAAAATAAAGCAAAAGAGATACATCAAACAAGATTTCTATAATATTATATACATTTTTATACAACATAAATATACGATGCGATGTGATGCGATTTAATATTCTATTCGTTGAAGATATGAGACGATCCATAATAAACTAAATAATATTGACATATTGCATTGACATTTTCGCTTGTTATGTGTTGTCATTCTGTATTCTGATGAATTATTAAAGTAGTTGTGTTACGAAACAAGCTGACAAATAATATTGTGGGTGGGTAGGATATATGGATAAATACATTTTATATTTTTGTTACATTATATTTTACCCTTATTTATATAATTAACATAAATATAAATAAGTATTTAGATATATGTATGCTTTGTTTGTTTTCTGCTTTAACAAAAATGAAAATTACTTTCATTTATACAATTGGGTTGACTGGGTGCTTGTTTTAGTTAGCAGCTACCATATATATATACAAATTCAACCCCATGATTCATCTATTGATGTTTAAATATATACGAAAATTGTAAAAAGTGTAAAGCCCAGCCATAAACACACATCAAAAAAAAGTTGATTAAAAGAAATATTAAAAAATAATACATAATAAAAAATAAACAATTTTTTTAATTATTAATGAAAAAATTTAATTAGATTTTTCTGCTTGGGTTGTGTAACTTTTTTTTTCCATAATGAAAAATCTTTTCTCTCTAAACTTTTTTTCTTCTGTGTTCACTTTTCTGTTATTTTATTATTTATTAGTAATCAAATATTTTATTATTAAACTGTGTTAATATTTTATGCTTATTTTAATTATACTGATTTTATATAAATTGAACACAACATTAAAATAAAAGTAAAGAATAAAAAAAACGAAATATGTAAAATTAAAGAGCATAAAATTTATCATTATCTATTTAAAAATAAATAAATAAATTTTTAATGAAATTTGCTTTAGGCATTAATTAGCGCTTTGCCGTATTATTATTATTATTAAATTGTAGCCAAGCAAAAGTAAATCAGAATTAAATAAAAGAAATAAAAACATTAAATTTAAATTTTAAAATTTTATTCAAACAGAGATCACAATTGTTATTCTATATTATTATTATAAGAATAATAAAGAAATTCTCCACTTGACCACAAGCAACAAATTGAGATAAATAATATGTTGAAGATGATGTTAATGTTAATATTAATATTAATGTTATGTTAACTCAGAATCGAATATAAATTATAAAAAAACAAATACAAAAAAAAACGAAAGAAATTGTACGGACAGAGTACAGAACAGAGAACAAAATCAAGTAAATTTAATTATTTTTCTTTACATTTTTTTTTGTTTCATTTCAGTAAAACCAAGAAACTCAAGTGATACAAATGGAATAATAAGATTTTTTTTTTTGCTGTTCTTACATTATTTGCCATGCGGTCAAATAACTCTATAACTCATCTATATAATTAAGTAATAATGCTCTATATTATAAACAAAAATATGATTCATTTAAAAAAGCAGCTAAAGAAATTTTTATTCAAATCAATTCAAGACCACAAATATTTATTATTATTCATGTTAATAACTGAAACGAAATGAATTAGTTTTTCTTTAATAATTTTAAATTATTAAATAGATTATTATTATTTCGTTCGATTAATTTGTATTATTAGTGGAAAATAAAAGCATAAATAAAAATAATATTTCTTAATTACATAAATAACATTTAAGTAATTTAACCTAATTAAAATTTTATAATTATTTATCCATTTTCTTTATCTAGTTGTTGTAATTGGAAACATTTCTAAGAAAACAATTTTTTAATTAAAGACACTCTACGATGATTGCTTATAATTAATTAAATAAATTGTATAAAAAATCAAGTGATAAATGATTTGTAAAGTGAATTAATAATAAAAATATTTTTATTATAGTTTTAAATGTTTGCTCGTTTATTATAAATGATTGTGACAAATTTCTTTTATTGCTTTATAGAATTGTTAATGTAAATAAATTTCTCAACACATATATAAAGGAGGTGTAAATTGTTTTTCTTTATATATTTGTCCGAATGTAACTAATAAGTAATAAGTAAATAAATAAAAATAAAAAAATTATTTGTATATAGAAATATAAAAAGTAATTTTCTTAGTACCAAAGATCATGTAAGCTCATAATTCAAAATGTCAAAATGACGACACGATTTACTTGTTTATTTGCTGTGATTGTCTAGTATTATTCGTTAAGTCTAGTTTTTCTTTTTTAATAATTAACTTGACTTAAAAACAAGTAACATTTTGTTGATGTCTTTTTTTCTCTTCTACATTTATTTATTTATTTAATTTAAAAAGAGTTGAAAATAAAAAATTAAATATAAACAAATTATTTTATGTACAATTCTGATCGATGAACAACTATGTCATGTGGTGTTTGATGTTCGATTTTAAATTCACTGATTTTTTCTTTAATCGCAATTTTAAGTGTGGAAAACAGCACGACATATCACATTATTCTCTTCTAAAGAAAATAAATACATTTTTTTATAGATGGTTTGAGTAATTTGTTTATTTGTAGAAAATATTTTATATTATTTAATGTGACAGAAAGAAGATTTGATAATAACGAAAAATGAAAACATTAAAATGAATAAACAAAAGTATTAAATAATATTAAAAAAAAAAAATAAGTCATCAGAATTATTTGTTTTCGCTACTTTTTATCATAAATAAAGTATTAATGCTACCAATATTTTTGTGTTTGTTTATTTGTTTCACTTGATGGGATACATCATTTCTACTTAAAGAAAAGTTTTTTTTTATAAAAATATTGTTAAGTAGAAAGTAAAAAAGAGAAACCGCGGTGAATATAACACATCAAATTAATGTTCTGTTTGTAGAATCATCAACTGGTACCATCACCACAGTCTGCAGGGTCTTCATCATCATCATCATCATCTGTATGAAATTAACATTCTGACATTTTTTTTACATTTTCCAATTCCTGCTCGCAATATATTGATTTTATTTCTACATTTTCTCATCAATCAAATAAAAATCGAGTTTTATTTATTTATTTATCTATATCTTTCATATGTATAGATAGTATTTTCGTTACGTTTGAAAAGATAAATCGATAAAGATGGTACGTGATTATGTTCTTTTGCTTATTTTTATTTTATTATAAACATATAAATATGTGTTTATTTTGAAATATTAATTTATTTTTGTATTATTTCTGTATTATTTATGTTAAAAAAGAAAAATACTGAATATTTCATGTATCTAATTCAAATTTGAATCGCTTCATCGATTGAGCTAAGAAATTAAAATTAATTTTAAAGAAAAAAAGTTTAGTTTTTTTTTTCTTAAAGAGAGATTTATGTGTTTTTTAAGACAAATCTCCTTAATTTAATGAAGTTCTAGAAAATAATTAAAAGAAAAACTGTTGTTTTTCTTTTTTTGTAATTTTTAGTAAATCATAAATGTATTACACAAACAGATCAGGGCGAAAGGCGAGAAGGCTAACGCAACAAGTAAATAAATAAAAAAAAAATTATTTTTTAGAAATAAATGAATAAAAATAAAATAACCACAGTGTGTGTCTGGTCATGTCAAAAATTTTGACATATCTTGGCGGCAAAACATGTGTTGCTTGTAAGTTTTTCTATATATTTTTATATAAAATGAAATGATATGATGTTTGTATAAGCGACGTGTTGTAAATTGTGTATAAAGACAACTACTTTGTTCGCATAGTTTTCTTAAAAAAAAAATATATATGAATAAAAAAAATCTCTTGTTGTGCTGATGATGGTCGGTTTTTATTATTATTTTTATTATTATTATTATTATTTATCTTGTAATATTTATTTCATATCATTGCGTGCTGTACCAATTTTTAAAGAAACCAACAAAAAATATAAAATAAGGCTTCAAATAAATAACATGATTGTTATACGTCAGATCATGAGATTTGATGGCCCACATTGTTATTTTATTGCTTAATATTTTGATTTTTTGAACCCAAAACCAAAATAACAATTTATTTATTTATTTTGTAATTTTTTGTACTTAAACCAAAAAAACCGCCAAAATAATACAAAGTTAAAATTAAAAAACTACAAAAAAAAAGTAAATGACAACGAGAAATAGCAAAGCACAGAAATTGTTTTCCGTAAACATAAAATTCTGTCTAATTTCTGCAAAATAAAAAAAAAACGAATATAATAATCATCAAGGAAATAAAAGAAAAATCAACTTAAATGTTACTTAGATAAAAAAAACACTTATTTGTGTGACGCGAGCCTGTCTTTTTATGCCGCCCCAAGAGACAACACAATATTCTCGAGAAATAACATAAAAAAAATACTAGAAGGACATTAAGTTGATTTGGTTTGAGAAATTAATTTGAAGATGAAAATATTTTTCAATTTCGCACATCAGTGACCATACCAGGCAATAAGATAAGTAGATGTTTGTTGTTTGGATTTTGCTTATTTTATATATATATATATATAAGTTTGTTCGTTTTCTTATTATTTTATTTATTTTACCATTTATTGTGGTAAAGTAATGGTGGTTTCATTCGCGTCTTCTATTATTGCGTCTCATAAAGAAATGAGAAAAAAAAATACAAATCTTTATTCATTTTATATATTTGCCTTTCTTTTAGCGAACAAATATATAGGAATAATAAAAAACATGATTTGAGGAAGATATATTAGACAGAGGGAATACATATATATATATTAAAGGAAGCATAAAAACGTAGAAAAAGAAAAAACGACAAATATTTAAGAGAATAATGAAGAAAAGATGTTTTTTTTTGTATTTGTTGTTGGCTTGTTAAATGCGAAAATAATTTGTTTGCAAATTTGTGAATGACAAGAACGCGATTATCTGCATGTAAAAAAATTAACAAAAACAAAGAGAATTTGTATTTTTAGTGACTGATTTTTTAATTTTTTTTTTTTGTTGTTTGCAGAAACTTTTCTTATTTATTTATTTAATTTTTGTATTTTTATTTTCTCCTATACTTTGCATCTTTAAATGGAAAATAATTCTTTAACGAGCTCATAATAAGTTTTAATGTTTTATTAATTTTTGTTTTCTTTTCACTCTTTGTTTTTAGGTAAAATTAAGTTAAAATGGAAAAATTTAAATTCTAATAAAATAACTAAATATAATAATGCGATAGATACTAAGGACAGTGCTTGCTAATAATATTCAATAGTCACCCTAAATATTACAGGGAAAAATAAAAAGCGAAAATAAAAAATACACAAAAATCAATTACAGAAAATTAAAATGAGGAAATTATTTATTTTAATTAATTAAGTTTGTCATAATAAAAAATAAAAATTTAAAACATTTATTTTAATTTTTATTTTTAACCATTTGTAAATTTAATTTAAATAATTTATTCAAATCGTTTTAATTTTTTTATTGTTTTTCATTTATATAAAAAAAAAAAAAAAATAAAAATACAGAAAATTGAATTATTGAATTGTTTCTGTTTGAATAATTATATAAAATTAATTTTTTATTATTATATTTGGGGAGTTTATGTAATTTGTGCAGTTTTTTTGTATTTATAATTTTTTTTTTATTGCTTCAAACTGAAATTGTGCAGTAGAGGGTGGTTTTAAATAAAATACGTTGAAAAAAAACTTTTTCACTGTCAACGCAATATGTGTATTGAGTGTTTTGAATAAAAATAACGCCACATTGGATGACAAATGCACGTCAAATGAGCATACAGCCGCTACCATTTAGGGGTCAATTTTGTACATTTTGTGCTATTAATAAAAAAAAATTATACAAAAGTAAAAAAAAGTCATGATTAAGTCACTAAGTAAATTTTTTCAGTTAAGTTTTTTTTATTTAAATCTGTAATTAAAATGTAATTGAATTTTAATGTGGTCAATTGTAGGTGGAATTTTCATTAAATGAATTTTTTTTCTATTTGACCCTTTTTAACTCTGAAATTAGTGATAATCTTATACACGTGGAAACGGAAATTGGAATATATCAACAATACTAGATAATAACGATTTCTCATTTATCCTGAAATGATAAATCAATCGTTTCCCTTTTATTTATTTACAAGCCATCTTATACGATCCAATATGTTGGGCTAGCCCCTAGCCTCCCGTGTACTTTACGTTTGAACTGAACAAAAAATCAATAAAGCCATCAAAATATAAATTTACTATATGCAGTCTAGGTTTTATTTTTTTTTTTTGGTTGTAAATCCTTAAAAAAACACCGAAAACCCATAAAGATTCATTTATATTGGCATGTCTCATTTCGTTGTCTGGCATTTGATGCCATTTCTGGTGCTGCTGATGATGCTATTTACTGTGCTTTTCCTACTGTAATGTGTATACTTTGTGACCCTCATATACTTTTACGGCTTTCACGGATGAAATAATTCTATGATCCTTTTGTTTCTTGTTGTGTTTTTTTTATTTTCCTTCTTTTCTGCAAATACTTACTTACTTCTGCATTTATTCGGCACCCTTTAAATCGCCCCATTTCATAGATCTGGCAATAGAATGTTTTTTTTTGTAATAGCAGACATATACTAACTAAATCCCTCTGGTTTTACTTAGTTTGTTTATTTCTTTAAATTCAATATAATCAACGCTTTGAGATGCGGTAAAGAAAAAGTTTTACATCGTCTAGTAGCTCTAGTAGTTAGCCCCTCTTTTTAGAACTTTTTCTTTAGTTTTTTTCGCTTCAATTTTTTGTTGTTCATTGTATACTCCCTTCAAACATATTTTTTTATTATTTTTTTTTGTCTGTTGCTGCTGCCCTTTTAACGCTGTAATATAAAACAATTGTTTAAACATCAATAACAGAATGATTTTTCTGTTTTAATGAAAAAAAAAGTGAACAGTGACTGCCGGGAAAAAACAATAAGAAATTTGCTTGAATTGACTGATTTAAAATTAATTTAACTTTAAATTTCCTTTAATGTGTTTATTCGTTTTAATTTTCCTACTTTGTTAAACTTTATTTTGCTATTT
The DNA here is from genome assembly GCA_963942525.1 of Ptychoptera contaminata. Lineage (NCBI taxonomy): Eukaryota > Metazoa > Arthropoda > Insecta > Diptera > Ptychopteridae > Ptychoptera > Ptychoptera contaminata. The sequence continues at coordinate 39,857,038 of OZ012636.1, read as the reverse complement.
ATTTCCGGTGGTTATATATATTTATTTTATTATTATTTTTCTTTTTATATTTCATATTACATTCGAAATGCTGTTGCTAGTATTGTTTGTTGTTGTGTCAAAAGTGATTATATATTTTAATTAAATAATTTTAATAAAATAAAAATTTCAATGAAATTGACAAAGAAATAAATACAAATTATAAAATTAAATGATATATGTCAAGGAATGTGTCTTAAAATCTTTGAACACATGAAGTTTCTCCTTTACTATAACAAAATAATAATAAAAAAAAAAACCGATTATAAAATTAAGTTCAGTTACCTGTTCCCTGTCATCAGGACCGGCTAAAATAACAAAGTTATTAAAAGAAGCTTTACAGCAACAGCCAAGTGATTACTTAATAATTTACTTTACATCTTTCTTTCTTTTTTTTTTTGTTATTTAATAATAATTTTCTGATCTACCAAACAGAATCAACGAGGCAACAAGATGTCTTTATACACAATTTTTTTTTCCGTTGTTGATATATCTATATATATTTTTGTACAAGTCAACGGATAAAAAGAATAAAAATTGTATAATACACACGCGGGTAAGCGCCCATCACGTTTTTTTTTTATATATTATTATTATTATTTCTCGTTAATTTTTTTAGAGTGGAGAATTAGTTTCATGATTCTTGTTAAAACAAATTGACAGCATTGTGCCCGCCCATTTTATGTTTATTATTCAAATTATTTGTTTGTTTTTCGCTGGCTTTAATTTTTTGGTTTCACTCACATAATTTCTTAATTTTTTTTTTTATTTCTGAATTTTTAATTTTTCTTTTTTAGATAGATGTCTTATTAATTTTAACATTTATTTTTCAAGTTAAAAAGTAAATAGCCAATGTGCGTGCATATTATTTTTTTTTTTCGTCTTTCGTTCATTTCAAAACCAACAATGATATTATTATTATTATTTCTCTATTTAAATAAATATATTTTAATTATTTATATTTTTAATATTTTGATGTTTTTCGTACATATCCGTAAATGTGTGTTTTAATTTAAAGAAAAAGAAAAAAAAAATGTAAATGACAGCGCGGCGCCCATTTATCATCACAACACATCACACATAAAATAGACAGAAATTGTATTATTTTTTCTGTATTCTTGTTGTTCCTTTATTAAAAATTATTCATTATTATTTTTGTTTGTTGTTAATTAAACAGTCAAGTCTCAATTTAGTAGTATTTTTGAAGTTTGATGGGTAAAAATGCTTAATAATTAAATTAATTATAGACGCGAAGAGTATGTTGTTGTTATTTTTTATCGCGAAATAAAAACCTTGCGAAATAGACATCATGTTTCAACATTAGAATTAAATAAATTAATATTAATAAAAAAAAACTTGAATACTTAGAATACAAATATATATTACATAAATATCACTTAACAAAATAATAATATTGTACCAAATTAGTGACGATCACAATTAGTTAATCAAAGTCATTAAATTATAAATCCCGTCACCAAGTCTACATTAATAATTTCTTTTATTTTACTTGATTTTTCCGGTTCTTCATTAAAATAACAACACTCTCTAGTTCCCGTCTTTAATTTAAACAAAAAAAAAAAAAATAAAGAATAATAAAAATAATTATTTTTATTATTAATATTATTATATATTTGTTGTTGTTTGTTTAACATATTTTTGTTAGCTAAGTTGACAGCAGATCAAAGGCAAATTAAATAAAATTATCATCAAGTTAAAGTCATTTTGGATTATAATAAACTAGAAGTAAAAAAATTATTATTAATATTATTATTTATTAAATTTACAACAAGAAAATTTAAAACATTAAATTTGTCAACAGTTGTATTAAAAAAGTCAAATAATTTTCATTTGATCATTTCGTTTTTTAATTCTCATTTTATTTTCATTCAGACTTTTTATGATACCAAAAACAAGCGAAAATAGTTTTAACAGTAGTAAAAAGGAAAGAAAATGAAAAATTAACTTAACTTAGCTTAAGTAATATAATAAAGAAAATTATAATATAAAAAATTTATTATATATCTTTTTTTTTTTTTAATAACATTTTAAGTGGAATTAACAAGATATTAAAGTGACAAATGAGTCTACAAAATAAAAGAATAAAAAATAAAGAAAATAATAATTAAAATTATTTTTCAAAGATCAAACGAAAAGATTTAAATTAATAAGATGAAAAATTATTATTTTGAAATGTTTCTCTCTCGTTATTCTTACTTATTAATAAATTATATACTCCACCTCATGATATGATCATGATGATATTGAGTGAAAATTGTTCACTTTTTTTTGTTTTGTTTCGTTTTTTTTTTTAAGAGTATAAATCAATCGATCAATGCATGATCGACGATGATCAACATGTTTACTTTTTTGCTGTTGTTGTTATTCACTAAAAAAGATTTATTATTAACAAGGATCGCGATCGTGATTGAATTATTAATGATCCCTGCTTAACCAATTGTTTGATCATCATCTAAACTCTTCTTATTTTGAGTTTTTGTTTTAATTTAATTTTTTTTTGTTGTATTTAAAGATGCGATCGGTATCACTAAATTTGCTATAATTTTTTTTTGTTTAAACAAAAAAATTTTAATGATCGTGTAGTTAATTTATGTTTTCGTTTAATACAATTTTCTGATCATAATGATGTTAAATCAATTCACTTCTACTCGTTATTCATTTTGTTTTAATTTTAAAATTTAGTGCTTTTTCTTCTCTTCTAAGCATTTTAAAGCTTTTAACTTAAATGACCTTATACGTTTTGGTTACTTTGTTGTGTAAAACATATAGGATTCATTTAATTTTGTGTATAAAGTTATAAAAATCAACAGAGAATATATATATAGTGGAAAAAACAAAGTGCTGCTCGGGTTTTTCTTTTCGATTTTCCTTTTATTTATTATTATTTTTATTTCAAATAAATTTTGTTACAAGTTAAGTAATTCAATGTTGTAAGCTTTTTACTTTTAACATGGATTTGTTAGGTTATTTTTTATTTTGTTTTACAACTTTAACTATATATATATCGCTTTGGTAATAATAATGAGGTAAACATTGGAGTGCATTTAATCTGTACTCTGTTTACTTTAGTTTAATTTTTTCTTTTCATTTTGTTGGTGGTATTGCTGCTGTTGCTGCTGCTCAATATAAATTTATTTTATTTTTGTTACATTTTTATGCTACCTACATTTTAGCTTAATATAATGATACGGACACACCTCAATCAATTCACATTTCTTTATACGATTTGTACGTGCAAAATTTTATAATGATTTTATTTATGCAACTTAATAAAATATTATATGTCGTGCTTCTTCCCTTTTTATGTATATTAAGACTTTAAACAGTTTACATCACATTACATAAGGTAAATAACAATCAATATGCAATGTTTTTTTTTTTTGTTGGGTTTTTTAAAACAGAAATATAAAATGATTTGACAATTATATTATTTATTTGTGTTAATCGCACGTTAAATATATTCTTGATTTTATTTGATTTTTGTAAACATTTATTTATTTGTTTCTGGGTTTTGAACTTTAATCTTAGAAATATATTATTATTATTTATTTTTTCATTTATTTAATAATTTTAAAAGAAGCAGAAAAAAAACAGAGTTATGAAAAGAAATTCACAGATGATGAAGAAGCAAAGCCATGACCTTTGGAAAAATATATTCAATTCAATTCAATTGAAATTATAAATAAATAAGTAAAAATATTTGTATAAAGAAATTGGTGCACTTTTATTTCAGAGTATTTTTTTTATATTATTATTTAGTTTATTTTACGTAAAATACACAAAGTCATGAATGTTTGTCAGTTTGAGCAACACGGTCTACGGGCCACGTCCGTAAAATCCTCACGGTCCGAATACTTAAATAAATAAAAGTAAATAAAAAAGAGTAGAAAATGCAGTCTACTCGTTTCTTTGAGACTTTTTTTTTTCTTTTCGATTTTTGCCTTATAATTTTTTTTTTATCCATCGATATATAATTCGCTTTGGTATGTTGGCTGATTTTTGCTGTAATGTAATTTTTTTTTTCACTTATTTTCCAAACAAAGTTCTATGAGAAAAATAAAATTACGAAATCGTGAATTGTAAATTGTTTTTCTTTAGCTTTATTTATTTATATAATTTTCTGTTTTTTTTTTCTTTTTAATCATTTTCCTTTCGCATTTTTTTATATTGTATTAGATTAAAGTATAATAATTTCTAATTAATTTACTAAAAGAAAAAAAGATGAAAAAAAAAACACGTTAGCAATTTTTTTTTATTCGCAACATTGTTTACTTTTCCCTCGTTACGTAAAAATTCATGAAATGCATCAATGTTTAATAGTAATGACGATGATAATAATAATAATAATAAAAATTATAAACGTGGACCACCGTGCTGTACTTGTGCAACGCTTTATTCTACTATTTTTGTATGACGGCACATTGAAGCCGGTCGATGGAATGGTTTGCACGATCGCGTGCTTCTTTTTTAACATTTATATTTTCCTGATTTGCGTTACACAAGAAGGTTGGTCAGACAACCGAAACATAAATAAAAATTAAAAGAAATGAAAAAATAAGTAAAAAAACTCTTCAGTTTGTGATTTTTTTTTCATCTTTAATATGCTATTGAAGAGCAGCTGAAATACAAAATAAAAAAAAAAAACTCTTTGCTAGATTTACTTGACCAACTTTACTTGCTGCACGATACCTTGTCCGCGATGTTTGCTTTTCTTTTTCGTACTTAACTTTTTAAAATCAACGATGAAACATGAAAAACATACAGAAAAGAAAACAAACATTAATAAAATAATTAAATTGTAATTTTCTATGTTTTTTAGCTTAGGAAGAAAAAAAACAAAAATTTTTTACTTTGCACGAGATCATGGCGTTTGGTGCGATTATTTTTCGTTTTTTATTTTCTTTTAACTCTTAATCCAATCAGTCGGTTCAAAAACTTTCAAGAATATACATTATTATTGCTGTCATTTATTAAGTCATTACATTGCGGAAAAAAAATTATAATAATAATAACAAACACAAAATATATTCATAGTTTAATCTTCAGCATAATTTTGTTTACATTTTTTTTGCATCAGCAAAGAAAAAACTATTTTCGTGACAAAAAAAAATATTGATTGTATTTATATATATATACTTTTAAGTGGGCATTAAGTGTTGTTCGGTAAATAATTTTTTTGTGTAAAGAAATTTCTTAGCAAAAAAAATTACCATTTCTAAATAATATTAACAGCGTTATGTGATTTGCCTGCACTTTGCATAATCTATAGACGTTACGTTGCGAATAAATAGAAAATTCGATTTACAATCAATAGATTTGTTATGCCACGTTTTTTAATAGGTAGATATGGGGGTAGTGTTAGATTTTTGATTCGGGTAAACACACTTATACGGTTTATCCGAAGAATATAACGAATATTTTATTTCTTTATAAATAAAAGCTAAATGTAGCATGAGAGACAAGATCAGCCAACACGTGATATATAGAAAAGAATTTCTATATAAATATATTTATGTTTGATTTGGCTTTAAATATTATTTTTTTCCAAGATTTTGTTGAATTTTATTTTTTGTATAGTTAGAAGAGAAGACAAGGAAATAGGAAAAGCAGCATACCAGTATCGTATATATATATATATATATATAAGGATACTTGGTAAGAGGCTGAATGTAGATCGTCTCAAACGTGCTGCGAATATTTTTTATTTTTATTTTTTTCCTTAAAGAAAATATTTTACGAATTGTGTATTCACCTTTATTTCAATCCCCCTCGCACTATTTTATAATATTTACTCTTTACATTCACGTTATCTTTTGCTGTTTGTTTTTATAATATAGATTTATTTTTTGCACGATTTTTTAAACATATGTTTAAATCGTGTTGCCCAACTGTATTTGGCGGCTACAATAATAGTTAGATCAGTGGTATCGTCAAGCATGCAGACAGTCATGCTTACGAGATTCCCGAAAAAAAAATATAGAAAGTTTAATCTAAAAACACATTACAATATGTAACTGAAATATATAAATAACAAAAAAAAAAATTACGAATTGATTTTATTATCGCAAAAAACTGAATGTATTCATCGATGGAAATTAATACATTTGAATTAAGCTATGTTTATGGTTAAGTGGATAGTTATAAAATGCGTTTTATGTTTGCGATTATTTACTTTGATTATATATTGATATATCCATATTTGTATTTTTTTTTTTGTTTTTATTTTATATTAAAAGCAATAAAATTATTTTTAATGTATATTATAATATTTGTATATAAATTTGCTGATATTAAAAACTATATACATATTGGTTTCGATCGATCGTTAAAAATCATATATAGAGACACTATAAACTCAACACGCTACTCGACCACAATATACCCTTTTCTACTTTGATTATTATCCCTCTGTTTACTTGAAAACATTGTACTATTTCCTATTGTTATTGTTCGTATTTATATTTATTTTCTAAAATCTTTTATGCTCTCTGTCCGACCTAATGTTTTAGTTCTTTATTTTTTTATTTTCAATTTTAACTACGATATATGTATAATATTGCAAAGCAATGTAATTACCATAGTTACGTGATATTGTCGCGTTTTTAAACATTGTTCTAACATTTATCTCACTTGTATTTATACAATACATACATTATGTGCAAATATAAAATCTATTCTATTGTATTTACAAACGAATGTTACATTATTTTCATACAATATTATATGAAAAACAATAGATTTTGTACCAATATAACAACACATTTAATATTCTCTTTATGCTATTTTAATATAAATTTTAACATTTTACATGAATTCGTTTATGTGACATGCACAGTGTAAAAATAAAAAAACTTTAATTTTATTAAGAAAAAAAGATAATAACAGTAAAAATTTCGGCAATAAAATAAAGTACAAAAGGATATATGTATTATTTCTTTATTGTTTTTCATCTAACATACATAAATAGTATAATGGACATTGAAGAAATCATCTCTCTGCAATATTTATATATAATTTAAACAAACAAAACTAAATGCTCTTGTGAAATTCAACAGATTTATTTTTATTGTTTAAAAATTGGCAGTATATTAATGTGGGGTATGATATTGTCCTATCTTGTCCTGTCCTAATATTATAGATATATTATAAATAAAAGACAAATTTTTATTATAATATTTAAAGAACAACAGAAACGGAACAGCAAATATAAATAAATAAATTTATATGTATATTTTTTTTCCTTCATAAAATTGTCCTTTTATTTATTTTCTTTTGCTGAAAATTTGAAATGAAGAACTTTCAATAAAAGGACATTACGAGAGGATTTCTCTAAAACACGTTATTTTGTTTATTATTCATTAAGCCAAATAAAGTACTTTTCATTTTCGTATACATATATTTTGCCTTTATTTATTTATAATAAATATATATATTTATTTGTGGGTGGTGGTCGTTTTTGTATATTTTTTTTTTAGGTGATAATAATGTAGTATCATGTGTTTATCATGTGAACATCTGTTGTATTTGAATACAAATAGAAATAAATTTATGAGCAGAATAATGTTGTGAATAGAAAAGAACTAATTCTGATTTAAAGCTTAGCGTTTATAGTAAGGATAAATATTTTGTAAATAATAATAATTATTATTTTTATTTATGCTTCTGGTTGATAAATGTGGAAAAAATCGGTATTTTGCAAATCATGATTTTTTTTTTTTGTATAAATGGTTGCTAAGAGGATAATAATTTCCGCGTGACTTTTATTTCAATAATTTTTTTTTTATTCTATTTACTTAAAAGTAAATAAAGTGGAATAAATTTGATGAAAATATTATTTAGGTATGCATGAATGGATGAGTGATTTATATTGTATTTCAATGTATAAAAAAAAGGATAAAAACCGTATGCCAATTGTTTACATCGTAGTCAATGTGGCTAATTCAGTAATTCTTGCTTACCAATGCAATAAATTTCCTTCGTTTTTTTTTTACTTTCATTGAATAAAAAATCAAAATAAAAAGTAAAAATCAAATAAAATTGCTGATTTAACAGGATTTATTATGTTTAACTAGAATTTTATCAGAAATTTTTTGTTAAGAATATTCGAATGATTACTAAAATAGCCAATCACTAAATATTTATCCCCCGACTAAACATTATTACCAAGGTAACGATTTTTTTCATATTATTTCATTTTTTCTTGATATATATTTATGTCTTTTAGCATTTTTCTATGCTTCTTGTAGTTGTCAACTTTGATTTTTTGTAAACTTTTTTCCTTATTTTTGTTTTTTCTGGATATCCCATCACCATTTCCAACAATCACCTCCAATGTGTATAGTTCATTTTCGTAAATCTTGTATTATATCTATTTAATGTTTGAAAATTACTTCCTGGCTAAACTCCAAATTCACTCATTTGATCATAAATATGGAAGGGTTGGTGTTTGTTGATGCTAATAATAATAATAATAATGATAATAATGGTGATGGTGTAATGTTGAATACCGTTTACTGGTGAAGACAAATTCGTTGTAAGGCATAAAACGTATTATATTGTTGAGAAAAAAAAGGATATTTTCCGGCCATGTAATATATAAATTGTAGGTAACTATGGACTTTAAGATAGCACCATAGTCAAACCCACATATTACTCACCTACGTTTCAACCTCAAGTATGCCTGTATTTTATTCACAGCATCACGGCATCACAAGCACCACAAAATTATGTAGTTAGATAGATGTATGTATAAAGCAAATTGTTCGACATTTATGTATTGAGTTTTGTTATAGTCTTGCAAATAAATGTTAACCAAGTAACGAAGCACAAAACGACTGGTAATAAAAGTGACTCTGACCAACCTTTTAATGACTCACAGATTAAGGGATTTTTCTCTGTAATCTAGACACATCACATACAGTTATCTGTCGGGACTATTTAGTATATCTTTTAGTTCGTTCGGTCGCTTTTTTTTTGCCTTTTTTTATTTATATTTGTTGATATTTGAACCAACACCAGTTTCTATTTAATGATAATACCAAAAAATTATATAATATATGTCTGTAATAGAAGGAGTTTAATGTTTAACGTTTTTTTGATTGTATTATATATGGTGATGAGATATATACCCTTATATCCGATTTAACACCGGGTTGTCCATAGTAGCACAAAAACATAGATTTGTTTATTTGATAAATTTTACTTTTTTTGGAAAAATAAAAACTAAATACCCTAAATGTGGATAAATACATAAAATTGATAACAAATGAATAAAACTAAAACAGAGAGCGCATCCCTTAATTTAAATGATAAATGTAGGATTAACAGGATGGCACGATAAAAGAGACACGACATATGCAGCATCATATATCATTTGTAGTATTTTTTTTTCTCTTAATTTTTATTATTATTGACATCTATTATCCATAGGTGGACAAAGTGGACTAGTTATTTATTTATTTAACCAACTAAAAAAAAACATTTTTATTGTTATTACTTATATTTTTTTTTCCAATAAATTTCTCTTGTGCCCAACAAAAGCCATATTGTTTGTGGCTTTTAATTCACTTTTACACATACTAAACACTTAATCATTTATGCTCACACCCTAATTTTCTATTTAAACTAGAAATAAAATCAAAACGAGATACGAGATTAATGAAAAAATAGAATAATTTGTTAATAAAATGATATATATGTAGATAACAAAAAATAACAAGTTAACAATCAGCTGCCAAAGTTCATTATCACCGTATAGACACCGTATATAAATAATAATTAATTAATTAATTATTTTTTTAGTATTATTTATTACTAATATCGTGTACAACCATCACATTATATAATATTTCAATTAATTTTAATCAAAAAATATATTATAAAATTTTTTTTTATTTTCTTTAATGTATTTTCCATGGATGCTTTTATTATTATTATTAATCTCCCTATGAATGATACAAAAATTCGCTTTTGGTTTTGCGAACGTGTTTAAAATGAAACTTTTCTCGTACATATTTCGCGGTTTTTATTTTGCATAACTTTTTGTTCATTAAAAAATAATTTAAAGAATTCATATTTATTCATAAAAATCCTTTAACACAGCCTAATAGAGAGTTTATATTATTATTTTGTTTTGCCTCTTTTTTGTGTAATTAACTGTGATAATGATTTGTTAACATTAACCATACAAATGGTAGAGTTTCAAAAAGAAGAAAATTATATTTTTACATCCTCTATTAGTACATTCATGTATTTTAATTATTATAATTATGAAAAAATATAGTCAAAGTTTATGAACTGACAAATTTATTTATATTCGTATTATATTTAAACGTTCCATTGACGTTTACGTGAACAGTTACCATATACATATGTACATATATATTTACCATTTTGTATCGTGGCACACAATTTATTCTCTTAATTACTCTTTTTCTTGTTAAAAGAAAAAACAAATTCATTTTCTTATATTATTAAGTTCATTTAGTTCTTAGTTTTTATGCTTTTTTATTATCATTATTAATTCTAAAAATAATAATAAAAAGAAATTTCTTATTTATTTTAATGAGATGAAATGCAAAAACCTATTAACACGCTATAGAAATGGATTGACATGTGAAGTGATTCATTTTTTTTTTTTTGTCAGTTATCTTCTACACCATCCAACTGATTCGGCATTCACAATAATGTGGTATAATTTTGCTGCGTTTTTATATATATATCATTTTACATTAAAACATTGACGCCATATGTGAAATGTAATAAGCAAAATGTATATTTGGTGGTTTTATATTATAATTTTCTTTTCTTTCTACGATGATTTTGGTTTTTATGAAAAATAAGATAATATTTTTTTGTTTTCAGTTCGCTCTACATTTGACAATACATCATTGTATGGTAAATATATGCTCGCTAACTCTTTCTTATTCTTATGCTAGTATTTATTTATTTATTTTCCGTAGTGTAATAAAATCTGATTAAATGAACTAAATAACGACAACAGCTTCACCAAGATTATCACGCATATGTGCTTATATTTATGAAATTTCATATATATTGTTCTTTTTTTATAATGTAAAATGACGCCACTGTTTGTGCGTATTTATAAAATAAAATAGATTTTCCTTGATGATGCTGCGGTTTTAATTTACTTCTTTTATTTTTGTATTTAATTATTTCTTTTATATTTGACTGCATGTTACTAATAACTAAATACAAACTCCCTAATGTGATGATGTAGGAAGATTAAATGAGAAGATGACATGTAAATTGAAGTAAAATTTTATTTCAAAAATTATTATTATAATTATTTTTAAATGGTTGTGCAGGAATATCATTTTATTAAATGTCAACGTTATACCAAGTATTTATATATGTATAAAATTTATATATATATAGAAGAGTGACACAGGAGATATTAGCTGTAGAGGTCAAACACATGTTATGCGCGTGACATGATTAATTGACATAGTGATAGAGTTATGATTAGTTTCATTTGCAATCGGGTTAATGAATTTGTTTCATCTATGTTAATACATATATGTGTATATAGAGTAATATTCTTGTTTATTATATTACTGTCACGTCATATATTGCCATAAATTACCAAAAATAAATTATAATAATAATGAAATAAAATAAAAATAAAGATCAAAGGTTAAAAATGTTTGTTGTGAATATAATTAATGTAAATAAATAAAATCAAAAATTCCCAGTATTATATTTATTATTAGATATAATTAAATTAAAATCCAATAATAATTTGATTATAATATTTTTTTTATATATATATTTATATACAGATAATATTATGTTATTGACAATTTAGTTGAATGTTTCACATAATCATTATCATAATCATTTTATCATTCGCCCACTCATAAATATATATATATTTATATTATAAAAATTATAATAATAATAACAATATGAGAGTAGCATAACAAATATATAAACTAAATACGTATATGATGATCTTTAGTGCAATTTGCAATCTCATAAGCCGTCAGCATATCTCCTTTACGTTGTATTTTCAGAACCAATTTTCAACAAATTTTCATATTATAAAAAAAAAATAAGTAAAATATTTTCTTATAAAAATAAATAAATATCATTTACTTGCCACAAAATCCTTTCTTTTTTTTTTTTTTTTTAACCACATTTCTACTTGCCTTCTACTTGCCATTGACTTATTGATATATATTCTCGTATAATCGGAAATTGCATATACATATATGGTTTTACTTTCTTTTTTTTTCTTCTAAAGCCTAGCCATCATGTTTCACAAGTCAACTATATTGTGTCGTATTAAAAGCGACCGTACACATAGTGTTTACCACACAAAATTCAAAATAAACGTAAATTTTATCTTATAAAAAATATTTATAGACAATCCAATCTCAAGAGTACAGTTTCAATCGGTAGTATTTTCTTTATTTTTCTAAATAAAATTGTTTCTTTTCATTAAGGAATAAGGTGAACAGTCAGTCCCGGTGTTAAATTGTGAGATTTCACTGTTTGTGACATCAAAATAAAGGGAAAACGAAGATAAAATAAATTTTTCTTATAAATTTTTTTTTCCTTCGTAGCTACGCAGACTTTGTGGTGATTTTTATTTTTTTCGTTTTTATATTTTAATAACGGGGTTGGAAGAGTTTTTCTGATTCTTTATATATATATATTTTTAGTTGGCTTCGTTTTAGTGTCCCATAAAGTAGAGAGAAGAAGGATTCTTTCTATTTTTACTTGCTTGCAGTGTCGTCATCGCTTTTGTCGTTGTTTCCTCGCCGTTGTGCTATTTAATAGGAAAACATTGAGCCGGTTTTTATATTTGTTGATCGGCGAATTATACAACGTGAACTGACTTTTAAAAAGGAGACACCATTTATGGTTGCCATCCACCATTTAACTGTAGTATAGAAAAAGTATAAAACCACCCTGTGCCCTATTATCAATTCTGGGAGTTTAAAAAGCAAAAAATATATATATTCCGAATAAAAATAATAAAATAAACTGACACCACACAAGGGTGGACAAATTTTTGTTATTTTTTGTTACAATTTTCATCGTGGTTATTGTTGGACTCATGTGTATTACAAAACAAAAAAAAAAGAATATATATTTTGATAACAGAAATAGTGAATAAAAATAGAAAATGAATGAATAACAAAAAAAAAATTGTCCAGTTTATTTTATTTATAACTTATCGATATATGTATATACATATCTATATTTGCGTGACGATGCCATTTGTGCTTGTTTGTGTGTGCTTTATTTTTATTACTTTTCGTTAAGGGGTTTTGTTTAGTTATTTCATAATTTCAACATCTGGTGAATAAAAAAAAAAAACGAAGCATAAATATTTTTTAATAAATATAAACTGAAAAAAAAAAAAAATTATTTAACTTGCGATAACGCGAGTGTCTAGCTTTTAGAAAAATAAAAAAAAAAAAAAACTCTAAAAATGGAAAAATTGATAAATGATAATTGCATTCAGCACGCGAGTTTTATTTAATTATTTTAAGGATTTTAGTTTTTTGTATTTTTGTTTTGTTTTAAATTTTTTCTTTTAATTTGTTTAATTTTTTATTTCCATTTTTAGCTGGAAATTTCTTTTTCTTCCTAATTTTCTAAATAATCTATTTTAGGAGTCATTAGCAAACCAAAACTGTATAAGAAATATATATTTTTTAGAAAAATTCGTATTCTAAAATTTAAGTAGTTTTGGTTTATTGCTTTTTGTTTGCAATAAATCGTTTCGATAAAGAAACTGCATCACGTTATCCCCTTAAGAGCGAATAGAAAACTAATAATAATAAAAATCTTATTTAATGTTATATAAAAAAAAAAGAAAAAGAAAAGAAAAAAAAAACGTAAAATAAATAAATTTCACACGATATGAATAAATTCATAAATATTTTATATTATTATTGTTATTATGATTCTTATTATTATTATTAGTTTTTGTTATTTATTTTTGAAGCCCCCAAGTGCCCATTGTATCGCTACAAATAGCACCTGAACACCATTATTGTGAATGAAAATATCTTATATATATATAAAATCGAATAACATTTGCTAAGGGGTGCATAAAGTAAACGAAATGATAAGAAACAAAAATAATGATAATATCAAAATCATAACAATGTGTTGCCAAAAAATAAAAACCAACACCCGCGCTATAATAAATGTTACAATTGTTTGATTTTTGTTATAAAGTAAAGCAAAGAAAAAAATCTTGATTTTATCTTGAAATATGAAAGTTTAAGAGAGCTGGGCGGATGATTTGAAATATTGCACAAACTTATTTATTCTTTATGATATGCTTTAAGTTTTTTTTTTTGTTAAAAGAAGTATTATATTGCAGAAAACAGACATTAGATATTGGGCATTATGGTATTAGTCTGATATGTTGGCTTATATTTATGTAATTGTGCGCATTCAAGAACTATACAGCAACCCCTGAAATTATATTTATTCACATAAATATACGAAGAAAATAAAAATGCATTCAACATTCAGCAACAACTGAACAAAAGCCATGTCATCATTTTAACATAACATCGGATATATAGTGCTCAATTTACAATAAAAAAACATAATAATAATAATAATATGCAGAATTGAAAAGTAAAAACTCAGAATATTTTGTTTTCTTTAAATAAATAATTAATGCATCGCGAATATATACACAGAAAATGTAACAAACATGCGGTATAAATATTTAATTTTCTGCCATTATGCGTTTCTACTATATATACCTCCAATAGCACGAAGAATAACGCCGTTACAAGCACTAACAACATCAAATTGTATAACAAAAAAAATCTAAGTATATTGTATATACAATAAAAATGAATCTGCTATGTATGTATCTCATAAAATATACAAAATCTGAGACAAACAAATATTTGAAAATGAAAGAAAAGTTTTCTTTTTTTCTCTATATGAAGAATAAATAATTTAGAAATGCAAAAAACTGAAAAAATAACCAGGAACAAACATAATACAGAAGCAAAGAAAGAAAAAAAATATCTTTTATGTAATGAAAATCAAGAAAAATGTAGAAAATACAGCAGGAAATATGAAAACTTTACCATTTAACTAATATAACATTTCGGTGTATGAGGTGAATGGTGCTGGTGACTACTTGACTCAAATGATGCTGCTGTTGATGGTGTCTTGTAACTTAACGTTACGTTAACATAACTGGAGAGCAAGGCAACGTTTATTATAACAATTTTATATATTTTTTTAACTTAGAAAAACACGTCGCGATATTAATAGCTAGACATTTCCTTCGACTATCGTGCACTGTACACCACCATTCAGATAAAAAAAAAATAAAATAAAACCAAACCGAAGGAAAAATATTTCTCTTTCTATAACCTTATTTTGATTTTTATTTCATTTCATTTTATCATTACACCACCGTTTAATTAAAGATATTAATTTTTTTTTTATTTTAATTTTAAGATGGTTAAATTATCTGTCTAGAGAAGCAATTTTCCTATTTGGTCACGAAATTGTTATTATAAACTGTAAATTATTGACACATTAAAGATACTTAATATTATGAAGTTTTTTTTTTTTTAATTTTAACCACAAGGGTGGCTTTTTTCTTGAAGATTGTTAATTTAAGCAATTTTTTTTAGAAGAATATAACGTCGAGAAAAAAAGCAATATGCGAAAGTATCGAAACATGAAATAGTATAGAAATCGTTGCAGTATTTCGATAAAAAGAAAACACCAGAAGTAAGTATTAAGACTATTAGTTGTTAAAGAGTCATAAACACATCTTGTAATTTCCTAACATTTAATATCAGAAATTGACTTCAATATTTCTGTAAGAACCAAAAATATTTCCTATAAAAAATAAAGAAGAAACATTGTACAGTATTTTCTAATTAAAATTCTTATCGCGGTAATTGGATATTTCTTCTTCTTTTTTATACTTTTACTGCAATTTGTAGTAAAATCGAAAAGCGAACGCGAAAAGCACGAAAAAGTTTTTTTTTTATTTATTCATTCTCATTTTGGTTGGTTTATTAACCGACGTTTATGTATAAAAATGTTTTTTTTTTACTACTTTCATTTTGTGTATATTTATATTTATGCTAGACGGTCATTAAGCGTCTTTTGTTAAGGGTACGTTAAAAAATTAGTAAATAAATTTGCTAATAATAATCATGGTTTTATTTAATGAAATATTCCATCTTGGAGTGGTTTTTATTATTATTATAGTTCAAATTTGTTTCTCCTTCTAATATTTTATGTCTACCCAGAAAGAAAAAGTGCTAAATTTCATGATAAAAATTATTATAATTTTCTTCTCTTGTTACTTGCTTTCTAGACTGATTTTCTTTTCATTTTCATTTTTTTTTTTCGTTCTTTTAACTTTAATATAGCTTTAACTTTAACACTAGCAAAAAGCACGCACACCAGATATTGTTGTAGGTTGTTTCCGGCTTCCTTTTCCATTATTTTTTTTTCTTTTTAACATTTTTGTAGCCTCAAAAGCTATAAGCAAAAAAAAAAAGAAAGAAAATAATAACAATACAACTGCGAAACCTCTCCACTTGTGTTGCTTTGTGCTTGTATATAAAAATTGGGTTTACCTGTTGCCCGTAAGGGATTTAGATCTCGGTACGTCTTGTCATCATCATCATCATCATAGTGCCACCAAAAGCATAAACAAGAAGAAAGAAAGCACAAATACAAGAAGATGAAGAAAATCCACAGAACATAATTCTCGTCTTCTAGTTGTTACTAGTACTGTTGATGGTGATGTTGTTGCTATTACTACTATTGCTATTGTTGTTATGTGGTGTTCATTGTGGCTGCTTTTCATTCTTGGTTATATTTTTATATATATATTTTCTATTGTTGAACATTCTCTTTAAGTAGCATATTCTCAACAATATTCCTATTATTTTTCTTCAACTTATATATATATATACACATAGTAACATAAAGTGAGTGTTTGGGTTGATTATTTATAATTTTATGTTCATAAATATAGAAATGCGTTTTCATTGTTACATCGTTGTTATGGTATTTCGTCTTTGTAAATATAAATAAAGTTGATATATAGAGAATGCATCAAACGATGTTAAGGTATCTTTCTTCGCATTATCTTACATTATAAATACGTAAGAAAGGTATTTCTTGTTTTATTTTTTTTTATTTTACTTGAAGAGGGCGACGAAATATGTACTAAAATCTTTTATAAGCAAATTGTGAAGATTTGTCTTCTTTTTTTTTCAAGTAAATTTGTTCTTAGGAAATACATGAGATTTAACATAATATGAAAAATAAGATGAGGGAATTCAGACGATATAGAAGTATAATTTAAGGAAATAAAATACTCATCCTTGTTTAACGAAATAAAAAAATGCACAAGTAGCAAAAATAAATAAGGAATGGCACAAAAAAAAAAAAATGAAAAATACCCAACCCTGGAATTGGATTTAGTAAATTGTTTTATTAGGTGATGGTAATGTTTTACCTTTTCGTCATATTTATATAGTCGGCAGTGTTTGGGGTGGCTTTTGTCTTATTTGCAAAACAGAAAATAAGACTAGTAGCTGGATGCTCCACACGGGGGAACATTGTATAAAATTTGTATTCCTTATAATGTTTATTTATTTATTTATTAGCTCTGCTTACTTCTTATTTGTAAACATGAATGCTCTATTGTCTTTTGAACTTAAATCACTTTGTCCATTTCGTCGTATTACGTTTTTTTGCTTTTTCATTTATTCTCATCCCTGAATCAACAATGGGGTCACACAGAATAAACAAAATTTTTCATTTTTTTTTTTTTTTTGTATTTTTATTAAAATAAAATGATTATCTCCTGTTCAGAATCTAATGCTTGGGGATTAAACCTTGCTACAACGAAATACTTTTAAAATTATTTTTATTTTATTTAATAAAAAAAAGTAAAATAAAAACTCCAATAAAAATTTTGATTTCAATTTTTGTAAATTATTTTTAAAATAAATACACAACAAAATTTAATCAACCCTTGTCTTGTGCATTTATTTATTATTTTTTTATTACAAAAAAATACAAAAATGATATTAAAGTTGCAACAAAGGAAGCCAATTCAAGTCGTCATCATCATTTCACATCAAATATATTTTTCAATCAATCAGAGTGCATTTTATTTGTTGCTCATCGTTCCGTAATTTACCATTTTTGACGGTTTTACTAATATTTTTTTTTCTATTAAATATTTTTTGATTATTTTTTATATATTTTTAATATTGAAAAATATCAAACAAACAAATGAAAGCAAAAAAGAAAAATTATTATCAATTCAATCCGTTCATTGATGTATTATTTTGTTGTATCAAATAAAAAATTGAGTCAGTTAAATAAACGAACAAACGAATCTGAATGATGATGGGGATGAATAATAATTTTTATATGGGAAAACAGACAAATCTATATGAGTGATTTCTATTGAGCCATCGTTTTACAGTAAATATATATATATTTTTATTAATATTATATTTATTCTTCATGTTATGTTTCTATAAGATGAACGTGAGTTTTCAATTTTTTTATTTATTTATTGCAATATTTTTTATTACGATAAAAACAAAATATCAATTGAAGATTTAGGCTATGATATACAAAATATTCCTCATTTTTTTCCTGTGTTTTAAATGCATTTTTTATCGGAATTCATTTATATTGTTTTTCCAATCAATTCAATCAAAATAACAAATAAATTAATAACCAAAAAAAAAAATATTTTTAATGTAAAATAAATAAAAAAAAAAAAATAGATTTTTATATTTATTTAAAATATAAAAAAACAAAAACAGAAAAAATAATTTTTAATTGAATTAATTTGTGATTTTTTGATAGAAAAAATAAATTTAATTCAATTTAGATGAAATAAAATCAATGCAATCATTTAAATTTAATTTTAAATAAAAGAAGACGTATTGTCTGCTATTTATAATTTTTAATTAAATAAAAAAATTTAAATACTAAAAAAAAAATGAATATAAATGAAAATTCTTATTTCCATTAAACTTTTCGGTAATGAATTATGTTTTAATTAATGCTTGATTATAATTTATTGCTTGATAAACAAGTGTAATTAACAAAATCGAATAATAAAATCGTAATAATATGTGTTTGTAGGTAGAATAATTAGAACTCTGTTGATTTATTTGGTTGCTAAAACTTTTATCTTCTAAAATGTCTATCATAGACAAAAATTTGTATTTATAAATTTTCTACATCACGTTTATATATCAATGGTCGATATTTTACGATAGAAAATAAAAACTCAGGAGCAAATGCAAATAATTAATATTTTAAGCAAGAATTTAATTGAATTTTTTTATTCTCATCTCTCGATAAAGCTTTTTTTAAATCACTTTTAATTACCCAGTAAATAGAAATGTTGATTACTTATCTGCTATTCTTGGTCCATTATTAATTGAATTAAAAATTGTAAACTTTAAATGAATATTATATATTGATTTCTTTATTTAAAAAAAAGTGACAATTTTAATGACAAAAATAATCAAAAAAAATTGTATTTATTAAAGAAAAGAAAAAACTCTATCCACACGGTATTTTGTTAATTAATATAAAAAATACCTTAATTAATTAAAATTGCTATAAATTCTATTCTATTCTTTTTTCATTGAATATAAATTATAAAACAATCAAAATTAATTGATTTTATTACGTTTCGTTCAGTTAAATAAAAAAATAAAATTAATAATCAAAATTCTGTTTATTTTTATCTTTTGCTATTTTGTATATAAATAATAAATACAATAAAGAATTAATTAAATTAAAGCATAAAAACTTCAATTTTTTTTATTAATTTAATTATAAAAAAAAAAAATAATAAAATTTTCCTTATCAGAAATCGGTAAATAAATAAAACGAATAAAATATACATTAAAACGGTGTTAAAAATGACATTTCAAGTTGATACTACTAGGTTCGCGAAAAATACACAAAAAATATATATCAACATCGAAAAGAAAAAAAAAAAACGATGTGAATTAATTTAATTTGTGTTATAACGTTTATTTTTATTTAATTTATTTTTTATTATTATTTCGCTTAGTATTTATTAGCGAAAAAATAAAATTAAACTCTTCACAGCGAATACTTCACTGAAGCTTTTAAGCGGGTAACATGAAACATTAGAAAAAAATCAAATAAATGTTTATTCCCATAATTTTGAACAAGTTGTTTGGTTTTTTTTTTTTTTTGTTTAATAATCAAAAATAATAAAAATATCTTGTTTTTGGTTTTTTTTCTCTCTTATTATTTTAAGCGAATACAAAATTTTAAAATAAAATAAAATAAAAAAAAAACGTCTAAAATTTATGTTATTACACATTTTCGTCATGCCTTTTGTTTATATATTTTTTTTTTAAAATTTCGTTCGTTTTTAATTTTATTAATAAATAAATAAAATCGATATAAACACTCGAAAAAAATAAAATAAAATAAATAAAACAAAATAAGCGATAATAAAATTAGACAAGGTAAATTGAATTGTTTCTTAATGATCGAATTAATGCTAGTGTGAAATATATATATTTATAACAGAAAAAAAAAAAAGATTTATTAATTTAAAATTAATCCAACCAATCTTACCATTCGCGTTGTAATTAGATATGTGCGGGATTTCTTTAAGTTTTTTTTAGTCATTGTAAATAAAATATAATAATGCTCGTGCGATATCAACAAAATATTTAAGTTTAATTTAAGATATTTCCCCTGTTTATAAATTTTTATACAAATTATTTCTACTTTAATGGCATTTTTTTCGTGGTTTTAAAGGAAAATTATAGGGTTTTTGTTGTTTTTTTTTTTTTTTTTTTTGTTTAAACAATTTTAAATATAAAATTGTTACTGCTGCTGTTGCATTATTTTCTTTATAAAATTAATACCGTTTAGAAGGAATTTATTCTTGAACGGTATGACGATAATGATTCCTGAAATAAATTTTATTTCATTTTTTTTTTTTTTTTGTTTGGTTAATGTTAAACATTCTTATGAGAAATAATCTGTATTTGTGTGTTTTTGTTTTTTATTCTTCTTTTAAATAAAATTTATTGGTTTTTATTTTCAAATTTTTATTGATCTTTGAAGAGCAAAATTATTTATTTATTTAAATGTGGCGTTCATGAGGTTTTATTTATATGTTTTTTCTTTTTTGCTTCCAAAACGTTTTTTCTTTTGATGCAATAAAAATACTTTTTTAAAGAATTTTGCATTTAGTTTTTTACTTGTCTACAAATAACTACTATTCAATAAAATAAAATAAAAAGAACAACAACAGCAATAAACCACCCATATAACACACACGTAAAACATCTAAAAGAACCCGAAACAGTTTAAAATGTTATATAATAAATTTAAAAATGAATTGAATTAAAATAAACGTTTTTATTGATTCTGTTATATTCACCTCACCTTTAATCAAACAGTAAATAAAAATTAAATATAAATTTTACTTTTTAATTTGATTATTTTAGCTAAGAAATTAAAATAAAAAATTAATAATAATAGAAATGTCATGGCCCTTTTGTAAAAGACACAATAAATAAATAAATAAAGTGACAGACCAATAGTATATTTGTAAGCCAAAAAAATGTAAGAAAGAAAGAAAGAAACTTTTGATATCGTTTTATTAAATTAAAATTAAATAAATAAACATAAATAAATAAATAAATAAATACATAAACAAAACGTACATAGATGTAATGTTAACATTAACGTACACGTTCACGTTAATGCCATCGTATAATAATAAAAAAATAAATAAAGTAAAGAAGCTATTAAAATTGAATTTATTTATTCATTGAATGGTTTTTTTTTTTAAATTTATTTATTTTTATTTATTTTTATATTAAACAACAACAATAATAATAATAATAATAACAAAAACTACAGAAAGATCAGAGAAGGTAAATAATTTAATGGTAAAAGAATTTTTTTTTTTTTTTTGTTGAAAAAAAGAGACGTGATGGCGACTTTTTTTTATATAAAATACACAAAAAAAAAATCCAAAAAGAAAATAGAAAGACGCGACTGACTGTAATGTAATGTCTCTAAAGTTTATTATTTAATTTTTTTTTATTTTGTTACCTTTTATTTTCACAAAATTTAATAAAACATAAAATTCGTGAACATCGTTATTTAAATTAATTTAATTTAATTTTTTTATTTTTTTTGTATTTCTTTAGCAAACGAGTGAATACACATTTTTTCTGTGTGTGTTTTTTTTATTAATTTTATTAATAAAATTTATTTATTTTTAAATTAAATAATGATAATAAACAACCAGCGCAATAAAAATAACATCTGAAGACATCTTATATTTACCTGGTTTATAAGTTAAATAATTTTTATTTTTTCAGTTATGTTGAGTCTATAAATTTTGGCGCCCGCATAATGTCACATTTGTCTTGTAGTTTGTATATTTTTAACTCAATAATCGTGTGTTGTATTCAAGCACAGATTTACCAACGAAGAAAACTTAAATAAAATAAAATAAACTAAAAAAAAAAAGAAATAAATTAAAAGCAAATTTTAAATAAATAATTTTCAATTCACCGATATACAAAAATAAATAAAGACTAAAAAAGGTGATGATGGACCACAAAAGTTGTCTGTCTTCATGAATGTTTTTATTTTTTATTATTATTACATATTTATGCTAATCACATGATTTTTTCGATTTTAAAGATAAACATTTATGTTTTTTTTTTGTTTTTTAAGAAATTAATAAAATATATTTTATGCGATATGCGAAAAATGAAACACGATTAAAAATTTATTTGATTATTAATGAAAGAATTCCATTTTTATAAATAAAAATTCAAGAATTTTTTTTAATTGAATTTTAACAATGGGAAATTTAATTTGTTTTTTGATTTATTTTTACCATTTTTGTAATATTAAATGTCTTAATTAATAAATTAATTCACACGTTTAAGGTAATTTTATTTAAATGATTATAATTAATTAAAAAATTACAATGATTAGTGAATACTTGATGATTGCGTTGGATTTCATCAAACTGTTTTTTTTTTGGAAACTACTTTGGATTCTGCCAAAAAGTGACTATTTTACATCACATAAAAGTTTATGATTTATTTTTGTAGCTGTATTGGACAAAATGCACAGTGTAAATACTTTAATTGAAATTTTTTAAAACGTTTGACCGACATCTACTTCTCAATTCCTTACAAAGAAAAACATTTAATAGAATTTCCCTTGAATAAAAAAAGAAGAAGAAAAAATCATTTAATTTTAATAATTCTTTGAATAAATAATTTATTTTTAATTGTTTTTAATGCATTTGAAGGTAAACAGTTCTTTCTTTATCTCTTGAGAACTCCTATTTAGTTGTTTGTCATATACGTACAAAGGTGAACGTTTGCCGTACACATTTCTTTCAACAAAAAGCTAATTTCTTTTAGTTCAAAAGTATAATTCTTAAAACAAAAAAAAAAGGGAATTTATTTTTAATGGATTTTTCGGGGCTTTTAAGGAGCTTTTAAGCTTTATTTATATTACAATCATTTATTTTATTTTTGTTTCTTTAGTAAATGAATTATTTTTCTGTTGGCTTTTATTTTATTATTCAACGAGACATATATACATAAAATAACAACGAAAAATTATATGTTGAGATTCGTTAAAGAAATTAAGAGAAATTAATAATGATAAAAATAGTAGCGAAAGTAGATGTAGAAAAATTAATTTATTTACTTTGGTTTAAAGATAACATAAATAAAATAAAATACAAACGAAAAAGAAGGTAATTAATTATTATTTCATTTATATTTAATTTTTTATTCATTATAAATTAATTGTAAAGTAAATTGTCATAAACGTTTGATATATTCTTTCAGCATTAAAGAAATTTATTTTTCAGCTTTTGCTAATTTTCTTGTTTTGTTGTTTTTATAAACGAAATTGCTCATCTAGTGTGTTGTTATTTATAAAATAATGAAGAATAACTAAGTTAAATTCATTAAAAATAAATTTATTTTTATTTTCGGCGAATTAATGCATTTTTCTACTCTAATATATAAAAATAAAATTATATTTTCTGATTATTATTTTGATTGTTCTCATTTAATTTATGTTTTTATAATCTATATTTGTTTGATGATGAAACAAATAATATAATTATTAAAATAAATAATTTTATAATTATTATATTTTTTTTTTTCAATCAATTTTATATTTGAAAAATACAAAATAATAATATTAAATTATAATTCAAAAGAACCGCCGGATTTAAATTGGAACAGAAAAAAATTAAATATTTTCAGTTTTTCAGTTATTTAATTTTTTTTTAACAAAAATGAAAAAATATTAATATCCTGCTGAGTGTTTGTTTATTTATTTCATTTGGTTATTTGTTTATTTAATTATTTATTTATATATTTACTCATTCAATAATATGGATTAACAGACAAATTAATGAACAATCTATCGTTTGGAGGTTTTTTTTTTCGTTGTTGTTATTGTAAAATGACTAAAAAATATCAAAATTATTTGTATTTTTAATCAACAATTTTCAATAAATATTTTTTGATTCATTTAAATATAATTTAATTATAAAGTCGTTTTAATATTAAATTTTTTGTGCTTTATCTGTTGTTTTTTTTTATCATTTTTTATTGTAAACACATTTGAGTGTTTGTTTGATAAAAATAACAACAAATATTGCATAAATTTGACA
Source organism: Ptychoptera contaminata (assembly GCA_963942525.1). Taxonomy (NCBI): domain Eukaryota; kingdom Metazoa; phylum Arthropoda; class Insecta; order Diptera; family Ptychopteridae; genus Ptychoptera; species Ptychoptera contaminata. Next base: position 39,832,245 of record OZ012636.1, on the reverse strand, counting down.
TAATTCATGATTATTATGATGAATGGGGAAATGTAAAAGCTTTTATCACACCCTCATAGAGAAAATAAAAAATATTGTTTGTATTTTGATGTAAATAATCGAAGCCGAAAAAACATTTTAAACCATAGTAAAATTATTTTCTTTTTCTTATAATTTCTTTATTTTTTTTTTTAAATTAAAATTCTGTTTAAATTGAGCAGAAAAACAGAATTATAATTATAATTAAAAAATAAATAAATATAAGTGGAATGGATATTATAGCTATCATAGCAAAAGACTTAACATATTTTCATTTAATAATAATAATAAAAAAAAAAATTTTAATTGTATTTTTGTAACATTTTTAATGCGAAATTCCGATTTAAAAAGCATCGACATCGAATGAACTGGGTGGTTGTTAAATATTTATTATTTTTTTCCCTTAAATATACGTTGCCCATTTAATATTTCATTTAATTAATATTAACGAAAGCATTACCATTACCATTGTTAATTCATGTTTATATAAATAATGTTACCAATACATAATTGAATACAAATATTGACAGACATTAGACAACATCAGAAATTTTTTTATCATAATACAAATTCAATATTTTCTTACATTATTGTATTTAAATTTATTATATGGTAAATATTTTGTAAATTTTAATACAAACATTTTTGTTAGCTCGTCTTGTTTAATATAAATTATTTATTTTGATTTATTAAGAAATGTTTTTTCATTGGATATAATTCAATATAATATTTCTAATAAAAGATACACATTTCTTTACACTAATTATGCTGTAAAAAAATAATAAGACAACATTAGCAATATTTTTAATTATTTATTTATAAAAAATAATGTCAATATTTAAAAGGTTTTTTTTTTATTTAATTTTGCGGAAAAAGGATCTATGCTTCTATCTCTGCATTATTTCGTTCGATGTAAATATGTCAAATAATTAATTAAGTAGAATAACAGCAATTCACAGATCAATGTATTTCATTTTGTTCGTATTAATTTTTTAATAGTACATTGATTACTCATATTAGCACTTTGCACATTAGTTATTAATAATATTGATTGTCATAATTGAATGATCTATTGTATTTTAATTAATTAATTTATTAATTAGTTACCATTTTATTATCAACAAATATACAATTTATATTATTATTATTATTAGTTAATAAATAAATAATTGAATCTTTTGTTTAATAGAAACAAGTTATTGATACGAGACATCTTTACTGCATTTCATATTATGTAAAAGTGTCTTCAATGATATTAATTAAAAATTTATTAAATCAATACAAAATCAAATAAATTTTTAATTGAAAATATTATTTGAATTTTCTTAAAAATTCAATATTTGCAATTAAAAATTCTCTTTTTGTAAATTATTTTAAATTAAGCAATAAAATTATACAAAAATTATACAATAAATATATGAAAAGAAAATATTTTGATAAGATATCATTAAATATTTAACAGTATAATGAATAAATAATTATATCGTTATACAAAAAAAAAAATATATATCAAATGTGTAGGTGTGTTTTTTTTCCCATCTTTTATCTATTCTTTTTTCTTAGCAAGCTATTAGTATTATTATTATTATTTTTCTACTTAATTTATTTCATAAATATTTTATTATTCCATATTAAATGAATAAAATTTAAATATTTTAATTTAAAATAAATAAAATGATAAATAAGAGGAAAAATAAATAAATAAAAAATATAAAACAAATAAATGTTTAAAATGACACCGATTATTGCGTTATTATTGTTATTTTCTTGTTAGTAAATAAAAAAGAAAAGAAATGAAAAGAAAATTACCATTAACATCTATTAGTTAGTTAACTACCAGCAGGTGGTAAATAATTAGATGAAATGTTTTTTTATTTGGTTGATATTATATATTATTACACGATCTATGTTTGCTTTTTTTTGGTTAATTATTTATTTTGTTTTTGGGTGAGAAATTTCATTAAAAAAAAAAAAATTGTAACCTATTTGTTAAAGATAAAATGAAATTAATTGCAACATCCGAAAACAATAAATTATTGTTTGTTAATTTCTCACATTTCTATTTTAATATAATTTTATTTTTTTTTTTTAAATTTAATCGTGATCGTATTGCATCCGTTTGCTTTCAAAACAACAACGATAACTTTAAAAAAAGGATCTTTTATTTTCATTTTACCACATCATCCCTTGTTTATGTTTTTCTTCTAATTTATTTAAAACAGAAGGGACTTTAATGGAAAAATAAACATAATTTCAACACACATGTTATGATCGTTTGTTTAAGTAAATTGACTACAAATTATGACTCTTAAGATAGAGAGATGAAAACAAAAACGAATTTACAAATCACTTGGCTTTTTTTTAGTTTTGTTTTAAAGATTTTTCTTAATGAGTAAATTTCGTGTCTTTATGTAAATATTATATTCACTTGCTTGAAAAGGGTGTCCTTTTTTATGATTTGTATGTCAACATCTGTTTGTTTTTCTTATTGAGAATCTGTCAAAATATTTTTTAATTAATCACAATCACAGTTCTTCCACGAAAAAAAAGAAAATCTCATAATGGAAAAAAAAACTAGAAAAACTTGAAATAATTATTTACTACAGAAGCAGGTGCCGAACTTTCTGTGGTTCCGACTGGAATTAGAATCTGAATTTTTTATTTATTATTATTTTTTTTTCATTCAATTTAAGCATTTATTTTAGCATAACTTAAACACATTTTTTTTTCTTCTTTTAAACTAATAAAAATAATAATAACAATAAAAATGTATCATTAAAATTTCTTCATTTTTGCATTTTAATTTATTTTTATTGCTTTTTGAAAAAAAAAGAAGAAAAATTCGCGATAAGATAAGACCAACAAAACAAATCGACATATTTTATAGTCAAAAATATAAATTTGCTGCAAAAATGTGTGTATATATAAAGACGAATCTTAGGGTTCTACGGGCTGACGAAAAGACATTAAAAAATATTTCGACTGTGACAGCATCAAGATTGTAGAAATGAAAATTATCAAAAATCAAATTGAATGAAATGAATTGTTGGGAAATAATAAATTCTCCTTTATTATATATGTATATATTTATATTGTGATTTTTTGTTATTTAAAATACGTGAGACAAAACTGATAGAAGCATTAAAATTGTACCGCACCCGCGTACAAATAACTGCGATAACATAACAACAGCTAAAAATATTTACGATCTATGATTTTTATTATTATGATTATGATTATATTTTTGCTGTTTCAATGTTATTTTTTTCTTTTTGCTCGTCATAAAATTATTTGTTGTGTATGAAATGATAAGAGGCAAAAAAAAAAGTTGAAGAGGATTCTCAAACACACTCATATGACGCTTCATTAACATGAACAAACAGATCAAGCAAGCGAAATAAGTAAAACAAGAGCCAAAAAAACACGGTAACCAAGTGAAATAAAATGAATAAAAAAAAAAATGTTTATCTTGTAAAACGGAAGAAAGTATCAACGAAAAACACAAATTCGAAATAAAAAATTGAAAACAACAAACCTTTAACAGTTCTGTGGGGTGGTTTTTCTGTCATTTTTCGCACAAATAAAAATTACATAAGACAAAAATAAAAAAAAAAAAATATTATTACCGAAAATTACATTTCTGTTTATAAAACAAATTGATCTCGCATGTGTCATTCATCATAAACTGAGTTGTTTGTTGCTATTATGTTATTTAAAGAAGGAAAATAAAAATATTAAAGAATAAAACAAGCGCTATGTAAGCTATAAAAACTGGTTGCATAAAAATAATAATGTAAACGACAAAAGTGGTAATATACAAAACAATAATATGAAAAACATCAGTCTGCAATAAAATATAAAAGAAAAACAATGAAAATTACATAGCTAAAGTACTAAAAAGAAAAAAGAAAAATTCATTTTTTTTTTCGTTGTTTGTCATACGATGAATATGAAAGTGGTTATATTTTTCCTGTTTTCTAACATTTTATCGCAAGCAACTAAAAAAAAAAAAAAATAAAAAATAGAAAAGCAAACAAATAAACCGAACAAAACAAAACAGGAAAAATGTACAAATAATAATAATAAAAATATTGTGGGTGATTTCGGGAGGTTTAATCACAGCAAAGTAAAAAAAAAAAACATGAAAAAAAAAACGAAACAAATTATTTTATTTTCAAGATTTTAATTTACTCAAACTTTACCCATTTCAGCAGCACCTGTTAATGAAAATTACTTTTGAAAATTGAAAAATAAACAATGCTAACGATGTCTTATCGCGATCACACATAAAATGCCTCGTTAATACAATGTCGACAGTAATGACGACTTAAAACAAAAAAACAACAATCTAATGAAACAATAAGCAAAAAAAAAAAAAAAACACCACTTTTATAGCATTAAGTCATGAATTTCAATCGTGTCAAAAGAAACGATGCCGACGACGATATAACGCGTTTTGTGCGACAAACTGTAAAAAAAGGACGAAATAGAACTGAGCAAAAAATAAATTAATATAAAATATGAAAAAATTAAATAGAGAAATTCTTTTGGGTGGCGGGTGGAAATATTTAATTTCAATTAACTGTATCAAACGGATTGAATTTTTATTTTCAAATATTTATTTATTTAATTATTTTTATTATTATTATATAAATTCATTATGTGCACACCATTTAAAATTCAATTGAATAATTCTTTTTTTCTGTTGGATTTTTATTTATTTATTTATATTACTCACCCTTATCCCATTTTATTCAACATAACACTCTACGCCACTTTTATTTATTTATTTTGCATGATATAAAAAAAAAAATTAAAGCACAATGATGACGGGTTAACAATAGAATATTTAATATTCGTGTTTGCTATTTTTTTTTTTTTGGATTTTTTAAAAAATTTAAATACAAGTAGAAATGGTTTAACTGGACGCGAAAAATCCTTTTTATAGCACGCGTGTTATTTATTATTTATTTATTAAATACAAAAACGAAATAAAATTATGAACAAACATTTAGTAATGCTCGTGTCCACAATACATTTTATTCGTTTTTATTTTTTTTATTCACCCCATTGTTTAATTATTTAAAAAGGAAAATATTTTTGAAATTAAAATTTATTAAAACTTTTCATCAAACTAATAATTATAAATTAAAAACAATTTAAATATTATTAAAGAACAAAAAAAAAATGAAGAAAATAATAATAAATGCTTATGATGTAAACGATAATGCTAAAATGTCACCAAACCTAGTAATTTTCCTATTTGTTAAAAATAAAAATAAATAAAAGAAAGGGGTGGACAGGTGAATTATAAATAAAATACAAAAACATAAGAAATGTAATTAATATTTATTTATTTTTTTCCGTTTTTGTTATTTGATGGTTTTTATTGACGTCGTCGTCATTTTTATTGTTTTTTTGCGACTACAATAAAAATACCTAAATACAGAAGCAAAAAATAAGTAAAAATAATAAAATAAATATATATATAAATGTACAATACGGTAACCAATAGAGCACACAGTTACAGCCGTTAAATAAGCTGAAAGTTTCTTGTTAATAAATAAAAGTACGTCATACATTAATATAACAACGAAATTACTAAAACTGAAAATCAACTTGGGTCCCAACATCCAATTCAATCTCCCACATTAAAACTGGCGCACACTAAACAAATAACCAGAAAAAAAAGGCAACAACAGCAGCAGAAGCAGCATAAAACTATTAACTATTTGTGTATGTTTGAGTTGATAATAAAAAAACATTGAGTAAGATAAGAGAAGAAAATTAAAAACAGGAAAAAAAACGCAATATATTTGTGTATTTGTCACAGTGTCCAAATGGCGTGTTTCTGTTTTATTTTTTTATTTATATTTAATTTTATTTTCTTTTGGGCGGCAGAAGACATTACAATAAAAATACCAGCAACAACAGTAACAATAACAATAACAAAAACAAAAAAATTAAATATATATAAAAGAATGACCATTAAAGGTTTATTTCTGATGGTTTGATGTTGATTCTTTTTAATGTTTTAATTTATTTTCATGTCTGACAAATAACAAATTCAACCCCCGCACATATACAAGAAGCAAAAAAAAAAAATAACAATTTATTTATTTTGTCATAATTTTTATAAAATTTAACAAATGCGACAATAAACTAGCGTCACTCGAATAATAATAATAATAATTATGTATGCGAGTAGTAAAAATATAAGACATGATATTATTTCAGTTGAAAAACAATTTGAAAAAAAAAAATAAGCAATAATAATAATAATTATTATATGAGTTGTAATTTAGTGTAATAAAAATGTTTAAAAAATAATAATAATAATAATAATAATAATAATAATAATAATAATAATAATAATAATAATAATAATAATAAAATAAAGCAAATATAGAAATTATATGTAGAATATTTTTTTATTTATTTAAAACATTAAATTGATTTACTGCTTATAAATAAATGAATAATTAATTTTTGTTTATTTATATAAATTCTGTTTTAAGCGGCAAGTAGATACTCAGCTACTAACGTATTTTTTATTTTGTATAGCGAAAAGTAAAAATAATTTTAATTGAATCGCAAAGAGTAACTAATGTATTGCAAATGACTTCATAATCTTAGACTAATTTTAGTTCAAGTATTTCTGTTAATTACGTCAGACAAAAAAAAAAAAAAAACCAACCACTTATAATTTAATTAATTTAAATTATTATTAAAGCTGAATTATTTTTTTATTTTTGTATTTCTTTAATTTGCCTTGAAATATGATTTATATATTTTTAATGTTGCAGTTATTACTGATATTATCTAGCTTATACATAAACTGACAGACAGATTGTCTCTAATACTTAAGATAGATAAATTATTAAGAAAAGTGCTTTAATTTTCTTTTACTTATAATAAGAAATAGTCAAAATTCCTAAAGTAATAAATAATACAATAGCAAAAAGAAAAGAAATCATTAAATTATAATTGATAATCAAGATGATAAAATTTTATTATTGATTATATTGACATTATTGTTATTATTTTCTTCTCATTCAATTTTCTGTTTATTTTATCTTGTAACAAATAATAAAAACACTTGTGCTGGACTTGCTACTTGATACACGATAACCAATATTATTATTATTATTAATATTTTTGTCTTCATTAATTTATTATTTTATGTTATTGATTAAAATCTGTTGTTCATCAATTTTCGTTATATTTAATATTAACCAAATTATTGAAATGACGAAATAATAATAATAATAACATCGATAATAATAATAAATTGATTTAAATTAATTTGTATTTTTTATTATTATGTCGACATCAACAGTGTATTTTTAGTTTCTTTTTTTTATTTCTGGACAACATATAAAAAATTCTCTTTATTGTTTCTTTTATTTTTATTTTTTTTATTTCTATATTATAATTGTAATTTTTGTGATAAAATGCGATAAAATTGAATGCAATGTGAATCCAATTACTTTCGTATTGGTTGTTATATATTATTATTATTTTTGTTTTAATATGTTGTTAATAAATACAGGGCGTACAATAAGTTTTTTATTATTATTTTTATTTTCATTAAACATTAACAATGCTATCGATTTAGGTTTTAAAATTAGTACATTTTCTAGTTAAACCGCAATTATTTCCGAAATACATGATTAAATATATTAAAATAGGGTGTACATGTAAATATAATGAAAATTCTATTAAAAACCCATAAATTCCAGGAAAATTCAATAAAAAGAAAATCATAGTTTTCCTATACATATTATTATGCAATGTTAATAACAAAAAAAGAAGAAATATTTAATTAAATTATTAAAATAAAATCAAATCAAATGCGAGTTTATATGTATATTGTTAATAAAAATGTTCAATTGTTAAATAATCCAAGCTAAGTAAATATCTTAAGCTGTATAAGTTCATAATACTTTCTAAGAAAATTTAAATTAAAAATACAAAATATAATTATATTAATAATAATAATAAATCTCATACGAGAGCATTAAAAAGAAATGTTTATAGAAAATCATTATAAAATTAATACCGGTAACAAATACAAATCAATTAAATTCTAATCTTTTGTAATAATAATAATCAATGTTGTTAAAATAAAATGGGTATTATAACTTTATACGTATATATATTTAATTTTCATTACTTTAAGAATCACTAGAAGCAATTAAAAACATTTTTCATCTAACCTATATAAAAATTTTTGCATATAGCTAGGAATTTTATATGTAAAATAAGGGAACAAATATAATCCATGTTGATGATGATGAAACCACAGTAAGTCTCCCTGCTTTTTTTTTTTGAATTATTATTAAAAGTAAATAATTTTTTGCCTCACTCTGTTTTATAGGTTTTTACTTTTTTTTATTTTTTTTTAATTAATATTCCCTTTTTGTTACGATTTATAATTTTCAATGAATTTTCATGTATTAGAATGGAATTTAATTTAATTATACATTGCTGATGTTGTTATTTTTTTCTTCTATATGTTTTATTAATAAAAATAAAAATCTAAATCAATTGTTAAATATCGTCTATGCACATGATTTTGTTTAATTAACTTCAATTAATTTATTATTATTATTATTATTGTTATTATTTTTATTTATAATTTTTTTTTTTTGGAATTTAATTTTTAATTGATTATGATGAAATGAATTTATACTATCACTATAATTAATTGTTAAAAGCGAATTTAATGTTCACACAGCAATAGAAATACATAAAAGAAAAATTAACTAACTAAATGAAAACTAACAAAACAAAAAAGAATGAGTAAAATTAATTACTTTGTCCTATTTTTGTTTACATTTTGTGGTTGTCATAAGTATGTAATTTGTGCGATTTTTTCACTTTTAACTCTTTTATTAGTTTTTCAATTTTAATTTATTCTATTTTGTTTTTCTAAATGGTTTTCTGTGCGGTCCATGTGTAACACGTCAACGTCTCTTGTCATCAACGTAAATTATTTTAGTTTTTTCATTATATATATATTTTTTTTTGTTATTAACAGCTAAAAATGCGTCGTGTGCGATTTGAGTTTTTTCTTTTTTTACCTATCAATTTTATTCTGTGTGTGTTTTTGCTCAACTTTAATTTAGTTTATTTAATTTTTTATTTATTTATTTATATTTTCGCTTGTTATTTTGCACGTGTTATCGTTACTGTCAACACATATAACCATCTTTATGGTTCTTAAAATGAAAATGTTATAAAATCAGAAGAAAAGAAAAGAAAAAAATGTCTTTTTTTTTTTCTTAATTAATTCGGACATCTAATGATGTCACAATCGAATTGATTTCTACCCTTATATAGATGATCTCCTTTGGGGAATTAAAATCAATGTTGTTAGTAGAGAGGGTGAGTTAAAATGGTATAACGAAAAACGGAAAAGCGAAACTAAAGAGAATAACCGGATAACCGGTATAAAGTAAAATGGATTGTTAAGGCGTTTGATGGCCTACAAACTCATTTTCTTAACTCTTAAAATGAAATCACTGAACGAAAAGTAATGGCTTAACCTCGTCAACGTCAACAACTAAACGGAACATACTACACACTGTATACATAATATTCGATTGTTTTTTTTTTGTTTCATTTTAACATATGGTGTATAAAAGTTTTCCCATAAAAAGAAATTTATATATATTATATATTGTGTAAAGAGGTTTTTCGTCTATTTGGCGCCATTACAATTTTTGTGCTTTCGTAAAATTTTCAACTTTTATTCACCGTATAAAATTCACTAAGCAAAACAGTAACAAAGTAAAAGAAAAACAATAGGAAAAACAAATAAAATACAAAATAGGAATATGAATGTCTTTCTTTTCGTTTTTTTTTTTTTTTTGTGGTTTATGTGATGTGCTATGTGGTAATGGCTTTATCGGTGGCTATGCTACAATAACTTGACCTCTAAGTAATTTCACATTATCTATGTAGTTTTTGTCTGTTTTTACGTTTTTCTAATAGAGTTTCTTGATATTTCTCAGCTTTTATTATTATTATTTCATTTATTTACAAGGGTTGTTTTGGTTTCATGTCTTTTCTGTGTCTCCTGATGAACCAACAGAATGAGTTTTAGTTATAAAAACAAAAGTAATCTGTATGCGAAACGAAAAGGAAAAAAGCAACAAAAATGGGAAATGATTATCAAGTGTGACCGTAGCATGGAAATTTCTATCCATTAAGTTTTTTTTTTTCCCCTTTGATTTATTTTTTTCTTTTCAATTCATTTAATGTTTTCCCATCCATCGATCACATGACGAATTCTTTTTATTAATATTTTTCTATAACTATGTAATCGATCTATTTTATAAATTCCGGTAGGTCGTATTCATCACACTGCTAAACCCAACATTTGTTTTAGTTAAAAAAATTATATTTTATTTGATGACAGCGACAGTGTGTAACAGAAGGGTTAAAAAATCTAATTAAAACAAAAGAAAAAAAATGAAAAAAAGAAGAAAAACTTGAATGTCTTCATTGTTTTATATATTTTATAACAATTAATTAAATAGAAAAGTAAATGGTTGTGGTTTCTATTAATTATTTTTAGGTATTTTTTTTTTATTAATTTCTATTTTTTCTCTATCTTTATTTGTGTTGGAAAGTAGAAACGTAAAAAAACAATACCAGGTGCATTGTTACCTAATTGATTTATATTTTTTTTTTTCGTTTTGTTTTGTTTTAATGATAAATCATTCAAGCATTTAATTAAAATAATAATCGATTAAGCATTATCAAAAATAATCAATAATTTTGTGTAAAATAGTGTGACATTGTTTTAACAACAAAATAAAAAAAAAATTAAACTAAACGAATAACTCATTGATGTGAATCAATATTTTGTTGTTGAAAAAAAAAAAACATTCAGGTAAAACCACTTTTTTTTTTCTTTTTTTTAAGAGATGATGAAAATATATATATATGCAATAACAGGAAGTAAAAAAATCTTTTTTATACAATATTCCTCTTTTTATTTTATTATTTAAAAACTTTATCAATTTATGTATCGTTTACGCGGAATGAAGAAGATAAATGAATCCCTTTTTATGGATTTGTGATTTTTTTTATTTTTTTTCTTAATAGAATATTTTCCGGCATCTATTGCAAATGTGGTAAAAATCACATGAACTTTGTTGTTTTGAATTTTGAAAAGTTGTTTATGATTTTTCCTGCCTTTATTTTTGTATTTTTTCTTGTTGATAAAAAGAAAAGAAAAAAAAATTATGTAAATTTGATATGGGAGTAAATGTTTCAAGTTTTTATTGTTCGAAGAATTTTGTTTGGTTTTTTGTTGTTTATATATCAAAATTTTGTTTCTTCTCTTCGTTTAATCATAATTTATGTTTGGCAAAAATTGTTTTCTAAAGTAAGTTTTTGGGTAAATTAAAATTATTTTCTTATAAACAAGAAAAATAAAAAGTATTATTACAGCAACATTAGCTAGAATATAGAATATTAGATAAATAAAAGTCAAACCGTATGTTACATAATCAATAACCTGGTCACTTTCACATCATATGTCAACATGTATAAGCGAAGAAGAATATATATATATGAAAATCATATTGTTAAGTGTTGCAAATAGAACAAAAAAAATTACCAAACCACAATATAAAGTTAAAAGTAAAAGAAAGCAAAAAAATTATATAGAAATTGTTTGATGCCACCACTTAAGTCACCACATGTTCCATTATTTGATGATGGTTTTTCATGAAACTTTTCGTTTCTTTAATATTTGATTTTTCTTTTCTTTATTTCTTTATACTATATAATGCTTTCTTTTCTAGTTAAGTTTAAATAAAACAAAGAAAAAAAGAATAATAAAAGATGAAATCGAAATTCTAATATTCAAGGGTTAAATTCTTATTAAAATTAATAATTTTTTATTTATTTATTGATTGATTAAGTTGATAAAAAAAAATTGAAAAAAATAAATGGCGTGTGCGCTTTTTAAACTTTAAAGTTTATCGAACATATGCTACAAATTGGTTATAGCATAAGCAATGGAAAAAAAAAATTATTATTATTATTATTTTAATCATCAATCAGGTGGTAAACTGCTAACAATTATTGTTTTAAATTAAAAATATTTATTATAACTTTATAAAATGTGTTAATACTATAAACAGGTAAAAAAGAAAAGCAACATGAACGACCCATTTTTTAATAAATTTTTCTTTAATTTTTTATTAGACAAAAGCACGCGAATTTTTCTTTTGTTAAATTAATATTATAACCTGTGATAAAGTGAATAAACTGCAGAAACATTTCTCTATTGTATAATATTTAATTTAAACGGAAGTTTAGGGCGTCATTTGATGATGATGATATCAATTTTGTTCCTTTTGAAAAAATTATAATGAAAAACCACCATACTTTTATTGCATTATTTATTATTTCTTATTGAATTTAATTAATCAATCATTTTATCATTAAATCAAATATCTTCTTTCTATATTTTAATAGGAAAAAGAAATTATTAGTTTTATTATTCACATATGGCTTGACTTGTGTATTTAAGAATGGCAAAATAAAAGAATAATAATAATTGATATTATTATTAAAATACAGTGAAAATAGCAACAATAAACGAGGGGTTTGTTTATTGTTATTATAATTAAAATAGAAATAAATAATCATATATAAACGAAATAATCAATATTTGTTTATTAATTTATTTTCTACTTCGTCAAATTTTCGTTAAAAATAAATTCATTAAAATAAATTGAAATAATTCGTATCGAAACTTTACTTTCTTCTTTACATAACATATTTATTCATTTAACATACATTAAAAAAAAAAATAATAAACAACTTAATTAAACTTTACAAAATTATGTTGTTAATAAAGAATTTGTTTGTGCTTTTTCCATTGTAATTTTCAATAATTTTTTGATTATAAAATATAAACGAAAATCTAATTAACGCCACATTAATTATTTAATTGCAATTTTCTTTCGTTTTTTTGTTTTAATTTTAATTCGTTTTTTTTTTTTAATTTTTGTTTTAATCAAATTAATTTATTCTAACGATTTTGGTGTTTCATTGTTAATGTTTTTTTATTTATTATTATTAATCAATTATTCTTTTTTTTATTTATTTATTTATTAATTATTATTTTATCCTCATTAAATAACATTTAACAATATTAATTTGTAATAAATTTATTGAATAAAAAAAAAAAAATAATAAAAAAGAAAAAGAAAGAAAAATATGTTGACTAAATTGCAATTAATTTTGTACAATGTGTTACCAATTAATAAGCATTTTTTTTTTGTTCGCTATTTTTAACGCGGTTTGAAATTGAATAATCGTTATTTTTTGGGTTATTTATTTTATTAATGGGAATAATATTATTATTATTTTTTTGGAATGTAGTTATTTGTGCTTTTAGTTAATAAAACAATAAAAGTGTTAAAAATTTGATCGATTTTTATTTATTGACGTTTTATTATTACGCATATTGTGCGGCGTCACATTTAATTCACGTTTTTCATGTTTTTTTTTTCACATGAATTTTGTCTTCTTGTTGCTTTTATTTTTGGAATCACATTGCATTCTTAAGATTTCTTTTTGTTTTTTCTTCTTCTATGTTTTAATATAAAATGTACATTTATGGTGAACAATTTGTCAAACATTTCATTTAAGGAAATAAAATAAAATTTCTTTTTTACTCATCATGTTTTTTGTGTTTTTTTTTTCTCTTGTAAACTTTTGTCGCCATATACGCAATGCAATTTACTTGTAAATTTTCTTGTATTATTTTTATTGTAACAGAAATAATAATAATAATTTTATTATTATTATTAATAATAATAAGAACAATAAAAAAAAAAAAACAGAAATAAATTGATTAAATATTCTGTACATGTAGAAACAGCTGCTATCCATGATTTTTATATGCTTAAGTGATGTCATTTTTGTTAATTTTTTTTCTTCTTTTGCATTATTTATTTATTTATGCGGTTTTATGTTGTATTTGCTTTTACATTATCAATTCTATGAAAATTTAATCATCAATCGATTTTTATTTTTTTTTTTAATTCATTTTCGGTTGATTTCTTTAAACATTTATTCACATAGCTTTCTTATTACTTATTTTTGGTTTGTTTTTGTTGAAAGAATTCCCTTTTTTTTATTTTCTATTTTATTTATTTTTTATTAAAGGTATTTGTATTGTTTTTATTGTTTCTTAAATACAATTTAGATTGAATAAAGGTTTAAATATGATAAAAATAAATAAAATAAAAATAATTGTTATATTATTGTACAGTTAAAGGTATTTCGATGATTAATACAAATGTTTTTAATTTAATTTACTATTGAATTAATTGAGTAATTGATGATTGAGACAAATTGTTTATTAAAATTCTTATTATCCATTTTGAGTCATTATTATAATATAGTTTCATATCGTTTAAATGCGGTTAGTATAAGCATTTTCTTCGTTTTTTTTCTTTATATTTTAAACAATTAAATTGTCTTGACTGTGAATAACCTGGCAAAACAAAGAACAATGCGTTAACATAGTAAAAATCATAAAACCGTATAATTTTTTATATTTTAAAACAATTAAAATATTTATATTTTAATTAAAATCAATCAATGAATTGTGTATTAAAATTGTTTTTATTATTTTTATAACAATGCGAATTTATAAAAAAAAAAAAAAAAATTATCAACGCCCGATTTTTATATATTTTAAGCTTTTTATTTCACAAAAGCGATTGCATGAAATCAATACTATTAGTTACACCTTTTAACGTGTCTTTATTAATAAATTATTTATTATTTTTATTTCTTTTAATATTAATTATTGCTATTTATAGGGAACGGGGAGTAACAAAATATATATATATATATTAAAATTAACACATAATGCAAAATAATAAAAACAAAAAAAAACTTTAAGCGTAACAAATAATTTCATTATAGTTTTTTGCTGTTGAATTTTTACTTTATTTTGTTGTCTGCATATGTAAAAAAAAAATAAATAAACTTTACTTAAAGTGTCTATATATAAAGCTTAAAAAAACATTTATTAGCAGCTATTTATATTATATTTAAATTACTGTTAATATAACTTAAGTTAATAGTTATATTTTTATATTTAAATGCAATCGAATCGATTGTTTTCTTACCATCGTTCATTTTAAACATTTACGCAAATTGCTAAATAAACTATTTTTATAGTTTCACACATTATCACGCTATGTATGGTTAATTTTCTTTTTCTTTTAATTTTAATTTTTTTTCTTACTTATCTTAAACATGTTCTTTATTTATCATTAAAAGAAGTAGCAACATTTAACTGATAAATGCATTTACAAAACAGAACAAAAAAAAAAATGAAAGAAAAGAAAAATATGTTGTAAGAAATTTGTTCGGCTTCAATGAAAACTGATTACAAATACATAAATTGTTTAGATTTTATTTTCATTTTCTGCATTGCATACGATTATGTCTTCAGCATGTAACAAAGTCATTGAAATAAAAACAAAATGTAAAGAAATATAATTAAAAAACTGTGACATTAAAAGAAATAAAAATATTACAAAGAAATTGTAGAAGTAGAATTAATTTAAAATAAAAGGGAGTTAAAAGGTAATTAAGATGCATAGCATCTTACTGCATACAACAGTATGCATTTATTTTTTAATTAGTTAATAAAGAAGAAACTAAGAAGATATTTTGCATTTAATATTTAATGGAACAAAAAAAAAAAATATATGAAAATACCTGATAGGGTAGATTATTTATTTATTCAAAAAAAAAAACTCCAAATACCACTAGAAAAATAAATAAATTAAAAATAAACAAACTATGCGGCCACCAAGCAAACAAATAAACCAACAAAAACGAAAAATAATAAAAGCATTAATCAAGCGTAAAAAATCGTTTTTTCATTTTTTTATTTTTTATTATTTTCATTCTATTTCCTGGTCAATAGAATTTTTTTTTTTTATTTCGGTTAAAAACAAAAGAATAATATTATGAAAAACGGGGAGAAAAATAAAATGCAGTCAGTTGGTTCTCGTTATAAAAAAAAAAATTCTTATTGTGTAGGTAGTTTTGCGGTCCGAGTAATGGCAAGCTGTTGTTTGTTAATTTTGTTTGTTTAACGAATCGGAGGTAAGTTAAAGGTAAATATATATTTTTGGTTAATATGAATTATCTGATAATTTTCTGTGTTTAATTTACAAGATAAAAATTGTAGTCATCTGTTGTTTATTTTTTCATCAGTAAAAAACATTTATAATGGATATGATTTAGTTGTTTTATTTTATTTTTGATAATGATACATCGACCCTTGGCTCCAGACAACCTAATAATTATTTCACTTCATTTATAATCTAAAATTTAGAACAATTTATTAACAAAAATATTTAAAGAATTTAATCGATTTGATTCATTTTATACTTTTCAAATTATATTACTAATGATACTTAACGTTATGACTGCGGTTAATTTATAGTATTTTAAAGAGATACATCAGTTAGTAGCGTATAAATTTATTTTTATTAATAAATTAATAATAATTCTAAATGATTTTAATCTTTTATTTTATTATTAATTAAAGTTTGTTACAATATTGTCCAGAAAAAGAAAATACATATACTTATCCTTTATATCATTTTCATAAGTGACAATAAAATAATGCAAAATATAAATAATAAAGCAAATTTAATGATAATAATAACAAAGATCATAAATCTTAATGCTGGTTAATAAAATCAACAAATACTTGTAAATAAATAATAATATCAAAATGAAAAAATATATACAATATTTGACATTAAATAACAAGAATTATTATTATTATTATTTTTCTTCTTCTACTTCATTTTATGCCTCGAAGGTTTTAATTTTATTTAATTTTTTTTTTCTTCTTTTTATAACATGAAATTACTAACATTATTTAACATAATAATTTGCATGTGAATTTATGTTTTTATTAAAGCATAAAGAAGAAAAATAATAATAATATTAAAATTAAGTAAAGTGGAGTAAAGTGCTTCAAGATAAAATGATGGTCAACCTCTTGTGTGATCCTTAACAATATAATAAGAGATGAATTTAAGCAATGAATATAGCAATGAAAAAAAAAATACTTCATAAATGCAACGATCATCATTTGTGATCGTAATTTGCATTCATTTTTTTTTTTTTTACTCTGCATTATCGTTACTATAAATTGTTTAAGAATGAATATTATGCTCGTTTTTATTTTTATGTATACTAAGTAAAACCCTGAAACTCTTTTAAAAATACATAACTTGACTTAATAATAATTTTATTTTTTCTGTTAAATTCATTAAACTTATTATGGACCACGCCTGTGCGACAAACCCCACACATCACATCGCGAATAACGAATCATCTTACATCTCTTTATATAATTTATAATAATAATATTTACTTTTTTTTTTTTGTTATTATTATTATTTTAACAAAGTCAAATATACAGCAAAAAAAAAAATAATAAACATAACAAATTAAAGATGATGATAAAAGATGTAATCATTTATCGCTGAGAAATTTTTGTGTAGAAAAATAAAAAAATAAATAAACAACTTGATTCTCTTTATAAAGAGAAAAAAAAACTAAATTATTTTTGAAACGAATGAAAAATTTGAAATCAAAACCAGCTTTTAAGCATCTTTTTGCATTTATTTTTTTTTTCGTTTCTTTGCTTAATTTTGTTTTTATCCATTTTATTTCATAAGATTTAAAATAAGAAAGAAAAAAAAATATAACATGACTAGAGTTTTGTTTGCTGATACTGTTTCTGGTTGTTGTCTTGCTGTTAATGCTGCTGCCGCACAGTGTTCTTTCCTTATTCTTTTATTATTTATTTTTTTCTTCTTCTTCATAATTTATGTTATAAATATATATATATTTATTTTTTTATCGATATATTTTTATATAAATTATTTTTTCCTTATATTCATTTAATGTTCGCGAGCACATTACATTTTATATATATAAATTCATCTTGTATTAAATGTATAATGACAGCAAATTAGTCGCGATATGATTTATGTCGTTAGTTAACTGTGAGCGCACGTTTGTTGTTAATAAAAATGTTAAAAAAAAAAAAATAAAATAAAATAAAAAAAAAATGTTAAGAAAAAAGAAAATAAACTTTTCTGCGTTATTTGTTTTGCTTGGATTTTTATTATAAATTTTCTCGTGAATTTCAATAAGCTGAATTTTATTTTCTTTATTTTTGCAGCAAATAGATTTAAATTATAATCGTCACGAAATGGTCTTTATTTTTTTTTTCTTTGTATTTAAACGTATATTTCTCAGTTTCTTTCTGTTTGCGTTTTGATGTTTTTTTGGGAAAATATTTCTTTTTTTTTTTTTACACAAAATAAAAATAAAAAAAAAAAAAACAGAACTTTAAAAAAATATTTATGATAAATACACAGGGTAGGAAAATTATTGGTGGCGTCTAGACGTACACCATATGGTGGTTAGTATTGTTGGTTTTATATATTTTTTTTTTTTTATCATTTATTTGTTTTATGCTTTGCTATGCTACTACATATATCCGGCCGGCTTTGTTACAAGTTGCTGACCCTATTGCATGGTTAAAATCAACGCACAATCCACTTTTCTGTCAATAGATAACCATTAATAATAAAAAAAAATATGCTTAGCATTTCAGTTTATTTAGCTACATTACATTTTTTTGTATTTTTTCTTTTTTTTTTTTATTCTACTGTACAGTAATAAAACAGGCAGGAGGGTGGCAAATAGTGTGGCACGCGATTATCTTAAAAGAAAAAAAATAATAATAATAATAAAAATTACGTGATCGTGCGGTAAACAACCTGCTACCACGTTTCTGCTTTATAGAATATCTGATTCCATTGTTTTATTCTTCAATCAGTTCTTCTTTCATTTTATTTTTTTTTATATCTTTAGTAATTTTAATCAAATCCTTTCCTTATTCTTATGTTCATTTTCGTTCATCCATTTGTGTTAATTTTTTTTTTTACTTTTCTACAACGTAAACTTAATTGAAACGATTTAACACGTGCAAGCAAAACCAATGAAACGTAACGAATATTGAATCAATAGCAATTATATAAACCCCATGCAGTATTCTTTTTTTTTGTTTAAGGATTGGACCATTTTTACCCCAAACAACTGTTGTTGTGTGTGACATCTTAGGAGGTCTAAATATATATTTAATTTTTTTTTTGGCTTAATGTAATCAGCCGCATCATCGTTTTTAAAATGATTTTTATAATTTTCTTATTTTTTCTTAAATAATTATCTCTTTATTCGCTATATTATGTTACAGGGTACCAGAGAAACATTTCAACCATACGCCACGAGCCATATGCACTTTTATACAATATTGTTACAGGTTTTGTGTCTTTATCTTGTTGTTTTCCTTTGTTTTTAATTTAAGGTCTGTGTGGGTTTCTTATTTAATTTTTTTTTTTCATTTTTATCTTTTGTTTTTGTATAAAAGAAATGAAAATGTGAAAAAAAGAAGAAGAAAACCCAACAACAACAAAACTTGCCTCATCATTTCTATGCAGTAAAAGTCTCAAGAAGTTACATTAAAGAAGTCATCACGTTTCTGCATAAAAGAAACCATAGACATGGTTAATCATAATAAATAAATAAAATTACTCATCTTATATTATAATTTTCCTCTTCTCATCGTATTTTAATAAAAATTTTATTCTTTTTAAGTATATTTTATGCAATCATTTCAACGGTTATTTCTTATCGTATCTGTGTGTACTAGTTTAATGATTTTTTCTGTTTTATTATTTCGCGGTTTCTTGTGTAATTTTATTCAGTTTTTTTATTTATTTTATTTTTTTCGTTGTTGTTAAATTATAAAGAAAACCAAATAAAAAAATATTCCTGATTGATATCAAAGAATAATATTTATACGAAAAAACTGTAGAAGAAGATGAAGTAAATTTGTTTGTTTATTATTCGACATAAATGGAGCAGACAATAAAAAACAATTGAAAAATAAAAAACAATAAAACTATTGCCGAAAAAAAAAAATAAAATAATAATGAAATAAAAACAGCATTGAGACCGGTAAAGTATTTATTGGGGAATTTATTTCATTTTATCCGTAGTCCAGTCAGATACCAATATCGCGTTACTAAATGATCAGGAATTCGAATTCGAATAAAAACATTAAGCGGTTAATGCAAAAAAAAAAATAAATAAATAAATAAAAATCGAATAAGAAACAAAGCTGCTAAGCTAATAATTTTAATATCCTCGAACCATGTCAATGTTTATGGATAGGAAGAAAATGAAAATAAACTCAGCAAACCGAACAAATGATTTATGCTTCGATTTAGTTTTCTTTCTTTTTTATTTTATTTATTTTTCTGACTTAAGTTATTTGCTTTGTTAACTTAAAAAGCAAATAAAAAAAAACAAATAATAATAAGAAGTAGAAGAAGAAACTAAAGAATCATCTCAGGTATTTGTGTGTTTGGTTTTGTTAATTTTTTTTTTATTATATAATTTTATTTAACAAACATTGGAACATGAAAAAGCAATGAGAAAATAAAATCTCTGACAGACACTTGTGAAATTTTTTATTGCAATTTTCGCGGTGTGAATTGTACACCCAGCAAAAATAACCACAGGATGCCAAAACTAAGACGGCATTGATTCCAAAGTAAAATGTTTTATTTTTATTTATTTTCTTTTTCTTTTTTATCAAATGCGGCAAAATCTTTTTTACTTCTAATAATAAAAATAAAAAAGGAATTGCAATCTACTTATTTTTTATTTTCGCTTTGCTTTCCTTTGCTATGCATTATTATTCTTCTGAAATTCTGAAAAGAACTGACTAATAGTGATCCAATTTTTATTATTTAACAATTTTATGTTCATTTGGTTTTTTCCATTAAGCTAAAGGCGAGATATCTGCTTGAACTTT
This sequence comes from Ptychoptera contaminata, assembly GCA_963942525.1. NCBI lineage: Eukaryota > Metazoa > Arthropoda > Insecta > Diptera > Ptychopteridae > Ptychoptera > Ptychoptera contaminata. Next base: position 39,811,250 of record OZ012636.1, on the reverse strand, counting down.
TTTGCTTCCAAAACACACAAAACGCATCGAATTCAATATAATTAAAATTATTTACTTTTAACCATGAGTTGGTTGTCTGCAAAATTTATTTCTTTGCTTTATTTTTTTTTTTATATTTTTTCAGGAATACATGCTGAGATACTGTGCAAAAATTAACTACAAACAACCCATTTAATGTATTTAACTTCTCCTCTTCGTTTTCATTTTCATTTCTTTATCCATTATTATTTATTTTTTCATTTATCTTTGTATATTCTACGTGCAATATATGATGTGTGAAGTTTCATTCCGTTTATCGTGTTGCTACTGTTCGTATTTTTTATTAATATTATTATTATAATTTTTTTATTAATATGACGTGCGATTTATGCAAAAAAAAAAATTATTCATATTATATATTTAAAATTGGTACATGATGCTTTGATTATTTTAAGATGACAACGCAATGATGACAATGTTATTTCATCTAAAAACGAAATTAACTTTTAATTTAAAAACGAACAAAAAAAAAAAAATAAAACGCTAAAACGGAAAAGGATTACATCAAAAGATATAAAAGAAAATAAAAATCAAATAAATAAAGATTGAAATGTGACGATAAGGCGGAAACTTATTTCCGTATGTGACGCGTTTTTAATTATTTTATTTTTTTTTATGTATAAACTAAAGACGTGTTGTTTGTTGTCAATGGTAAAGTGGAAGAATGCATTTTTATAAATCAAAGAAAAGAAATGAAAAGAGATTTCTTTTTATAATATAAACAAAATAAGACATATGACATCCACCTGTTTTACTTCTTCTTTTTTATATAATTTTTGTATGAAAATTACGAAAAATACATTACCAAACGTACAACAAATTGAAATTCCAATAAAATAATTTTTCTTCTTTTCTTATAACGTTACATTACTTCTCTAAAAGGGGAGAAAAATGTTTTATATTTTGTCATCAACAGTCCACACATAAAAATAATTTTTTTTTTTTAATCAAAACAATTTTAATTACAAAATTCGATTAACAAAATAATAATAAAAAAAAAACTTTTCTTTTTTTCCTTTTAAATCATTATATTTAATGATAAATATACAGCATCAATGCCGAAAGGTGCATTTTAAAAATTAACAAACCGATTTTACTCGTAATTTGTATCAGCCGCTAACAAAAACACACAAAAAAAAAAAACAGAATCGTTTTGTGATGGAGAAAAAAAAAATTGTTTATTATTTTTCCTCAGTAAAAATGTCGAACACTAAAACGTATTTGATGTTTGGTTAAAATCGTGTGTTTTCATTTCTGTTTTTGTTTTGCTGAAAGAAATTTATTGGTTTTTCGTGCATTTAAACTGATGCATATTACCACATTATGCTATTTTATTGTCTGCTTAAAGATGTTTAAAAAAAAATAAATTATTTACCTTAAACAACAATTGTTGCATTACTTTAACTTTACCATTATTGCTTCGATGAAACAATTTTGTATATAAATTTTTTATAAGAAAAGAAATGCAAAATACAAAAAAAAAAGATGAAAGTTTGCGATTTTCATAAAAACACGAGAGAAAAACCAAAAATAAAATCCTCAATATATTTGTCACAAAAATTTTAAAGGAAAAACAATGTTAACGTAACATTAAATAACTTTATGCTTTGCATTAATACGTTTAAATATACGTAATTTAAATTTGATTGTTTCAAAAAAAAGAAGGTAAAAACCGACCATAAAATATAATAAAATGAACAGCAACACTATATTATACCAATCCATTTCAATTCATCAACCCATAAACACACAATTGTAACCTTATTAATTAAATTTAATTTAATTTAAATTAATTTAATTTTAGTTTTCTTTTGTATTTATATTATTTTACTTTTTTTCATTAGTATTATATTTATGGGTTTAGGCATTTTACTCACACAATGCGTGATCAAAACAAATTAAAATATAATTATTTGTTTTTTCTTTTTTTTTTTCATTTAATGTGATAATAGTTGAATAAGTGACGTTTTGGGTTTATATATGTGTTTATAAAATTTATTTTTCATATAATTCCTAAACCAAAAGTGTTACGAATATATATATATAGTAAAACTACCGAGCTTAGCTATTTATTTTAATTGCACGATAATAAATATAAAAAAAAATACAAAAATTAATTTAATAAAATAATAGCCAAGGGCGTTTTATTTATTTATTAGTTTTGTATAATATAAATTTTCTATTCTTATATGTTATTTAGAAAAAAAAAAAACAATAAACATATTTATTACGAATCATATTCTTAGATTAAGGATTAAGATTTAAATTTTATTAATAAATAAATAAGACTATAATTCGCAAAATGTAGTTTTTAATGGTTCTTCAGTGGTAGACTATATTTCGATTGAAGCTTTAATTAAATTTTGGCAAAAGTAGCCTTTTAGCTTATATAAATGTTCAAAAAAGTAGAAATTGTAAGCATCGTATCAAACAAATGGCTTCTAAATAGTAATAGTTGAATATTCATTAATAAATTTCTATTCAAAAAAACTTAGTTTTAAGCTGTACGGTTGATAAGACAGGTAGTTATTTTGTCCTTAAATCGGTTATTTCATTTTAATTCTAAACATATACAATATTGAACATTATTCATTTCGTTATTTTCTTTATTTTTAGGCTTTTATTCATAAAATCTGATTAGGATCCAGTATGATTCTATAAAAGTTATTCCTAATGGAATAAATACTTAATAGAATCTATGTTTCTAGATTTACTTATGTAAAATTATTTTAAATATTAATGCATTACTATAGTATTTCGTACAATATATCACAGAAATTTATAATCAAACAAATGTAGCCTTGCAAAGCTACTCAAAATGCTAATATTTGTAATCGGATTAAACTAACAAATAAATAAAAATCTCTTCCAAAATAAATATTAAATTCGAATAAAAAAATTAACAACAAAAACGTAAATAATAACGAAATAATAATAATAAGAAAAGATTCGCGTATACACAGAATCCAATGTGTCTTGTCTAATTTTTATTTTTATTCATTCAAATGTTGTTATTACATGTAATAATAAATATATTTATATTTTAATATGAAAAGAAACACATAAGTTTAATGAGAAAACGTACCAATAAAATATAATAACAATATGGTAAAGGTGTGTGTTGTTATTTTGCGCGTGATACTCGACGTCGCTGTTGGATACCGCAGCGGGATATTAACACGCAAAATACGGGATAAATCAAATAAGAATTTTCGCTTTTCATATATACATTTTTTCATTTGTATTTATATATATTTATTTTGCACAATTTATTTGTGAATTATTTTTATTCTGTCTATTTGATTACAATTGTTATTAAATTAATTGAAATGAAATTAAATTAAATTGTTTTTTTTTTTTTTTATTTATTTATTATTTTTTGATTAGAAAAAAAAATTATTAAAAAATAAATAATAATAATAAAAAAAAACTGTAACGTGTGAGAAATAGTTACTTGTTACCTGTTTTATTACTTCATGGAGAAATATTTTCTTACCTGTCTAAAGTGCAAAGTATGCTCGTTGCTGGTTTTTTTTTTTAACCATTATTATTATTTTTCAATATTTATTTCTTAAATATTAATTTTTTTTTTTTCATTGTGCTTATTGTTTTAATTTGACCATGAAGTGGTAGTTATCAAGTGAAAGTTTAATTATTAAAAATGAATAAATTTCTCATGATCTATATAGAACGAAAATAAAAAATTAACAATAAAACGTGACAAAATACGAAGATAAATTAAATAAAAAATGCAAAATTAATTTAATTTTACTTTTACCTTTTATTGATTTTATCACATTTTATCACCTTTTTTTAATATTTATTTAATTCGTTTTCTTAAAACAATAAAATGATTTTCTTCATGCTTCAGATTATTAATCAAGAAAAACAATTCATAGAAATTTAATTATTTATATTTTTTTATTATAATTATTATTGGTACTTAATTTTAATGTTTGCAAAAATATTCGTTAAAAATAAAAAATTGATTGTGAATAAAAATTAACAACCTGAATAACCATTAATGTTAACCAAAGAATATAAAGTAAAATAAATATAAATATAAAATTTGCAATAATAAAATAATAATGAATTAAATAAACAACAATAATAATAATGTATAAAAAATAATAATAATATTAATAATAATAAACAATTCATTGAATTAAAAAAATAAAAACCAAAGCAAAAATGCTAATTTCATTCCAAATACATTTTTAAATTTAATTTATTAATTATTTACGTAATAATTTTTACTGCTTTTTTTTAATTAAATAAATAAATAAAGGTAAATCTGTTGTTAAGAGTCTCTGCATCAATTACGCATATATAGGTAAAAATAAATTTTAAATAACAAAAATTCACTGCATTATTGCAATTCGGTTGTGTGCATCGAGTTTAATCAATTATAATTCTATGTGAAAAGTCCACAAAAAAAATTCTTTAATTCAAATAATATCTGTAGGAAGTGTTAATTAAATACATTTTAATTAGATAATTTTTTCTTTTTGGTCTATAAAAATAACAAAACAAAAGAAAAAAAAAGAAAAGAAAAGAAATACCGCTTTTTTACTTTTCAAAAAAACACAAAAGAAAAAATTAACAATTTCAAAAATTAATAAAGTAAACAACAATCAAAACAAAATTACCAAAATAAGAAACTAAATAAGATACAGAACTGAAGAAGGTGAAAAAAATAAAAGAAATAATAATATTCACGTTGTAACATATAAGTTTAAATTAAATAATTATTCTTCCATTAAACAATTTTCATTTTCAGTGTAGCTAGTTTTGGTTTCATAAACAAATAAAACAAAAACCAAAAAAATAAGATCTATATGGTATATGAATAGCTTGTAAACGTGAAGCTTCTTTTGTAATATAATAAAACATTCTTACTGTTAAAGAAAGGGCAAATTAAAATTATATGAAAATTTCAAGCGCAATTATTCAATTAGAACATTTTGCCTTAATTAAACGAAAAGAACAAAGCGGTATACACCCTAATTTTCAAAAAAATAATTTTCACATATATAGTCATATCTCTATGATGTTTTTTCTTGCGTTATAATTTCATTTCTTCTGTTTTTTAATAATTATTTTTTTCACTATAATTAGCTACTTGATACTAACACAATAATATTGTTCATACTACAAAGCGGTATGGTTTTTGTTTATTTTATAATTAGGAGACCAAGAAACAGAACATAAAACTAGAAAAAAAATAATGAAGCAACACGTGCCTGAGAAAAAACTCTCAAACATTCGAATCAAATAAATAAATAAATAAACCCTTGTGTTGTTATTTTATTTTATTATTATTATTTTTTTTAATTCAATAAGTTACATTTGGAGAGGAACTGTAACATTTTTCGATCAAAGTAAATGAACAAATAAGGGTTGAATTTATTAGGTCAAGTACATTTAGCCAATTACATTGAAAATTTTATGTTTTTTACTCAACTTTTTGTTATATTGTAAAAAAAAAAAATTCATTTTTTTCCGTTTTGTTCAAATTTTAATTGAAAAATCGGTCAAGCTTTTATAAAGGTAATTCCGGTTTTCTTTAGCCCTATTATAATTTTTTTTTTTGCTTTGCTTTTTGATAAAACATTTTCTCATGTTATTTTAATATTTTTTTTTTAATAATTGCTGGTTGGCTTATTTTTCTGTGTGTGTTTTTTAAAAATAATAATAAATTTGTACAAATATTGCTGCAGTATAAATTGCTTTAGGTTATCTTATATTTCCTATAAAGTATCTATTAATTTTGTTGATGAAAAAAAAAAATATGTATCTGCTGTATGATGATGATTTTTTCTTTCTTTAAACATAAAATGAGTTTTATTATGAATAAGCTGCTGCAGCTATTGCCTCTTTTGTTATATTATAAACTAATAAAGTAACCAAAAAAAAAACCTCAGTAACAATAATATTACGAAGCATCTAAATGAAAATCCTTTGACCTGAAACTATTTTATAAAGTTCTTTTTTTTTATTATTTGCTCTGGTTTATATTTTATTTTGGTTTATTATGCCAATGGCGCATGTTTATTGTTTAAAAAACTCATCTATTTTGTTACTCCTTTTATTTTAATTCAAAATTTATTTTAACACATAGTATGGTTATCAGATTATAAAAATTGTTGACCAAATATTATAAAGAATTTATATTGTGGTTGAATTTTGTTTACCTGTGCGTTCCTTTGAAGTTTAAGCAGAAAAACTCTTTATTTTTCGCCATGTAATATTTGCACACATATAACCAATAATAAGAATTTTTTTTTTCTTCCATAAAAAATTATTTTACAAAGAAAAGGATTTCTATCTATTGTTGTTTTATTTTTTTTAATCCTTTACAACAAGCCAACCGACAAAAGAAAATCCTTTTCTGTTTTTTTTTTTTTGAAACATATAAAGAAAATCATTTACAGTTGGATTTTATGTTACTTTATTAATCATAATAATAATAGAAAAATAGAAACCACTGTGTAAAATTGTAAAGGATTGCAATGTATTTACCACAAGGGACTACAAGTATTTTTCGGTGTTACTCTTTGACGAGTACATTATCATTATGCTCTTTATTTGCTTTTTAATTTTTTTTTTGAACATATTTGTTTGGTTGAACATAATTTTTCTAACAATTAAAATTATTTCTCCATAGGGGTTATAAGTAAATATACAAAGAAAATTAAAAAAATAATAAAAATAATATGAGAAAAGGATATTAATGTTATGAGATGAACAAGCATAAAGATTTTATTCTATTTACTATATGATTTAAGTAAATTATTATTATTTAATTTAAATGTGTGCAAATGAAATGTGCATTTCAGGGTTTGTTCTTAAAATTTTAATGAATTAATACAATGAGTTAGTTTTTTTTTTTATTTATTTAATTTTATTCTTGGTAAAGTAAATAACACTTAACAATACTTGTAAAAACTTTAAAATGATTAAAAGATTACGTGCAGACATGTAGAAAATAGGGTTTTTTTTTTTTTTTTGTTTAACTTAAGTTGATTATTTTAATTTATTTTCGCTTCTTCTGTTTACATTATTGTCTTCACAATTTAAACTATATTATGTAATTGTCGTTCTAGTTTAGATTTAGTCAACAATTGATTTACTTTATTTAAATATTTATTTAGAAAATTTGAATGGATAATCTCTTTATAAATCTAGTTAACAAACAATGTAGTTGAACAGAATAATGTCATGATTTTTAAATGTATAAATAATTTTGGCTACAAATATAATTCGTGATTTTCGGACAATCCTTGAAAATATAATATTTTTCAGTGTTGTGTACGACTTTCAATAAAATTAATAAACAAAAACCTTTACAACTTTTATTTGCCACTGTGTTCTGTCTATTTTTTATTCTATTGATGATTTTCTTATTTAATTAAGTCTTTTTTTCTCAAAACAGAGTATATTATTCGCTTGAGATCATCAATTCCCACATTGAGTAGAAAAATATAAACAAAAAATAAAGTGAATAATGGTAAAAACTGTAAAGGCTTTAAAAGGAATACAAAAAACCTTCGAAATAATGGTTAGAATAAAAACCAATAAGTCATTTGGTTCAAATTAATCAAAAATAATAATAAATAATGAATAATAATAATAATAATAAAAAGTTGCACCGTCACCTCGTCAATGTTTGTCAAAAGATCGAAAGAAAATTTAAATCATAAATTTTGTACAGGGATAATACAGGACGCCAGCTGATTTTGTAAAAAAATTTCCATCGATGATTTGTCTTATCTAGAAATTGTTTTTTAAATCTTATCTCTTGTCTTTAGAAAAATAATAATAATTTTATTTTTCTCATTCTCATATAGGGGCAGTTAAGTAAATCACATCGTCATTGTCAGGTGGTTCCGACAGTCTGTTGAAAATTCCTTCAAATATGTTTCACGATTAATAATATATTTATATATATTTTTAATCGCATTTTTTTTTATTATTTCTATAACAATAAATTTGCATTACTTCTAAAGCATTTTATGTTCTTTAAACAATTTTATTACAATTTTTATTTGTGCAAAAAAAAAAGCATAAATAATAATAAAAAAAATACAAGATGCAGTTAGCGAGCATAGCAATCATAAAATAAACGATAAATATTATATGAATGTACTCACTGAAAAAACGATAAATAAACAACGGAGTCATAAAGTCAATAAAATAAATAATGCTAAAAAAAATAAAATTCAAATAATATTTCTCATCTTATTAAATAATAAGAAAAAAAAAACGAAATATTAAATAAGAAAACAGAAGATAACTTTGCTGGATATTTTTTTGTTGTTAACTGTAGCGCACCAACAAATCATTCACAATTGTATCTCATCCGAATCTTTAATAATTCTTTATTTTTTCTTATTTATTATTTTATAGTTTTGATTGATGGACCACCACAGTGTCTTAAGAATTAAATAATAATGTTTATATTGGGCGCAATAGTTATGTTTTTATTTTTTATTGTTATTATTATTATTATTCTTTTATGACTCGCACAAAATACGTTGTTACTTCTTCTTTTTTATCTTCATTTGTATTTTATCGTCTTCCTTTTATTTTTTATTTTTTACTTATATGTTTCATGTTATTTGTTGCCTTTCAATGTACACATACAGTACACTTTTATTTATTTATATTTTTCTTGATTATTTATCATTTCAATAAATTATAATTTTGTTATTTGCTTTTACAATTTTCTTCTTTTTTTTTTTTTTTTTGATTGCTTATTATTTATATTTTTAAATTAATTTTAATTTATCGTTTTTCGATTTTGAAATAATGTTTTCTGTTGTGTAATAAAAATGGTAAATATATTTGATGGTTAGCATTACGCCACTTAAAAAACACCAATGGGGGTACAAAATCAAATTAAAAACCATAAAAAAAAATTTTTGTGTGTTTTAATAATAAAATAATTGATATCTAATTAAGATTTTTGTGCATCAAATGGCGGCATTAACTGTTGAAAATTTTAAGATATGAAACTCATTGAGTGTATTTTTTAAACTTATTATTGAGATACTTTTTTTTTAAATTCAACGTAAGATTAAATGATTCTTTAAAAAAAAAAAAAAGAAGAGAAAAGGGATTAATTCTTCAACACCAAATTATTGCCTTCATTATTTGCCACGAAATAGTTTAAGAAATAAAAAAAAATTCTTCTCAAAGATAAATACAATTAAAAAGGCTAAAGCTGAAATAAAAAAAAACACAAACAGAATTTTACGATTCGCGTGATAACCTGCTGTGTCTTAAGTTGCGTCTGTCCGTCTTTATTTGTTGAATTTTTATACTATCTCTAAAATTTTTATATAATTTATAATTTTGTTCTTTATGCCTTACCATAAAGATATACTTCTTATTATTTCATTTCTCAATAATTTATCTTAAGCAGTTTAAAGACGCGCGCCTTTAACAAAACGATAAACTAAAATCAAAAAAAAAATAAAAATTCAAAAATGGTAATAAATCATTACTAATTTGTAGGTCACATTGAGGTTTTCAATTGCAATTAGTTTTTTTTTTTTAAATTATTTAAATATTTTTTAATTTTATTGTTTTAAAATAAATATTTTTAACTTGTTAATAAAACGGTGTGTTTGTTGTTAGTGGTGTTGTTATTTTTTTTTTCTTTTTTCTTAAAATTTTAACAACCTTGTTGCCGCGCGTCTCGTTATTTTATTTATTTTTATTTTCATCTTGTTATTTGTAATTGACTTTTGTGTCTTTTATGCTTATTATTATTTTTTGTAAATTTTATGTTGCTGTCGATTTCATTTGTATTTTCTTGATGTTATATTGCTGGCTTGTTACTTTGTTTTCCGTTGTTGTTGTGATTGCTGTTATACAATTGGAATGTCAGATGAAGATGATGGTGTTAAAGCGGCAATGGTGGTGTTAAAGCTTTAACAATATTTTATTGAATATATTTTTATGTTTTTATGAAAGTTATTTACTTAAATCGCGATACAAATAAATAAAAATGAATCAATGATTTCTTATGTATTTACCGTGTTTAATTTGTAACACGTATGTTAAGAAGTGAAGGAGACTATAATATGTGGCTTTTTTTTTGTTACTTTAAACATATTTTTATAGGACAATTGTATAGGCCCAATCGCATGGTAACATAACTGAGTAAAAAATATATATGCCTTAAAGCTTTTAAATAACGATACACCCGGCGTTTTTTTATATTATTTATTATTTTTTATTATTATTATTAGTATTTTTTGGCTTGTTCGCTTTTTAGTTTCGTTGTTTATTGAGAGAATAAATACGGAACGAGCATCAATGTTCAGGAAATATTTTTTAATATTGTTTTGTCCTCAGGGTTTATTTGTTATTCCTCAGACCACTATTACGCTATAAAAAAATAAAATATATATATATATATATGTATAAGAAAACATTGCCTGACAACAATGAAAGACATAATACTAATAAGGGTACAACAGACAGGGAAATAAGAAATTACTTCTAAACTAAAAAAATAAAGTAAAAAAAGATTCCTTGCGTTTCGCGTTTCTAATGCACAATAACAAGACAATCCATGAGCAAGGGCTGATGGGTCACTTTAATAAAGTAAAACATTTCATCATCTCTAGCCAATAATAATACCCCATAACTATTAAGCTTTATTTATATTTATAATTTTTTTTTGTCATCCCTAGATGATAACGATATACGATATACCAAAGGATACAAAGGATGGGTTAAGGAATACCGCACGCCACCACAAAATACATATAAAAAAAAGAGGCATATCATAGTAAGTAAGGATGATTTTTGTTGCTTTTTTTTACTCTATGCATCATTTTGGGGGTGGCAATAAATGGATATGACACAAAAAATGTCTAAATAAATTAAGGGTAAATGCATATTATGTATTGAGTGCACTGAGTAATATCATCATCCCCCTTATGTGTACTTATTTGACTTGTCTTGTCTTTGCCATTTTTATTATAAACAACGTGAAATGTTGAAATACTGTGGAACAACCAAAGGCAAAGGCACTGGCAATAGCAATGGCAACTGAAATGGTATGAGATGTAAAGTTAAATGATTGGCTTTCTTTATCGTTTTGCCTTCTATTTTAATATAACAATGAAACTTTTTATGCTTATTGACAGATAACAGGAGTATGAGTATCTGTAATATTGTAATTTTAATATAACAAACAACCTTTTAACCATGTCAACCCCATACTATGTGTACTTTTATTTTTATTATTTGTTCAACTAGCAGCACTTGGTAAATATAAGTAAAAAAAAAAAAATAAAATCGAATAACGAATAATTTTATATTTTTTATGCTAAATTAAAGTTTTATCCCTAATCATTTTATGTCTAATCCAATCTAAGTTAAAGTAATCACCGCGCGCTGGTCCAGTTAAAAATTATATTGATTAAGTGAGGGAGTGTCAACGTTATTTTTTTTTCTTTCTTATTATTTGATCGATGTGTTGTTTATTTCTAAACATATTACTGATTTCATTCCGATTCACTTGGTTAAATATATAATTTCCAATTTTATACCCAAAATAATAATAATAATATTGTAAATCTGCTGGTATAGAAACATTCAAATGGATATTTTTTTTTCTGTTGGTTTTATGTTGATTGTTGTGTTCGGTTTTCCTCTTTTTAAATATTTTTTTCGCTTCTTATTGTTGTTTTAATCAATACATTACCCACTCATCTGACAAATATTTCTTTATTATTATTAAATTTTTCTTTTATTAGAAGATATGTTTATTTAAAAAATAAAATAATCAAAATAAAAATAAAATATTCGATTACATCTTACTGTTAAAATAGACGCGTCCATATATATTTAATCAAAAAATTGAATCTCTCATCCCTTGTCTAATTTTAACGCAATTCGATTCATTAAAAGAAAAAATATATATAAATTAAATATTCTTCGAACAAGATAATATTTAAGTAAAAGTAATTTCAATATTATCGATAACAATGGTTTATTGTGTGTATATTTTCTGCGTCTTATTTTACATTTCTATTCTTATCAATGAATAATTTTTTTTTTATTTATGCTTTTGCCAAAAATAAAATGATGAAAAGAAAAAATATGGTAAAAACTTTAATAAAAATATTTTAATAAATAAAATGCCCTCAGGGTCTAATATAAAGAAAACTAATAAAATTTATTTAAAATAAATAAATTCTTTAAACAAAATTTGTATATAAAAATAGTGGTTAATTTGTGAGGGATGAGATACGCGATTAATAAAAGCCAATAAAAGTTTATCAATAGTTAAGAAATTTAATTTAAAAAATAAATTTTTGTGTTTTCTAGAAATAGAAATAATACTAATAATAATAATACTAAGAAAGATGCTCAAAATCTTAAATAACAATCAACCATTCCACCCTTATAATTATTATTAAATAACCAAAAATACAAGTCTTGTTGCAAACTCTTGAAAATTTAATTAACAAACATTGGCGGTATTATCGTATAAAAAATTTATTTGTAGTATGATGGCTGATAAAATACAAAAACCGTATCGACCGATCGATACCAAAAATTATTAAATTTAAATTTACATAGAAAATAAAGAACTATGTATATAAAAAGCAAAGAATATCAAAACACTTTAGGGGTAAGTTTAATTATTATATTTAGTCTGGTAACCATCATGAGTTTAACGCATACGAATTGGTTAATTATAGCTAATTATAAATTACATCACCCACTGAGAATGTCTTTCTTAAATAATTTTACCCTTATTTTCTAATGAATATAAAAAGGAATTTCACATAAATAAACATTGTGTGTGATTTTATTTTACATGTAATAAGAAAACCAGTCAATTATTGGCACATTATCAAGATCGTTTCATCTTTGAAATAATTATTTTTTTGTTATTCATGTGAAAATTATTCAAACTTATTTTTTCGTACCTTTTTTACCAGAATTTTCTTTCTTTATTTCGGACAGTTTCGACGGTGTGAATTATTTATTTATTTATTTTATTTTTGTTTCTTTTATTATTTTTATTCATTAATTAAATTTATGTTTATTTATTAATTTACTTTATTTAGTTTAATGGGAAAATTTAGTGTGGCGGACAGAAAACAATCCCCCATTGCACATATATTTTTATTAAAAGAGTAAACTGATTTTCTCTTCATTAATTATGTTGGTGTTGCTGGGTAGCGAGGTGTATTTATTAAAGACAAAAAAAAAATAACAAAATTATAATGCGGGCCGGCCTATAGAGTAGCCTTTAGAATGTATTAAATAAAAATAAATATAAACAACACACGAGACATATATGTGAAAATAAATAATGAGGGTGATAAAGGGAATTGTTTTATTTGTTGTTGTTATGGGGATGAATTGCGAACAATAAGATTCAAATCAAGGCTTTTTGTCTAATTAAATATTAAATCATTTTATTTATTTGTACATTTGTTATTTTTTTTTTTTAAAGGGATATAACGCGATATATCATTGCTTTAGTTAGAGTATACTTTTGTAATGAGGATGAAACTATTTAATTTACATAAACATTATGCATAACTATTTATGATATAAATGTAAAAAAATAAATAAATAATAATCTAACAAAGCGACGATAAACGAGTTGCTCCCTTCGTATGAAAACTTTTCGATTAAATTTTTCCGGTTAAGGATTTTTTGATATATCGTAAATTATAATAATAATAATAAAAATCCATCTAATTTGTATGCATAACTAGATATTGTAAATACTGCAGTGACGCATTTGTCTTTTACAAATAAAAAATAAAAATCCTTTAACTATTTAATTTATTGTTCTATTTCGAGTGGACAGAAAACCCTTTTTACTATATGCTTAAAAAAAAAAAAAATTAAACATTATAAAATAAATAACAATAGTGAAAGTAAAAGTAATGTTAAACACAGGAGTACTTTTGAAATTACCAAATGCAAACACATTATATGTTAAAAGATGACGATATTTGCACAATATATATGTATATTTAAGCATACGGTTTTTACTACGGTTTAACATTACATAGAATTATGTACGTTCAAGCACATCAAACGCGATCACCTTACCCTTCAATATTGTTAAACATAACAAACATACACAAATAGAAATAAAAATAAAATTTACTTTTATTAAACAAAACTACCCTTAAGCTAATAACAAAACCACGTTAATGTTAACGTTAAAGTTTAATGCCAATGATGAAACTGAGGACTGAATATCGACCAATAATAACAGGCATATATATCAGTACAAAAAAATAAATAAATAAACCCTGAGATGATCTTTTTCATTATTAAACAATTTTTTTTTTGGTTTTGTTTTTCTATAAATAATTTTTTTTTTAGAATGATATAAAAGATAAAAAATATATAAACAGGGAGCGTGTAGAACGTTCCATCATATCATATCACATAAATATAAATACGATAATATAAAAATATGTGCAATGTTGTCATATAGTAATGTCTTTAGACTCTGAATAGATGAAATAAAAAGGCACAAAAAAAAATTAAATAAATATAATAATAATAAATATAATAATAATAAAAATATATATATTACACTGATCTACCCCACATCAATCCTTGTTATGTTTAATTCTTCTTTCATATTATTTGTTCCTTTATTTTTCTACTTTTCTGTGACCTCAACCGTCAATTCTGTTGTACTAGATTACCACTGTATTTATTTATAAATTTATTTAATTTTAAATTAATAATTTTGATTGATTTGTATTTTTTATTTATTTATTTTTGATTTAAAATTTATTTTGATTAATTTATTATTAAAAATTTGTATATTTTTTTTTGTGTGTTTGTGTGGCAATCAACCGTTTTTTTTGTTTTTTTTTTAGAATTTTGATGTTTTCCACTTTGTTGTGGCTGAAGATTTCGTTTGTACAGTGAATTGCTTTACCACCCATTGTTTTCATTTTTAGATAGTCAAACATTGCTATGTAGTAGTAGTATATCGCTTACCTTATTTATACAAACACGGTATACCTAAGCTGCGATTACATCAAAATAAAAGTTAATCAAAATCGACAGGCTGAACTAAATTTGGTATCTTGTTACCACGGGCAGACTATATTCTTTGTTGCACATATGAATGAAATTTTTTTTTCTTTCTTATAACAAACTTGAAATAATAATATTTATTTTAAAGTAAAAAGACTTATTTCGTTTGTTACATCATGAGACCCAGAAGATACAATAATAACAAAAAAATAATAAACGAAGCCTTCTTGTATAGTTACAATGGGTAAGGGTTGTCTAATTCTGTAGCAATATATACAAAAAAAAAATATCCTAGCCACTGATCTTATAATAATAATCCTTTTTTTTTCATTTCTTTTTGTTCATCTTTTTTTATTATTGAACGGTGTGGTATTTATTACAGCAACATTACATGCTATAAATGTATATTTTAATTTTAATAATATTTTATCAATCGTAATGCTGTATCCTTTTTTTTATATTATTTATTATTCAACCAGAAGATATTATTAATTTAACTTCGCTCTTTAGTTATATAATAATCTTTGATGAGGTTTTTTTTTTTAAACAAAATGTAAAGTAGACAACAAACGAATGGAAACAGAACTATATATATAATACTCGTATATATATATATAAATATAATAATAAAATAAGCGGCTCGCGGTACAATTTATTGAATTCAGATTAATGTCAAATAATTTTTTATTTATTTATTATATTATTTGAAATTCATTTAAATTGAAGAGTTATTGAACTTTAAATGAATTTCAATCAGTTATTATTATTTTATTTTTTGATTTATTTTCTATTAGTTATTTTTTTTTTTGTAAATAATTAGGGATAAGAATTTGGCCCTTATGTATAAACACAACAACAACGGCCACAAAAAAATAATTAAATAAATAAAAAGCATGAAAAAAATTAAAATGATTGAAGAAAAAAAAAAAAATACAGAAAAAATATTTCAGCTCAATCAAAACAATTAGTAACGGATATTGCGTTAATTAGTTTAATTTTATGGTCTACCAGATATTAAAGAATTGTTTTTAAATAAAATAAATAAATATGATTATTTTTATTTTCTTTAAATAAATAATTACTATTCTCTCCCTACAGAGATGATTGCGTCATACACAAGTGTAGTTATACAGTTTTATTCATCTGGGAATAAATACTTCTGCAATGTCTACTATTTGCCGCTTCTTGACTATTATTATTATTATTATTATTAACTTTTGGTTTGTTCTCAAAATTTATTGCAAAAACTATTACACCGTATTTATTTGTGTTATTTGTACTAACACCCGAGTCCCACTTTAACCACATGTTTTAATTTATTGTTTATTCCACTATAATCAATCTTTAATCTCGATGCTTATATTCTACTTTTTTTTTCGACTTATCTTTTCTACATGACTGGATTATTACTAATATTAAATATATTTATATTCCTGTTTGTTGAAAATTAAATCGATTTGCTAGAAAGTCATAATAAATTTATGTTTTCTTTTTTTTTTATTATAAACAAATCATATTTACTGTCGTTTTTCCCTTGAATTATTTTCGGTTTTATTATTTATTTATTATTAATATATATTTTCTCATTTGATTTTGTTACATTAGAATAAATAATAATTTTTATTATTATTTTTTGTTTACACTAAT
This sequence comes from Ptychoptera contaminata, assembly GCA_963942525.1. Taxonomy (NCBI): domain Eukaryota; kingdom Metazoa; phylum Arthropoda; class Insecta; order Diptera; family Ptychopteridae; genus Ptychoptera; species Ptychoptera contaminata. Next base: position 39,794,510 of record OZ012636.1, on the reverse strand, counting down.
CACATTGGATTACTGACAAAACAAAATCTCATTAACAATAAACAAATAATAATAATAACATATGCCCAAACATAAAAAATAGAAAATTCTTGAATAGAATTTCAATAAATAATTTTCATTTTTCAATTCTATTCGGTTTCATTTCATTTCATTAAATTTTCTTTAAATGTTTTTCTAGCCCTTCGGTTTATTTAAGGTTTTATTATGTCGTATTAAGGCAAATACTAGAGTAAAAAAAAATATTATTAACTAACTTTAAAATCAGTTAATAATATAAGAATTTTTTTTTATTATATAAATTTAAAGATTATTTATAAATAGACATTTGGTTAACATTTATCATATAGAATTAAGAAAACAAAATGAAAAAACGGAAGATAAATACACCGAAAAAAGCCAATCATTATAGGAATCAATGCTTGGCAAGTTTATTTTATAATAATTTACATAAAAAACTCTTTTTTTTCTCTTGTAATTTTTAATTGTTAATTTTTGTAAAAAAAAATAGGGTTAAAACAACAAAATTGATGTCGGTTAAAATCAGTTTAAATTATTATTATTATTATAAACAAACATAGAGAGAAAAAATTATTATTATTATTAGTTTAATTTAGATTTTAGTTATAGATTTATTTTCTATATGTAACATTTTATCAAATTAAATCAAATAAAGTTTTATTACCCTTGTTTTAAGTCGTTAAATTATTTCTACTTTTTTATTTTTCAAATTAATCATTAAATCTAGGATAAAATTAAATAGAAACAAACACACCAAATTAATAAAATAAAAAGAAAAAAGTGAAAGTAATTAAACATGAAAGGTATAATTAAAAACAAATAATGTCAACAAATCTGTGTTTAATTTATCTAAGTTAATTAATTGAAAAAGGTTTTATATAAAGTGTTTTTTGTTATTATTATTATTTTTAGCTGTTTAGTGATACTCTGATTGCCTTATTTTGATTAATTTTTATTTGTTTTGGTTTTCTTTTAGAAGCAAAAAAAATAAACCAGCAAAAACCATTTTTAATCAAGAATATTCAATGACAAATCGTTATCGTTTAATGTTAGATAATTAAATTTATCGTTTGACGTTAAAAAAAAGGAGAAAATATATTTTAGACCTTTTCTAATAAAATTTTAAATAAACAATTTAATAATTTTCTATTGATTGAAAATGTTAATTTTATAAGATAACGATGATCTGTTACATTTATCGAATCCATAATTATCATTTAAAAAGCAGGAAAACACTGATAAAATGTATCACAAATACTAATCCTTTATCCCTTTAACAGTGAAATAATGTGTAATCGTGATTATATTTTATTCATAAATTAGAATTAAATCATTTAAATAACGTTTATATAAAAAAAAGTTAAACTAAGCCCCCTGCTAGTATAGTAAAAATAACAAAAAATAAACTTAACCAAAAACTACTTAACATTTACATACTCGGTTCGCTTTTTTTCATTTAAATCATTTTTAAATTATGCAATTTAGTGTTGGTAAATTTTTAGATATAATATATATATAATATTTTTTTATTTTATGTTTAATATCCTCAACATCAATGCGTAGTCACATCTTGTGTTTGTCTGTTTTGTATGAAATAATTTTTTTGTGCTGCTTAACCATTTAGGCTATTTTAATAAAATTTAAATAATTTTTTTTTTCTACGTTGCTGCAGCATCTTGATTAGAACAAACAAATATCAGACAGTATAGTATGGAATTAAATCATTTGCATTTATTTTGTTCTTTATTATTATTATTATTTTACAGCGAGTTTTAAATGATTTAAAAATTGTTTACACAAATTTTTTTTGTGTTGCTTTTGTTATTTAAATTTAAGCTTTGATTTTGTATTAGAAGAAAAAAAAATTAAAACTTAATTTATTAACGATAAAATCATAAAAACAGTGCTTTTGAATTTGTAAATTATGGATTTTACTTTTGTAATCGATGATTTGTTTTAACAGCAAAAATCTAATCAATCAAGTAATGGGAAAAATTGTAATAAAAATTCGCAAATGTTAGATGCTATTGTGGTACGTTGCTGATGAGGCGTGAAAATAACTAACTAAAAAAACCACTGATCTCGACCCCTTTTTATTATTATTTTCTTTTTTTTTTCATTTTTAATTTTATATACAATTTTTCTCACTCTCTTAATTCAACAATGGAATTGTTGGCATTATACATACTCTGCATACCAGTTTACGCCAATTAAAACAACTTTTTTTTTGTATTAAAGTTTAAAATATTATTATGAAGAGGTTTTGTGTTATTTTTTTTCTCTAAAGGTTAGCTAATGCCTTAAATTGCAACATCCCTTTTATGCATATGTTCACTTCAAGGGTTTTTTAAGGGTAACCTCATTGTCTATTTATTAAAAATAAAAAACTAAAAATGTTGCTACAAAAATAACAATAATAATAATAATAATTCTAATAATAATATTAGTTGGCTGCAAGGCCTTATTTGTACAACTGTGGTATTTTCATATGTCATAACTGAAAATTAGAATAATTTATATTTAAAATAAACAGGGTGGTGTGGCGTATTTTAATATTTTTCTTCTTTTCTTCGTCGCTTAGTTTTGGTTTGGGTAATAAATAAGATGAATAAAAATTATTATAGCAATAATATTTAATATGGAAAATGAAATTGTTTTGCATAATATTATGACAAAACATTATAACTATGCCGAAATATTGTAACTATTTATTAGCAACCCTCTATCCAGTTAAATAATTTTATTAATTTACGTTTTTCGCTTTGCTAGTTATTAATTTCCATCAACAATATTTCGTTGTTAGCTGTCTTCATATCAAGAATATATGTATAGAAGAAAACGCATAATTTAACTGAATCTATTAGTTTGATTATATTAAATATTCTCAATCCTATATGTATATATTTTTATTGTTACTCTTTAATAAAGTTTATTTGAATTAATAACAATAATAATATTCATCATCAGCCATATCACAAATACATATTTATATATTCACAAAGCATTAATTTATGAAAACTCTTAACAAATATTTTACCATAACATGACTAAACAACCTTATTTAAAATATCATAAGTTTTGTCATATGATAACAGTATTATATTCATCAAATATAATTATTATAATTGAATAGACACTTGAAATATGTATTAATTTTAACACAAAATATAGAAAAGATAGAAAAACTTAAAATTTTGTCTAAATTTCCACACTATTTTCTATATAAAAACATTATCAATAATAAATTATTTTATATATTTTATTTCTCTATAAACACTAATAGCATAATATTGAATTTTAATTTTATTTTTCAACATAAAATACATAAATTAATCATCCAAAAAATTTTACTTAAGAAATAAATTAACTTCTATTTATTTATATATATATATTTTTTTCTATTTCTTAATTACCTACAAACAAATAAAACTAATGACTTTGTTATAATAAAAATAAATAAAGAATATTGTATACAATATTATCAGTGAGAAGATAGAACATTGGCGTCTTTAAGGACAAAACAAATCATAAAAATAAATAAAAATTATTATATTCCCACATTAGTAGTTATAAAAATTAAAAGAAAAAATCCATTATAATAAAGTACGTTTTTGGGGAGTTTATAGTGGGCGGTACACAAATTTTCGGTTTATTTTTCTTAAACATTCTTTATAAGCAATAAACAAACTCTTTAGACAACAAAAAAAAAAAACAAAACAAAAATAAATGAATGAAGAAAAATTAAAATTAAAATCCCTTTAAAAAAACTAATCATAATAATTATAATTTTTTTATTATTTTATCAACTTATCTGGTAATTATCCCTCATCATTGAAGAAATAAAAAATAATAAATATTATATACATTCTGAATCATCTTTATTTATTTATCATATAAATTTAGAATATTTATTTTTATATTCTGTTATCTAAAAGTCATTATAATAAAATTGTTAAGTGTTAGTACATAGCATTCCATCAAAAAAAAGGTTTAAATAATTAATGATTCTTGACGTATTACATTAAAAGTAAATGAAATTTATTTAATAATAATAATTAATTAAATATTAAAGTCGCTAAAATAATTTTTGGTTGGTAAAAAAAAAAAATTCACACACAGAAGTCAAGTGTTTCAAAGCGAAAAATGACAAACAAAACAGAAAAGAAACCGCAAAAATTCTTTATACTTAAGAAATAAACGAAAATTATTTATTTCTTTTTCGATTAAATTTATTATTAAATGATGCATTTATGTTTTACGTGATAAATATTAATATATATTACTGTTTTTATTAATATTATTATTATTTATTATTATTATTATTATTATTATTCTACTCTATAATTATCAATAATAATTTATCATCTTTGTTTTTAATAAATTATTATTATTTTGACTTATATTTAATGTGAATTTTCACCCTAATTGTTTTTATATATTTTGTTGTATTGTTAAAAATTATTTAATTTATTTTATTTTGTTATATTAAGAAAAATATGTGTATTAAATTTAATTTACTTTATTTTTCTGGAACTTTAATCAAACAAATGATTTAACAAAAAATGAATTAAATGTTATAAATGTTTTTCGGTTTTTTGTGCATTTGTTTTATTAAATATATTATTTATAACAGAGTGATCAAAAATAATTTAATACTAAAATTAAGTAATAAAAAATATTCAAATTGTTTCCATGGTACATCGTAATGAATATAAATTAAATCAAAGCATCAAAACATATTTTAAGCAATTATAATAATAATAATAATAAATGCATCTATTTTCCTGTTATTAAATTTTAATTTTTAAGAGAAAATACTATAAACATAACAAAAATAAAATCTTAAATTTTAATTCAGCTGCATTTTAATTGTCAACAAAATAATTAAATAATAAAAATAAAAAACACAGAGGCATTAAACATGAATATGAACATTTGTCAAGTGGCGTATCATATATATATTTATAAATATAAATTGAAGTTAATTTGTTGAATTAAATATTTTTTGTATAACGTTTTGTTTAACAAAAAAATCTTATGTTTTTAATGAATAAAGAAACTATCATGGCATGCAAAGTGTAGTCAAAGGATTATTAACAATTTTTTTTAACATAAGTTGTTAAAACAATCATTAAAAAATCATTTTTGTTAATTTGTGATGCACGTTCTTAGAGATTTTTTTTAAATTTTTAATTATTTAAATAACATTATTTAACTTTTGCCTTAGACTCTTAGAAATACACAATAATACGGGCTATTATTTACATTGAAATTAAATTAAAAAATTGTAACACTCTGTTAAAATTAAAAACTAAAAATTATATAAAAAATCTGTTAAATAAATGTTACCAAAAAAAGTATTAATAATAATAATAATAATAAAATTAAAACCGTAAAAACAAAAAAAAAAGTATGATTAATGATTTATTTTTAAGCTAAAAAAGACAGAAAGAAATAATTTTTTTTTAATATTTTTAAAACAATAAAATTGCATTCAAACAATAATTTTATTTGCAATTATTACCATCAATGTTGATAAAACAGAAACATTTTTATCGTTTTGTTCCTCTTTGTTATTTTATGTGCTTTAATTGATAAAATAAATAAAAGTCGTACAAATTGTTTGTAATAATAATAATAAAAATAATATTTTCGCTTATTTTATTTAATTATTTATTTATGTTTTGCTTTAAATAATTGTTAGTCAAGTTAGTTGTGCTATGCACTTTCATATGTGAATATTAGCAAAACATAAACTGCTTATTATCATTATTATTATTATTATATTTGTAGCATAAAATTAAATAGAAATGTTTTGTTTTGTTCACTGTGTATTATTGCAAACGCGGAATTTACGCTTGATGTTTTCTTATTTACAAAAGATACACACAAAACGCCAAAACAGAACGAGAAAATGGGAAAAAAAAATAACATAAAATAAAAGTTTGTTAACATTTTAAAAATTCCGGTCCCACACTTGTATTTTAATTCTCTCTATCTCGCAAACAAACAAAAATTAATAATAATAATAATAATAAACTTTTGTAATGATATTTTCATTTTATTTTTTATACAAATAAAAGTTTCTTCAATTCAATATTTAATTTCTAATTCAATTAACCAATAAATATTATCTAAATTAATAATAATATTTTCTTTCCGTTTCTCTTTTATATTTGTTTTCTTATTAAAATATATATTATTTTTCATCTTTATCCATCTTATTAACTTAAATTTATGTCTGTTTATTCTATTATTTACTTTGTTAGTGATGCGATGATGATGATGATTTTTTAATATTTATTTTTCTTTAATTTGATATTAATAAAAACCCGCGCGTCGTCATATTTATCGCGGTCGCGCCATACTCTGCAACCACTAAAGAAAGATCGACCAGAAAAAAAAACCAACCACACACTCACTTAAGATAACGTCAAACAAAGTAATTTACTTCATTAAAAATTAAATAACAAAACTAGAAAAAAAAATTACTAAGTGAGTTATTAAAACAAATTCAATAAAAAAAAAAATTCTCTTTTTATTTGATTAAAAATTCTTTAAGTGCGTTCATTTCATAGATGACTTTTTTTTTTAAATTTATTTAATGTTTGTTAGTCGGTTTTTTATATTTATTTACTATTATTATTATTAATCACATTTCAGAATTTAATTGAAATTCAATTGTAAATTGTATTGATTCAAAAATTTAAATGTGAAAAAATATTTATTCAAAATTTAAGCAGCTTTTTGTGCAAAAAAAAATTATAATAATGCCGACGCAAAATATAATAATAATTTTTGCTTATTCTCTGGGTTTTATCTACTTTAATCATTGAAATAAAAAGCGATTAATCACAATTTTTTATTCGGTTGGAATTTTTTTTTTTTATTATTATTATTATTTTAGTCGCTGGTTTTATTTTTAAAACATGTAAAAATAAATAAAAAATGAATAAAAAATTATTTTACCATTTAAAGTCAACCACGTAGGATTCGTTAATTCTTTTATCATTTTTTTTTGTGTTGTTAAAACGTTTTTAAACTCATCAACTTTTATTCCGAGGTTTTGACGCATTTTATTTTTGTTTTGTTCTCTAAAATTGCGCTTACTGAATGCAAAGTAGCAACGAGCGTGCAATACGGTTTTTTGTTTATATTCATTTTTTTGCAAATCTCTCTTAATAATAATAATTCTTGTTATTATTTTTTATTATTATATGATTTTTATGCATGTTATTATTTTAGCAAAATTGCATATATATATACATATATATGTTAAAATAAATAAATTATTTGAGACATTTAACTTAATAAAATTATCACGTATTGTTATTGTTTATGATTTTTCGTATATTTTTATAATTAAATATTATAAATACCAAGTAATTTGAATTAGATCATCAACTTATTAAGAAACAAATATCTATTTGCATCTGTTTTTCATTGTTTAAAATAATTATAATTATAATCGTGTAGGATATGTTTTAACCACCTTACGATAAATAATGATAGTAATTATAAAAAAAAAAATGAAAAACATAAACATATGATAACCACTAGTTCCTTTTTTTTTTTTTTTTTGATATCGTTGGGTGGTCTGCTAACATCTGTTTTAATCGAAAATTATTACTAAATCTAGTTTATTCGTTTTTAATTAAATGTTTTTTTCTTTTTATTTCGAAATAAGTCAATAAATGAGAAAAAACACAGAACAAACTTAATCTTAGTTCATAGAATTGTATACTAGTGACTGGTGCTACCTCCCTTATATCATCATTAAAACAAGTAAGTTTACTGTAAACAATCGTTTTTAATTACAAAACAACATTTAATGAAAAAAATAAGATTCGTTTTTACTGTAGAAAAACAGAAAACGCAACGAAATTTTTTTTTTTCTACTTAAATCGTTTGTTTTGCAAAAATGTGCAGCAATTATTGTCAAAAAAAAAAAATAAAGAAAATTAAAAGCATTAACATTAATTAACTTCGAAGCATAAAACAGCATTTCTGTTTATAATTTCTCTAACTTTAGCATATAAGACAATAACGCGTGCGTGTTTATATTTGTTTCGCAACATTAAAATGAAAATTAAACGCTAAACCGTGTACCGTAAAACAAAATTACATTTTAAATTAAATAAAATATGATGAAAATTTAATTTTTCATTTTTGTCGTTTACGCTGCTAAAATTCAAGTACTCAAATGTGGTGGTGACTTAATTTACGCACATTTTCGTTAATATTTTATTATTTATAAACGTTTTATTTTGGGGGTAACAGGAGTAAAAAGAAGAAGCAAATTACTAATCAATGGGTGCATTTATTACGTATATATTGCCAAATTGACTTTGTTCGTGTTTTTCAATTTTGCATTCTGCCATCAATATTTACTTTGTGCCATCGTAATCTTTGACGTTTAATTTATTTTTAATGAATTTTCAGATAGTCTAATTTATTGTTTATTTGTTTTAAGAAATAAATTAATTTAAATTATCTTTTCTTTTCATTTTTTTGGTTGCATCTTCCTTATTTGTTTTGTTAATTTTTGTACAAACGATGATTATTTTTTCTCAATTTTTTAGTTTTATTAACCAAAACATAAAATTGAAACATGAAAAAATCTATTAAATCATTTTTTCTTTTCTCTTTTGTAAATAATAAAAGAAATATATTGAAGGAAGTAAATTTATTATCAAACATATTTAAGACACACCCCATTGCCCTGTATTTAATTTAACAATCATGATGCATAAAATTTAAAACGAAAGATAGAATAAAATAAAATTTAAAAATACGACGATGCGAAAATCGCAAGTTAAATGAAATTAAAACATAAATTTTATTAAAGAAAGAAAAATTTTGCTTTTTGAATCGTTTTATATATATACATTTTGCTTGATTGTTTTTTGTGTTGTGCTTTTGTGGTCAACTGAAACCATAACGAAGATGACAATGAAAGAAAAGTTTTTTTTTTTTTTTAATTGAATTTAATTTTCGCATTTTTATTTTCTTAATTTTTAAAGCAGAAAATAATTAACTTTTGTCATTTTGTCAGTGTTTAATGGATTCAGATTGAAAAATATGTTGAAACAGATATTTAAAAAATTTTAATTAAATTGTTGATTTGTTAGCTACAATTTATATTTAATACAATTAAATCATCTGTCATTTACCAATGCAACACCGAGTACTGATATAACATTATATATACATATATGTATAATAATAATGCAGTAGCAACCACAAGCGATAGTTTATGTTAAGAAGATTTTGTGACAATCCCAACAAACAAAAATAAAATAAAACATCAACCCCATTAGTGACTTCCTATTATTTATTATAAATAATACATTTTAACTATGGTAAATGTTCTGACTTGTCGTTGTTTGAAAATAATGTAATAATAGAAATTGCCAAATGATTAATATGTTATCAACGGGAATATTATTATCTTTTGTTTCTCAAGTGTTTCTGGCCTTTAATGTGCCGAGTGTTTATTATATGATGGTTAATGATGTTGAGGGTAGAGCAATTAATTTATATGTACCTAGTCGCGGCTTGTTGACCATCCCCAAATGCATATAACATATAAATTATTATAATATAATAAATTTTCAACCAAAGAAAATTGTATTTATGTTCTCCACAAATTTGGCCACAAGAAGTTCATTCAACTAAATTTACTATTTGTTATTTATATACAGTTTTGCTGTTTACAATGGACATACCAGGTTACACCACTCTATTATATTGTGGCTTTTTAAGTGACTGACTTAATTCTCTAGCGTGTTTCATATTAAATACATTTATAATCAAGAAGAATTATTATCTTTTCTGTTGCTAAACGTGTGGTACTGTACACGATTTTCCAACCCAAACCACCAATTTTTTGCTTTTATTTTGCCTCATAAATATTATTAAAAACTGTTTCATATATTTTTTGGCAAACATTTTTAAACTGTTTATAATTTTTCTTCTTTTATAATGACTGAAAAACCGTTTACCATCGCTTGGCTGATAATTTCTATGATTTATATTATTCGCCACCAAGTATCACATTTAATTACAAAATCCATAAAAATTGTTTTTTTATTTCCTGTGTCATTTTTAATCAATTAAATAAAACTTTGATAAATTTTATTGAAGAAGAAAATTTGTGCAATCGAAAGCCGCCAATTTGATGTAAAATAAACCAACGTAAATAATGGCGTCGGTGGTTTTATTTTTATTTAAATAATTGTTATATTTGTTTATTCACTTAAATCGCGCTAATTTTATTTGATTGATTTATTTATATTATTTTTATTTCATTTATATTATTTATTTAGAATATTAATTTTTTTATTATAATCCATAGTGAAAATTTTTAATTTAAAAAAAAAAATAAAAATGTTCAAGTGGACAAAACACTTAATGTTTTTTTTTTATTAATTTTAAATTTAAATATTCTCGTCGTTTTATTATTATTATTTTAAAAATTTTTAATTTTAATTTAATTGAAATAGATATAAATGAATTTTATTGTTTAGTCATATATAATAAGTATTTCATGCATATAAAAGCATATCATTGAACTTGATACTTTCTCATCATTTATTCAGCTGTATTATCATTTCTACTATTTTTTCTACACTATTTAGTATTATAATAATAATAATAATTATTATTATTATTATTATTAAAAAACATAAATGTGTGATTTTAATAAAAAAATATAATAAACCATCAGACATGTACACGGTGTACACGTATGAAATTAAATAAAAATAAAAATTGAAATAAATTTACAAAGAATAAAAGCAGAAAACAGAAAAAAAAATAAACGCTATAACTATATATACATAACAGAATAAATGTTTTATTCATTAAAGGTAAATATAATCACTACACTTCACATACATAGTTCAAGTTATATATATTTTATATTATTTTCAACATTTTAATATCATATCAATGTTAATAAAAAATTTTGTTAATAGAAAGAAAGAAAACACGAAATGTTAAAATTATCAGAAATATTTAAATAAGAAAATAGACGCAGAAGAACGTTACAAAAAAAAAAAGTCAATAAGTGAGAAAATGAATAAATATAGAGAACAATGTTAAGTACATAAAAACACCCAACATAAGCATAATAATAATAATCACAGTTATGTCTACATAACTTCTTCGTTATGATTTATTTAACAAAATTCAAAGTTCTTTTTCTTTCAACGGTTCAATATCAATCAATTGCCACTCTGTATATTTATATAAAAAAAATGCTTTTGCCTAGATATTCCAATTTATAATGTTTTATTTTTTTTTTTATAAATTAATTAATAATCTTTAAATAAATAATTATTGTCACGTTTATATATTTATTGATTTTATATGATTGTTTATTATTGTCTGAAAATAATTTTTGCAGAAAATAATTGCTTTTTTATTTATCATTTTAGTTATAATACTGTCGCCTTTTTAATTATATATTTTTTTATTTCTATTTTAATTTTCTAATTTGAAGGATTTTTATTGTTTGAAACAAAAATAATAAAATGCATAGATTTAATTGGAAAAATATTTAAATTAATTAAATATTTTTGATGCAATAAGAATTTAGTTTTAAACAAACAAATTAAATGTCTTTTAATGATTCAATGGAATTTTCTTACGAAACTGATTCTTTTCGAATTGATTAAACAGAATAAATGCAGTAAATTCCAGTAAAAACAAAAAATAAAGTACACCAATAAGGCGCATATGCAAACGACTAAGCGCAGAGTAAAGAAGCAAAACAATAGAAAAAATAGTATGAAGAGAAAATAAATAAATCATTAAGAAAACAAACAACAAAGAAAAATTCATAAATTATTAATCAAATAAATTATTTTTTTTCTTTTTTTATTCTCAAATATTTATTTTTTTAATGAATATTAATATTAAATAGCGCATTTAATTATATTTTCCAACATTTACATAAGATATTTCTTGAATTTTTACTTTTCGACAAGAAATACTTTTTGAAGTGTGAAGTGATGTTTTTCTTCGTTGCTTTTTTAGTTTCTTTTCTTCATTTAATGTATTTTATTTTATTCTGTTGTTTCCTATAGTTATTTTTTCATTATTATTTATTTATACGACAATGTTTATTTGTTTGTTTGTTTGTGCTGAATACATACATATGTATGCCATGGTATTTTATGGATGAAGAATATCAAATGTGGTGACCACACTCACGATTGCGATCATAAGTCAATGCTTGTTGATCGTGTGTTACCTGAAGAGTGACCGTGTCGATAACAAATAACCATTGTGTAATTTAAATTTATTTCAAAAAATGACGTAGTTTTTTTATTTTATTTCCTAAAAGAATTTACCTCAAGCAATTGTATGTACGTTTTTTTTTTTGTGTTGACATAAAATAATAATAAAAATTCACTTAGTTGTTATAATGTTTTTCAATTTTCTTTTAACATATATGTTTGTTTAGAAAAATTAAAAAATATGTTGTAACATGATTTTTTTTAAATGTATATGTCGATGACTGTTTTCATTTGCAAATTTTTAATGGCATTTGTATTAATAAATTATTTTACTCATATATTATACAGAATTGAAGAGATTTTATTAAACAAAACAAAAATTTACAATAGTTTAACGCAGGTGTTTTAAAGAATCTGATTTGTTATATTTTTACGTGTTTAAATTTTTTGTGTTCAGAATTTATGCCTTATAGACGATTAAATTAAAATTCTACATGTTTTTTTTTTTGAAAATAATAATCTTAATAATTAATGAGTTTTTATATATTTTCAAATCACGCTTTGTAGTTATATGCAAACGGAGCATATAGAATAAATAATGTTTTTTTTATTTTGCTTTATTGCACACAATCTTCCGATAAGTGTGCTAAGGAAAGGCAAAATCTTTATCATTAACAGCTTAATGTTAACAACCAGTTTAAGTATAAACGATGAATAAATTCTTGATATTATTATCTGTAAAAAATGATTCATCAATTGACTAACATTGGATTATCATATTATAGCCAATGATCTTTTAACCTGAACTCATGTACTAATTTCATATCAGCTCGTTAAATTAGCCAAATGAATAAAAATCATTGATAGTATAAAATAATAATAATTTTTTTTAATTTAAACATAAAAACATTTTAAAATAAATATTATATAATTAAAAAACAGGAAGAAAAAAATAATAACAAAGCAAAACAGATTGTTTGTTAAAACAATAAAAACTTATTTAAATAGAAAACATAAAACCATTTGTATAAACAAACAGTATTAGTGTCAAGGATGTTGTATTTCTTATTTGTAATTAAGAAATACAAAAAAAAAAAAACACAAATCAAAATACACAACATTTATTTTCTTAATTAAATTTGTCATATTTTGGTTAGATTTAATGAAAATGTCACTCTTTAATATAATTATAACTATGTATCTAGAAAATAAATCAAATCAATCAAAAAACTGTAAATTTAAACGTTTAATAATGACATTGATTAAGATGTTTGCTGATTAATCAAATTATTAATGTTTAATTTAATAATAATAATTAGAGTAAGGTTTATTTTCAGTAATTTATTGTTTGTAATTTAATTATATTATCTATACCGCAGTGTATTTAAGGATATCTTAATTTTGTTTATTATTAAATACAACTAATCAAATGCAATTCAATCATTTGATTATTTAAAAAAATGCAGAAAACTCTTTAAACAAATAACTTTAATCAAGAAAGTTTGCTTGTATTTTGCTGAGTAAACATTCAAATTAGTTAGTCAGCTATAAAAAATAAAATGTTAAAAAGGCTAAATCACTGCAAAAAAAAAATGTTTACAACAAGCCAACTGCAATAATAAATCAGAATTTTCTCATTTTTATCGAATTACAATTAAAAAGAAAAGAAAAAGGAAATAATAAAAATAAAAAAATATATATATTTATTTTTATTTATTTAAATTAAAACATTGAATCCGGATGCATGAATAAAATAAAAACTAAATGATGATGATGATGATGATCTTGTTTCACTTAAAATTTCTTCGTGTATTAAATAAACATTTTCATTCAATTGTATTCATGTTGGTTAAAGATAAACAGATAAAACGCAGAAACATAACATTGTTATATATGTTTTTAAAACAAGAATAACACGGATTTAACAATAAAAATAAAATAATAAGAATAAACCAACAAAAATTAAGACATTTTCACTTAGTTTTCAGTGTGATCTTAATGTAAAAATAAAAAAATTCTATGTGAAATGAAACGAACGTTTTTTTTTTCTATCGTATATAAAAATAACAAAATAAGTAACCAACAGGCGCCCCCGATTATTTATTTAACATTATTATTTTCTTGTTTTAAATTATAAATATTCTAATTCACTGAAAATACTCATCAAAACTATAATAATCATATTATTTACACACTAAAAATGATTAAAAATAAAAACCTCTGATTTTTCTTCTAACTTAATTACAATAATACTTTTATTTATTTGAAATTTAAATGAAAAATTCATCAACAAATTTTAATTTGTTTTTGTTAATAAGTAAGGCCGCACAGTCAGTAAAGAATAATAATAATAATAATAATAGTAAAAAAAGAACGAATTGTTCTGTTGTTGTCTTTTAAATAAACATTACGAAATTAAGAAGAAAATTTAAAGAAAAAGAAAAAAACTCACCGTTTCTTTCTGTTAAACTTTTGTTCATCGCTCAGCATTATAAGAAAAGAAATGAAATTAAATTAAATCAAGTTAAATAAATAAACTGTCGTGTTTTCTTAATAATTTTTTTTTTATTTTCTTATTTATTTTTGGGATGAGTAATTAACTTGACTAAATTTAACAGAATAACATTGGAAAAAATAAATAAATAAATATATATACGAAGGACAATGATAATAATAATAATAATCTGCGATCGTTTTGTGGAGTTAATAAATTTCATGTCTGTACAAAAATATCTTTTAATTTTATTTATTTTTTTTTATCTTTATCTTTATTGTTTATAAAAAGTTAATTTAAAAAAAAAATACTAATATAAATTGTAAAGGAAAAGAAAATAAATTTTTATTAACGTTTGTAAGAATGAAATCAGTTATTATTATTATTTTATTTTTTTTTCATTAAAATACGTTACGTTTGGGTAAATTTATATGTTTGATGAAAATAAAAGTTTGTTATTATTATTTATCTTGTTTATCTATAATCTGCATTCAATTTAATTTAATCTCACAAAGTTTCAATACTGTTAAAAATGCAACAAACTTTTACACAATAAACAACATATAATGGAAAAAAAAAATCTGACAAAAATGTTTATACCAAATATTTGGAAAAAGTCATTCAATTTTTATATAATATTGCAAATCTTTCCGGTAGATTGTTTATTGATTATATATATTTCTATTCAACATTTGAAAAAATAAAATTAATTTAATTGAAATAAAAATAACAAAACTAAAGCAACAAAAAAAAAGAGGAAAAGAAACATCAACAATAACTAAATATCATTGATTCAATTTATTGATTATTATTTAATTAAATACAACAAAAGTCTAGGGTATTTTATTGACAATATTTGTATTACATTGTAGCCACGTTTTAACAATTAAAAGCAAAAAAAATAATACAAAATAAAAATAGTTTCAGTTAATTGAAGCACAACAGTATTTTTATTAGCAATTATTTTATATACTTTTTATTTTTATTTAAGTGATAAACGTGGTAACACCAACATTTACTTATTTTTATTTATAAAAAAAAAAAATTTCTTTATTTCTTATTTTTTTATTCGTTTCAAAAATTTAAAAAACGTGGAATCAAATATTTTAATCGTTTACGCATTAAAAATATATGTAACGCACGTATTTTATTATTTATAAAGTAAAAAATACGACAATAACGTGTTATAAGTTAAACAATATATTGTAGGGCAGAGTAGTAATACGTTTAAGGAAAATTAACTTTTTTAACTCACTTAAATATATATGAGTATATATATATATATATTTATTTACCTTTAACTCCTTTGTAATATAATAACATATAATTATAATTTTCCTATGTAAAAAGATTGTTTTGTTAACGCTGAATATATATGCGAAGAAAATAGTTAAAAAAAAAAGAAGTAATTTCTATGTAATTTGATCATAATATCAGCAAGCATTAGACATTCTAGTTTCATATTATTTTTGCGATCGGTTAAACTGTTTGTGTACTATCATTTTAACAATAAGGGAATTATTACTATCAACTAGAGACATTAACAAAAAGAAAATAAAATCTTGACACGCGTTATTCAAAATACAAAATAAACATTAACACGTTTTATAATTTAGCTACGTTATGTATACATTACTGATTATATTAATGAAGTTTCACATTACATTTCTCATACAGTGCATTTCTATTTACTTTTACTAATTGTATGTAACAAAAAAAAAAATATATGAAAAGGCAATACATAATATTTAGATCAAATAAAATTTGTGACACATTTATAATAAATATCACGCCCTCAGTTAGTATTATTATTTTTTTTTTTTTGTCATTTTAAATTTGAACAAATTACAATAATAAAATGCCATCAACACTTAATTTCAAATTTATGTTATGACAATTACTTAAGCTTTTATAAATAATGCGCATTTTCTGTTTGCCTTTTCACTGTCTTGATTTTCTTTGCATTTTTATTATTTATATATATATATCGTCTATTAAATTATAAACTGTATGAAACGTAATGATGACAGCATAAAGAATTGCATAATTTGCTTGAAGAATTAAACATGATTTGTTTAGTTTTTTCATTATATTTTTTTTATTTTATATATCAAAATAACAATACCTATTTCGCCTTGTTAGTTTATATTGTAAAAAATAATAATAATAATAATTTTTTCGCATAACCAATTTCTATTGTTACTTTAAATACATAAAATACACAGCAGACGGACGTTTAGATTTTTATTTATTTATTTATTTATTTATGCATTATTATTATTATTATTTGTGTATTTATAATATGCAATTTAGATGAATAAAAATATTAAATTTGTTACGGAAATGAAATTATATATATATATATATATATATTTAAACTTGCGGTTTGTTGTTATTTTCATTGAGAAAATATTTTAAAAACTTTAAAAAATAAAAACATTATATTGTGGGAGTGTAAAAGTACTTAATGTTAACGATAGCATTTACAGAAAACCTCTTTAACACAGTGGTAAGAAACCTTAAAACCTACATTCGATGGTTAAATAGAATTTAATTATGCATTTTGTCAGGAAGTTATATATTTTTTCTTAATTATTTTAAAAATTTTACCACCTAATGTGTATATGGTGTTATTAATTAAAAAATAAAATAGTTTTAAGTGTGGGTGGTTAGTTGTTTTAAAAAAAAAAACGTTCATTTCATCATTATTATTAAATTATTTACCTGTATGAAGAAACACAATAAAAAAAACTACAAATGAAACGGAAGTAAAAATGATTTTAATCTTATTTTCATCATAAACAAAAGCACAATAACATTCCGATACAATTTGAATTTAAAAATATAAAATGATGTCAAATACATTTAAGAAAAGGTGTACTACCTTTTGATTATTTCTAATAATAATAAAACACAAAAACGCCTCACCACATATTTGCAAACATTAAAAAGGTGTGAGTGGTATTATTTATACAAGAAAAAAAAAAAAAAACAAATAATGTGAATTATGATTGTTGGTTGAATACATTCGACATATTTAAGTCAACAAAATATGTCAAAATACATAATGTAGAGTAGAATATCGTTTATTGTTTGTCCTTATTTTAATCGTTTTACATTTTTCTTTTTCTTCTACGTACGTTCTTTCAAATTAAAGCCTCCTTTTTGTGTATAAAGAATAAAAAAATGATTATTATTATTCTCATTATTTAAACGAACAAAAAGGATCGATTACCAAATGGCAACTGCCTATTTTTCATTTTTCTTTTGCAATAATAATAAAAAAAAATAATAATATTGAAGTAAAGGTTTACAATGTGGTTTTAGTGTTCCTTTTTTTTATTTTAAATGAATTTCAGTGACATTATTCAGCTGACAGCAGTGGTAAAAAAATATTATCATTGATTCCTTGTGATACCTTAGTGAACAGGGTGTTTCTTGCTTTATTATATTTTTAAGAATTATTTTTGTTTTTACCTTTTTAGTAAACAATTTTTACAATTGTTTGATCACCCTGTTTTGAAGAAAAAAAACTGCACAATGTGCCAGGTGTATTTGCCTTTTCAACGTTTTATTTTTCATTCCTGCCTTTTTTAACTTTTAAATACAATTAAAATTACAACATTGTTGCCGATTTAATATTTAAAAAAAAAAATAATAAAATAAAATCATTTTTCTACATTTAAATATTTTTTTTCTGTGTGGTTAAAGGTTTTACCTTCGTTAATATTAATTTTTTAATTTGTTGTCATTTTACTGCCTCAAATATGAATATATACATAAAAAAAACTCTTCTTCCGGCTTAAAAAAAGATTAAAGAAATAATTCATACAATAATATTTACTTTAATTTTTATTTTTTTTTAATTTTTGCTTTCAAAAGTTTAATTATTATTTTTTTTTTCATTTTCACACACAGCAATCGTAATAAATTTCATTGATTTTTCAATGCTTTATTAATGCCAAAATTAAATCAATTTTATTACATTGCGTAGCGTCTATATTTGAAAATTTATATTATTCCTTTAACTAGAAATAAGGAAGTGGAACAGTAACAAAGAGAAGCAAATATCCAGATCATGTAAAATGAAAAATATATATATCTGAGTCCAACTGTGTATTATCCCGCTGGTTTTTTTTATTTATATAGAAATTTTCATGATATTTGTTGTTATTATCACTCGAGTGTTGAGTATAGTTTTGCCAACAACAAGTACGAGAATTATGGACAGATTGTTTCAACATAAATATATTTTTTTTTTTTGTAACTACAATCCATTTGTATTTTTTATGTTTATATTTGTCGCTTATCTGCAGACTGCCCGCAGTTTTTTTTTCTCATCTATTTTTTTTTTTATCAGACTATTATTCTGTAATTTTTACTTTGGCATCATTTTTACGAAATGTTTTCTTCTTTTCAAAAAAAAAAAAAAAAACCATAACTCAGTAAAATAAGGCAAAAATCATTTAAAATGCTTGACCATCGTTTGTACCATTTTTTATGCTAAAAACATTTAAAAATAAAATTTCTCTTTTTTAAACAAAAAGCAAAAATTTGTCACTATCGTCTGGTCAGTTTTAATTTTATTGTTTTTTCTTTTCTATTTACTTAGAATAATTGTCGCCAAATATAAATAATAATATAAAAAAAAGTAAACGAAAATATGAAACCACAAAGAAAAACATTAAAAACATAAAGAAATAGAACAACCTCATGTGGTTCGTTTATTGCATTTAATTTATCTTTTGTTGACTATTTTTACTTTAAAAATCATAATTTTAGCTAAATCTTCTCTAATTTTATAATTAGTTTTTATGCTTATATTTTACAAAATCATAAAATAATTTATGAAATTATTTGTAATGAAATAAATGTGTCTTTATGTTACATAATTATTATTATTATTTTTTGTAAAAACATTAGAAAAAACAGAAATTTTATTGCAACAACCACAGCCAATAAAAATATAATTAGAGAATAATAAAAAAAAAAAACGTTTAGCGTTACTATTATGTCGCTTTATGATTATAAAATAATTATTTTACAATTTAATGATGAAAATATGCAATAATAATAATATCAAATTGATTAATATTTATGTAGGTTTTTTATTTTTTATAAATAATAGCAAAATTAAAGTTACTGTTAAAAATCAACGAAGCGTTTTAGTATATTTATTTCTCTTTCCTTCATTCACCGGAAAGCTAAACTCATTAAAAATAACCAACTTTCAACTTTTTTTTTTTAAATAAAATAAACAAAATATACAAAAAATACTGTATTAATTTCCATTAAAATATTATTTAATCATCATCCCACCTAACTAATAAAAATTAATATAAATATAAATAATAAAATTCCACAAATTAAATAACAAAAAAAAAAGTAAAACTAATTAATTAAGAAAAAATATTAATAATAATAATAATAATAATAAAAATAACTAAAGCTAAATGTTTTTTCAAATCTCATGAGACAGTGCTTTATGATTTTTAATCATTTCTTTCCTCGTATAAATATTTTTATTTTTAATATTAAACAAAAAAAAAAAAGAAGTAAATATATAATAATTCTTGACATTATCCAATTAAAACATCTGTTTAAAATAAACTAAATTAAAATTAAAATAAAACATAAATTAATGTTAATAATTAAGAAAAAAAATAAAAA
This sequence comes from Ptychoptera contaminata, assembly GCA_963942525.1. Lineage (NCBI taxonomy): Eukaryota > Metazoa > Arthropoda > Insecta > Diptera > Ptychopteridae > Ptychoptera > Ptychoptera contaminata. The sequence goes on along the minus strand of OZ012636.1, from coordinate 39,774,083 downwards.
TAAAACGTTTTCATTCACATTTTATTTAAACAAAAAAATTATTATTTTTCTTTATTTAAAAAAAAAACCACAGAAATAATAATAATATAGCAATCGGTATGCCACAAATATTGTTAATAAAATTAAAAAATTTGTCATATTAGGCGTGGGTGCGATTAGGATAAACATTTAAAAAAAAAAAAATGAAGTAAAAGTGTAGCAAATAACGTAAAACAACATTAACAACACGTCTGTTATTATAATCATTTAATAAAAGTAACAAATTAGTGAAAATTATTGTAATAAATAAAATTGGCAACTAACTTGGCGCCTTAGTAAAAACAAACAAAAAAAAAAAAAAACCACACAAGTAAATCCTTTCATCGTTTAACTATATAAACAGTCAACAGTTAAAAAATAAAAAATAAAAGAAAATTAATTATTGTGATTAGAGGCAAATTTATTTTAATTTTTTATTTCTTTAAATTGTTCTTCGTTTGTATAGAAATTTATTATTTGTAAATTTTTATTTTTGTATTCAGTTAGTTGTGTGTTAATCGTGTTATCTACGTTTTTGAAAATAGTGTGACAAATAGTTACTGTTTTTAATATATATTTATATACAATCATCATCACCACAGCAGCAGCACAACGACATAAGAACATCGTCAATAAAAATAAATAAACAATTTCTAAAATAATTTTTGAGGAATTAAAGAAATTCAAAGCAATCTCACACTGGTCGTCTAAAGAATTTTTTGCTTATTTCTTTACAGTTTAACGATATGTTGCTTGCTTGTTTCTTATTATTCTTCTTCTATGATTTCTTTTATTTATTTAAATTAATTGTAATTTTTTATTTTATTTTTGCTGCTGCTTCTGCTGTGTGTTAGTTACTCAAGTGAAATAAATAAATAAATAAATAAAACTAAAAAAAGTTTCTAACGTTAAAAAAATGTTAGGAAATAAGTTGTGCTGTGACTTTGCAAGTGGATATAAGCATAAAATCGAAATAAATTAACGAAATTATTTAAATGTTTTATGATTATCATACATATATATTATTATTTTTTATTTATTTATTTAACAAAACAGACAAATAGACTAGCTGAGATCATAAAATTAGAATTTTGTTTTGTTAAGAAATATCTTCTATTTTATTTTAATGATTATTATATTTACATGCAAAAGACAAATTAGTTTGTTTAAGACAATTAATCTTTAAATTATTATTTGTATATTGATTGATTTTTTTCTTACGTAATTTTAGTCCGACTAATAAATACAAATATATAGAAAATAATAAGAAATAAATGTTAATTATTATGTAAATATTTGTATATACATTTCTACTAAAATTTAATCTTTATAATTTACTTAACTCGACCGTAACCATAGTGCATGTTTTACCTGAGACAACATAATGGTTAATTCTGTTCAAATTATTATTACTAAATCAAATAAGGATATTTAATTATATAACCTTTTACAGAAATTTTGTGTTATTATTAGTATTTGTATGGAGTAAATAGTTTTAAATAAATTAATTTTTAAATTATTTAAACACTTTTTACAGCAATTTTTCGGTTATATGTACATTTGACAGTAATTAGTTTTATCTTTTAATTAATATTCTGTAAATAAATGTTTGAACAATAAAATTATGTAAATTAATGATAAAAAGCCTTAAGGTCAGTGTATTGTCCTGCTTCTTCTTTGGTTTTATTTTTCTTAAAAAGAAATTATTTAAAGATTTTTACATTCAGATTAAGAGAGTTTATCTGATTAAACAATGTAAACATTACAAAAATGTTGTATACATTCTCTTACTGTCAGAATTTTTAAAGTAAACTTTTAATTCTTTATTTTAAAATAAATTCCCATAAACAGAATTAAAAATTTAAATAAAAAACAAAAAAAATTTAGCACATTTTTATACCAAATTAAGGTACCCAAATGCCAGCTTGATAGCTAAAAATAAATTACATCAAACGGTATCAAATGAAAAAAATATAATCGGCAACGAACCGCAACTACAGTAAAGTAAAACAAATTTCCGCAAATAAATAAGATGTTGATAATTTCTATTCGTTGATTAAGCAAAAATTATATAAAAAAAATGCAAATCGAAAAATAACGAATATTAAGCGAATAATAAAAATTTAAAATCAATTCGACAGTTTCGTTCATTGACTGTTTCATGACACCGAATTCTTTTCTGTTTTTCTTTTGCGTCTTTTAAACACAAACAACACTTTACCTGATCATCTTATTAGTTAATTTCACATTTAGATAACACGACAACATTTAGAAAAAAATCTGTAAATAAAATTATGCAAATTTCAAAGCAAACATTAATATGTAATAAAAAAAAAACACAAATAATTTTTGATTTCATTGAAAAATAATTTTTAATAAATAAATTCTTTTCTTTATTAACATTTTTAAAGATTTTCGCTCCGTTTCTTGCAAATTTTTGCATTCATATTTACATTGTTTTAGTTTTATTTTTTTTTTTAATTATTATTAATTATTATTTTTCTTTATTTTACAAACTTAAATTAATTAATTCATTAACGTTAACAATTAGCGCGAAAAAATAATTATAATATTTTTATTATTAATATTAATCAAATAAATAGAATTTTTAACAACTTAATAGCAAGTGTTCGTGCACACAGTGAAATTTAAATAATTAATTTTTCTTCTTATTTTTTTTTTTTTGCTTAAGTTCTTCATCAGTTTGTGGTTTGTGGCTTCTAGAATCAATTTAATATAAATTGAAACAATTGTTGTGTTTATTTATTATTATTTTTGTTTTTGCCATATCTTGCTTTCGTTTTTATGAAGATAGAAGAAAATTATTTAAATAATTATTCACTTCGATTACACTGTGTGTTGCTCTCGTTATTTTAATTTTATGAATCTTTTTTTTTTAATAATTATTTTAATTGAATAAACTGGGTTAGTTGTCGCTATAATTCGTTAAATATTTAAACCATGACGAATTAATTAAATTCTTTTTATTTTTTTTTATATTAATAAGTAAATAAGTTTTTATATTCTTTTATTTTTATTATGATTAAATTAATTGACATGACGCATTAAAAATAAATACTGGAGGGTAGCGCATCGTCAATTAAACATCTTATTTTTAATATTTATAAGCATTTTATTTTATTAACTATAATTTATATACAGAATAATTAATCAAGTCTTTTTATTTATATATATATTTTGAATTAATTAATTAAATAATTAATTAAAAAGAAAAAAAAAACTAAAATAAAATATTTATAGCTAATTATATTACTTCCTAATATCACTTTCAATTATTTTCTGTTTATTTTATTTTTTCATCTCTTAATTTCTATACATTTTAATTGTGTTTTTTTCTTTGTTTCTAAAATAGATGCTGTTGTTTTGGAATTTTTTTTTTGTTATATTCTGCTTAAACAAAACAAGCATTATGACCAGCTGGACTATTATTAGTATTATTATTAATATTAGTACCTAAGGCAGGTGAATTTGATGCGAGAATTTGACGTGATTGTGGTTGTTGTCCCTGTAATGGTGGTGTCTCTGGAATTGTTGAATATACATGACCTAATGATGCTGTTGACCTGCTACGATAATTTGGATGCAATGATTGTTCATAATGTTGCGATGATGCTGAAGACATTTCATCTTCGGTATTATAAGTACTTTGAGATGGAGTTTGAAGTTGGATTTGTTGTTGCTGTTGCGGCAATTGTTGTTGATTGTTGTGTTGATGTTGCAGATGATGTTGTGTTAATTGCACAGGAATACCTGGATACGGCTGCCGATACCATTTTATATCTACTGATGTGGGCGCTGGTGTATACCTTAAATTTGGGCTTGTTTTTAAATCTGGTTTACCAATTTTTGTACGCAAGCCAACAACATCTGGCATAGCGTAGCGTAATTTCTCCCAGAATTTTTTGTCACCCCAATATATAACAGTACAAGTGCGAAGTAATATATCCATTATTGGATCCATTGCAACAACGTTACTGGGTGCTGTTAAAATTAACACTAATTTATGACGACGACATGATGGACGAATTAATTCTAAAACCGCTTGTAATGCTACACGGAAATGTGGATCTGCCCATTCCATTTGAAGAAAGTTCATTGAGAGTACGAGCAGTATTTTACGCGAGGCATCGGATGCGCTTTGAAGACTATCGGCGAGAAATGCAGTTGAATGAATATCACGATGATGCAAGCAAAGTGAATATCCTTCCTGTTCTAATTCAGAGGCTATATCTCTTGATATAAACTCACCATCAGCAGCACTGTAAACCATGTATCCATCGTATAGTTTTTCGTTATCATCATTTCTCTCTAATGGTATTGTTGGATCTTTGCACAAACGTATTCCATAACGAGCATGCACCCAAAGGCGTAACTCTTGGCGAAACACACAAACTAATGTCATCAGAATCAATGTTCCAACGATAGCAAATAACACTGCTGATAATAATGGAACATACTCAACAATGTCTTTATCATTTAGTATTGTTCTTTGCACGGCTGATGTAGCCTCTGGGACTTCTTCGTATTCCTTACAGTCAGCTAAGGCATCACCCACTATTCTTTCGTCCACACAAATTAACTTATTTAAATCAGACTTTATGCCACTTAATTTAAACCACTCACTGAGATTGATTAAATTGTCACATTCACAATTCCACATATTACCGTCCATATTAACTGATTTCACTGATTTTGGTATTCTAGACGTTTCCTGCCAAGGAACAAAATCCACAACTTTATTGTCATTTAAACCCAAAATCTCTAACGAGTCTAATGATGTAAATGAATTATTATTTATTTCGCTGATCGCATTATGATTAACGAAAAGATCTTTTAAATTACGAAGCTGATCGAATTCAAAACCGTGCAGTTCTTTTAAGTTATTATTTTCCAAGTGTAAAATTTTTAAACTTGGTAATCCGTTAAATGTGCGATTATGTATACTGCCCACATTACTATTATTAAGGTACAAGTTTTCCAGCTTCTTTTTACCAATAAATACGTGACTGCCTAGGTCACCAAGATCGTTACCATCTAAGTAAACTGTTGTTGCATCCATTGGAATTTGAGGGACTTCATTATAACCAGCATTGCCACAGTCAACCACATTTGTACTCCATGCGGGATCGTGATAACATGAGCAACCATCGGGGCAGGTCATTTTACAATCACAAGCATCGAAATCACAACAATGACATAATGCAAAACAATGATTTTCGTATTTGCATAAGAAATCTTGTGTTTTTAAGTCCATTAAAGGACGAAGAGCGGGTGCTCGACTGTGATCCATTGTGCACATAACTTGATCTAAATCTAATACACGAGGATGCTGACGAAGATGACTCAATTCATTTATTCGTTGTAACCATTCCATATTACAATCACAATGAATAGGATTGTCACTTATATAGAATTGTGGCATTTCGCGGGATTCAGAAACAGGAGATAACGCAAAGGCACCAATATCAAGTCGTTTTAATTTATTTCCATGTAAAACCACTTTTTCAATGCTACGTTTTTTAATGAATGTCCCAGAAGCTACTTCCGTTATTTGATTATTATTAAGGAAAATAGTTTCAATACTGTCTGGAATGCTTGTATCGTCAATTGATGTCAACTGATTAAAGGACACATCCAACATTTTCATTTGAATTCCATTTCGTACTTCAAAATAATTGCCTAATTCAGATATATTGTTTTTGTGCATATCCAGCCATTCTAAAGACACAGGCAGATGACTATAATCAAACCACCTAATGTTATTATCAGACACATTTAAAAACACTAATGCAGGTAACGATGTAAACACACTGGATATATCTTCAATTTGATTGTTGTCCAAGCGAATAGCACGGATCGTTGGATTTGAACTAAATGCTGATTGATCAATGTGTTTTATCTGATTAGAAGCCAAATTGAGTACATGAAGTGATGAAAGTGTAATAAAGGCATCGCGAGAAATATTTGTTATGAAATTATCAACTAAACGTAATCCAAGTAATTCCTCTAATCCTTCGAATGATGAATTTTTGACAATTGAAATTTTATTTTTTCCCAAGTCTAAAGATTTCAAAAATCTCATTCTGCCTAATCCTGATGGTATTTCATCAAGAAAATTGTCATTCAAACTTAAATCATTAAGATGAGTTAGATTTTCAAACGAACGGTCATGGATCGTTTCTATTAAATTTGAATCCAATAGTAATTGATGAAGCACAAATAATTCAGACAAATGAAAAGGTTCAACACTTTTTAACTTATTATGTGATAATGTCAATGCATGTAAATTTTTCAAATCACTAAATGCCATTTCTGCAATGAATTCAATGCCATTGTGTTCTAAATTTAATATCTGCAAACTGTAGAGTCCTCGAAATACTTGATTATCAATTTTAGCAAGTCCATTGTGTCCAAGGTTTAATACGACAAGTCGAACTAATCCAGCGAATGTATCACGATTTACCCATGCTGATGTTAGTTCATTTAATGATAGATCTAGCTCCTCTAAGCGATCAAGACCCTCAAATAAGCCAGGTGCTAAAACTGTTAATGAGTTGTTTTGTAAATGTATCTGATGAATTCTCCGTGATGATTGGAAAAGATCTGGTGGCAGTGCCATTATTCGATTGCTTGAAATGTTCAGTACTTTTAATGCACCAAGTCCGACAAATGATCGATCTGCTAGGGATGTTAATAAATTATCTTGTAGCAGTAATGTTTGAAGAGATCGTAATGCTGATAAGCCATTATCTGGTAACATTGTCACGTCATTAAATGAAACGTCAAGCACTTCTAAACCAGTATTACACGCTTTACCAGGTGCTGATGGCCCATTTCCCCAATCGGAGAAACCCAACTGCGAAATGTCATTTAGACGATTACCAGTTAAATTTAAGACACGCAACGAGTACATAGGACAAAACACTTCAGTTGGTAAACTCCATATATTATTATCAGCTAAATCTAAATTTCTTAATTCTGTCAAGCCATGAAAACTTTCTGGATGAAATTCAAGATTCATTGCAGACCAATCAGAGTTATGAGTTCGCATTGTTAATGATCGCAAGTCACGCAACGACGACAATACTTGTGACGGTACATAACGAATTTTACAATATTCAATATTAAGCTCGCGTAGACGATTCAAATTTCCTAGAAAACTGCCCGGTGATCGTGTTGCTTCTAGTGAACTTTCGAAGAACATGACATCGCTGCACACTAAACGCAATGCAGTTATTTTTTCAATTTGTTGTGCACTTAAATCGTTTAAAATCGACTCCGTTTTGCTGATTGTACGTAATTTACATGAGAGCAGACGATCATCCTGTTTTTGCTGTTGTTGTTGTTGAAAAATGGCTAGACTATTGGTTTGTTTTGATATCCATTCGCAGCCGCTCGGTGGTGTATTATCCAAATGGGATATAGGGAAACGTGACCGTGCGGTTGCGGCGCACCATAGCGCTGCAAACCAAATAATCAACCACGCGGTAGCCAGTTTGTTTTTTTTTAAATAACTTTTCACTTCACAAAATTTGCATTTATGAAACGTTTTTTTCGTTTCTTTTTCTTTGTTTTAGTTTTTTTTTATTTATTATTTTTATATATAAACTGTCGCCTAATAATTTATCACTTAATTCTTTTTTATTCTATTAATTTTCTTCTTTGTTTCCCTCAAAAATATTTAATTACACTTTGTGATTTGAAATTAACACGCACGTCGTTTAGAATTTCACACAAAATATATATACATAATATATATATTTATAGTAAGAAATGACTACACAGCACAAGCACAAAATGAAAATAAATAAACAGAAAATTAATTGACAACGAAACTGAATAGACGTTAAAGTTACACAAGGAACATTACATAGGGCACGTATATATAGGTAATTTAGGCACTTTTTTAAGTTTCAGTTTTCTATTAATACTTTTTTCTTAATATATATATATATATTTTAAACAATAACTTTTAAATTAATAATCCTCAAAATTAAAATTGCAGAACTTTATAGTAGAGAACAAAAAAAATAGCTTTTTCAATCTTTAACTATTTCGTCCAATTAAATAAGCTTTTTTTCTTTACATTAGAATGTAATATTTAGATAAAAAAAAATAATTTAAATAAACTAAAATGTTTTATTGTTTTTCTTAACATTTCTAGCGAGAAAACACTTAACTTTTTATTTAAAAGACGACACACACAATTTTACCACGAATATTTATAGATATATCGTCAAGATTCGTATTTAAAATTTATATATATATATTATTATTATTATAATTTTATATTTTCTTTTTGCTGCTCGTACTTCTGAGTTAAATCTCTGACTGATTTTGAAATTAAATTCATGTTACTGTACGACGACTGCGCGTACTCTTTGGCTCCCTACTACTGTACAAAATAAACTTTTTTTATTATTTTTAAAAAGAATTCTCACAATCTACTGTTGAGTATGAGCGGTTAATTTTCCGCTAACACAAAATTAAAGTGGAAGGAATAGATCAGTAATTTGTGGTATGGGTAAAAATTCTTTATAAAAGAGAAAACTGACAAAAAAAAAAAACACACAAAATAATCTTTAAAATTTCATTTTCAGTTTTTTCATGCCGTCGACAAAATGTTTGTTTGATTCTTGAGACAACGAAGAAATAAAGAGGAATTTATACCAAAAAAAAAATAAATAAATTTTGTTCTTGTGGTAAAATATCTTTTTCGTATAAATTTTTTTTTTTACCTAAATTCAAAGGAATTGCTTTTAACAGGTAGATTTTCTGTTTTTGTTTTTAGTAATTTTTTAGGCTTAAAAATATTAAATCCTTCAGTGTTTTGTAATTCAATTGTTTTCTTAACAAAAAATTAAAAAAGGGATAGAAAAGAAAGAAAAAACTTAAAAACATTTAACTGTGGCAGGATAAAATTTCGATTTTATGGTTTCAAACAAAACGTAAAAAACATTTTTATTTTATTTTTATTTAAATGGTAACGTGGGATTGTTTACTGTTTTTATACCTTCAAAGGTAATGTGCTTCTTATTGTCTTACTTAGGAATTTTTATTTTTTTCTTAACGCTGCACATCATTCCGTCACTAAATACACAATTTCTAGTTTTTAAATATTTTCCTTTTATATTATTTTATTTTTGTTTATTATTAGTTGTCAGTTGTTTTAACTTTACCTTTAGCGAGCTACTTTAATGACAAAGCACTGGCAAAGTTAATGAAATAAAATAATAATATAAAAATACAAACGGTTATATGGTGATGATGGAGATTAACAACGCACTAAATTACTTAACACAAAATTAAAAATATAAAAAGAAAACAAAAAACAAACAAAATTAATTTATTATCATTTTAATTTAATTTGCCAAAAATAATAATAATAATAATAAATTAATAAAAAAATTTTTTTTATAAAAATAGAGGCAACAAATCACCTTAAATTATATAAAATAGACATAATTGTGGTTAAATAAAATGAAAAAATAATAATCATTAAAAATTTGACCGTTGATGATGATTATTTAGTGTTTTAATAAAATAAAAATAAAGAAGAAAATAATTATGCAATTAATTTCGATTTTAATTTCTCTATTTTCATTATGATATTTATTTATTTTTTAATGTCACAACATCAATCTAATTTTCTCTTTATTTTTTATTAAAATACATAAATTTTCTTCAATACGTTCCAGTCGTTGTTGGTGGGCTTTTTTTTTTGGCAACATTAATGTGTAACTAAAACCGTACATAAAATCCTTTTATTTTTTCAACCATCCGCAGACAAAATAAAGCTTAATTATCTCAACAAAAAAATTAAAAAATAAAAATTACGAAAGCACAGCCAAATCGTTATATTTTTGCTCATACTAAAAAATCCACTTGAAAAATGTTCAACCACAATTCAAAACCACCCATAATTTTCCCTTTCGTTGTTTGGCTTTGCTAGAAGGTAAAATTTTAACAAATAAAAAAAAAATGAGACAAGATCGCGTTTACATTACCTTACTTCTGCTACAATGTAATTAAACTTAGTCGTTGTTTAGTTATCGTCTGACTAAATTGCACCTCATTACTTAACAAAGGTATAAGCGCTTTCTTATTATGAAATGTTTTTTAGAAATTTTACACCATACTTTTCATGTAATATTTATAAAAATCGATATAACTCTTCATTACTGTTAATTATCTATTTTTTTTTTCTACGTTGTTTCGTTTAACGGTTATATTAATGTTATTAATATTTTTATGATAATGATAAGAAAGATAAATAATAACAAAATCACCGGTAAACAGATTTTAATTATTAATTATGAAAATATAAAGGATCGTTCTTTATTTTCTTTTCAAGAGGTTGTACATGTTATTTTTTTTTTTGTGAATTATTTATTTATCCTTAAAATTCCATTAGATTATGTGACATTCAGCTAGTTAATGCTAAACAAAAGTTAAGGTTACGTCATACTATCCTTAATTGCATGCATGTGTGATTTTTTTTTTATTATTATTATTATTATTAAAAATCCTAAATTATAATATGTTATTAGTTAACAAGTTCAGTCCATAGTCACATATTTTTTAATGTTTTTTACTTGGAAATGATTTATGTTCTCATTAAAATGTCCAAGTTATTTCTTCTCGTTTGTTTTTTTGTTTTTTTTTTACAACAGTTCATATAAGTTTCATATAGTTTTTTCAACATAGAAAAATGATATTTTTCACGGTTATCCGAAAATATTTAAATTATTATTAAAAAAAATAACCTAAAAATATATAGCAAAACTCATCGTCAACACATGTTTCCTAAAGTCTAAATTACAATCCTTGTTAGTAATAATAATGTGAAAAAGACGAATAATAAAAAACTAGCAAAAATAAAAAATAGAGGAAAAACAACAGAAAAAGAAAGGATATTAGGTTCGACCTAATGACATTTTGATGAAGAACAAAAAAAAAAAAACTACATTTGAGGGCGGCTTTTTTTTTGTATAGAAAAAAATAACAAAATTAGCCGGCTGCTTTTTTTTTTACATTAAACGTGGTTTCGACACGCTTCCGTGTTTATTAACAAGCGAAAAAAATAAATAATAATAATAAATAAAAAACTGCATTCATCCCGTAAATCAAAAACATCAATAAAAAATATCTAATGATTAAGCGAAATGAAAAAAAGAGAGAAATATTTTGATTTAATGCGAAAAATTAATGCGAAATTATTAAATGCGTTAAATCAAAACAAAATTATTGTTTTTTTTTTAAGGGATGAAGGAATTTTTTTTTTACATGATTGTTGTTGTAGTTTTTTAAGCTTTTTATGTGGTTGTATTAAATTAAAAAAAAGAAGCGAAAATCTAATACATAACACCCCTATATATATAGCTTATTGTAGCGCATCGAATCGGTTAAATATAAACAGAAAAATAAACGAAAATATAGAAAAGCTGAACATAAATATTGTTTAAAATTTTTTGTTTATCAACAAAATGACAAAAAAAAAATTGTTGAATTTATGCTTATGGTCCGGTAGTGCAGTTTATATAGCACCTTACCACTTTATATCATTGCACCCTAAAATACGTGCTGCTACTTTAATAAAAATAGACAATTTGTTTAACAAAAAAATAAATAACAAATGGAATAAATTTTAAGTTGATCACATTCAGTCAGTATGAGCATTCTGCTTTTATTTTTTTCGACTTTTAACCATTTTAGTAGTTAGTAGTAGTTTTTTTTTTGTTTGGCTTTTTTCTTTGTTGTTCATCAGTTTTCGGTTAGTTCAGTTTAAGCTAATCGACATTAAAGTAAATGGGCTGTTAAATTGGATTGTATAGTGTGTAAATTAATTGAGGGTGGGTATTGGACTGGTGAATGCAATCGTAAGCGATAAAAATGACAATACCGTTTACTTGTCAGTTAGTTAGTTTGTGAGTTAGTTAGCAACGTATAAATGTCCATTGACACCAAATAGCCATCATCAGAAGTCTTTAAAAAAAAAAAATCAAAAATTAAAATAAAAAAGAAAGAAAACAATAATATTAAAAAAAAGCATTTGAATCTTCAATAATTAATTGATAAAAACGAATTAATTCTTTACAATTCAAAGCCATAATAGTTTTAATTAAATAAAATAAAAATGCTGATCGTTGCTTTAATGTTTGATTTTAATTTAAATAAAAGAAGAAGTTATTCCAGGAATATAGAGCTTTAATTGAGAATTTTCTATCGACGTGGTTACTTTTTTTGTTTTTAATTAAAACGAAATATATTTATATATTAAGCCGCGAATTATTGGACACACTTTCCATGTACATTTACAGTTATTGCTGCAACTATTACGTTACGTAATAATTCTTTTTTTTTTTCTTCTTTATTTAATTGAACTAAATTGAATTTTTAATTACAAACGATACCATTTTGTTTAAGGATAATTGGTTTCAATTGTTATCTATTTTGTTTAAACTTTCTGCTGCTTTTTATTTAAATAAAATTTATAAAAAATAATAATAAAAGAATTAAATAAAATGACTAGCTGTAAGTGATTTTGATAACAAGACAGCATATAGCACTGTACTATAAAATTATTTTATTTTTATTTTGTTAAAGAAGAATTAAAATAAAATAAAATTTAGCCAGACATTAAGCTATGGTAGCATTAAGTGAATCTTGTTATATCAAAGTGGAAATGGCAATGTGATCCATTAAATAAAATAAAGGAGAAAAGAAAATGCAAACACATATAGACATTATGAGTAAAATTGTAGCAAAAACACAGAAATTTTATGTGACATTATTGTTTTCTGTAAATAAAATAAATAAATTTAAATGTAAAATCTACATATTGTTGTTGAATTGCATTAAAATAAATGATCCAGTAGAAGAATAAGAATAAACAAAAAAAAAAAATATGTAAACAGATACATAATTTAAAATAATAATAAGCTTTTATGCTATGCATATATGTTTCAATTGTTAACCAAAAACGAAACATATATTTATTTATATTTTTTTATTTAAATAATTTGATTGAACTTGTTTGCGTTTTGCTGTATTTATATATATATATATCATTTTCATATAAATTTATCAAATAAATAAATAATCAAGTGAATAAACTGTGTATTTTTAATAAACAAAATAATCGTCGTCTTTTATACATTACATTTACGTTACAATTGTGATAAAACATATAACAAACGCTATATATGTTTATTTCAATATTTCGTTTACTCATCATAAATTAAATAAAAACATTAATAAAACAGCAACAGCATCAATAACAACAACAAGAACAACATCGGCTAATATAAACTTTTATATAAATAAAATAAAAGAAAAAAGTATCACAAGCCATCGATGAGAATGAGTTGAAAAACCACAAAATTTTAAAATACACTGGGATTTTTAATAGGCCCAAAGGCTAAAGTGTACACAACTAATTAGAATCGATTAGAGTTAACAAGCTGCCGTCGTCATTTTCATCGTCATCAATGTATATTTGTAACTATTCCTCTTATTATTATTATGTGTTATAAATTTTTTTATTTTATTTTGCTTATATACTGAGTGCTCTCTGCCTTTTCTTAATATTATATACAAAAATAATAAAAATAAAAACAACGAAATATATATTCAAAAGCAAAAATACGTTAAAGAAAACAAACTACGACGATGAACTTAATCTAACTAAACACAAATATGCTTTATAATGTTGTGATATAAATAATAATTTAAATATATATATATACATTCTGTTTTCACAGAAATTAATCAACCAACTAGTCAGCAAACTAACCAACCAACAAGGCCAGCCTTTTTAACTAACCAACCTAAAATCTCTATGCTAATACATTGTTGTATGTTTTGCTGTTTGAAAGTAAAAATTTATTAACATTTTCATATAAAGGTGAATTGGGATTTATATCACTTTTTGCATTTATTTTTTCTGTTATAATAATTCTGTATGGTAATTTTGCTTTATAATATTTTTTTATTTTGAAATTTAACGAAATAAAATAAAAAAATAAATAAATGAAATAAATAAATAAGAAGAAGAAGAAGATTAAATCGCGAATATGTTGAATGCTTTGAATATTTTTTACTGTGTGTGTGGCTCAACTTTATTTATATAATATATATATATATATATATTTTTTTGATGAATTTTTAATTTTTGTGATTTTCAGTTCGTTCTTTAATAAAAAAAACTTATCAAGAAAATACAATGTGTGTGTCCTTCAAGAGTAAATAAAAATATAAAATAATATAATAATAATAATATAAAAAAATACCATCCTTAACTCGTGTCCTGAATTTAAATTTCAATATATTCGAATGAATATTATATTTTGCTTAAAAAATAAAATTCATTTTTCTTCTTTATATTTACCCCTTTTTTGCGTTCTTATCGTCTTGGCTCGTTCGTTGAGTTTTATTTTTATATACAATATATATATATATATCAGTGGCGTTGCGTCATACTAGCGAATGGATGCTTAGCATCCCTATGTTTAGAATTAAAAATTTGACATAAATAAGGATAAATTAAAAATAAATTTTTTTTATTAATTCGCAAAAAATTTCTAATAATATTCATAAATTTTCAAAGCAAACATATTTCATTATGAACTCAATATATATCAACAATATTTCACTAGTTCAGTTCATATTCACAAGAAAAATTCATGCGTTTTGTTGTTGTTGTGATTTAAATGCGAATGAAGTGGCAAAGCAAAATAAAAAGCAATAATGACGTATATTTTTAAAACAAAGAGAATATGGTTAAAATAAGTCTCTCAAAAAAAGCTAGCTTTTTCCAAATTATTTGTATAAAATATATATGTAGTGGTAGAACTAGCGATTTACATAGAAAATTAAATAAAAAAAATACATTTCTCTCAATTTAAATAAATTTTTTGGCTTAAATTTTACTCATTTGGATGCTACAAAAATATTGCTTCACCATGCAATTAATATATATAACACAAATAAATTGAAAGAAACTTAATGCAGATTGGATATGATTCTACGTTTCAAAGTATTGAATCTATCTTGTTTTATTTTTCTCATGACAAGTGAAACATTTGACTAGATTGCTCTGTTAATTGCTGACGCATATCAATTTAATTATAAAAAAATTAATTGAAAGAAAGATAAATATTTAATTGATAATTTTTTAAAAATATTACTTATAATTGTATTAAGTTAAATTTTGAAATAACAAATAAAACAAGATGAAAGTAATAAATAATTACAATTGTTATATTGAAAAACTGTTGAAAAAGTCATTTGCAATGCATAATTTTGTTGAGAAGCAACATATAATTGATATTGGAAGGCATACACCAATTATGGACATTACAGGTAAGAATAGGTCTTGTACTAGGCATTTTACTGATAAATTATATAAAACCAACAATTGGGTAGCGTGATGCGAATTCTTAAACAAATATTTTTGCTGGCCATGCCTACTGTTTTCAGAAGAACAAAATGTTTGGTGCAAGGATGGATTTTCAGACTTGAATAACATTTATAAAGCTGCAGATAGGCATTGCAAAAAGTCTCAAAATTTAGTCATGACGATGCAAATAACAAGTGCATCAGCTGAAAGAAGCTTTTCGACATTAAAGCGCATCAAAATTTAATTGAGAAATACAACTGGCGAAGAAAGATTAAGTAGCTTTGCAATTATTTCAATTGAAAAAAATCTTTTAAAAAATTTATTAATAAAAGATAGTAAATCTGATGCAATTATAAATGAGTTTGCCAAAAAATATAGAAGGATTTTTAATTTTTACAGGATATTTACACTATTTATATTAACAGGATATTCAATTTTATTTATTTTTATGAATTTTATTTTTTGATGTATATTAATAATCTTGTATTTGATGTGCATATAGAAAAATTAGTCAAGTGATGATATAGTTATATTATATTATACATACATCTGATGACTACACCACAAAAAAAAAACTAGAGCTTCCCTAATTCAAAAAGTCACGCCACGCTACTGATATATATATATTTTTTTTTTCTTTTCATATAAAGCTTTTATTTTTGTTGTTACTGTTGTTGCTCTTGTTAAGAATGTGTAGCCATAGGGCACCGAAAACAAGACCGAAAAGCAATAATAAGATATAAAAATCCGATATATAAATATTCAAAAAGTACTTGTTAAACATTTCGATTAATTAGTTCTTTATATTATTTTTATCGTGTTTTATTATTCACTTTTTCTGTTGTTGTTTTTTTTTTATTTCTTCTCCTCTTTTCCTTGTACTCCTTCAATTTACTTTCCATTTACACTAAGTTTAAGAGATTTTTTTTTATAGCTTAAAAATGAAAAAGTTTGTTTAAATGATGATAACAGGTTTGGCTGGCCAACCACCGTAATTGTTTCTCTTTTTTTAAGACATTAAATGACTTTTTTCCATTTTTTTTTTAATATTCTGTTTGAAAGCTCGTTTATCGTCTTTTTTTGTAGTTTTGAATTTATGTCATTTTTTTCTAGTAGAATGGATAATAGCCTACCGATCAAAGAATGAGTATAAAAATTTTAGTGTAAATGTAAAGTAATTTTACAAGGGTTTTAAAGTCACAAGGAAAAAACTGAACTTTAAATTGTTCTTATCACATAACAATATACAGTAAAATAACTAGAAAGCCTTAAGGGTGAACGCATTTTCATTCAGTAGTAGTAACATAAAAACAAAAATCGATAAAGAAAGTCCATTCGAATTTGTCACTTGTTTTTAATACACCATTGTCATTCCACTGATTTAACGATCACAAAAATTGGGTTTTATTTATTTCTTATAAGAAAAACGAGAAAAAAAATTTGTTTTTTTTTTTTTGGAGCCTAGTAAATAAAACAAAACATAACAAATAAGGAAAAATGAAACATCAGAGACACAGTGACTTAAGTGAGTGCCAAATGTGATATTTATATGGAAATTGGTAGCCAGCAGCTGCTGTTGTATTTTTTTAAAATATTTTTTTTTCATATTATTATTTTTTTTTTGCTATTTTACAACATTGTTGTTGCTGTTGCTGCTACTATACTATATGTTTTGTGAATGTTAAATGGGTGGTAATAGTGGAGGTTGAACTTTTATTGTTTAAATTATCATGGGGCAGCAATTCGCTAGGCCTATACCCTACTCTTGTACTCTTTATTAAAAACAAAATTTCTTCTAGTCTGGCTAGTGTCAAGGATTGCATAAATATTTTTTTTTTTGGTGTAAAATTTATTTAAGGGTGGCCCAAAAAATGACGACAAATATACTTCATACATTTGTACATTGTAATAAAATCAATACAACGCATATGATTGTCGCCAGAGAATCGTGTTTATATTTTTATAAGAATATTGAAATTATTTAAATGAAAAAATAAAAGAAAAGAAAATTCTCCATTACTTGGGATATATAAACAAACAAAAAAACATTCGTAAAGTGTTTATACCCATTCTGGAAAACCAATTCAACTAGTTTTGTATTCAAATCAATCAAACTCTTTGACTTGTTTATTGTTTTTTGGATTCTCGTATTTTAGCAAGAAAATAATAAAAAAGAAAAGATTTTATATTGAATGTTTTTTTCTTTCTTATTAAAGTTGCTGCCATTACAGGCATTTCGCTTTTCTTTCTTTTATTGCGATAAATTCAATCTGAATGTTACGCAATAAAAATGTAGAAAAAGTAATAATAAAAAAATATATATATATATTTATTATATAATTTTACAATTTATTATGAAAATATTATATCAAGGACAAAATAATAACGAAAAAAGAAAATTCTAAATTAGTTATATTTTTTTTTTTTGGGGTTTGATAAGCATACAAAAAAAAAGAAGAAATTGATAATAGCAAATACATAGGTCACGTGGATTTCTAAAAATACACAAACGAAATACAATGTTTTTTGCATGAAAATCAATTTAAATAAATCTTCGATGATTTGCTACGCTAAGGGTGGGCACGTGATCAAGTTTATCCAACATCACTAGCAAAAGCCAAAATTAAATAAAATTGACAAAATTTTAATAAAAAAGGGACATTTTTATATACAAATATAAATAATATGATTTGTTATTACATGTAACAATGCAATTTTACAAAATATAATTAACAGAATTAAGCTGTTTGTATTCCCGGATCATTGATTATAATTAAAAAATAAATAATAAAGAATAATTCGTTGTTGTTTTTTTTGTTGTGCTGCAAGAAATATATTAAAAATCTAAAATACTGATATCTACCCTGCAAAATCATACATTTATATTCCAAAATTACATAAAAATATATATTTTCACTAATCCCATAACGAATAAACATCAAAGCATAGCAAAAGTAAATCAAAAATATACTAACAAAAAAAAAAGGAAAAGGAAAAACAGTATAAATTAAAAGGATTTAGGCAATTAAAAATTCTTTCTCTTGATACTACCAGGAAAATGGTATGATATAAATTCAAAAAAAAAAAAAACAAAATAAATAAATAATAAATAAAAGTGCAGAAAATATGTTATTTCTATCTCGAAAATAAGAAAACATAAATTGTGGGTGGGACAAAAATAATAGCAAACAAACAAATAAAATGTAAATGAATGGAAAGAAAACTGGAAAAAATAAAATAAATAATTATGAAGAAAACAGAAATTAATGTTAAATAAATAAGAAAAAAAATAAAAATAAATAAAAACATTCTTTTTCGCATCATATTTTTATGCTTATCTTACATTTTAAATAAATAAATAAAGAAAAAATAACACGAACAATTATTATTAACAAATAAAAAAAAAATGAATTAAAAAAGCTGCTGCCTTGAATTTAAAAAAGCAAAAGCTTTCTCCCATTTTCCCATGTTAATGGTGGAGCATAACATTTCTTTAAAAGAAAAAACTAGAAGAAAGTGTGTTGCAGAAAGGGAAAAATTAAAGAAAACAAAAAAAAAACAAATGAAAGCACAACAGTGCACATACACTCATCGCTGTTACAACACACAAACAGGAGAAATCTTTTTTTGTACCTTTTTGGCATTACATTAATAATTTTCTTTTATTTTCGTATTTTTTTCTTACTTTAATAAGATATACGAATAGGAATTTGTAGTATTTTTATCCTTTTGGGAGTATTTTAACCACCTACTCATTCTTAACTTATACAAGGCAAAGGTAAATTTCTTCTTAGATCTTCTGAATGTAACGTGTTTGCTTTTTTTTATTTTTTGCACTTGGTTCTGTAAAAACAGAGTCAAGAGTTGAATAAGTTCTTTGGCTACCTGTTTATATTTTTGCTTTATACGCTTCTGTTTTCCTATTGTTTTTAATAAGTTTGAGGTAACCACCTCGAGCTGTACTGAAACAGAGAGTTTTGCAGACAATTTTGATGAGTTAAGAAGCAGTGTTTGCTACTTCGAAAAAAAAAAATAAAATTTTATTTGTACTTTTGATGGAGTGAGTTCTCTTTCGTAAGAAAATTGGATGAAATTTCGGTATAGAAGAATGGTAGTTATGGTATTTTGAACTGCCCGGAGGACAACAGGTGAATTAAGCATATATTCCTTGTTCAGAAAAAAAAAACAAAATAATATTTAATTCTCTGAATGGGATGTCATGAGTTAAATCACAACAACGATCTTATTTTATTTCAGATTGGCAGAAATGTCAGCACATAAATCTGTAATATTGTTCTCTTTGTTTAACATTTTTATGTGTCTCCAGATAATAGCATCTTTTCCTCTAAACCCGAGGTGATACTTTGAATAAAGTTTAACTTGGACATTCTGTTGTCCATCTTTGTCACTCTTGTTTTCATTTCAAATCAATAAAACAACGAATAATAAATTTAAAATGATTTATTTTTTTTTGTTATACACACAAGAACTGTTTTATGCAGTGATTTTCTGAGAGGTTGTTTTTCTTTCTTTTCTTTTAACATAATAGAATATAAAGTATAAAAAGAAAACTTTACGCAAGAACTTAAACAAACTTAATTTACTTCTTAACCACATTTTAGAGTTAAAATCTACAAAATACACAAACCAAAGGAAAAACATCAATATAAGTTGAAAACTTTTGATCAGGTCGACATTTCCTTATGAAGGGCGTAGACATAATCTTTTTAATTTCAAAACAGAAATGATGTATGTGGGTGGTAAAAACATATTTAACCTACTGACAACCAAAAATAAATTTCGCTTTTGTTTTAAATTTATTATTTTTGCGAAAAATATCTTTTTTTATTAACAACAAATGGCGGGCGATGACATTATTCCGTTTTACTTGTTTTTGTCATTTAAATTTTTGTGTTTTTATTTTTGCATAATTTGGATGTCTGCCGCCTACATAAATCCTAGTTATTGTATGACGTAAATAAATGAACAAACAAAATCGCTTACCGCGTGCGACAACAATTACAACGAAACACAACAGTCGCATAAACAATCCGTTGAAAGAGTTTTTAGCTGAATTGGAAAAAAAAAACGGAATGAAATACTTTTTGTAGTAAAATATAAACCAGCAACAAGGGCAGACAATACACATTTTTTTTTGTTCGTTTCTCATATTTAGTAAACAACAAAATTGCTCAACAAATTATTTGAAAGCGTGTCACGTGGCATAACCATTCTCGTTTATTATACTTAAAAACCACATTTATTGTCAAAATAATAGAAAATTGTAAAGAAGACAATGCATAAAACCTTTCGTTTTTTATTATTATTATTTAAACGGGAAGTGAAAAAAGTTCAATTCACCTAGAAGAAATTTTATTCAGTGAAAAATTCAACACAACAAAGTGTATCCCGTTCTACCAATGCGAAACCAATATTCTAAACCACAGAAACTTAGTTAAGCATCCAAAAAAAGAAAAAAAAACTATATACATATTTATGCTATAAACATATAAATAGTTCAAAAGGGTGGCGGTTTTTATTTTTCTTCTCTCTGATTAACTTATATACTTTTATGTATATATTCATGATGTTGCCCAAAAAAAAAAAAAGAAAAAAACACCCACAACTAGTAGTTTATGTAAAACTTTTTTGACATTTTACCGTATTTTGTCTGTTTTTATAAACAACATTGTTATGTTGTTTTTTTTTTTTTTGACATTCCTATATATTTTTCTGTGAGTTTTTAAGCAGATTTGATTTTAGTTTTATTAGTGTAGATAGAAATGTATAAATGTTACGCTTGCATACGTTTTGGTAATATTATATCGGCATAGAGTCTATGTATTGTGCAAAATTTTTGCAAAATAAATAATCATTGCAATGAGCTTTATTTTGTTTAGTTTTTAAAATTATTTTCCCCATACATTTGCATCAAGCACAACTAAACTTTTATTTTAAAAAAAGCACTGTTTCCAATGTATAAAACATTTTTTTTTATTTTACTTTTAATTATGATTTTTTTTTTTTTGCATTTGAATGTAATTTATTTTACTTATAAAGCTGAGGTGCGTTTAATAAAAAAATAAATAAACAAAGTAAAAGCACATGCAACTTAATTTTATAATATTTATGTATTATTACTGTTGCTTATTTGTTTGTATAAACTAATTACATTAATTTTTAATTATTATGTAACGAGGATAATAAGCAAGCTACTATTACACATTTATTGTTTCATTTAATTGCATAAAAAAAAAATAAGAACGAAAAGAAATTTTAAATAAAAAAAATAATAAAACAAGTGTGACATTGTGGAGTTTAATATAATCTAGTAGAACACTGGTAGCAATGTGACTCGTTTATTTAAAAATGATGATAAACAATTGTTAGGTATCTGCTGCTACTACTATTTTATCTTTAACGTAAAAAGTATATAGTATCCAAATTAAAACCACAAAAATGTTTATTCCCGTGTGGCTTGTTTTTTTTTTTTGTTTGCTTATTTCTATATTATGTAATTTTTGTTAAATTTTAATATTTATTTATTTTCATTTTATTTCATTTCATTTGGCGGTATGCAATGGTGTTATTTTCATCATCATTTCGTTACATATTTGTTATCTCTATGTGCTGGATTTAAAAATTCTTTTTCCTATTTTATTTTATTTTATTTTTATGTGTTATGTGGTAAAATGTTATGCTGAGCGTAGTTTAATTAACAACAGACAACAACGGCAACAATTATAAAGGAGAAAGAGAATATCAAAAAAGCAAAAAAAAAATCCTTTACATGAAATCATAGAATATATTCATGTTTTAAAATAGAATTTAGCACAGTAAAACCAGATACAAAGAAAAAATATGCTTTGACTAAAAAACATTTGTAGTGTTGCTGTAGAGACAATGCAACCAGTGAAATTAGTTTTATTTGACTAGAAATTAATTTTTATTTTTAATTTTGTTTCTGGAAAAGTGATGCTGTTGTTGTTGATGATGATGATAATGATAATTATGACAATGGTTAATAAAACATAATGTATATATAACAGAATTAAATTAAAGTAAATACTATATAGATGGGTTGATAGTGGGTTGACTTATTAACAAAAATTAATTGCTTGTTGAAATTTGCCTATGATTTTCCTGCTTCTACTATTACAACTACGGTTAATGAAAATAAAAACGATTTTTCATAATTTAAAATTTTAATACCGTATAAGCTATACGCTAATTTTCACTACATAATCCCTTAGCTCATCTAATTTGGCTAAAAATATTTTATTTTTTTGTATAAACATCGCATTGCATTTACAAATAAATGACAATAATAGAGCACACAGCAAATTACTATAACAAAGTCGTTTAAATTCTAAAAACCACGCGTCTAATTAAATGAACAGTACCCTTGGTATTTTGTTAGTGCTATATAGTTCTTAACTACATTTATTTCATCTACCACAAGCGAAATTCGAAAAAAAAAAAACGAATAAAAATAAAAAAAAACGTTAATAATAATGACAAGCTAAACTACCACCCTTTTATCTCAAATATTAAAACAGACAGTATGTAGTATATTTGGTTGTGACAACATTTTACGCATAAATAGAAATAAAGTAAAAAAAATAAAATAAAATAAATTCGTTTATCGTACACTAACACAAATTCTAAAGTTAAGGGTGGTAAAAAAAATTTTCTTTTATTATAATTTTCTTTCTTTTCTTTTTTTAATTTAAAAATTACAAAATAAAAAAAAAAAAGATGTGTAATTTGCATTTGAAATTACCCTCGCACTATGTGTTAAGTGGACTCCAGCCCATCTGTACTGAACTTTTCCGACCGACAAAAAAAAAAAACCAAACCAAACGACACATAAAAAGCTGTCAAATTGTAACAATATTACAAAAATACTGTCAGCCCATACAAATTATTTACTTTTTTTTTTTTTTTATTTAACATTAAGGGATAATTTACACCCTTTAACCAAAAAAAATGAAAAAATAAAACTCACCCGGATTTATCGTGGTCACTATTCCGACAGAATATTAATAGTGTGCGAAATCGATTTTATATAATTTAAATATTTCATTTATATTTTAAATAAAAATTTATTATCGATTTGTTATTTTTTTATTTTTCGAATAAATAAATAAATAAAAACTGTACAAATGCACTCCCTGCAGGCTAAATTGCATCCTGCATCAAGGAAAATTTGTTGCATATCAATAATAAAATTCTTTATTGCAATAAAAAATATTTCAGTTGTGTTTTATTAACAAAAAAAGTTACATTAAAAATTAAAATCCTAAATAAATATTATTTATATCCTTAATCAACTGTATTTTATTTTTTATTTAATAAGGATAATACGATAATAAGACCTTTTAAAAAAATATATTCTTTAAATAATTTTTTTTTTTAAAAAGAAAATGAAAATTAAAAATAGACAAAATAAAAAGGACGAGAAGTGGATACCTGTATAAATATCTTAAGGGTTAAGATTTCTGATTTATTAAATGATCACTTTGGTAATCCTGGACCATAGATATAAATAAATCTTGTTTTCTTTTTCACAGGCGTAAGGGATAAGCATTTGTAAAATAAAAATATAGAAATACTTATTATCGTTTTGTTATCCCTTTAAGCAGGATTTAGTCCTTTTCTCATATTAGTTACGTATTTTTATTTTTTAATAAATAAATTATTTTGTAACATTTCGTTTAATTGGATTTTAGTTTGTTGCGAATAAACAAGCGAAAAAAAATACTTTTTATCAAGGATAATGATTTTGGGGTTTTTTCTTTTATTTTCTGTCGGTATTTTCACGTTAATTTTGTTGATTGTTGTAATTTTATGTTTTGCGTTAATAAAAGAAACAAAATTAAAAAAAAAGAAAAAGATGTACGCGTTTGGGCTCATTAAAACTGATTACGCTA
This sequence comes from Ptychoptera contaminata, assembly GCA_963942525.1. Lineage (NCBI taxonomy): Eukaryota > Metazoa > Arthropoda > Insecta > Diptera > Ptychopteridae > Ptychoptera > Ptychoptera contaminata. The sequence goes on along the minus strand of OZ012636.1, from coordinate 39,749,711 downwards.
ATAATACTTGATTATAGAGTGCAAAAACAACATTGCACCCTTTAGCTGTTGCATCCCTCTTGTAATAATAATAATAATAATAAAATGTTAAAAAAAAACTTTTATTATATTAAAAATTGTGGAATGAGACATGATAATAAAGAAGAAAATAAGTTAAATTTAATTTTTTTTAGTTACAGTAACGGTCCGCACATGGTTTGTGAAGATTTTTGGTTCGCTAAACATGGCAAAAACAGAACGATATGCTGTTCTTTAATATTGTTTAAAGGCGTATGACAAGCAAACAAACTAGGGTAGTTTTCAGTAATGTTTCAACTATATATAACCGGGGGGTTGGTTAACTGGTAAAGATGGTTAAATATATTTAAAATATAAAAAAAAAAAAAAATTGTAATAACATTTTGTTTATAATAAACTAAAATTAAATAAAATAAACCTTCAGCTTGATTTTAATTTTATTTTTCATTTTATTTTATTTCGCTTTTCCTTTTTATTTATTTTTCAGGTTAAAGTAAAAATAAAACAAATTTTCCAAACACCCCTATACCCTTACATTAGTGACTATTGTGTGTCGGTGGCAACAGTTTATATACCAAAAAAATATAAAAAAAAGAAGAAAAACGACGACGACGGTTATGATGATTTTACAGAGTGATGATGGTGCGCGGGAAAATTTTATAAATTGAGTTCATTATAAACACAAATGTAATAACTTTAAACTGTTTTTATAAGTTGAGTTAAGTTCAGTTAAGTATTTTTTGGGGTGAGATTGGTTATGTTGTTTTATTTGTTTTTTTTTTTTCTTGTTGTAACTAACAAAATGTCTAGCTGATTCCCTTATTCTTAGTAGTTGTTGTTCATGTGGTAGTAGAATTATGATAATAATAATAATAATAAGAATTATTCTCATCATCATATTTTTCGTCTAGTTGAAGGTTGTCGGTCTTGTTCTTGTTGTTCTAGCAGTTTTTTTTTTTTGTTTTGTTGTTGTTAGTGTTGTTTTCCTGAACATTTAATTTTTCTACTTTATCATTTTTTTTGTTAAAAAGCATACATTCGCTACACGCACCAATGAAAAATTATATTATGTAACTTACAAATCCTTTTTGATTATATAAAGCGTTTGTCTAGAGTGGTGTGAGCTTTTTGTTTGTTAAAGAAATTTCTATATAATCGCAGGCGTTATACATTAGGTTAAAGTTCTTCTATGAATACATTTACAGTAAAGAATGCACAGGAAAAATAAAAAATTAAAAAAAATGAGAAAAAAAAAATAATCGAAAATGGTAAAAGCGGATTGTATTTTTTTTTTTTTAAGTTTTTATTTTTTTATCTAATAACAACAATATACAGGAAGGATGAGGGAAGTTTTGTTTAGTGTTGATTATTATGATTAGCTAAAATGATACAATTTATATGATAAGGGTGTTTTGTTGGTAATATTATTTTAAAATAAATTTTGTTAAAAGTAGACTTAATGTTATTATTACAATTTTAATATACTTTTCAAATTGTCATCCACATTGTATGATACAAATAATATAACGATAAAACAACAACATACATCTCATCTCACTTATTTAATTAATTTATTAAAATTTATATAAATACGTGCCCTGTATATATATATATTTAAATAAATAATATTTTATACATTTAACACTTGTTTATTAGTTTTATAAATAAAATTTTTTATAAATTCTTTATATAAACATTTATATCTTTATATATTTTTGCACCTATTAATATTATTTTTCTAAATTAATTAAAATTTATTACATTAAAATTGTATATAGATAAAAAAAAAAAAGTAAAAATATTATGCAATAAATGCGGTGCAATGAGAACATTGTTGCATATTGTAATAGTGTTAAAGGATGTAATAAATGGGCTTTCATGTATTAAAAACGGATTTTAGTTTTCTCTTGTTTGCTGTTTATTTTTATTATTATTATTATTTATTTATTTTTTTTAATTTTGTTGCTACTGATGCTATTTATTATTGCCTTTTTCTATAATACAATAACTAAAATCAGTGTGCGGTTTTTGTTGCATTAGACACAGTACACCGAACACATTTAATTTAATCCAAATGTGTTTTATTATTATTATTATTTTTTAAACTTTCTATATTTACTAATTATTTTTATCTCCTACCTAATTTGTTGTTTTATTTATAATTTTATTAGTTTGTTTATTATTTAACATTTTTATTAAAATATTTTTATACACAGTTTTCATACTTTATATAATTTATTGTTACAGACTTTAAAAAATTATATATATATTTTGTTTCTTAATAATAATAATAATAATTTTTTTTTAGTTTTATTAATAAAAAGTAACGACTGTTCGATCGTAAATTAAATATTAAGCAATGAAATATTTTTAAAAATAAAATAAAATAAATTACATTAAATAATTTTTATCGTTTTCAAGTAGTAGAAGTTTTTTTTTTTTTGTTGTTACTCTAAAGATAAAATTCAATAAATTTCGATTATTATTATTATTTTATAAATAATAATAAATTTATAAACGAAAAAAAAAAGTGTTAAATAATAAGTAGATTTCTTCTTGCTTATTTGTTATTTTGTATTTTTCTTGTGACATTCTTTGAAACAGTGTCACGTCTTTTAATAAAAAAAAAAAAAAAAACAGAAAATTAAATAAAATAGCGCGTGAATTGCTTCGAGATTTTACTTTATTGCTAGCGACTTTGAAAGGGAATTTAGTTAATTTTTTGCTTTTTTTGTATTTTACTTGTTGTCTGATGTTACAAAAACGCATTTAATGTGGTCTCGCAAAATGACTGCGCGTATTCATTTAGACAAGCGTAAAGCGGTCACTCTTTGTTAAGTCATTCAGGTGCCAATCACAATAAATAACAACCGAAAACGACAGCAAAACACAACGAAATAAGAGAAAAAATTTTTTTTTTTAAATTAACTAAACAAATAAAATTCTTTTGATTCATCTGAAGAAGATGGTAAAGAATTTAATTTTTGACCGAACAATCGAACGAGTAAAATTAATAATATAGAAAAATAAAAAAAGGGGTTGTTATAGGTAATTTTTTTTATCTTTTGATTTTGTTTACCAATTCATCATGATCGTGTGATAGACACTATACAGCTGAATGACACTTTCATCTATTCCTCTGTATTACTATTTTTTTCTTTCAATTTTTCATTGGAATACATAACCATATACGGTTTCTAAATTAGATTTAAAAACATCGCGAAAACACGGATCGTGACAAGTAGATAAGCACTCGCTATTCTCTATTTAATGTCACTAAATTTGTACATTTTTTCATTATTATTATTATTATTATTTATTTACTTTTGTATCATTTATCTAAGTAAACTAAGTGATGGCAAAAAAATAAGAAATTATGCAAAAACGAACATACGTTTTTTATTTGTTGCTCTTTGTTCTCGCCTTTTTTTTTAATGGTTAAATAAAGGTTAAAGCGACTAAAAATTGCCTGTTAAATGCTAAAACAATATTTATTGTTGCTAAACCGACGACAAAAATGAAAAAGAAAAAAGCCGCATATAACACACATAGTATACATATTTATTTTTTATTTTGTTTTGTTTTCTCATCATTCAAGCTAAACATTTTGACGATAAACGACAGAAAAAATTATATACAAGCAAATAAACATAAAAATTCACACATTTTTCATCGCTCTGTGTGTGTAAGTAAGTTAAATAAGTAATATAAAATGATCAATAATGTAAATAACAATTTGTTTTTATGCAAAAAAAAAAAAAAGAAAAGAAAATTAAATATATAAACATAATTTTTATGTTTAACACGAAAAATCTTTTTTAAAATAATAAACAAACAGGCATATTCGTATATATATATGATAATTTTCTTGATGGTTTTCTCTGTTTATTTTTATTTATTTATTTGTTTTAAGGCTTAAGTGGGCGAAACACTAAAACAACAATAATAATAATAATAATAATGACAATGATGAACATTTTAGCAAAAAAAATAATAAATAAATAAATAAATGATTTTGACTAATAATCTATAAAGTAAATTATTTGTTCCGGTATTCGGCTATCATAATATAGAAATATGAGACACATTTAAGATTTAAAAGTAAAACAACAAAAAAAATAATATAAATAAATAAATAAACTAACAACAAATGGATAAGCAGAAGCTCAACATCCCATTAAGATTGAAATGACAAAACAAAAATTTGATTGACATTAACCTATGCCATGTTTATCCCAGAAAAAAGAAGCAGAAAATAAGTCATAAGGAAATGATGATGGAAAAAATATATATAAACGAAATCTCTTCGTTTTTTTTTAAGTTTAGCCCCCAGGGCCAAACAATATTACATGAGCTAAGGAACATATAAAATGATATGACACTCGTCGTCCTTATAATAAATATCTCTATATATATATTTTTGACAAATAAACGCAACGGAGCAACATTAATAGAGATTGTTCTGCCAAAAGTCATGCACGCACGCACGCATTACATATATGCTGTTTTTTTTTATGTGGCTGTCTGTTTATTTATTTGTTTGTGACATATCCGGCCACATGAAAAAAAATACAAAAAAGAAAATTAAATAATAATAAAATGTAATTTGTAATTCTTTAACTTTTTACGTAAATTTTATTTCGTTAGTTGATTTACCAGAGTGGAACAATCTATTTATTTTCTTATTTTTTTTTATCTTTGGTTGTAAAACAAATCTCAAAATTTGTCATCTAGATTGTTATGGAGGTAAATCCTGTTTTACCCAACTTTCTTCTTTTTAATTTATTCATGTTACATTGAATGACTTTACCCTGATTTTCGTTTTTAAATTTCTTTTCTTTTTTATGTTTTTAATTGCCAAACAATGCGCTGACATCCATCAGGGATTAATATTTTTTTCTAATTTTAAAATAATTAACGTAATAGAAATGGAATACCTTTGAAAAGTCATAATGTTAACCGCATAAATTTTAATAAATGTGAAATACCAATTGTTAAATTTGTCTGCTGATTGAAATTTTATATATTTTAAGGATCAAAAATAAAATATTAACAAAACCAGATGACACATAAACGATTTGTTGCGATTATGGTTAATTTTCCGTTTTCATTCGTTATTCTTGTATCTTGTTTAATTTTCGGTTATTAAATATTTGTTAGCTTCTGGTTACAAATTTTCCATGTTTTTGTTTTTCATATTTATAAAGAAACAGTTTTATTTTTTTTTATTTTTATATTTTGTTATTTTTAATGCCCTCCAGAGACAAAATGACTTTAGTTAAGCCGCACAAAAGCAAAACTAGAGTCAATATTGGTTTTAATAATGCTTGTTTTTTTGCTTATGCTGTCTGTTGTTATATTTCTTCAATTTTCTTCGGGTTTTCTCTCTTTTTTTTTTAGCATGTCTTTAAATTTAACCCTCAAGGCTTCATTTTAAGAAAATAAAAAGAAATTAAATAAGGACAAATTTCTGTTTTATATTTTTTTTTCAACTTTTTAAATTAAATAAAAATAGAAGCAAAGAAAAAAATCTATATGCATCCAAATGAGAAAACAGAGGAAATGCCTTTTTTGTATCAATTTGACTTGAAAATAAATAAAATGTATATATATAGGAAAAAAAGGACATAAATTTGTAAAAACAAGGGTTCAGCTCATCATCATCATCATCATCGTCTTGTTACATGTTTGATTTAATGGATTTCTTAGAGTAACATTGCTAAAAGCTAAACAAGCAACGTTTCTCTTGCTTTTTTTTTCAGAAAAACAATACCGAAAAAACAAAAAATGTAAATAAATTGGTTGCTTGTTTTTAAGGAAATAAATAAAAATATATAATAAAACTAATGGTTAAATGAAAAGAAAAAAACAAATCAAATTCCACCTGGTGTTACCGCGTTTTTTTTTCTAGAATTACCAAAATAGTAATAATAATAAAAAAATCAAACTTATAGCATCTAAAATTGATGATAATTTTGGTTTCAAATTTTTATTTTTTATTTATCCTAATTTTGTTTGTTTTTATGAAAACAAATTTTATTTAGTATTTATCGTTTATTTTTTTCTTCTATTTATTTTGTGGATTTAAAACAAATGACTAGCAGAAGGTGAAGTTTTCCACTTTTTTTTTATTTTATCCTCATATGTCGTAGGTTTTTGTTGGTTTTTATAGCTGTACCGTTTGCTGTTGTTATTTGTGACAGATCACATTACACTCATTTATGCTTATATATATTGAAATAGATTTTAACGAAAAAAAAGAAGAAAAATAACCGAATGCATAAAGTAGCGAGCCATATAGCTAACTGGAATTATTTTACAAATCAGGATTTGAATTCGTTTATTTTATTTTTCGGTCTTATCAGCATTTTAAAGGTTTTAGTTTTGTATGGAAATTCTGATTATTTTTACATATATATATATATACATTTTTTTTAATTAGTTCTTTCGTTTTTGAATTATGATCCTTAAACATTGATATTATTTTAGGGGTTTTTTATTTTTGTTTGTTTATTTTTGTTTCAAGTATTTAATATTTTTGTAAAAGTTTATTACTTGAAGTTTTGTGCTGACAGCACCGTTTATTCTGTAGTTTATTGTTGTAAAAAAGGGTTATATGCAATGCAGGTACTTTGTGGTAATTATTTATTTATTTTTTTTTTTAATTATTTAGTTAAGCTTTATTTTTTTTTTTTTTTGTTTTTAATAATAGAATAAATTTTGTAACGAATTAGTTAAGCTTAATTACATTTTACAACATAATTTATATTCTTGCGAAACATGTTTTTCATAATAATCGATTTGTAAATTTCTCAAATTTATATGCAAACGTTTTTTTGTTTAATAAATAATTTAAGAAAAATTCAAAAATAAGTGATAAAAATAAAAATTTATTTTTTAAACAAAAACTTTAATCATTAAAAATTATAAATAAATTTACAAACTAAGAAAATTAATTAAAAAACTTTTCATTTTATGCATTTTCCAACAACAAAAGATAAATAAGAAAAAATAAAATTTTGTGTAAAAAAGCGGAATTTGTTTCGTTTTACTTGGAAAATATAGTTTTCTTAAACAAAAAAAAAAATAATAATAACAATAAAAATGAAGAAAAATCTGTCCTAATAAGCAAGTCAATAAATATTTACATAAAAAAAAAAATATTTATTTTTTATTAAATTTTTATTTATAAAAGAAAATTCATATTTTTTTTTTATTTATCTCAATAATTGTCAAGATTTTGTTAATTTTATTCACATTTTCTAATTTTAATTATTAAAACTTTATTAATTGTTTTACAACCGTTCAGGTTGCTACAGTGCAAACAATTATGCATTGTTTTTTGCAACTTTTACCGTGTTTCAGCAATTATTAATTTATTTAATTTTTTTTTTTTTGTAGTAATAATAATAATGATAGTAATAAAAACTTAATAAGCAACTCAAGTGCTTAGCAAATATTTACGAAATTTTTCTATTTTCTGTATGACAAAACAATAATCAGTATTTTTTTTTATTATTTTTAAATGTTTTTCTAAAGTTTTTCATTATTTGCTGTAATGAAATTTTAAGAGAGTATTTATTGTTTATTATTATTTAAAGCAAATATAATAATTCTGTCTTTGTTAATTGTTTTTGAAATATTATTGATGATTTTTTTTTTGCTCTGTTGTCACTTAATTTACAATAAAGTACACAATTATATTTTTTCTTCATTTTTTAATATTGTTTTACATAAACAACGTATTAAAATGTGTGCAAATAGTTGTGTAAATATTATTTAATGCTTAAATAAAAATAAAATTTAAATAAATAATTCATAAAAAAAATATATAAAGAAACCACATAATAAGCTTTTATAAAATAAAACATCAACTAAGAAACCAAAACATTATTTAATTTTTTATAATAACTAAATAAAAAGCAGCAAATATTTGCTTAAAATTAATGAGTTTTATTGCGACAAAAAATTATGAAAAAGAAAAGGGAATAAAAAATAATATGACTAGAGATTAACACATTTAAAATAATTAAATGTTTAAATAATGAAATTAAGAAGAATTCTTGTTTATCGTAGTGTACAGCAGCGCACAACCAGGTAGAAATGGTACATTTTGATATGATTTTGTGCTACGATGTGATAAGGATTTATTCTGAAATGAAAATAAAGATTTTTTTTTAAAGTAATTATAAGTTTAAGATCACTGAAAAAGTTAGTTAAATTCGTTTAAAAGTAATTTAAATGCAAAAAAAAAAATGATTCACGATACTTTAAGCTGGGACTACCAATGGTTATAAAAATACTTAAACAGCATAAGTAACTATTTTCTGCGAAGTTTATTTTCTTTTCTTTTTACTTAATTAAATCTTCAACATTACTTGGAAATTATAAGTTTTAAGGTTTTATTTTTTAATTGACTTGTACTCAGTTAGTTAATTTTTCAAATGAAAAGAGGCATATTTATGTCAAAAATCAATCAAATAATCTTTATTACTTTTCACATTTTATTTTTGCTGATTTTGCGTAGTGCGACAGATATATAATTACACATACCATATATCGAAAAAAAAAATTGTCTTAATTACATGAATTAATAATAAATACGCAAAACTAAAAATATCATGCTACCGATTTGTCGTTAAAAAATTATAAAATAATCAATCAATCTCATTTTGTAACAGTCATTAAAAGTGTTAACGATTATTGTTTAAGGTTTTCTTGTCGTTTTATTATTATTACTTAAGCAACTATGGCTTGTTGCTGTTATTATTATTATTATTATTATTATTATTATTATTATTATTATTATTATTATATACTTTTTTTGTTGATAAATAATTAATTGAAATGGTTGATAGAGAATATAGATACAGAATGAGTAATGTTATAAAGCAGGTGCAATTTAATATTATTATAATTAAAATGAAAGAGTTAAGGTAGAAAAAAAAAATCTTTGCATCTTATTTACTTAACATTAAATTAACCAACGTCATTGCTTTTAACTAAAGCAACTTTGAGTATATTAAAAAAGTCAAAAATATTTTTCAACATTTTTTATATTTATTCCAATTGCAAGACCAAGTGCTTGGTGCGGGCTTTTTTTTTGTAGATGATGTAGTTAAGTTGAGATGGTATCGCTAATATAATTTAATATATATATATTTTTTTTTTTCATTCTTTATTCTTTATTTTATTGTTTGATTTCTTAAGAGCAGTAAATAATAGTCATCCGCCGGTTTTAGAATATTTTCTTGGTTTTTTTTTTATTTTTATATAGAGAATTTTTTCTTTCTTTAATTTCATGTTTTTTTTTCTATTCTGTATTGTTGTTGATGGCGATTTTTGGGCGCACGTCCCATTACTAGTATATTTTCTTATATTCTGATTCTAATTTTTTTGTTCGTGTATTGCTAGATGTTTTCTAGTGTAACCAGATTGTCTTGGCGTCTGAATGGCTGATGACGCGACAACCCAAATCATTACTAAAACTAAGTGCTAACTAAGTGAACAAATTAATCAAGAAATATTTTATTGAAGTTTTTGTTACCCCTGTCGATTTTCTTCGTCTTTTTTTACGTTAATGTGGGTGGTCATTGTGTGCAAATGTAAGAATGTTTTTCCACGAGTTTACAATTTAAAAAAAAAAACATATAAATAAATTAGCATCACTTAATTCGCTTTTGCATTTTATCTTCCTGTTTGAAAAACAATTTTACAAAACGATAAATAATGTTGAAATTAAAATCAATTCCCATAAGTGGATAATTGTTTGTTAGTTTTTCGTTGTTTATTTAATTTTCATTTTTTTTATTAGTTTATATTATGTGTGTGTAAAATGCCGGCTGGTTGTTAGCTGCTGTTGCTGTTTTTTTTTTTATATTTACTAAATTTATTTACCAATCGATTGTCCGCGCCCGGAATGCATTTATGAAAATATAACAAACAACTTAACGTCTGTTTCTGTTGTTTTATTTTATAGCTGATGATTTGGACCAATTATCATGATCATGTCAAGTCGTGACCGAAATGTATAAAATTATAAATTCCCTTGTACACATTTATACTGTAATTTTTTATTAATTTTTATTTTAGCTTAAGACAAAGCAAAGTAATATAATAAAGAATGGAAAAGAAAATTGTATAAAAGAAGAGGAAGTTTTGGTATTCTTTTTTTCCGCTTGTATTCCGCTTGTACTTTGCGTTTGAATTCTATACAGATTGGGTTGCCCGACTTAATACTGCCAAGACATCACTCATCAAGCATAATAGTATTATGTCTATAATTAGGGACGTCTTTCTTTCAAGTATTTATTTATCTTTTTCGTTTTTATGTTTTTGTTTTGTTATATTGATGACTTTGTGTATTTTATTGTAAGTACTATTATTTAAGAAAATGAAGAAGTAGAAGTTAAGAGAAAAATTATTTATTAATAATAATAAGGTGAGGTGGACAGGCAGAAGAAAAATCAACAAATTCTTCTTTCTGAAATTTTATTCCTTCTAAAACATGATTAGCTAATAGCACGTTATACAACCATTAATTGCATTTTACTAGTAGACATAGCAAAACATAATTTTATTTTTTGTTTTTTTCATGGTTAAAAACAAACAAGAATTTGACAGATGTTGAAAAACTTTATCGAGAAGTTTTTGCGGAATTGTGTTAGAAGTTTTCTTTTTTTTTTGTATTTGATAACGAAAGATGCTTTAATCATTTGTTGAGAAACTACTGTGATTCAGTAAGGAAACCAGTGTATCCGCTTTTTTAACTGCTTATAGTTAGAAAATTGAATAAAACATTTCTCTGAAATAAATAAAATAGTTGTAATACTCTGTAATATTGTTAAAACAAGATAAAATAAAACCTAACAAGGTAAATCTTTTACATTATGAACAAAAATAAATAATGTAATATATAATAATAATAAAAAAAAAAGAATCATTTTCTCCAATTAATCTTCCTTTTTTTTTTGTTTCATCTTTTATATTTCATTTAAAAAGCTTCAAATTAATTTACCTAAAACAAAAATAAAAATTAAGCAAATAATGTAGACAAATTATCTTTGGTTATTTTTTTTGTGTTTTTATTCCATCTTGTTTAGTTTTTTATTCTTTTACATTAATGAATAAAAGAAAAAAGAACTTTTTTATTTTTTAACTAACAACCAGGGCACAACTAGTTAATAAATGTTAATACAAAAAAAAAAATAAATTAATGTTTGTTAAATAAAATGCTACACACCTGCTTATACGTATATAATTTTTGTTCCATTAAAAAATGTCTGTAAAAATTTAATTGAAAGGAAATGTTAATTTTGTAAATGGCAACCAACTAATAATTATATTTATTTACTTTGTTTGTTTAACTAAGAATAAAATATATATATACACATCCAACTAACCAACCAGTCAGCCAACCAATCATCAAATGGATAATTAATGTATAATTATATAGATAAAAAAAAATAAATATAAAACAACCCCCCTTTTATTTCATTTTTAAATATTATTTGTTTAAAGAAATTAAATTAAATAAAATACAAATTATTGTAGAAAAAGATCAGTTCCTGTTGACAGCAAATTAGTAAATGTTGTTATATTAAAATTATTATTATTCGTATGTTTATTTGGCTATTAAAACTTGGTAAAGAAGTAGTTGATGATGATTATTATTATTATTATAAGAAACAAGACATTGTCACTGATGTTCAATTGATGCCTTATTAGTCATTTACTTTCATTGCTTTTGGCGGATTAATTTTACTTTGTTTTTCCAAGGTTTTTATTTAAATTTTCCTTCGTTTTTTTTTTTACTTTCGTCATTTAATATCATTTATTTTAAACTTTACTTTTTTCCTTTTAAGAGGATTCTGTGCCGTAACGATTACTATATGTGTGCACAAAATAAAATTAATAACTAAAAGCACAACGAAATAAATGAGAAGAATAAAAATACTTAAAATTGGTTTAATGTTGAACCATGTTAGTTGTTTGTTATTTTTATTCATTTATTCGGTATGGTTTTGACTACAAAGCCGACAACATGAGTTTTTATTGCTGCCACTCTTGATGGACGCAACTTTTCGCTTTGTATTTATATCTTTTTATTTATTTTTATTTTATTATAAAAATTACAAACTGCTTATATAAATTTTGTTATTATAATTAAATATTGAAATATATGGAGAAGTAAATATATAATTTAATTTAAAATTTAATTTTTTTATTTTTGTTTCTTGTATTTTTTACCCTGAACAACAGTCGAAAATTGTTAAAAATTTGTTTTGTTTTTAAACAAAATAAATGCAAAAAAAATATGAAGAAAAAGACGGAAAAATAAGACATCATTCGTTTAATTTTTATTTTTGTATATTATTTTATTAGCTTTTATAAGCTTTTATTCTTGTTATATTTTTTTGATTAATTTTAATTGAAATAAATTTATATTGTACAAACCAAAAATGAATATAGATACCAAAAAAAAAAATAAAAAGATGATGAAGTTAAGAATTTAATATTTAATTGAGATTAATTTTTCATCATTTTTCATTATGACTATTACTATTATTATTAATTTTTATTTTTAAAAATTGATTTAATTATGATTGAAATGTTAAACATATATTTGTTTTTTTTAAGTTAATTAATTAATTAATATATTCTTTTTTTTTTAAATATTATTAAATAATTATTTTATTTCATTAAAATATTAATATTTTTTGATTGCACAGCAAATTGTTTATATTTAATATTAAGCATTAAGATGGACATTAAAACATTAGTTTAATAATAATTTTTATATATGTATATAACAAAAGCACGTACAGTATATTTTGTTATTATATATTATTATATTTATTTATTTATTAATTTAAATCAAGAGAAAGAAAAATATATAGGAATATTTTTTTACTTTTTGTTGTTTCTTCACATTATTATTCAATGGAATAAGTTTTTGACTTTGCTTCTATTCACAAAATGAAATAAATAATAACAATATATAATAGTAATAATAATAATAATATGAAAATAGAATAAAATACAAATAATAATAAGAATTTGTTAAATAAAGTTAAAAAAAAAATAAATAAATAAATTGTAAGCACTTTACGTCCACTAACATAGAAAATACTTAGTATTTGTTCATTTTTCATAACTATAAATTGGTAATAATGTTTTCAACTTGTTGTTATGAAAGTTTTCTTCTTTTTTTTTGATTAAAGTACTGCAGAATTGTTTTAGAAAAATTACTGAAACTACAGAATACATACATTCTGATGGGTTTTATAATGTTGTATTTTTTTTTGTGTTTGCTAAAAAATGCATAAAATAAAAACTTTGCTATACTATGCCAAGTACATTATTTCTAAACAAAAGCAGAAAATTATTAATGATAAATTGAAGAGAATTTTTATATTTTCAACGATTTAAAGTAAGAGAGTTTCTAAATTTGTATTTTATAATTCTTTTTCGTAATTTTTTCTTTGCTTTTTGTGTGATTAACACCTTGACTTAGAATTTTTATTATTTTAAATACATAACAAATTATATTTTATCATGAATACACTGCGAGTTAATTAAAAATTTATATTAATTAGATATTATTTTTTATTCATTGATTTTACAATATAAAGACATTATAGAATCCTAGCTCCTTATTAACAAAGCAAGATAAAAGTTTAATCATTTTATTGATAAAGAATTCATGTTAACAAGATAATGAAAAAAATTTGATGATTTTTTTTTTTTAAATTTATAATCACCATGAAAGCAGCATTATGTTAAGAATTTAATCTACAAAAAATATGTACATACAATAAAGATGAAAAAAAAACAACAAAATAATATATCGAGGTGAAGACGAAGGAGATGAAATAAAAAATAAAAGAAATGAATAGAAATAATTTTTATTGAAAATATTATATCAAAAAAAAATAAATATCAAGAGCAACAGTACCAACCAGCATTAATTCAATCTTGCATTCAAATTTTTTGAATTAAATAAGCAGTTTGAACAACAACCGAACAAAACTAAACTAAACATTGTTGAAGAATTATTATTATTATTATTTTCTTTTCTTTTCTTTATTCTGTATACTTTACATGAAATAAAAAATTAACTATAACTTGGTATTTCTCTATTTCATCATAAAGTAATCGTATTTCACTCATCAGAAAAAAATAAAAATTGTTTGTTTCTAAATTCTAACAAATAATGTATTGAAAAAAATAAACGACGAAATATAAATTTTTAAATTGAAATCAGTTCGAATCATCTATATTCTTGATTGCGTTGTCGTCGTTCATCGACATAGTCGTGGCTATCAAATCATTGTATGGTCAACCAATATACACGATCTAATTTTTTATTTTCCGTTTTTTTCTTTCTTTTTCTTCTCTTTTTTAATAAACTTCACCTTGAACACAATGATCTTGTTGTTATAAGTTTGAAGATCAGTTATTATTATTATTTTTCTTATTTAATAGATTTAATTCGCTTTAGTTGGAGTTTTTTTTTTTCTTTGATTCTATTTTTGTTTATTTATTTACTTTTTCATTTCTTTTTCTTTAACTTTGAATACATTTTTGATGTACGAAATAGTCTTTTGTAAGAAATATTACTTTTATTGAATAATAATAATAATAATAATCACAAAAAAATAAGAATAATATTAATAATAATAATTATAAGGAGGAACACATATAGATGTGTAATTATCGAGTTGTTGAGTTATTTTTCTTCATTTCTTCTTACTTAACAATTTTTTTTTAAAGCATAGTTAATGCTCTATTCGTCTTAGTTTTTTCTCTTAAGAAAAATAAAACTTCTTTTACACATAACACTGTTGTTGAATTTTATTTCGTTTTTATTATTATAATTATAATTTTTTATGAACGTTAATTTATTTTCATTGATTAAGAATTTTTTTTTTCTTTTTTGATGCTTTTTAAAAAGCATTTCTTTTCATTTCTTTTTATTAAAAATATTACATTACCGTTGTAACGCTTTTTTTCTGTTGAAAGTCTTTTTACCTTAAGTTTATGATATTTTTTTCTTTTATACGCAAACAACAGAAAAAAAAAACAGAAATTAATCTCAATGTGTTTTTTCCTACTTGAAAATAAATAAATAAATTTCTAGAAAAGTGCAGTTTTTTTTTTCACTGATTAAAAATGAATAAAGAGAAGAAAAATAATAAATATACAAAGCCCACACAATTAATCTATAAAGAAAATAATAAAACTAATACGCACCGTTGTGTCAACAAAGAAATAAGTTTAAGCAGAGATGAAATCTTAACTTAAATCTTATATTTTAATCAGAATGTTTAAGGTTTGGTTTCTTTAAGGTATTTTATTTTTTTTTTATTTTTAATAAATCAAAATCTGTGGGCTTTCAACAGACGGAACAGACAAGAAATAATAAATAATTGCTGAAAATAAAAATAAAAAATATGTTAATACAGTTTATTAGTGGTAATAACAATAACAGCAAACATGAATAAACAGCTAAATAAAAATTAAAAATTACAGAAAAATTGTAATGAAATTTGTTTTTTTATATAATTCAAGAATAATTGTTAAAAAAAAAAATTGTATTTCTGGTTTATTACTTGAAATGTTCTCTTTTAATTCTTTTGTCTGCATTGCATTATGTAAAGTAAAAATTTATAAAGGATTATCTCGATTATTAATAATAATAAAAAATAAAAATAATAATAATAATAAAATAAAACAAGACGCGTGTACGGTAGAATAAACAAGAAAAATTTTTAACGAAAAAATGAAAATATATATTTTTATTGATCATAAATTTTACGTATTTATATGCCGCGTATTTTTCTATCACGTTCACGATCCAACAAATAATAATAATAATAATATTCTCTATGCGATGTTTACTATACATACGTATTATATAAAAATAAAAAATCATTATTTTGTTGATATTTTATCGCTGCCTTATCTTTTAGCTCGTTTTTTTTTGTATATAAATTGGAAGCGCCTACACGCAAACCTTCAGCTAAGAGATGAGTGAAAATAAAAACACATAAATGCTATGCGGCCAAGTGTTGTTTAACTGCTATAATTTTCAGTTTTTTTATTTTTTAACAACATAAACATGTTTGATTTCATTCAAATTAACCATATAACGACCAAATACATCAACAAAGCAGCGACATAATATCGCACAATTTTATTCCTTATTTTACGACAACAATTGAAACGATTGATCTCTTGCATTATTCTTCCTTTTTATGCTTGTTTTTTACTTTCACGCTTTTTCACTGTGATGATAATTTTTTGAGTTTTTTCTTTTTTATTCAGCTTTCAATTTTTGTTTAAACTTGACCTTTGCAGGGTTTTTTATTTAATACTAAAAATCACTTTTTTTCTGAATAAAAAATTGTTTACAGATTTTTTCATCAATTTTATTTATTTATTTATGTTTTCTTTTTCTTTTTTTTTTGGTGGTAGTAAAATCATAAAATATTTAATCTTGTGAAGGATTATATGTTACGCTATCTTTTGTGTGTTTAAAAAAGAAAAATATTCATAAAAAGTAATAAAAGAAAGTTTAATTTATATTCTGTTTATATAGGAATTTTCTTAAGGTTTTCATTATGTATTTTTGTTATTGTTGTTGGACTTTTTAATGATCCACTGAATATGTATAGCTTTAATGCCCACATGTAAATTATTAATTGCAAAAATATATAATATATTTATTTTCTAAACATTAAAAAACATAAAAATAATTTTTTTTTTTTAAACTTAAATTTATTATTATTAAAGTTATGATCTTTTAATGGTTAAAATACAAAATAAAATAAAAAATATCAATAAGTAATAATCTTCCTGTTGCTGACCATGACTAATTGTAGCAATAACCTCGTTATTGTTTATTATTATTATTATTATTTATGTTTTACGTTTATTTACTATAAGAGAGAAAAAAATAATTATAAAAATTGAATAATTGCTCGGTTTGCCATTTGACATGATGATGATCCATCAGTTACATTGATTGTTGGCGACTTGTTGTAATTTATCTCTTAAATAAAAAAAAAAATAACACAACAATAGAACAATTCTCTAACTTTAAATATATTTAAATACATAGATTTGTATTCGATTACATCTGTTGCGCTCATTTGATTTGCACGATTGATTATCTCACTTAACATGATAGTTGTTTTGTGTTCATCTTGTTATTTGGATGGCGGCTTTTTAATCATTTCACTAAAATTATAAAACAATAGAAAAGCAAAAAAAAAATGTTTAAAAAACGAGAAAAAAACACAAAAAACCTTATGGCAGCACGCCCTATGATCCTTTTTTTTTTACCTTTATTTTACAATCTCTATAATTTATTATTATTTACAGAAATAATATAAAAAAGATTACCAAAATCATTATCACATCAGTTAAATCAACAAAACACTATTTATTTTTGGCGTTTTTACCTTACATCTTTCATGTTTTTTTTCAGATTGCGGTTCGTCCTTTTTTACTTTATTACTTATATATTATTTATTTATAAATATTATTTGTTCTTGTTGTTGTTAATAATTTTGTTCCTTAAATGTTTGATTCCCTATGTTGTACCTGCTAAAAAATAAAAAATATAATTTTTTTATTCTTGAAAAGAGGTTTTACTGCAAAGATACACTGATTCTGTCAGATTCGAACAAGCGGTCGTAAAGATAACATATTATTGACTTTATCGTTTTCTATAATAATAATAGCATGTAATAATGTTTGATAGCTTTTATTAAAAATTCCTTAATGTTGGCTAAGGATTTTCAGAAAAAAAAAATATATTAAATATGTTTTTAATTTTAGGCGCATTAGATATTTCATGATTTCTGTACCGTAATCAACAATGCAGACTAAATGATTGCTGTAAATAAATAAAAGAATCCTTAATGGATTATAATTGGGTTTTTTTTTTAATTTTTAAATTAAGGATATCAAATTAGAATGATGATATGACATTAAATTATTTAATTTTTATTGACATAATTGTATAGCACTCACAAAACAAAAAAAAATATATTTCTTAGGAAAAAGGAGTCAGGAATAATAAATTTATTTCTAGGTAAATCTTAAAGTGTCCTTAAAAAGATGTTAATAATTTTTGTTTATCAATTGTTGAAAGGTTTAAAAAAACTAAAATAACATTTAAAAAAAAATGAATTAGAAGTGTTTTTTCTTCTGTAATTTTTATCAACAAATTTTGTTATCTTATAAAAACAAAAATTGTTAAACAGGATAAGAAAGACTAAAATCAATTGAATGAAAACATATAAATTATACGTATAAGTATTAAGTCATAAGAAAAAAAGAAGAAAAAAATACATAATAATAAAATAAATATTATGAGAATTAGTATTAAGAAGAGATCATTGGTGATCAATTGTGACAGGTCAAATGATGTAGGAACTATTTGATGAAAATCCAACAGATGACCCATTTACTCAATTCTTTAATGTTTTCCTTTTAGAAATTCTAGCTCTTTAAATATTATTATTATTAATAACAAAAAATAATAATCATAATCATAAAAATAATAAACCAACAACCAAATAAAAGTAAAGCATATGAGATGAAGACAGAAGAAAAAAAAACCAGTTTATATGACAGCAAAAGCTAAGCATCATCGATGAAGGGATCAGCATTTGTTGTTAGACTTTATCATGTATTTATGAATAGCTGCTGATCTAAGATGAGCTCTGATGAGATGAAATGGAATGAAATAATATTATATAAGATGAGATGAGTCCAGATTTTTTTCTATTTTTTATATACATTCTAGTGAATATTGTTGCAAAAATAATACTTGTTATTGGTTGGTAGTCAGTTTTTTTTTATTCTCTCTTATATTTAGCTAAATGATAAAATAACTGCAAAAACAAAATAAATACAGATTTTAGCTTTTTATATGACTTTGATTTTGTCTTTACAGAAAATGCCCACACATTAGCTTATTATTTTTTATGTATTAAGGGGGCGAGTTGCTGGTGGATACCAAAACGTAGATCTAAAATCTGAACAAACTGTTGATCATTCTTAATAAATATATTTTTTATTTTTCTTATTTCAAGCAATTTCCTTTACAAAGCATAATCTCTAATGACAGGTTTCGAACATCTTAAAGACATCTTATGCATGGTTCCCTAGATACTTGACCAGTTTTTATATTTCTCTGTTTTTTTTTTGGTTTTTAATTCTTTATTTTGTTTTATTTCGTTTCTTCAACCAAAAAATAAAAATAAGTTTATTTTTATATTTTCAATAAACACATTTAAACCAATTTAAAATTGAAAAAAAAATACATAATTTATCCCATTCCGGTTAATAAAATAAAAAACAGAAATATTAAAGGGAATAGGGCGGTCAAAGAACGTAAACATATTTTTTCTGCTATTAGATCAACGAACAAAAAAAAAGGAAAAAAAAAGCTAAAACCAAAAATAAATTTTAAAATCAGGTAGAAAAATATCGTTTGGCTGTGAATTTGTTGCAGTTGGGGCAATGCTCTTGATTTTATTATTACGAAAAATAAAAACAATATTTTTTTCTTTTTTTTTTAGTTTGTTTAAAAATATACAAATCAAAAATTCCATCCAATAAAACCAAAATCCTAAATAAACATTTAATATTTTTATTTTATTTTATTTTTCCACCAAAAATGATTATTATTTTTGAATAATTATCATAAAAAAAGAAGAAAAAATCATAAAAATAACAAGGACGCTTAAAATAATAAAAGGATACAATATGCCTGATGATGGTGCTGATGATGATGGTAATGTGTTGCGCCACGCAATATGATAAATTATTCAAATAAATAAAAATTTATTTATGCATTTATTATTATTTTTTTTATTATTCATTATAGTTTTTCCTAGAATATAATCTGTTTAAAGTTTATTTTGTCTATTTATAAGGACGAAAATATATATTTGGTTAAAAAACAAACAAAATATTTTACAAGTTTTAGGTCATCGTTAAAATATTATTATTTATTTATTTGGCTTAGTTTTTATTACAGTTTAAAAATCATAAATCGGCTGTTCCTTTTGTTAACATAATAATTATTATTGTTAAAAAATATGTAATAAAAACCAAAAAATACACAAAATTGGATAGATGTTAAAATATGTTTTTAAGAAATATTTTGTGGTTTATAAAAATTTTATCATTCTTTGCTAAATTTATTTATGATCAAAATTAAAACATAAAAATAAAACTTTTTAGGAAGTTTCTTATAATAAAAATAGTTTTAACAATATAGAAAGAGAATATTTTCCATATTTTAAGTATTTTAAAATTATAAATTTGTATACAGAAATATTTATATTCATTTTATTTATCTCAATGAAGGTTTTTTTTTTAATTATTTTATATAAGAAAATTATATACAAAGTATCTTATGGTTAGTTAAAGAAGAATATTTCTTCTTTTATGTAATTAAAATATAAAAACTTTAGCATAAAATTCTGTTTTTTTTTTTTTTGTGATACAAATGATTATTTTTCTTTAATTGTAGACGATTGTAGCAACTTTATATTGATTTTGGATTGATTATATATTCGTAATCAAAATTATTAATAGCATAGATATAAAAATTTAATAGAACTTAATTTTAGATAAAAGTTTATCAACTTTATATTGATCCTATAATAGTAAAAATATATTATTAAATAGTTTTCCTTCAATTTGTCACATTCAATTTATAACAATAATAATTATTTTATTTTCATAAATTTTTCTTTTCTAAGTGAATTGAAAATATTGTTATTTTTTCTTTATTATTCTAAATAATAAATTTCTTAATGCATTTTTCTAGTTTTCATTTTATTTAAAATAAATATTTTTCCTTTAAACATATGTCATTATTTATGTTTATTTATTTATATTTTACCACTTTGTATATATATATATATATTTATATTTGTGTAACTAGTTGTATTTGGTTTTGCAACTATAAAAACAATATCGAGCACTATATCCTTAGAGAGCAAAAGAAAAAAAAACCACTAGACTTTTGTTTGGACAACATATTTAACAAGTGCTAAATTCTATAATGGAAAATTTTATTTATTTTTCTTTAAATATGTCAATAGACAATCAATATAACTTACTGTTGAAATCCTTTCGATTCGTAAAAAATAGAACAATCCTTAACAATTTACAATAAATCATATAAATAGCAAAAAGAAAGCAAACACAAAAAAATAATAATATTTAAGGTGTGCATTGAGAGAAAAATAAATAAATAAATAAATAATAAGAATTTACTAATTTTTATTGGTTTTCTATATAGATATTTATTTTTTTTTTTTCTAGTGAAAAAAATAAAGACACCGCCTGATATTAATATTAAATTTGAAACATAATAATAAAAATAAAATAAACATTAAAAATTATTGTCACAAAACATTGTTTTATTTATTTATTTATATAAAAATATATTTTATGTTTTTATTTATTTCTAACAAACATACAGTAAATGTTTTTCTATATTTTTTATTTTTAAATAGCAATTAAACGACAAAAAAATGACATAAAATTTTTGTAGAGAAAAAATAAACAATACAAGGAATTACTATTAATCTATAAATAAAACAATTTTTTCAACACGTTTATTGTTATTAATATAATTATTATTATTGTTTATTAATAAATAAATTTTTATATTATTAAAAGAGAAATATAGAAAAGAATAATCAAAGTAGAAAGCCGTTGCTAATAATAAAAATTTCTAAGGATTAACGACAATAGATGATAATAAATCAGAATAAGGAAAATGCATAGAATATAATTAATTAAAAATTAATTTTTTTCACCTTTCAATTATTTAAATTTCTTTATTTTTATTATTTATTTTCTAACAAAACCACTGTTTAATGTATAGACAGCTGAGTAGCTTGTTGTTTAACAAATATATATATAATATTTTATCATAAACATACCGATAAACATATAAATGGACAAACAATATTATTGTCTAATAATAGAAATAAAAAAAAAAAAACATAACAAAACATAATCATAATAAATAAATTAATAAAATAAAAAAAAAAATTTACACGTAATAATAAATATAAAAAAAAAATTAATAAACAGACAGATCTCACTTTGTAGTTCTTTGTTTTTAAGGTAATTTTTACATTTTATGGTCTTTTAATCAAATTACTTATATAGTAAAATCATGATTAAGGGTGCTTACCCTTAAATACAAAAAACTTCTGCATATTTCTTATTAAAAGATAGCATATTGCATGCATAATTCTATATTATTATTCAATACACATTTTAATAGCAACGATCTGCCCACCAAAAATATCATAAAAGTGCGTGCTGCCTGTTTATTGTAAATGTCCTATTCATTTTAACTAATTTTTATTTGTATTGTTATGACATTTTTATTGTTTATTATATATTTATTTACGTTTTTACTTTTTTATTATTGAAATGTGTTTATATTTTTATTTGTCTCTTTAAGATTTATTACTTTTAACTATCGCACTATAAGCGACATAACAACCATAATAATAATAATATTAACAATAACAATAATAATAATAATATTCATTTTTATATTAATTCTTGTTGATCGTGCGTTTGATTATGTCTTTAACACTTACATTTTGGCTGTCATCGAAAACGATTGAACTATTTTTCATTAATATTATTATTGTCTTAAAAGTTAAATTTTATTCTTTCTTATTATATTATTTATATTGTTTGGAATGTTTATTTTTTAATCATTTTTATTTTTAAGTAGGTGTTTTTTTTATATGTTAGTAATTTTAAGTTTCGTTTTTCTTTTTTAATAAAGTTAGAATTTCATTGATTGTATAATAAAAAAAAAAATGAACAAATTTTTAATAAGAATTTCTGTGTCGTCTAGTCGTTAGTGTTTTTTTTATGTTTTCAATATAATTTTACATTGTGTTGTTTTATTTTTACTTGATTTATTAGCACAAATCGTTAAATTTGATGAAAAGAATAAAAGAAAAATAAAGTTAATAGACAAAATGGTTTAAAAAAAAAATATACGATATCGTGCTGTGAATTTCACTTTCATCAAAAAAAAAAAATTTTCCTTTGTCAATTTCGTTATTTTTTTTATTAATTATTTGTTGTTTTTCAGGTTAAATAAAATATTATTTATTGTTTGTTTTTTAATTATATATATTTCTAATTGATTTATTAGTTTTTGTTTTGTGCAAGGTGCTTTTTTTTACCTTAACGGTTGATCCTTTGTACAATACATCTTTTGCTTAACAGTTACGAACGGACTGTTGAGTCCCAACTAGTTAGACAGCAATTGTTAACGAAAAATAAATAAACTAATATAAAAAAAATATTAATTGAAAAGCAAAGAAAATCATCCCTTAGTTGCTATAAAGAGAGAAAAACTTTTTAATCGGGACACTTTTGATAAACTAAAATTTCTAAATTAAAATTTCTAAAAATACAAAACAAGGATTCAGAATTTCAAATATGAAAAGAAAAGACAGAAAAAACGTTTTATTTTATTAGAATTTTATGTTAATCAAGTGAAGAATGAATATAAAAAAAAATTATTAAATATCCAGAAACAGAAAAAAAGAAAAAACAAACCATAGCCATGACCAAGAAATACCCTTGAGTTCTTCTTCAGATTTTTAATTTGTTTTCGTTTTTTTATTTTTGTTTTGTTTTTGTTAATTTTTTCATTAAAAAATAACATCGAATGGGCGTCCCGAACGCCTATTTTTTAAAGTAAATCTATAAAATCTAACAATCTGTTTTTGTTTTTGTGTTTTTTCATTTAATGAATAACAGAAAATAAAATAAAATAAGAAAACAGAAGAATTAACCGATCACCATCATCATCATTATCATCAACTAAAAATACTCACACACATCTATTCAAATTAATAAATGTAGAGAAAATAAAAAATGAAAATTTAATGATTTTTCTATGAAAAGAATTAAATAAAAATTAACAAGGCAGGGGGTAATTTTGTTCACGTATTTTGTTTTTATTTTTGTTAAGAATAAAGGGTGATTTTAACGATTTTTCGTTAAAAAATTAAACAACATCAAAGAATTGTCGCTATATTTCCTTTGATATGATAATCGATAAAGCAATTAACGTGCTTTTCATTCTACATTTTTTACTTTTTTTAATTTGTTATTTATTCAAAATTTTCGTTTTTATTTTAATTATTTGTTTATCTATGTTGCATTTTTTTTTCCAACTCTATGTACCTGTTGCCTATGGTATTTTCTTTACTGTTTTGTATTTATTTTTCGTAATTTTTATTATAACTACCATATTTACCGACAAACAAAAGTGCGCTTCTACCCTTACGTAATAAAATTTGCATTTAAAATTTCTATTTTTATTTTTTTTTTCTCTTATAAATTATTGTTTTTTTATTTAAATTAATTAATTTATTAAACGTTTTTTTTTTTTATTTTTATTTAACGATTATAATTTTTAATTTGTAGTGAAAATGAAATTTAAAAATAACAAACTAATAATTTTCTACCTGTTGTTGTGGGTTTTTTTATTTTCTTCTTTTTTTTTGCTGTAGCTTAACGTCCCATTCATTTGTCAACTGATTAAATTAAAACTTATAAATCTTGTCAGGTGCTTTTTAAATAGTCAATAAAAATCAATCATAATTAAATGATTATAGATAATAGAAAGTGATTTTTTTTTGTTCGTCTTATTTTATTTAAAAAACTTAGCTAATCTTAACACGCGGTAGCATTGTGCTTTTTAGTTATCAAATGAGTAGAAAAAGTGTTTATATATTTTAGTTATAATTTAGTCCAAAAAAAAAACTATTACACCTCTTCAATTACAGATTACCTGTTTTATATGTTATAAAATTTATTCATAAATTAAATAAATTCGCTTATTTTGAAAAAGAGAAAATTAAAAACGATAAAAATGTATAGAAGTTAACGAGATACCAAAGAAATAATAATTATTATTATTATTACATTATTTTTCTGTTCTTGCATTCTATCAATGTTAAATAATAATAATAATAATAAGAATAAAAATAAATAAAATATCTAAACATAGTATATAGTGGAAAAGAATTTATTAATAAAGAGTCATGTACTTTGCCGCCGAAGGAGTGACAACAGAATATTAATTAGTTTTGAGTTGGGTTTCTTCTGAAATATTTCTTAAAAGTTTTTTTTGTTGTTGTTTTTTATTCCTTATTCGTTTGTCTAGAGACTCTGAATATTTTTTTTTTCTTATATCGATTCAATAAATTTTAATTCTTTTTTTTTCTCTTACTCTCTAGTCGTTTTTATTTATTTATTTTTTAGTTCTGTTATTATTTTTATTACGTTTAATATCATATTGTCTTTATAGAGTTGTATTTCTTTGATTCTTTAAAATAATATTATTTTTTAATTTTTCTTATATATTTCGATATATATATATATACATTTTTTTTTTATTATTTCTGTACATTTTTGATTGCACGATCTGCTGTCTGTTTTGTTTGTATATTGTTTATGATGATATTATTATGTTTGTATATAGAATTTCGATTAGTTCTTTTCCCTTTATAAAATATTTATTTTGTTATCGTTTAGAGACACAACCAAAATACATATATATAACCAGTTAAAGACTACCAAAAAGAATAAAAATAAAATCATTTAATTAATATTTTAAAGAAAAAAAAAACGAAAACAAAAAAAAAAACAGTCTTCTACGATTTTCGTCTATTATAAGCACATTAGTTTAAACAAGATCATCAAAACGTAACGAAAAATTTCATATTTTATTTTATTATTAATTAATTATGATTTTTAATGAATTAATTTCATTTCTTTTTCTTGATAAAATGTTTAAATTAACGCCACCTTCACGCACTTTTGATTATTGAAATGCTGTGAAAATTTAAATGGTAAAAAAAGATTTTTGTAATTTTATTATTTTTCTAATGCAAAGTAAAGCGTGAGATAATGACGGCAAAGGACAAAGAAAAACGAGGTGAGGGTCGTTTAATTAATAAAATTTATATTATAAATATATATTTTTTATTTAATTAATAAAAAAAAAAGTATATATATTCAATTTAAATCAGTTTTTAAGTTGGTTTAATCATTGTAGCGCGCACACGCTGTTTTATTGTTTATTATATTTTCATTAGATAAAATCCAACATATATTTCTGTCAGTTTTAATTAATACAAATTATAACAATTTTAATGGTAATTATTACAATTTCATAATTAATTCATTAATTTACTGTGAATATGTGTAACAAGCAATTTTACTTTTATTAATTATAAAATAATTTTTTTTTTTCACTTGTATTTACTTGGTGTATTGGCATTATAGTATGGTTTGGGTATGTTTTAATAATTGGGGCGGTTTAAATACTAAAAATAAACATTTAATTATATATAATTATTTACTAAAGTAAATTTATATAATATTAATTTTATGTAAATAAATTAGTTATATATAATGTTCCTGTGTAAATTTTCCTACATAATAGAAAAATACAATTTTACTGTGGAATTTATTTGAATAAAATGTTTGTTTCTCAATAAAGCATTTCTATTTAAAGAAATAATAAAATATAATTATTATTTTTTTTATATTTCATTTCATATTTATTAATTAATTAAATTTTTATTTTATGTATAAAATCTTGTTTTATTAGTTTACGGTATAGTTAAAAGCTTTTGAATGCAGCTAGTTGATTTAATTTTGATTTTATTTTTTCAATTTTATTACTTTTTAATTATTACTAATTTGAATTAATTATGTCTCCCATATGACTGATTTAATTCATAATATTTTCTAATAAAAGATAATATAGAAGAAACATCTTAATTGTCTTGTTTTCTATGCTTTTGCTCATCTTTATAGTGCTTTTATTAACCAATAATTATGAAATATTTTTAATTATTGTTACAATTATAGAAAAATCAATAAAATATATTAAATAAACTAATCAGGGTAGGTGTATTGCAAAATGTTTGTCCTATTTAAAAGCTTATTAAATTGTTCTGCACGAGTTAACAACCACAAATAAAAAAAAAAATTATTTTTGGACCGCAAATTTAACGAAAAAATAAATTAAATTTCTCAACACTTAATTAAATAATTACATAAAAAAAAGTTCCACGAATAAACACCAAAAAACACAGAGTAAAAAAAAAATTAGAATACTTAATAATTCAGCTGTCAAAGTAGATTACATATGAAAACTTCTAAACAATGAAGTAATTTTCTTTTCATTCTTTAAACAACAAAAAAAAAAAAAATTAAATAAAATTATTAATTTATTTTAATTAAAAAAATAATTTTAAAACAAAATTATAATTAACATTGTCATATTTTTTTTTCTTTACTTTTGTGGTTCCTACATGAAAATACAAATTATATGTATTTTCCCTTCAGGAAATGATGAAAAGAAAAAAATAAAGTCAAATGGTGTTTTATTTTGTTGAATTTATAATTTAAATAATTTTTTTCTTTTCACTCTTTGCTGTATGAATTAATTATGCGCGAATGAAGTATTTTTTTTTTCATTTTATGTAAGATTAATAATAATTTTGTCTATTTTACTTTGTGCGTTTTAATATTTTTTTTTAACTTATTTTAAATGAGTCATAAATTAAACAACGTAGCACAAGGAGAAGCAACAATCATCAAATAATTATTAGAGAATAATTTTTTTTTTATTCTTGTTTCTCGTTTATATTATTTATATTCTTTATCAAAATAAAAAAATAATAATAAATTTAACTCCTGTGTATATATGTATTTATGTGAATTCCAAAATATTTTTTATTATAAATTTCGATTAAACATCAACAGAACAATAAAAAATTATTTTATGGTGTACATATATTTCTGTGCTTAGAAAAGAGGTAATTTGTGCCGGTAAAACTCCTATGGATAATACATAAACAAGAAACTTTTTTATTAATATTTTTTTTTTATTGTTGCGTACATAAAAGGCGGTTTTCGGAAGGCGAAAGTTTAAAGCAATAAATAAAATAAAATGGACGAAATTACTATTCAAAAACACAAAAAAAAAAATTATAATATCATTTTAAATATTAAAATGAAAAAATACTCTGTGCGCTTCGTTGAACAGTTAATCGTGTACATCGAGACAGTTTAGCCAAAACCAAAAAATACTATTGGACGATGATGGTATAAAAATATTTGATTATCTTATTATTAAGATCTGTTAAGTAACATTTTTCATTTTTTTTTTTTAAATAAATAAACAAATAAACAATTTGACCACCATGACAAACCGTCGAAAAAACTTCAAGTAACATTTCGTAACGATTAAATGAAAATAAATTAAGTATGAGCACTTCAAAGTCATAATAAAGTATATTAAGGTAATATTTTATAATGTTTGTATTCTTTTTACTTGTATGATGTACAAAAGTATTGTATATAATTTATTCCAACCCCCTATAACAAGAATATTAAATGAAAATTAAATAATGAAAGTTTTTCTAGCGGAAAAAAAAAATATGTCTACTAATTATAAGAAAGCAAAGTAAAACTTTTCTATTCACTTTTTTTATTTCTATTTATATTTGATAATGATTTTTCTTACTTTTATCATTTTACCTCGACTAGTCTAATAATATAAAAATAAAATTGCCAAAATAACGAGAAACATCAAAAAAGTATTTATAATAAATTTAATAAGAAAATACAACACACGTGTATATGAATTATATTATTTTTTATCAATGCTGTTGGCTGGTTAATATTTTATCATTACCATTCCAAAGAAATTTATATAATATATATTTATTTCTTACTTTTAAACTAATTAATTTATTTAAATATTTAATTCTTATTTTTTCATTAAATAACATAAACATTCTTATTCTGTGTTTCTGACTTTATACAGTTTTTGTTTTGTTTTATAAGAAGTCATCAACAACCACCCAAAAGTACTAAATATATTTCTATTTTTGTAAATACATAAATACAATATCAAATGTCTCAAAGCAAGTAAAATAGATAAACAAAATGTAAATTTACGATTAAAATAAATATTGTATAAAAAAAAAAACGAATTAAAAATAATAAATATAAATCCTTTTGGCAATTAATATAAATCAGGCAGTTGATGTTGTTTGTTTATATGCTAGCACCACATCAATTAGGTGACAATGTGAAGATAATTTGATATTTTTTTCCTTATTTCATTTAAACCCATTATTATTATTTTTTTTTTTTTTCGGTTAGAAATATAAATTTATGAAGGTATGGTTTGTTGGGGTATCATTTTACATTCATAAAAAAATCAAAATTTATTTTAATTTAAATGAAATAAGAATGAAAAAAAATAAATAAGAAAAGTAAAATATAATCCTGTTGATCGTCATTAAGTCATCAATATTTAATTGCCTTGTTGATTTAATATTAGTGAAGGAAAAAATTATTTCAAATTAAATATACAAAAATATATAAAAAATCTGACTGATTTAATATCAATAACATACGAATATAATTATATAAGTTTAGCATATACAGCTTCTTAAGATAAATACTTAAATTACTAATACAATCATGTGAAATATGATATTGGTAAAGAGGAAAGGAAATAAAATGTTAATTTTCTTAATCAATAAAATTTATGTATTCGATATCATGTGGTGCAAAGTATATTATATATATATTTAATTATGTTATCAAGAATATTTAATGCTAATTTAAACTGAAATTACCAAATAAACCTACAGTAATATCGTTTGGTAAACCTGCAAGTGTTTAACGGTTTCTTTTTTATTTCTTGCAAAATCATTCGTTTTTGCTAACACAACACCTTTGGCATGTCAAAGTTTCTAAATGTTTTATTAAATTATTGCACCAAGCTTTTTCAAGCTAAAATATAAAATAAAAACAAGATAAAATTATTGACTTATCTAAAAATCACTTAATTAGTTAAATCAGTTACAAGATGTGTTGCTTTTGAGCCAATATAAAGAAAAACCATAAAAAAGCAAAAAAATAAAAAATTGTTAAAGATTACGATGCTTAAAAATTTGTTACCTGTTTTACCTGATATAATTTAATATAATGAATCTAATTTATTCTGCCATTATACTTACATATTTTTTTTTTATATTTTACTTGTGCTCCTATATTATTTATTTAGCTGCGTAACATCCTACACTAAAGTGAATATATTAAGTGGAAGGTATTAAAAAGGTGCCGAATTTTACTTTGATCTTTCTTCAGGTTTTTTCTTATTTTATTTATTTTTTTTTGTATCACTTCTGCAAAATTTAAAAATGTAAGAAAAACATTATCAGAAACATAGAAAATAATATGGAACAAAAATAAATAAATAAATAAAAATAAAATCCATCATTACCTTACTTTTATTTTTTGGTACACTTTGCTTTTCTTTGGTCTTTTTGATGTGTTTGTAAATCTTCTTCTATTGTTTTTTTATCTTGTTCTGCTAGATAAGACATGATAAGTAAAGAAATAGAAATCCCAAACATGTGTCATTTTATCTTATATAACTTTTTTATTTTGTTCTGTTTCGCCTGCCGATATATTGATAACGCGTAACGTAATAGCGTAACAAAGAAAATTAGGGAGGCATAATGTTTTTCCGAAAATGAATGAAGAAAAAAAAATTAAATTAAATAAAAAGCGAACAGAAAGTGGGTGATTTTTGTGTGGTTGTTGCTGGTTGTTGGATTAGTTGGCAAGGAGAATTTTTCAGAAAATCCAAAAAATAAAAATAGTCTGTCGCGTGTTTTATAAAATAATATAAAACGCACAAAGCACTCTATTTAAACAAAGTTTTTATTTTATGTTAACCCTGGAGCCATTTCTGTTACGTTATGTTAGCCACCCTTGTTATGCCTTGTTTTTCTGCTGGTGGCTGTGTAACTGGTTATTATTATTATATGTATATATATTTTTTTGTTCTTTACTTTCTCTATTTTCTATTTGAAAATTGCACCACCCATAATTATTATTGTTGTTATCGAAACATTTAGTAGGCTATCAAATCCTTAACCACATGATTTTGTTGTTCTCAGGTCTTTTAACTTGGCAAAAGTAATGTACTGTTACCGTTTTTATTAAGTAACAAGAGGTAAATGGAGGGTATCTGGCAGACACAAATTTTTTTTTCTATGCTCTTATTTAATTTTGGATATCAAGGATACATAAAATAACGAAGAAGATAATAATAAATTAAATAATATTGCCTAAGGTTGTAATGGTCGTTTTACTTTATTATTGGTTGCCTTTTGCATTTGTATCATTTAGAGGAAAATAACAAGCAAAAGGCAAGGAAAATCAGTCAAATTTCTGAACTAGTAATAAGGCAACAATCAACTGGTCGCCCCATGCACATATTTTCACTGGGTTTTTTTTTTAATATTTTTCATTCTTCTTCTTTGTGGCTTATGACGTGATGTAATGTGCACGAATGTTTAACAGAAAATAGTAACGTGACATCAAAGCAAATATATATCATTGTTGTTCATGTTTTCGTTAACAATTTATTGTGCAATCCTAAGAGAATTTATAACTGTGTTTCGGCGCCTTTTTAGCTTTAAATAAAAATAAAAGGATTTATTTACGTAAGCAAGAAAAAAAAGGACACACTGTTTTCCCATCAATTTAAGCTAATATAAAAAAGTAAAAGAATACAGTTAAAATATAACAAAATGATCCTTAAATTAGTTTCGGATCAACAATAAATTTGTTTCGTAACGTAATGTGTTATTGATCTATTTTATTCTTTTTGTGAAGAAAAAAATTAACAAAAAAACCTGCAAAATGAGTTTAGTCAAGTGTTTGGCATATGTATCGAATAGCACTTCGGCTTTTAAAAAAGGAAAAGCAAAACAATAATTGTATCATTTTTGTTTTCTTTTTTTAAAAACATTTAAAATTAATTTATCGATGATAAAATTATTTTGTTAAAAAAATTATTTTATTTAAATATAAAACCGGATGTCACATTATCCATTATTTATTAATTACTAAGCGAAGAAAATTGTAATAAAAATTTCAATTAAATTCCATTTTTTTTTTTTATTCTATTTTTGATCTTCATTAAATTCTAACACAAAGTTTATAATTTAAAATTGAAATAAATTAGAAAGAATTAAAGAGACAAAGTTTAAAATTATATAGCACAAAGCAATCAAAAGGCAATAATTCAACTCGATTATTGTTATTATTTTAAGAAAATATGTTTTTAAAATTTATTTAAATTAAAAAAAAATAATGGGGGACGATACAATAAATTCACATTTTATAGAGTGAAATTTTTAAATAAATTAATATTTTTTTCTTTTTAAATTATTAAAATGTAATGAGTTAATATAATAAAATTACCTAATTACCCACATCGAGTTAATTGCAAATGATTGATGTTTTCTTTTAACTAACGAAATTATTTTCACATCAGAACAAAATTATTTTTATTTTAAAAAAAGAAAGAAAGAAGAAAAACAAAAATAAATTTCTCTAAGGATTTTAAAGGATTTTGTTCGGTTAAAAAAAATATATATTTTTTTTTTTTGAAAAAAAAAGAGGGCAAAACTGCATTAAATTATTAACAGAAAAAAAATTGTTTAAACCACATTATAATTTTATGATAGATCGACCGCCCAGGTGCAGTTTTAAGTTAAATTTGCCGATGACATGACAAAGGACACAACAGTTTGAGGGCATAACGTATCATATTTGAAAAAAAATATTAAATAATAAAACTATTATTGTTACCAAAATGATAATTCTTCTGTTGAACAATAGACAAAAACGATCAAAACAAAGTTATACAATTTATGTTTTACTTTAGAATTTACAAAAAAAAAATAAAAAGAAAACAATAAAAATTGAAAAAAAAAAGCAACTAGTTGAATTTTTTATTTGTTTGTTTGTTACTTCCAACTCCTTTCTCGCAATAAAAAACAATAAATTTTGTGGTTTGCGACTTAATATACTAATAAAAATTATTTTATTTCTTCTTCATTTTAACAATTCAACAGAAAATGATTTAAAGTTTTTCTCTTTATTTTTATTTTTAATTCCTTTTTTTTTTGCCAGTCTGTAAATAAAAGCTTAAAGTTGGTTACGTTGGAATGAAGTTTAATAAAAAAAATGCAATCAATCAAAAAATGTAAATTTTTATATATATATTTCTGTCTGTAAAAACATTTATCCATGATTAAATGAACAAACATTTATGTATATATTAAATGCATTTTTATTGTTATTCACTAGAAAATGCCATCAGTGGCGGCAGGATTCTTTTAGCACAGCAGAGAGATGTTTTACCTATTATTTGTTTAACTGGAACAACAAAATATTTTTTTTTTTTTAAATATATATAGTGATGCAACAAGTGTTTCTTTTTTATTTATGTTAAGCTTTTATTTATTTATATATTAACCAATTGCATTAAAATGTAACTGCTGTGCTTTTATCATTTATTGATAAATTTAAATAAGGAACTACATTTATCCTATTTAAATAACAAATTAAATCTAAAAAAATAAAACTAGTTATAAGTTTCTTAATTTAAATAACAAAATAATAAATAAACAAAGTGGCTTAACTTGTAAGTCAATTTTTATATTTAAATAAAATAAATAAAATAACAAAGTTGTTTTTCCTTTTTATTTATTCTTATTTTTATATCATAAAAGAAAAAGGGTTTTTGTTTCTTTAAAAAGGAGGAAACAGACATAAATCTAATAATATAAAAAGAACGAAATTAATAAATAAATAATGTTTTATGGATGACAGTCAGTTGGACTAGGACTTAATTATAATAACAATAATAATAGTTACAATGATATAGGATAGAAAAACAGAAGGCTGAATATAATTATTAGAAAAATTAAACAAGTTACACCCGGCATGATACAGAATAAACATAATAATACTCAAGTCTCAAAAGTAAACATTTTCATTGGTAGTCCTTTTACCAGTGATACTAATCAAAGTGGAAAAAAATAATCGAAATTTAATTTTAATCAAAACCAAAAAAACACGCAGAGTAACTAAACCACTTTTAATTTCTTACCTTCAGTTGGCTTTTTAGATATGCTTCTAAAATATTTTTATAGTCGAAGCACTTTATTTAATTAAAATAAGTTATTGATAAACAAATACCAATAAAACTAATAAAAAATTAATTAAATTTCATATAAAACCGATGAATTTAAATAAAATAAAAAATAAACCAAACAGCATTCATCTGTAAATTTTTTATTCATTACAAAAAAATAAACATTAAACAAATTTTTTAAACATAAAACAAAAAAAAAAAAAAACAGAAAAAATTCATCCTAATAACCAAAAACAAATATTTAAATTGATTTTCTCGTTATTTATTTATTTGTTTCGCATTTTGTTGTATATATTTCTATATGCAAAAATAACAAATTCGACAAATAAATAAATAATAAACAACAAAGGATATGGTAATGTAAAAGCCTCTGTAAATAATAATAAAAATAAAATAAAATAAAATTAAAAAATAAAAAAGCTAAAGATAAATAAGCAACAAAAAAGTTACAAAAAAATTTCAAATTAAAAACAAACAAACGCGCAAAATTTTTATTTCTATAAAGCTAATATAGCTAAAAAAATGTTTGAAATCAAATAATAAAAATTAAATAAAAATAAATAAATAGAACGAAAAATCCTTTCGCTTTTTTAGTGATTTTATTTAACCACTTGTTCCAACTTTAATCGAATTTTATTTTTACTGGTCAGTGTAATATCCCTTACTTCAATTATTATTATTATTAATGCTGGGCATTCAGTTTAAAATACTTTTTAGTTTAAATAAAAACATTCAAATTAAATTTAACAAATACGATCCATTATGGATATAGGATTCTTTGGGATATACGTGCTGATATGTAACGTTATCAAAATATATCTTATACTAAAAATTCATTGGAATATAGGTTAAATTATGGATATTGTTCCTTATGCTTCTCTTCCTTTAACTATTTTGTATGTTTTATGAACTGCTAACAAATACTTTTCATTAAACATGAATTATTTTTTTAAAACTAAAACGCAATTTGACCCAATGTGGAAGTAAAACTTTTAATTTTAAAATGTTCCTAACACAGATCGTCTATCAAAAAACCCATCATAAGAATGCTTGTTGCAGGTGTTTAAAATATAATTATTGCTTTCTTACCACATTATTACAGTTTGCAAAATACACATCATTAGTAACCACAACTAAATAAGCAAAGTGTATCAGTAATTCTTTCGTTAAATATTGTCACCGAATTCTTGAAAACTTTTACTTTACTTTTCAAATATTTATTTATTTTGTGGTATAAACGACTCGTGCATTATTATTTTCAGAATTCTTAAGGTATTATAATACTGTAATAATGGTAAATTTTTTTATAAATATTTATTATTCTCATTTTTTATTAATAATTTTATTTATTTTTCATTTATTTATAATATTTTCGATTTTAATAGATAAAATTGTACAAAAAAATAAAGTGTATTGCTTAGTTGTGGTCGAATAAGTTTTCCATTTACAAAAAGATATTTTTTTTTCTGTGATAGTTTTGCTAGTTGTAGCAGCGTTAAAAGAAAATAAGAGTATTGAATTGAATATATATCGTGGAAACATAAATTTAATAGTAATATATAACGAAAGTTAAAAAAATGGTAATATTAATGTAATGATTATTTTAGTGAAATTATTAGAGCATAAAGACATTTCGAATAACTAATTACTGTCAGCAATAAATAATTATAGATAAAATTTTATATTTATTTATGATTTATTTATATATTAATTTTTTTCTTTATTTATTCTTTTCAGTTAAAAATAAATATTTTTATCACATTTATGTGAATGAAATAATAATTTCGTTGTTATTAAAATATTTTTTTTTATCTTGTTTTGTTTATTTTGGCAATAAGAAAACGATAACAACAGCAGCAGCACCATCAACAACATCAACAAAAACCATTCAAAGACACTGTGCCAAAGAATGGAAAAAAAATTGTATTAAAATCGCATTTAATGGCAGGATTAAGTCGCGTCCGTGTTTTTATTGAGTAATTAGCATATTATGAATTGGTAACATTGTGGTTGGAATAATAAATGCAATCATTATGTGCCTTTTTTCTATTTTTCTTTTTAACATTATAAAATACGGAAGAGTTAAACCACAAAACCCAGAGGAAACCAATGCAATAAAAATTTTATTTTTATACAAAAAAAAACCCCGAAAATATGGCAAAGTTACAGCCTTCTTTAGAAGCTTTACGTTGACTTGTCGTAATCCTTTTAACAACCAAATATATAAAAATGACAATTTTTTTTATTATTTTTTATTTGTGATACATAAAAGTTTGAAGCATTTCCCATTAAAACATAATATTTTTTTATTATACAAACTAAATACCACGTAGTATTTGAATCTCATAGAGTTTATTCGTCAAAAGCTTAGTGTGATCAAAACTGATTCAAAACTTTTGTAATAAAATAATGAACCTTTAAGCCCGCCTGGCTATACGACAATAAAGAGACACTTTTTAAATTTCTAATTTAAAAAGGATAAAGAAAATAATAATAATAATAGAAGTAATATTGCAACTGAATACATTTTAACCTACTAACCGTTTAATTAAAATAATAAAATAATTTTCATTGTTATTTATATTTTTTAATCCTTAACTAGTTTCTATGATGTACAAACGAAATTGACAATATTGTTCTAAATATGTATATATATATATGTTAGCAATGCAATCAAAATAGTAAAGAATAAACATCCTTAACTATTAAAAATGATAGAAACTAATGTGAAAAACGTTTTTGTATTTTAGTTAAAAAATTGTAAAAAACAAAATTGTTTTTATTTATTTTCGCCTTATTATTGAAATTGGTTTTTATTCTTTGCCTTAAATAATTGTACATATTATACTGAAATTGGTTTTCTAAACAAAATTCTAGAAAAGTTTTGCAAATATCTTATATTGTATATGATAATAAAAATAAAATTGCATATAAATAATATGGAAGTTTTTAGAATAACAAAGTACTGAAATGCATCCACCTTATAAAAATATATAATAAAGTTTGATATCATTATGTGTTTTATGTAAAATAAAAATAACAACAAGAACTTATTGTGTCCAAATTGTGTCATAGTCATCGTGCGGTCTTTAAGGGTGGTTTTTTAAGCAATGGAAAATAATAGTTATAATAATAATAATAAATTTGAGGATATATAAGATGTAAAACTTTTATTTAACCATAAGTAATATTATGGTAAAGAGTAAATAAGAATAAAATTGCAACAAATGTTTTTATTGAATGAATAAACGTGCAACCGATCAGTTTGAGTAAATGAAAAATTGAAATAAAGATGAAAACGAAAAACTATATATACTTCCAAACAATTGACCACTTTTTTAGTTTATCCTTATAGTTTGTTTATTCATTTTTATTTTGTTATATTTCCATAAAATTTTCTACTACTGTTACTATTATTATTATTATTTTCTTTATTATCGTCTCAGTTAGTGCTTTTTTTATTATTATTTTATTACAAACTTTTCAAGCAATAAAATATTTCTTCAATTTTTTTTTTCGTTTGTTCATGATATTCTCGTTGGTTCATGATATTCTCGTTTAGTCTGACTTTTCTTTTTTTTTATTTTTTTTTTTTTTGTATTCTTGTGTTCGGAAAAGTTTTTTATCGTAAATAAAAGCCAAAAGATTTTTCCTTATTTTTTATTTGCACAACATTAATATTTTTTTTCCGATATTATTAATATAATGGTAACACATTTATTAACTTAAGTTCACGAGAAGCACAATATGCAATTTATAGTTTATCAATATTTTATTTATTTTTTCGTATAAAATATGTGTTTTATCGTGGTTTTTTTTTTAATAATTTTTAATAAATTTACTTAATAAAAAAATAATTATTATTAATATTTCATTTAAATATAATTAGGGGTTGATTATTTATTATATTTCTGTTCACTTCTGCTTTTAATGCATGAGGATAAAATTAACTAATTTGTGCTTTAAATTATACGAGAAAAAATAGAAAGACATTATGCCGCCTCACTGCCAAGTCGTGTGTTTGCAATTTCCGTCTTTTTGAGTCTTTCTAAGTTGAAAGAAAACATGACACCAATTTTATACTTATAGAGAAATTTTGATAACTAAGAGGAGATATGCTTTCATTTTTTTTTTTTTTTTTATATATAAAATGTGTTTTCAACCCTTCAGACAATGCCACGTGCTTGACATACGCCAGATATCGTTTGATAAAGAAAAACAATCTGGAAAAAAAATACACAAAATTCGTAGAAAGCATACATTTTCAACAAGAAAAACAACGTGACGCTTGTTTTTCGTGGCTAATGCTTAAAAGCGAAAGAGAACAATTATCTAATTACACTTTGGTGTTTGTTTGTTCATTTACTTTACTTTATTAAAAATGGGTTTTTGGTTACTATTGTATACTTGCTTCACTTCTCTATGCCCTTTATTAATGATAATTTAATATTGATGATAAACTAAATAACAATGTTTATCATTGGCAAAATTATTAAAAAATTATTAAAAATAATAAATAAATTAGAGGCGATAAAAAACGGTTAAATTAAAAATAATTACCAAAAATAAATGGTTGGTTAAACGTTGTTAAATATTATAAGACAGTAAAAAGGGGAAAATGTCAAACGTTGCGTAAAATAATTACAAAGCAATGTGTTTTAAGTTTTGCTTTTAATATTTTTTTTTTGTATTTTAAAGAAGATTAAAGGAATGGGTGGTATTTTTTTGTTTGAGTTATATAATTCTACAGTTCGATTATCTTTAAACATTTCACTGTCGTCAACATTCACCCGTCAAACAAACAGATATTTTCAAAAACAACAATATACGTTTATCTATTTCGAAAAGAAAGTAAAAAAAAAAAATTATAAACGCACATCTAAAGCATATAAAACAGCAATTTGTTGTCACAGAAAACCATTGTTGTAAAATTATAAACACAACAAAATAACAATACAAAAAAAAAACATAAACTATACCAGAAAAATGGTAAGACCGTGTATTCCTCACTCCAATTAGTGTTCTTATTTCTTGTTTTTATCATTTTTTTTTTCGTTTATAGTTTCAAAAATATTTTATTTATTGTTAAAAAAGAAAAATTATTTGTAAAATATGTTTGCGTTAAGTTTTTAGTCAAAGGACAACATTCTTTGAATATTCTTCATTCTACTGATGTTAAACTTTTTGTATAGTTGAGAACATTGATAAAATATCGCGATGAATGTTATGTTATAACAGGAATGCTTTAATAGTTTTATAGGAACGACAGAGTTATCTTGAACATGTATGAAAAATACTAAGTTACTTAGGTGCTATCTTCACCCACAAGAACTCATCTCTCAACTATCAATCTCCAAGGCCAACCATTGTCGTTGTATGTTCTCTAGAACTACAGAAAATTTTCTATTTAAAATATTAAAAGAAAATAAAAAATTTACTAAATGGACAAGAGATAAAAAAAAGAGTGGCTTTTAGGTTATAAACTTTAGCCATGCATACTTTGCATACATTGTTCAATAGTTTAGGATATAAATTTTATAAATAGAAAATATTTAAATTCAAATAGAGGACATACCATTTATACAAACATCTTAGTTGAAATGAAATGAACCTTCAAATTGTTGTAAAAAAAAAAAAATTGGATAAAAAATTGCAGAATCTAGCTCTGAAGTTTATTCAAATGTTCGATGCTGCATCAAATGTATCAACAAATTTAAGCATAAAAAACGATGTTCTATGCATCAATGGTAGTATATAATAGTTTGGGTGATTATTCGGGTGATGCATTACCAACAGTCGGAAGTTGTCATGTACTTTATGTACGATTGTACAATCCATATGCATCGTTTGCATTTTTCGCGTTCTATTTAGTAAATGATTAAGTGCAGATAGTCTATCTCCTTTTGTTTCTTTCTAGTTTTTAACCAATTCGCTTTTATTTTATTCAATTCTTTATCAATTTGTAAATAAAATATATATATAAAAAAATAACAAAAAGAGGATATTTTAGTGAACCGCGCGCTCAATATTTGTCTGAATAAATATTGCAAAAAAAAAAAACCGGAAGGAAGGAAGGATATGCTTCGCCAATTTTTAAAAGTGACGGATGTACTCTCAGCTTGATTAGGTCATAAATGACTCTATTTTTTTTGTATTTTAAAATTTTTAACAATTGATATTATTATTATGGTAAATATAATATAAATTCACAAATCATTTGAAAATTCATTAAAATTTTTTATGCATTTTTATCTATTTTAATTATTAAAAAACAAAATAATATAAAAAATTAATCGAAATATTTTATTAATTATTTTACCAGAATGTTTTTCATTTCTTCCATCAATTTTATTTATTTTTTTTCGATTACATAAATTGCAATTTGTATTTTGTGCATCGAATGAAATTGAATTTGGTACAAAAAAAGCGTATACAAATATGTTTTGAAACAATAAAAACATTTAAATGTTATCAATAAATAATATAAAATTTGTTTTTTATGTTTTAATTTAAAATTAAATAACAAAAAAATAACATAAAATTGTTATAATAAATCATGCAATGAATCAAATCGACACGCAGTTGGTACAAATTTAAAAAAAAAATGGTGAAAAATATTTTTCGTTACATACGAGCCATGTTCGAGCTTTTTTATTTATTTTTTTTTTGCAGCATCAAGCAGAGGTGCGAAATAAAAGTTTTAGTAAAATAAAAAAATACGAAATAAAAGTAATAAAAAAAAATCCTTGTGAATAGCACCATCAATCCGATTAAGTGCATATGAAATGGTATAAATTTGTGTTAAACATATTTTTTCTATTGATTTTAAATTGATTATCGATGTGATAATTTATTTACTATTAGCAGTGCATCTGTCTATTCACCATTCATTTTTCTTCTTTTTTTTGCCAAATTATTTTTTAATTTAACATTACTGTGAGTCGAACGACTGACTGGATGTTATAGAGTTTTTGTGTTTATTATTAATTCATTTATTTGTAAGCAACAAATCTAATTACATTTTTTGTTATATATTTTTGATAATTTTTCTAAAAGTAAAAAAAAAACCCTTGAGTCAATTGAAATGGATTCTTGTTAAAAAAAAATATTTATTTACTGCAAATAATTTATGTAAATAAAACTCAATTTCTATTCATTAAAAAATAAAGAAATTTAAAATCGAAATAAATTTTTTACCTTAAAAATAATTCATTACAATTGAAATTAGTAAAAAAAATATCTGATATAAAAAAGAAAGAAAATTTTAAAGAAAAATGTTTTATTGGTTTTTTTTTATCAATAACTTTATTTTATTTATTTGATTAAATAAAAAGAACAAACAAAATCATTATGGTCATAGTACTTTAACTTTGATTGGAAAAATCCCTATAATCGATGTAATTTGACACTGACAAGTCACAAGTCACATTATTAACGAAAGCTTTAAAAATAGAAAAGATAAAATGAAATAAAATAATAAAAACATTTT
Source organism: Ptychoptera contaminata (assembly GCA_963942525.1). Lineage (NCBI taxonomy): Eukaryota > Metazoa > Arthropoda > Insecta > Diptera > Ptychopteridae > Ptychoptera > Ptychoptera contaminata. Next base: position 39,708,057 of record OZ012636.1, on the reverse strand, counting down.
TTAGCAATAAAAATGTGAACAAATACATTTCTATGATGCCAGACGAAATTAAATTCCAGTAAAGTTGCATAAGTCAAAAGTTGCCTTTATTTTTCAGTAGTTTTTATTGAATGAGAATTTTTAAATAAAGAAAAATTTTCAGTGTTGTGTTTTTTGTTTCTCATTTTTCATCTATAGCAAAAACGAAATTGCGATTTTAAATAAATGATTTGTTTTATGATTATTTAGTTTTATTTTTGCAAAAAAAATAAAGTTTTTTAAAACTTTTCAAAGTATGTTTTTGCAAAAGAAAAAGACAACAATAAGTCATATATGAATTTAATAGAAATAATGGCAACGTAGAAGTGGCAACTGAAGTGACTTTTTGAAACTAGATATTACATTTAAAATATAAGTAATTTTTTTTTTTTGCCTTTATCTTTCCCGATAAGGAAGACAAACAAACAAAAAATAAATAAATAATAAATAAATAAAAAAAGAAAAAAATATAATAATGCAAACTTTTTATCAATTTTGCTTCTTGATGACAAAACAAGCCAAACAAACAAAAAAAAAAACCATGAAGGAAAAGCACCATTACTCCTAGAGAACTCGTGTATAGTTTTGTTATAAACAATAGATGACATTTTCAACGACTTTAGTTTGGTTAAATTACAAAAGCCAGTAATAGTTAACGAATAAAAATAGACGAGTGTACTGAAATTGACCACTTGAATCACTTGTAAACAGTGCAAAGATAAAAGAAACTGAATGAAAGTAAAAAAAAAAACCGAATGGCGAACAACTAACTCATAAATCATATTGTTTTTTAGGGTTAGATATTGGGGTTGGTTAGTTTGGTAAAATATAAGTGGTCAATATCGGATTTATTTATTTAGGAAACACAAGACAAAATCTTTCCACTATAGTTAAGTAATAAAAATAATAATAATAAAAAAAAACGAAAAAATAACTTTTCTTATATTTCACATAGAAATCGCGAATTGAATTCACCGACAATCCAATGTCTATTTGTTTGGGTAATTTTCTTTATTATTTTTTTTTCTTCTTGTTTGATAACAACGAAGAAAAATTATCGATAATCTTATTCTTTATCATCTCAAATATACTTTATCTGTTATTACGTCACATTATTGATGTTCAACTTCTTATAACCACTACAAAAATGGCAAGAAAAAATTAAATGAGATGAAAAAAGAAAAGAAAAAGAATTATAAAAAGTTTAGTTTGCTGTTGTTAAACTTTTCTTTTTTTTTTATTTTTGGTTGTATAACTTAGATTTAGTTTTTCCTTTTTTGATATGAGCGTGGACCAACTGGTTAACAGTGAAGATATATATAAAAAAAATAATAATAATAATAATAAGTAGAAGAAAAACCTCGTTGGTAAGTGGACGACATATTAAATTAAAAAACGAGCACAAAACTTATCTATAAAACCAATTTTGTTTAAGTTTTATTATTATTATTATTATTATTATTATTAAAAATAAGAAGAAATGAGAGAAGTAATGGTTTTATATTTCTGCAAAGCAGAAGGAAAATTTTATTTTACTATTATTATCATAAGAAAATTACGTTTTTCTTCAAAATGTTTATTAAATTATGATCTTAATAACACTATTTTATAGTAGTTAATTATTGTTATTATTATTATTATTTTTACTATAATTATTATTATATTCATATTATTTTATAATGCTTCTGTTTATTTACGGTATAAATATATACATATTACAGTTTAATTCATGCTCATTAAGATTCATTATTAAAAAATATATATACATATATATATATATTTCAAGTAAATAAAACATGAATTTAAATTAACTGGATATGTGAAAAAGGCGTATAAAGTATTATATTTTCCCTTTAAATTTAATAAAACATTAAAATTTGTGTACTGCTCAAGTTTTATTTTATTTTTTTTTTACTTTATTATTTTAACGAGGAAAATTTTATAATGAATTATATGAAATATAAATTCACTGGAAAAACTAAAACCATAAGGAATTTAGAAAATATAACATAACAAAGCTAAAGAAACAAATAGGAAAAATAAAATAAACAAAAATAATAAAAGCAAAACATTGATAAGGGAAAACTCATACATGGTGTATAGTATAAGCATGCATTATGCAATTTATACAATGTTGCATTGCCTAAGTACGTTTATATAGTTAACATTTGACTGAAAGTGACTTCTAGATTACCACAACAAAGTTTTCTCGTTTCTTTATGAGCTTTTTTTTTTGTTTCTTTTTAGTTAATATAAGATTCCAATTCCCATATTACGCGACTATAAGATGAAAACTTTCGTAAACATTTCTGTTTCTTTTGGAAATGAGGTAGTAGCAGCATCATCAGCAGCAAATATAATGTGTGATTTGGGTGTCGTCGAAATAAACTGCATATGAGAAAACATATTAAAGTTGTTTATAATGTTTAAACACTTTTCTTCTATTTGTCGTTATTGTTTTTAGTTTATTTATACAAATAAATATAGCTCGAGTATGTTATTCATAAGGTAGAGCGAAAACCTCATCAAGTGCTAAAACTGTAAAAATAAAAACTTATAATTTGCCACACACTAGAAATGTTTTTCTTGTTTTTGTCATTTTATGCTTCTTATTCTATTATTTATTTCTTGTTATTGTGGTAATTGTGACAAATAATCGCCTATTTAATAAAATTATTTACCTCAGTAAAAAAAATGCCTTAACCATGCACCCACTTTAATATAATTAAATGGCATTCACCGTATGCCAGTTATAGTTCAGTTTATCTCTTGGTTTTGCACTTGGACTTATTTTGGTCATCTTAATGTTACCTTTTATTGTTATTAAATGACAAAAAAAGCTCATTACTTACCTGTGTTTTTTATGCAGAAAGATAAATTTCCAAATGGAAATTTTATAATAAAATTGGGTATTATCTTTTTTGTTATCACAAGGAAGTTTATTTATGTTTTTTTTTGTATTTATCCGTTATAAGTAAATAAAAAACCCAAATTGTAATAAAAATTTCGCAAAAACGATTGAATTTATGTTTTTTTTTCGTCATATATTTAATCCTTTATTGACCTCATTTTTATTCGTGATCAAATTTTTATAGCAAATAAACATTAAAATTGTCCCTTTTGTTATTCAGATAATACATTTGAAAATCAATCTAAGATTTGCAAATTTTTTATTACGTGCTTTATGTGATTTGTTATTTTTATTGCATACAAAAAATAGCAAAAAAAAAAAATTATAAGAAGTCAAATCTATACGAATGACTATTGGTAGAAAGGATACATAATAAAAATAAAATAAAATAAAAAAAAATTAAATTTACTTAAATCCTTAAAATTAATTTAATGACATTATGTCATTTTTTTCTTTAGTCTCAATAAAACTCTCATTAATTGTCGTTTTTAATAATATAAAGCAATATATAAATAAATAAATAAATGTATATATATTTTACTGAATAAAATATAAATGTCATGCGGTGCAAACATTAAGATGACTAACGTTAATAAAAATGTACATAAGATGAACAACTTATATAGTAATAAATCGATATAAATTGGTTTCATTACATAATTTCAAAAGGCAATTCGATTAATAATATCATATAATGAAATGAAGAATGAAGAAGGACAGAGTTACACAACATAAACATACAAATATAGAATCCAATCAAATAACAATAAAATGTAATTTTATTCCTTAAGAAGTAGATAAATATTTTTATTATATATTCATTCTTATTATTATCTTCTTTTTTTTATTTTTTATTTATTTATTAAGTGTTATTTGTTTGTTTGTTTGCACGTTACATTTGTTTGTTTGCTTGTATCCTTGTTAATATTTATTTTTATAAGTTTAACAGGACACGACATCGGATTAAGTTATTGTAATTATTTAACACACTGTGCAGTAGATATAGCAAGTGAATATTTCGTTTAATTTTTTTTTTATATTATTATTTTTTGGATTGTGTCCAGCTGTGTCCACACATTGGGTGACCATAATAAATTTTTAAATAATTTATTTCTGTTCATTTTTCTTTTGCCTTTATTTAAAGCATACAAATTTTTATTTTTTATGTGATAAAAAATTTTAAAAAAAAAAATAATATTTTACTTCATAAAGTGTTTTATTTTTTGGTAATAAATGCTATTTAAAATATATATGAATGTAAGGATAGGAATATAAAATGCATTCAATGTACTTTATTCGTTAGTAAAACTCAAACATATGCGAAGAAAATATTTAATATAATCAAAATCTATAAATTATATATTTATTTTAATGGTTTTATTAACACAACGAGCCCCTTTATTATTTACGTTCTTATAAAATGAGAAAAAGATGAAAAGAAAAAATCAAATCAAATGACTTCAAGAACATAAAATGTAATATCATACATTAAAAAAAGTTTAAATAATAAAAATATTTAATATCTGTCAAGTATTCAACCCTATATTAAAGGATAGAAAATATAAAACAACTAAAAATAAGAATAAGAAAAACCCCATCGTCAGCACCCACAACCGATTATTATCATTGTTATTTCATTTATTTTTCTTTATTATATCGCTTCATTGTTTTTTTTTTCTTTACTTTCTTAACGTAAAACACTATAATGTAAGACAATGCAAGTGTTTTACTTGTTTAAATCGAATCATGTCGTTTGGTTTCAACATTTTTAGTGTGGAATGAAGCGCGATACACCCAACACTTATTTAGCACAGACATGACAAAAGATTTCTTTTTTTTTTTTCAAATAATAAAAGAAGAAAACAGACAAACTATTGAAAACAAATAAACTCTTTATGGGTGGGTGGAATTTTTATTAATAAAATTGTTGGCGCTTTGTGGGTTAAATTTCTATTTTTAGAATTGTGGCGTTGTTGCTTTATTTTTGCTTTTTTATCATGTTAAAACGTAAATATATATCTGCTTGTCAGTTTATCTGTCGGTATAGACAAAAAAACAATTTTTGAAACAACTAAACAAATAACCAGATAAACTTATAAATAAATAAATATTGCTATAAAATGGGTGACATTGTCAATGTTTAAAATAATAATAATAATAAAGCAGAGTTTCTTGCAAATTCAACAAGATTAATATTTTACAATTAAAATTTTCTTTGATTTTGGTAAAAAAAAATATTATTTATAGTTTATTTACCGTTTTTTTTTAAATGTTTTAAATATTTTTGTGACAAGACAAATTTCATCGAAATAATACAAAAACTGAATCACCCACTATTTTCGCTTCATCAAATAAGAAAATCTGAAATTTTGATGTAATAAAATAGTGACTCAGTTAAAAGTCAAACATATTTATGAACAAAAAAAATATAAATATATAAAAATATTCTTTAGCTTAAGAAGTAAATCCGTTTAAGGGATAATTTTTTATTATTTTTTTTTATTGATAAAACAAATTACTGAGTGAAGAATTTTTATGACTTTTTCTGTATTTTTTTTTTTAGTTTATTTTATTACAAATTGCTTGACTATTTAAATAGTTTCGTCAGTGGTTCAAAAAAAAAAATTATAATTTTGTTCATGTTATTTTTTTTTTCAGAATTTAATCAGTAATAAAAAATCAGTAAAAAAAAATTGTTGTCTCGATTTCATCTTGTAGGTTTTGTTAAGCAATTAAATACCTATCCACACCTCTAGTTTTTTATATCATCATTTATCGTGTGAGTTGACACCTTTTTATCCCTTTCATAACGAAAACAAAAAAAAATTAAGAAGAAAATAATCTGAATAAAATTGTGTTGTTTTCTGATATCAATAAAATGCTTTTGACATTCTTTAATTTATCAACGAAGAAACAAGTAAAAAAAAAATTTCCTCACTATATATATAATTTCTCAAAACAGATGGATAGATATTGTCGCTTCTTATTATTATTATATTCATAAAGTAAATAATTGATAATAACTTAAATTTATTTTCATGTTTCTTATTTTTTGTTGACAAACACCTTCCCTTAACTAATTTTATTTTAATTTTTATTTACCTTTGTTATTTAAATAAAATGGAAAAAAGGTGAAAATTATCACATGAAAAAATCATTGAAAGTTAAACAGAAAATTAATCCCTTTCGATGAATTTTTAAGAAAGTCAAAATAATGGATAAAATTCAATAAAAAAATAATATTAAGGATATATTATAAAAAAATTTTTCTTTTTTTTTATTTATTTCATTTCTTTGTCACTCTGTTTTTTTATATCAAAATAAAACATGACAGCAATGAAGGTAAAATGAACAAATAAAAAAAAATGTAAAGAAAACAATCGAAGCAATGAAAACGACAACAAAGTTGACAGCGATAAATCGGACAAGTGTTATGTCATTTTCTTTCGATAAATTTTGTCCCTTTTTTTATCGTTTCCATTATTGGTGCTGTTGCTTAAGCAGCGCTTCATACGTACAACCTGTTTCAATTCATGATTTTATTAGGAGGAAATTTTATTGTGACACCAAACGAAAACAATTTAAAAGGAAAAATTATAAGAAATAAGAGAAGGTGAAATTGAATTTCTATTCCAATAATATTATGTTTTCGGTTTTTATCTACTTTATTGTTGAGAAGTTTTATGATTATTGTCGGTCTGATCTAGTGACATAACCAATAATTTATCCGTCTTAAACATTATAGTGCAGTTTTTAGCAGGTGGTTTTTTTTCTACCTTCTTACCTTTTATTTGTTTGGTTTTTTGGTTGTCCTTTGTCTTTACATGTTTTTTTATTTTCTACAATCTACTAACAACAATCAAGCGCAATATTTTTCGATTTGTTTTGATTTTTATTACATGGTGATAGGCCGACAAACAATTTTGATTTAATTATTGCTTTGTGCGCAAAATTGTCCAACACACATAATTGTGTTTTTCGTATTGTTTTATAAATGTTTTCTTATAAAAAATTGATTTTTATTTTATTCCATAATGCGAATTTTTTTCTGGATTCTTCCCACGCAACGTTAGACACCAATTGGTTTTTCGGGTTGTCCCACACATTAAAGTAAAAAGAATGAAATTGTATCTAATAAAATATTAAATCAATTTGTTCACTCCCTTTCTAAATGTTATTATTTCTGTGAAGCGTTTTTTCTTCCTTTTACATTTTGTTATTTCGCCATTACTATATTGTGGTAGTCATTGTTATTGTAGATAATGTTTTCTTCTGTTTTTACCATTTTTAAAGGTGGTTTAATACATTTTAACAACCGCACATTTTGCACGTAAACATCACAAAACACTTGAAATTCCATTTGTTTTCATGTTTACAAAATAAAAATTAAATAAATAAACAAACAAGCAAGAGACACAAAAACCAACCTAAATAACTACTTAATAATTTAGCATACATGAATGTCCTTTATTATTTTATTTTATATATATTTTTTTTGAGCTTCTATCTCATCACATTGTTTCAACAACACGGAAAAACCTCAAGGAAATGAGAAATTGTACAAATATACTGTAACAGAAGCATAAAAATTACTTTACGTATCAATTTTATACGAAGCAACAGTCTGTAGTGCAAACGCATTTTAATGTAAAAAGGTTATTTTGTTTTCCTGTTTAGCCTATAGTGAGGTATTATTATCTTTTTAACGGGTTGTTCTACTTATTTGAAAGTGAATTTACCTGACCACAAGGGAATCAATTCAGCTGGAAGCAGTTAGCATGCCAAAATTCAGGTACATTGCACAGCAGCAGAAACATTTTAAGAATGTTTGCCTTACAGAAGTATTTTTTATGTTGGACACACAAAGTATCCGCTCTTCACTTTACTTGAACTTTTCGTTCATAAACCAAAAAAAAAATAATGGTGGCGAGATCATACCATCATCCTTTAATAAAACACGTGTCTTGACAGAAATTTCAAGTCAAAGGTTATGGATTTTTTTTTTTAAATTATTTCATTGTTTTAACAATTTGTTCTCACACAAATTCCTTGTGGCCATAAATATCATATACTTAAAGAGTTGTTTTAACTATTTTGTTGGGTATTATAGTTACTTGGGCGTCTTCTTAATACCACTAAAATATTCATTTCTCTGTCAACTTAACTTTTTTCTTGTCCAACGATAATGGTCATGAAATACCATCAACGGATAGAAGAAAAAATACATAAATATATATAAAATCGATAGAAAAATTGGTTTAGACAAAACAAAAGACCTTTCAATAAAGATGACATCTTGATGACAATCGAAAACAATTCTTTATTTTGACCCTAACGATGAGTTTCTCATTTTTTTCTGTTTTCGTTGTTGTTCATTGTCGCAAGTAACATTTATTACAAATTAGACATTTATTTTAACACAAAAAATACAAATCAAATAAAAATGCAAAACATAAAGTCACTTGAGTGTTTTTAACTAACAAAATAATAATAATACTGTGTGTGTAAAGCATATAACAATAATTGAAGTGTAGAAGATATACAGAAATCTCAAGTGATTTTCGAAAAGCTAAAATATAATAAATTTTCATAATTCACCTAAAACATTATGAATTTTTTTTTCATTTTATGTTTCTGTATTTGAAGAATTAGAAAAATTCTCTATAACACGATTTTAATTTTATCCTTCTTCGTTTCCCCTTTTAACAGAATTTCTTTATCTTAACAAGGCGTTTTTTTTTCTTGTAAACAAATAGAAAAATAAAAATGAAAAATATTAATGAAATACTTGAAATTCTGTGGTTTAAATTTGTTTTTAATTTTTTTTTCTTAATGTTTTAGCTAACGCAATACAAAACACACTTTTAATTTTTATTAAAATATTTCCATAGAAAACGACGACCAACCACAATGTTCTCAAGACGATTTATTAATTTTTATGTAAATATAACTTTTTTTTTACTTTGCCATCCCAAAAACAGTGGTTCGTTTTTCTTTACATTTTTATTTTGTTTCATAAAAATAATTTAATTATTTTATTTTACCAGCAACAAACACCCAATTTATTATTCTCTTGAGTATTAATTTCTTTTCCTTTCTTTTTATTATTGTAATTCTTTTTTCTTGTTGTTAATACGACAAACAAGGGATAGTAATTTGCATTTGAAATAATTAAAAACAAAACAAAAATAAATGAAAAATCTTGATCTTGAAGAATGTTTTTTCTTTTTTTAAGTAGTTTAACAGCTTTTATTTGCTGCGTATTTTATTTATTTATTATTTTATTTTTGGACACAACAAGCATCTGTATATTAATATTTTGATTTATCGTTTTGCGTTGTATTCATTACTTTTTATGTTTTATTATTATTATTTTATTCAATTTTTCGTTTTTATTTATTCTTTTCGGTTTTTTTTTTTAGATTAATAGACATTGAAAAATGCTGCAACTGGGCACATAATGAATCAATGAAATAAAAAAAAAACCACAAAATACGATTAACATATGAATATAATTATTATTAATATTTTATTATGACACGAATCGAATTGATGACACCCAAAGACGATTTTTCTCTTCTATTTTCTTCTTTTTAATTTTTTTTTCTGGTTTTTGCTTCTGTTCCTACTGAATTCTTATTGTTTTTTTTTTGTGGAACAAAAATCGTACAATTCGTTACACTTGAATCCAATTCAATTTCGTTATTTTTTTTTCTTTAACTCTTACACCTTTTAAAGAATATTATAAAAAAATAAATTTAAATAAATTAATTAATTAAATAATAGTGAAAATATAGGATAATAGTTAGGGATTAATATTGTCTACCACCCAGAAATCAGAAACACATTTATATATTTGAGAAAATTTATTTTTAAAAGTAAAGGCGACAAAATAATCATAAAAGATGCGACACTATGATACATTATTGTTATGTTTAACCATTATTTAATTTTCTCAACAAAATAATAACACTTTTGTGGTTATAGAATACATATATAAATCCGTCGCAGTTAAGATAAATAGCGTAAATCTAACGTAACATCCTTTTGTTTAGTTTCCTTATTCGTGTCTCTTATAAATTTTTAAGTTCTTTTATGTATTTTTTTTCCTTACTTTTATATTGTTACTAAAATCACGTTTTCTGTTTAATATTTTTTTCTTGAATGCATTATATTATATATTTAAGTTAACAATGCATTATTAAAATACAAATGTATTCGTTTTAAGTGCAATAATGCGTGGAATATAGATTATAAATTATTTTTGTTTGTATTACAGAATTTTTATCATTAAAAAAAAATAAACAATCTAATAAATATGTAAAAAAGTAATTAAAAAGAAAAAAAAAGTATGTATATTTATTGATAAGAACAAGGTCGTTACAGTTCTTATTTATGGTATAAAAGGCTTTTAAAGAATTACTAATTTGTATCAAAATCCAACAATGTAATCAAAATTCAGATATATATTTGTTTACTTAAGAAAATATTTAAAACGATATAATAGAAAGGAAAAAAAGGAATGTTTGGGGACCCCTGATCTATAAAAAGCTTTTAAAAAATATATATTGTACAATCTTGATTATTTATATAAACTAGGTGTAAATGGGGACGTAATGTTATTGCTTAATGACATGCAAAGAATTTTTCCTTTCCTTTCTTATTACGGCAGCAAAAAAAAAAAATACTATATATTTAGATGAGGTAAAATATTAAAAAATTGAAAACAAATGGAAAACTTTTGCGCATATTTTGGTAAATGTTTAAAAATTCAAGGAAAAATTTATCTAAAAGGAGTGTTTAAAGTTTCACACATGTGGTAAAATACAATTAATTCAAATATTTGTTGTAGGTTCTTTTGGGAATATTTTCTCTTAGTGGTTTAATACTTCTGAAAAAGTTAGAAACCATAATATTAATGAATGTTTTTACAGCTTTTCGTTTCGTTTTTATTTATTTTTTTTAAAGAAAATAATAATTTTTTTCTGTCAAACAATTTCGGATGGAGTTTGTGGAGAAAACTTATACTATAAGATTTTGAAAGAAGTTCACAATTTTACAGAAATTCAGCTATATTTTTTGATTTATTGCGTTAAATTGCAACAACAGCATTTTTAATATTATAAAATATATGATCTAAGACAAAAAATTATAATAATTTTGATTATGAAAGAAATGGAACTGACTTCAAAACTGAAATTTCTATTAAAAATAAAATGGAGATAACAAAATATATATAAATAATAAGTAATAAAAAACCACCCTAACTTAGCCATAGTTGTAGTATTTAAGCAAACAAAGATAAAAATAAAATAAGTAAAATGCAAAAAAATAACGTTAAAACACCTTAAAATTGACACATTAACCAATAGAGAAAAGATTAAACTGTGGTAATGGTATAAATTGCACAGTGTTTTCATGGAAATCAGAATTCATATACAAGTGTTGAGTTTATAATGAAAATACCAACAATACCATGAGCAAACTAAGAATATTTTCATGCTGTTTGTCACTAGAAATAAATTACGAAAAATGTTAAAAAAAAATAACTTTTGAGTAGCTTATATTCATTTTCCCAGTAAATTTATTTGCTTGTTTCAATCAATAATATTTGGCACGTGCACAGTTTTATATTTAGTAAAAGTAAATAATATAAAAAATAAAGATAATCATTGAAATTAAGCATAAAATAATTATTCTCCATTTCTTACAATTGATAGCAATATATTTAACAGCAAATGAGTGTATTTTTCATTCCAATAATGTTCATCTAAGAAAAACTTTACTTTACTTTACTTCTATGGTCATGGAAACGATGGATTGGTTCAGAAGAAATAGGCATAATTAATCAGTGAAACCCGTAATACTTAGTATACTATATAAACTATTTAATTGATAATTAAAATATAAGTTAGTAATATGATAAAATCGTTAATTGCACAACAAACAACTGTAAACAACCTGTAAACTATACAACTGATTGCATCCTTAATCGTTTGTCAATATTAATAATTTAAAATTTAATTACAATCTATAATTGTTATTATATTTTATTTTTATATTCTTTTTATAAAAATAATTTTGTTCTTAAAAAATTCAAAATTAAAAAAAAAACTTTTGAATATCCGAATAAAATATTATAAAGATTATTTGTCAACGCAGATAATTTAATCTCTTCGATGGTATCCTATTATTAAAGTTTATTCAGTTGCTCGTTTATTTTTTATTTCTTAATCTTTAGTACTTTGCTATTATTTTTATATTTTTTTATTATGTCTGCCACATTAAATTAAACCACAAGAAAAAATAACAAAAACAATAAAATTAAAACCCACTTTGTCTTTAATTACAAAATAATCCTAACACGATCTCAATAAATTTTCATTTATTTATGATTTTTCATCTATTTTTGATTATATTCCAAAAATAATATTTTTTTTTCAATTTTTAATTGAAAATATTGTTGAAATTTTCTATTTTAATAATTTAACATTGTTTATGGATTAAACAAATAAAAAAAAAAATAACTAAAAATGAAAAATATTGCTAAAGATGAATGGACTTTACTTCGTTGAACGGTCAGTGCCGCGTATATTTTCTTTTCATTTTTGGCACAAATTTAAGAAGACATTTCAAAAAATTCTTCGATTATGGTTTGAAAATAGGAAATAAATAGTAAAAAGTAAGAAAAATTTTATAAGGGAAAAGAATTTACTTTATTTACATGTCAAAGTGAATGTGGATAGCCTCCAAATCGGAAATTTATCCTTGGACGGGCATTTTTGTTATTCTGCCTGGTTTAAATTGTAAAAGGGGTAATAGACACGGCAGTGTGGAATTTTCAATAGTGAATATTTATATATATATTTGAAGTAAATAAAAGAAATATATTGAATGGTTTTTAGAATTTATGGTGGACGACAACGATATTAATATATATATATTTATTTTTACTACATAAAATAAAGGAGTGCCAAGCATTTATTATATGTCTTTTTTGCCACTTTATTTTATTTATTTATATATTTATAATATAAAACAACGTAAATTAAAGCAAAGTAATTTTGAAAATATATAGAAATAAAAATAAAATCCATTTTCAATATATTATGAGGGCGTGAAATAAAAACCAAAACATACAAAGCCCAATGAAAAAAAAAACACTTTTGCAACAGTCAACTATAAAGAATTCTTTAAAAAAGAAAGAAAAAATTATTTATAAAATATGTTTGGCTGTTGCGACATTAAACAAAATGTTAATTATATATTTTATTTCTGTTACTGATGTTGTTTATTTATTTCAGTTTTTTCTTGTTTTTTGTTTTCGTTGTTGTTTGGCACAAATAAGTCGCGCGCGCGATATTTTTTTTTTTTATTAATTTCAAAAAAGAAAATAAATAAATGAAACTGACTGAAAAAGATAACAAATTGCAAATCATTGATGACAGTTAACTAATTAGGTGTTTACAAGCAAATGGTATGTTTAAATATTTTACAAAAGAAGATAATAACAAAAACACACATAAATATTTATTAAAAATGGAATTTTTTTTTTTTCATTAATTAATAAGAAAATTGTATATGACGTGAAAAATATAATTCGATTTAAAAATTACCAAAAATATTTTTACCAAAAAGTGAAAAAGAATAACGTCCAACTAATTCAATCTGATTGATTGAAATTCTTTATAAATAATTTATGATTATTGATAAAAAAAATAGAGAGAATAAAAAAAAAGTAAATACGACAGCTTAGTGAGAAATCCTTATTGATGTTGATAACCATCAAAGGACCATTAATCCTTATACACATGTTTACAACTTTGACAACAGTTTTATCGATTTCGTAATTTTTTTTTTCTTTAATTTTGAAGTAAAAAATCACTTTTTTTTTATTTTTAACAAAATGTTTGAAAGTATAAATGTTTAACAATGCGAGTAAATCGAGGGTAGAAAAGGCAACAGCCAAACAAATATACACAATGGATGGTATTAAATGAATCCTGACAAGGACATATGTATATCCCCTTATGTTTTGGTGGGTGTGATGTCTCATATACTGATTTAAAAAACTTTTGACTGACTGAGTGGACAACAAAAGCGAATTAAATATTGATTTAAAATTGGTTCGATGCATTTTTTTTTTTATGTTTGTAAAATTATTTTTCTAACGAGAATAACACAATAGAAATTAAATTGATACAGAATAGGAAAAAATGTCACAAAGGTGTGATCAGATTTTCGGTATATTTTTAAGCTCGTCGCTTAAAGAATTTTTGCTTTAAATTTAATTTAACTTCAAGAATAATAAAATTCTTTAAATTTTTCTCTCTTTTTTTGCATTTTTTTTTTGTCCTGCATTATCTTTTAACAAGATTTTTGCTGTAACAAAAGATCAAACAAAAACAGAAAATAATGTAAAATTCAATACCGCTTATTATAATAGCAGAAAATTTCCATACATAGCGCTATTTTTTTTCACTTTGTATACAATCTCAAGCCTTCAAAAGGCAAACCAAAAAGATTAAAATAATAATTTTTCCACATAGAATTGAAATTAAATTAAAAAATTAGTAAAAAAAAAAAAAAAAACAAGCAAGCCGCAAAAAAATTTATTTTTTTTTATAATCCAAATAACTTTTCATTGTTTGTTCAGGTTAAGTTGATTGTGTTATTTTTGCTCGGTTTAACTTTTGCATACAATATATGAAAAGAAGGCAACAGTAGAAATAAAAAAAATAAGCAACTTATAAACCGCAAGAAAAATGAAATAAATTTATGCAGGCAAAGATAGAATAGAAACAAACAAAATATAAGCAAAAAAAAAAAAAATGAATCTTTATGAATGAATTATATTGCGTTGCATCGGCACATTAGTGCAAAACAATAATTTATTTTTCAAATAGAATTTTTAGAAGCAAAAAACTATAGCCACTGTCAATCAATAAGTCAATTTGTAATTTATTTTTCTTTGGTTAAAAATAACTTTAGAAATTTTATGTTATTTTAGGAAAAGTAAAAAAGAAGTAAAATAACTTGTTAACAAATGTCAAAAAGTCAATTATTCTTATGAAAATAGAAATGTATTTTTTTTATATATAAATATTTTCTAAAAGTTATTATTATTATTATGATAAGAAATAAAATGAAAATAATAATAATAATAATAATAGCAAAATAAACTCATAGACGAAGATTTGATTCTTATTCTAGTTATTTATTTAAAGTGCTTACCCTTGGCAGTAATAAATTTTCAAAATACTGTGCAAATGATTTTTGATTATTTATTTATTTTTAATCAAATAACAGCAGATGTGTAAGTAAAACGTTTAACTAAAGCATATGTCTCTATTGTCCAGTTTTTCCAAAATAAAATAAAATAAGTATTTCTTTTGAAAAAGTTATTTTTAGCATTTCTTATTTACATTGGTGACGAAGTTTTCTCTTCAATTATTTATAGTTATAAAATATAAGTAAAACAATGTCACCCTTTTTATTCATAGATTTGATTCGGTTTTTATGCTGTATTAGTAACAATGATATAAGATAAAAAGACAATATAAACAATACAAGATACAATATCTTAAATAATATAATTTATGTTTAATTCACAATAATTCATTTGATTGTTGATCATAAAATACAAAAGTTTCGAAATTTGTTGGTTTTTGTCCTTTCATTTCAATTTAATAAACAAATGTAAAATCATCATCTTTGCAGTTTATCTTATTAAATTATTAAAACATATAGAGAGATTTGTGAGAATAGATGTTCATACATCTATATGTTTATTGTCTTGTTGCTTCGTTGTATTTTTCTTTCATTATTTTCATTCTTTCTTAACTGTTTTGGGGCTAAACATGAATATAAATGAAATGACACCATAGCAATAAAATAATTTACACAAATTTCTGTTTCTTTTTTGGGTTCAACAACAATTGTTTTTATTTATTTGAATTAGATTTTATTATGAATATTGTTAAAATTAGGTCCCATTTTACATTAATTTATATGCATAGAGAATACTTAATAATTACTTTCTTTTGTATTTAAAATACACAAATTGTTTTAAATCCTTTTTTTCCCTTTTTATTTTTAATTTAAATCTTTCATTTGGTCATAGAGTTTTACACTTTTGCAATTTAATTTGTTGGCTATTTTCTAATCTCTAAACTTAAACAATTTCATTTTATTTGTAGTGATTTTAACATTTAATTGTTTAATCATTTTCTACCGCCTTTAAATCTATTTCAAAACAATAAAAAAGGGATTCTTTTAGACCAATGAAAGCAGAAAAAAAATCGTTTAAATAATAATTTAAACAATCCATACATTAAATTGTTTAAAAAGGAAATGAAGCTCGCATTTAAATATTAAAAAAAATTATTTAAAACTAAAACATTAAACACCTTTATGACTTTTATTGTAAGCGACAAGTGGTGGCATCGTATAACCGGAAAATAAGGATTATGCTAAATTCAATTATGTTAAGTACAGTGTTATTGTTGTTGTTGTTTTTTTTCTCCTCATTCATTTTCTAATTTTGCCCTTTAAGAATTTTCCATTACTAAAGCCGAAAAAGATTTAAAATCTCTTAAAATGCTGAATAAGTAAAAAAATATATTATATTTTTATTATTTTATCTCTCAATTTCTGTTAAGCAAAAATTGAGTTCCTTCAAGAGATTATAATTAATAATTTTGTTATATTTTTAATTAAATAATAAATTAAATGTAATAAAAGGGTATGTAATTCTATAATTATATATATATATATATATATTTTCTAATTATAATTTTTGTTAAATTTATATTTCATTAATATTTATAAGTAAATAGAAAGATGCTACAGAAATACGCAATATTTTTATTTTATTTATTTATTGATAAATGAAATTTTTAACAGCAAACTTATATATAGTTTATTAGTTCAAATGATAATTGACAGTATTATAATAATAATAATAAAAATATATAACTTTAACAATTTAACGCTTGAAATATAGATTAAACTATATAAAAGTAATAAAAAAAAAAAATAATAAAATTTATTTAAGAGAAAATAAACTTTATTTTGCAACTTGTATCATTGTGAGCATATAATTTTTTCTTTTCATATAAATAAATAACATTTAGTTTTGCATTTCAAACAAATCTGTTAACTATATTATAAACATTCAAAATGAAGACGTAATAATATTGCAAAAGAAAAAAGAAAACACCTCAAGCAAGTATTAAAATAAAATTATGTTTATTCAAAGAGATAAAGTCCATTTCTCTATGTTAAATAATATTTATAGAATTTTACTTGGCTTCTTCTTTACATAATTTTTATCTTACTTTTGAAATGTATTTTATAATTATTTAAATACTTAGCAAATCTCTCTATTAAGCTTACTAGACTTACCCAAAAATGTAAAGAAAACTTTTGGAATTCTTCTTTTTTTTTTTTAATTTTATATTAAATAAAAAATTAATTTTTTAAATTCCTGAATGGTAAAACTGTTAAAATTTTAATCAAAGTAAAATTATTTATATATGTATATATATATATAAATAGTTATGAATTATTTATTTATAATTTTTGTTTAACAATAAATTTTAAAATTAAGCAGAAATAATGCTGAATGAATTTGTGCATTTTTTTTTTCTAATTTGTTTTATTTAAATCTGAGAAATTAGATTTTGCGCCTTAAATTTAAAAGATTTTGTTTTTTACCGGAGATAATACACCTTTTCTTTTTAATAAATATACAAAATCAAAGCACTTATTTATATTAATGAAAATTCATTAAAGTAAAATTATTAAAATGCACAAAAGACCTTTCAAATAAAACCTATTCATGCCATAAGCTGCATAAATAATATTTAGAAGAAAATATTTATAAATTAAACGGAAATTGAGTAAATTTCTGTGCATTTATATCCATATGTTAATTAAAGTAAAGTAAATTAACGGGAAAATTTAAAAAAAAAAAAAACAGAAAAGAACAGAAAAAACTAAACGTTAAATAACCACTATGAATTACATGCTTATGTAATTTTAACATAAACCACTTAGTTTTAAAAAGAAAAAATTAAAATAAATCTTCAATGAATTTTGTAAAGCATTTAATACAAACAGATAAAAAAAAGAAAAAGAGAAATTAGAAGTAAAGTTAATCTAAAAGCAAAGAAATATATATATATATATATATTCAAACAAACTTTGCAACCATAATGTTGATGGTTGCAATTTGTAAATATTTCTGTAATAAAAGTCGTCAAAAGAAGTTCAGCAAAAGCAACAAAAAAGATGAAAAATTCTACCACAAAACACATTTGAGAAGATACAATTAATAAAAATGCTATGATAAAAAGTTTCTTCTTTTTGTTTTGCTTATAAAGTAATTAAAAATTCTTATTTTGTATCATTTTTAAATGTTTAAATAATTCTTTTTTTTTTGCATTCAATAAAACCAAAAGAAATGTATGTAAATACAAAGTAATATTTGCAATTATTTATAAATAAATAAACATATATATTTTTTTTAAATATTAGATTATATTTGTTTAAGTTAAGAGAACAAAGTAAACAATTTCTTATCAGTTAAGTGATTTTCATTAATTGAAATTCATCAAAGTAAAATTCAATGATTAAAAATTTATTAACATTAATTGAAATTTTCTCTTTCGATAAATGGTATCGCTTTTGTGTTTATTTAATTTATATAAATATATTTACGACAAAGTGCAATCAAAATAAATTTTATTTATTTAGTTGAATCCTTTTATTATTACATAAAAAAGTAACAAAATTATCAAAAGTCAAAAATAAATAATAAAATCAGCATATACAAGAAGACATTTCCCTCGTAATACTTCTGATTTTATTATTTATTTTAAAAATTCAATTTAAGTCAATTAATGTTTAATTATATCTGATGATTATAATAATAATGATGTTTGTTTTCTTGGTAATATAACTATATATACCTACCTGAATGCTGTCTTCTTTCAAGCATTATTTGTTTATTTCGTACACAAAGTTAATACATTGATTTCTTTTCTTTTTCTACTGATAACAAATGGTTTCTACACTCTGCTCACATCGTTTTTTTTATGGATTTGTTACTTAAAATAAAAAAAAGAAGAAATTAATGATAAATAAATAAAATTTTGTTTTATTCGATAAATTTCTCAACAAGCCTAAGCAAAGGATTTGCAATAACAAATACATAACCATAATGATACGCAGAGATACAAGAATTAATTTATTAGCAATAGGATGAAAAACTTCTTTCGTTGTACATAACACAGTGTAAAAATAAAAATAATAAGATAAAAATCATGAAAATTAAGAAGGAGGAATAAAAGTAAGAAAAATAACAAACAAGAGAAGAAAAAAATAATCTGAACACCCTAATTAACGTAATTACATCTTAAAGAAAAAGAAAAATAAATAGAAAAAAGAAAAGAAAAGTTAATTGAGATTTTTTTTCGCATCTTTTCTTTGCTGTTTATTTTATTATTTTTTTCTCCTTTTATTTCCTCCTGTTTTTCACGTTCATTCAACTTGTTGTTGTCCAGCCTATAAATCTGCGCGCACATCGATGTTTTACTGCTTCATTCGTGCTTCATGATGTACATGGGTTTCACTTATATTTATTATTATTATTTTTCTTAACATTATCAACTTCTACTGTATTTTACGTTGTCATTTTAATTCCCTTTGTTGTTTTTCTGTTTAGTTTCTTTAAAATAAGCTAAACATGTTTAATGATTTTCTTCTTTTTTTTTTGTGTAATATTTACTAAGAAGGCAAAAAGGACACTGAAAATATAATAAGGCAAAAAATAAATATTAAATATTATCATAAAGACATAAATTTTTATCAGCATTATCGTTTGTGTTTTTTTTTTTTGTCATTTAATGAAATTTTTTTCCTTATTTAAGTCTCTTGTCCACAATATTCTTGCTGCTTTGTTTTTTTCACTTTCTTATTTTTATTTTTATTATTGAATGACATTATAATTAGCCTTAATTAAGGTCAAATTATTATAAGAAAAAATAAAACAAAAAACAAAATATATATTTATAAATAAAGAAAATAAGGAAAACATTTTCCATCGACGAGTGCCCACCATACGTACGTTTTTCTTTACTTTGTATCCCATGTTTTTATTGATCATCAAATTTTAATGCTGCTAAATTTTTTAAGATGTTATTCTCTATATTCTTATTTATATTATAATTATTAATATTTAATTCGCATTATATTGTCGTTTTCTTTCATTTCACTTAAACAAACAACCACTACATCCAACTTCTGTTTACATTTTTTGCTGTTGTATATTGTATATCCATTTGGAGATTTTCTTTTTAATGATGCCTGTGTCCAGTTTATCCTTTATTAGTAAACAAAATAAATAAACAAAGCTTTTTACACGACAACAAAAATTATGCTAACGCACCAATGAACGCGAATATTCTTACTTTTATTTTTTTGATAAGCATTTATATTTTTATTTGTGTTTTATGTTGTTTGATTTAAATACTTGTTGTCCAGTTCCTCGATAGCAGAATTCTTTCTATATTGTTTTATTTTTCTCGCAAGAGTCTCTATTTCTGTAGAAAATAAAAAATAAAAATGAACATAATGAAATTCAATGGAAATTTAATATACAATTTTTGTTATGACTTTTCTTCACTCTTTTCTGAAACTTTGATTAACTTTTTTACAGAAAAGTTCTATTTCTATTTTCTGTCTATTTACTTTCTTAACTTTACTATAATTATTATATATTTTTTTTTTGTATTTTTATCTATACAAAATTTTATGTTCAAATTTAAGTAATTATATCGTAAATTATAGGAATGTGTTTTTATCACTTTTAACAGCTCTTTTATGTCCCATTTTACATAAATTAACCAAAAAAAAAAATGAAAAAAAAAAACTTAACAAGAAACGAAGATGGTTATGAACAAAAAAAAAATACTATAATAAAGTCAACAAGGGGTGTCAAGGTAAATTAAAATTATTTTATTTAAGACACGTCATTTCAGTTTTTGACAGGTCATAAAATGTTATAAAACTAATGAATGACGAATGACCAAAATAAAAAAGAAAAATTTTTTTTCGAAAATAAAATTGTAGGAAGCAAAAGAATAATAGTAAACAATTGTGGCTGGCCAATATTTTAAAGAAAATAACAAGAAAATTAGAAAAACCTTCCTCGAAAATTAAGTGACCGAAATAAAAGAAAGAATATAAAATTACAAAGCGTAAATTATGGCCCCTGTTCGGTTTGGTTATGCTCTTTGTTGTCTGTTTTATTTTATATATTTTTCTTTTCTTCCAAAAATTTACTAATAAAAATTATTTCACCAAGAAAAAATAAATAATAATAACCACAAATGACACAGTTGGACATAGTTTTATTTTTCTTCATTAATTAAAATATTTTCTCTCTTTTATGTATTTTTTCTTTTTCATTTTTCTAATTAAATATATATTCTTCTCTAAACGAATATTACTCTAATTTTATTGTTAATTAATGACGATGATAATAATGATTATTCTGATTTTATATGCAATCAAATATTAGTCTATTATTTAAAATACGTTTAATAATAATAATAATAATAATAAATACCAAAAAAAATAATAAACTGTATATATACTAATAATAATAATAATAATAATAATAATAATGGAAAGTTTGTGGTTTGTACAGGATTAATACGCACGGATATATTTGAATAAATTAGACAGATGAGTTATTTTACTTTGTTGATATACTTTGATATAAATATTTGTTTACAGTGCTGGTTTGCTTATATAATCATAATTGAATTTTTGTTTTCGTAAATAAATTTACAAATTTTAAACTCACTTGATAACATTTATGTTAAAAAATATGCAAACAAGATAAAAAAAAAGTGTAAATTGGTAAAATGAGGAAAGAAAAACTAATAAACGTTTTATGGATTATAATGCAGAGTCTCAATTATTACTATTATATAATTTATGTACATAATTATGTTGTAAAATAAATATTAAAATAATATCGGTTACCATAAATACTATACCAAATATTATAATTAACTCATGCCACTCTTTAATATCTATATATACATTTTTTTTTTACTTTATTCAATTATTCGTTGATTTAATTCGGTTAGAAGTAGAAAAAAAAATTAAATTAAACTTTATTTCCTCATGTCACAACGGGTGATTTTCTTCATTAAACTTCTTTTTGAATTTTTTTCTTGTCTTCAAACATGTTTTTTTTTCTTTAATTTTATTATAAACAATTAGTGTCGCTCCTTAAAGTAATAAAAAAAATTAAAAAATCTCATCTATCGACCTTGTTTCATTGAAGGTCACTTTTATAAAGCATTTAAATAATGGTCAAAGTATAATTATTATATTTTTACCACTGCAACCACGCATTCTTCTTATTTTTTCTTTTAAACGAAACAATATAAAATGAGGAAAAAAATTTGTTACGCTTCTGAGGTGAAAATTTACATTGGAGAAAAATCTTGGTTTTTTTTTTATTGTATTTTACTAACCGCAACGAATTTTTAAGATTTTTTTTCTAATGAATTGGTAAATATTTAATGAACTTTTAATAAAACAATCATACGCACTATTTACCTTTTAGTTATTTATTTTTTTTTTTATTATATATATATTTGCTTACCGCAAACACGTTGTATATGGAAATGCTATTAAATCAAAAAAAAAAAAAAAAATATCTCACTCTCCACAACTGATGCAAGTCTATTAACACGGAGAAAATAATAAAAAAAAAATATTATTAAAAGCAAATTACCACGATAAATCGTTGTTTATTATTATTATTACTCTTTTTTTTTGTGTTTAATAAATAAATAAAAATTTATCTATTGGATGCAATTGACGTGGTGGATTTTTAAATTTTAATTATTATTTATTTATTTTATTCAATTTAAATCGTTAATTGAGTAGATATCATTTAATAAATATGAGGATAATAAAAAAATAAATGCATTTATATATATATATTTTCCATAAAAATTCCATGATGTTATTTATGTTGTGTGTAGTGCGATGCGGTCTGATCGCGTCCCATAATCATTTTGTAATTTTTATTATCATTATTATTATTATTTTTCTGGTGTAAAATTTTTTTCTATTGGAAAAATAAAGAAAAAATTGTAATAATAATAATAATAATAATAATAATAATAATAATAATAATAATAATAATAATAATAATAATAATAATAATAATAATAATAATAATAATAATAATAATGCCACAAATGGGTTATATTATTATCATTATTATTATTATTATTATTATGTTTTTATTTTTATTACACATTAAACAAATAGAACTGCATTATAATTATCCACTTTGTTATTTTTAATATTTATTTATTTAAACATTTGTTATTTTGGTTTTTATTTTTTAATTTTCCGTAGAACTTTTGGCTGTTGGTTTTTATACTGATAAAACGGCAACAATATTATAGAATTTGTTTTAAAATATTGTATATATAAATATAGTTAATGGACTTATCCAGTTGAATGAAACATTTTTTATAAAGATTTGCGTTTTTTTATTATGAATTTATCTCGGAATGTAATTAAGTCTTGTTGATTCATTTTAATTTGTTACAATTAAAATATATATGATAAAAACAAGCACTTTAGAATTCTTCTTTTACTAATCACTGACTACATTGTGCCCATTATTACTCTTAATCTAATTTACCAGCATAATTTGTTGTTTATTTTTCTTTTGATTTACACAATCAATTCGCGATTGCAAATCAGCGGTTTCTGTTTTGTAACCTTTAATAAAAAATTGTTTCAAAAAAAACACGACTGAAAGGTATTTATCGACTAAGTTAAGGAAAAAAATTTTTTAGCATAAAAATTCAAGTGTTTTTTGATTAATTACCTTTTCAGAAAATTTATATCAGTAACAGTAATAAAAAGCATGGTAACTAAGCCCTGGCAACAAATTTTATTATTAATTAACAAAACGTTGTTTAGCTATAACAAAACAAGCAATATTTTGTTATTAAATAAATAATAAATATAGTAATTAATAAAGTATTTGTTTACCTAATAAAATAATTTTTCTAATTTGTAATTTAATTGATTAAAAACATTTTTTTTTTGCGTTTCGCATAATGAATTTAATTTACAGCGAAGTAAATAATATTTTTTCTCGATAATTTCTTTGACATGTGTTGATGCTTTCGTGATTTATATTCTTCTAAATAGTTGGTTATTGTCATACAGTTTTTTGGCTCGATTACTTGATAATCATTGTTCAGAAGTGGTTTTTAAGCCTTCTTAAATGAGAAAAAAAAAATCCGCAGCTATAATAAAGTGAATGATTCTAGTTTTTAAAGATGAGAATAAAACGACAGCAGTTGTAAAACGTATGTTCGCTCTAAAGTGACAATTTATATAATAATAAATAAATGGAAAGGATCGAATTCTTTATGCATCGATTGACAGCAATTCAAAGGGACAAAATATAAATGAGACAATGTGACATTGATGCGTAGCTAAATCACAACCGATTTGCTGTTGTGGCTGGTTTCTTTATTTTTTTTTTTGATATACAAAAACATTGATTGTTGAGACGGCATCAGAATAAAAATAAAAAAAATCTTTGAAAACAGAAGTTGACAACAGCAGGAGCGCTATAAAACTGGTTGTTGCCTTTTTTTTTAAGGAAAAATAAAATAATAAATTAAAGATCTTTACCGTAAACTAATATGAATTGTAAGCATGTTAAGCTTAAAGATTACCACATGACGCTGTTTTTTTGTAACCACTAAAACCGATGAAATCAATTTAAAGGATTTTTTTTTTTTTTTTGGAAAATTATCTTCAGTGAAGGACTTTCATTGTTTGCAATTTCAATATTTTTACAATTTACAAGCCGAATGTTGTAAATATTTACTTGAAATTTTGTTTAAAGAAAAAAAAAAAACAATTTATTTTTTTTTGTATACATAAATATATTTTTTCAAGTGTCCTTCATCCTTTATAAACCACTGAATTTTTGTTATTACAAAATTACTTCAAAGAAAATTAAATAAAAAAGAAAAAACCAAAAATCATATTTTCTCTGTTAACACATATATAAAATTTTTGTGACTGTGACAAATTTTTCTGTTTTTGTTTAGCTAGTGAGGTGTTTTATTGCCATCAATAAAGAAAAAAAAATAATACTACAATTTTGTGGCCAAATATATAAATAATATTGCTTATATAATAAAGGATTTATAATTTACAACGTTTTAAAAAAAAAAAATTGACAAATTATTTTTTATTTTATTTATGAATGAAGAAAATTATATAATGAGTTAATAAAAATTTATTAAATTGTGACATTACTGTTATAATATATTTTATGTATTTTTAAATGATAATCATAATAATCGTTATAATGTTAATAATAATAAAAATATAATAAATGGACAATAACTACAATGCTTGCCAGTTATATGTTAAGTTGTTGTGTACAAAACTGTATTATTTGTATTATATAACATTGTATAAGCATATGTGGATAATAGAAGAAAGTTTTAAGTTTTTTTTTTAATAAAAATAATAGAAACACATATTATTGATAATATAAAATTAAATTGAAGATAGACACTGTGTAGCCATTAATCCATAAGTATATATATATATTGTACGTAGATGAAAGGATTTATTTTTCGTCAAAATTCATGTCAACTAATGTCATTTGCGTATTAACCAACTGTACAAATATTTATATAATTATGTACATATATACATATGGAGATTTTATTATGTTAATACACATATATGGTATTCTCTACAAATAATTACGTTTATTTAGATTTTAATTTATTTAATTTAAATTTAAATAATTTTTGTATATTTTTTTCATTATATAAATTACTACTTGAAATCCATATTGAACAATTATTTACAAAATGATAAACAGAATAATATATTGTGTTTAATGTGATAGAAAAGTAATTAACATACCACAAAAATAATGTTTTTTTGTTTTATTAAAAAATAAAACTAAACTTTAGTGTTTTCAAAAATATTAAAAGTGAATTTTTAATTAAATTTATTCAGTGTGACTAAATTATATATTTACTTTATTTATTTATTTATTTAATATAATTATAATTATTATTTTAGTTTAATGTTTATTTTTATTATTACTATTTCTATGTTGTTTATAATTTTTTCGTTTTTCTTTTAGTGTTTTAATGTTAAAATAGTAAACTGTTGGCACTGTTTATTGTAATTTAATTTTTTATTTAATTTGTAAGTTTATTTTTAATAATAATAACAATATTTATATTCAAATAAACAATAGTTTCAATTGAAAATATAAAAGAGAAAAAAAAAATACAATATTTCCTCAAGCAAAAATTTTGGTGATTTGTTTGTTTATCAACAGTTATTGTTTTATTAATTATTTTTCTATATAATTATATTATTGATTGAATTTTCGTAAAATATTTAAATTGATTTAGTTAACTTATTACCCTATGTTGTACGCGACATTAAATATGCCTTTAGCGAAAATAATATAATAATATTTGTTTATATTTTCTATTTGAAAAGGAAATTTTATTTTTTCAGAGTAAACGCAAATTTTACATCGCATTTGTTGAAGTTCAAAGCGAACTGTTTTTGCTTCAAAAATTCTCTATACTCAAGAGGTACTGCATCCAAATTTACTGATTTCATATAAATGATTTAAATTATTCAAAAAGAAAATCAAAATATAATTTCCCATAGAAAAATTATAAAAGAAAAACTAATTTTAATTCAAAAAAAAAAAATATAAAAAGAGAAAAGAAAAATCAGTTAATCCAATGATTTCAAAAGAAAAACTTTAATTAAAAAACAATAAAATCATTAATTTATTTCTATAAAAATTCAGGTCAATTGATTAACTTTAAAATTAATTCATATGTTTACATAATTAAACAACCACTGTATTCAATTGTTAACTACTTATAAAGTGATTGAGCATATTACATAAATTTATTAAGCATAAAAACTGTAAACAACAAATTTCCATAAAAAAAATTTAATTAATTGAAAAAAACAATCAAAAAGAATCAATAACAACAGAAAATTTAACCAAATTAAGTCAGACAAAAAAAGAAAAAAACTTTTCTCTAACATTAATTAATTAAATATTTGTTGTTAGCCGAAAACAGAAATATGTTTAAAAACTAATAAATTCTCGTGGTACAAAAGGCAATATATGTAATAAAAATATGTTATAGTGAAATTCACACGTTTAACATTTAAAAAAGGTAAAACAAATAGTGTGTGGGTGGTGGATAAACAAACGAAAAAGATAAGACGCTGAATCAAGACAAAAATAAAAAAAAAAAAAAAAAATAGCGAAATAAATAAAATTATGTGACATATGGAAAAAAAAAACAAAAATATTAATTTAAAAAAAAAATTTTTTATACAAAATAAATAAATTTTGTTTTTATTTAAATATTTTCTCTATTAAACTAATTAGCATCGAAACATTAACATTTTCGAATAAAATAAAATGAAATTAATTTAAAAAATATTTAAATTTATTTTTTGGTTAGTTTGCTGTGCTTTTCTTGTTCTTCTTTTAATTTTTATTTCAATATTAATAATTAATTAAGAAAAAATAGTTTTTATCTTAAAAATCTTTGGAACAAACAATTTGAATAAACTCACACAATTTTCTGTGTTTATCATTTCATAAATGATTTTCTTCTTTTATTTTTTTTCTATACAACATTTATCTTGATAAACAATTTATAATTTAGTCAATAAAATAAAGATTATGATGAAATTTAAATGATAAACCGTTAATCTTAATTATTTTTTAATAATTTTTTTTTATATGTGAAAATTAATCTTGCCGCATTTATATAGATTTAGCTATACACAAAAAAAATCTCTTGTTTTATTGTATTCAACAATGAATTATCACTAATATCGCTGTTTGTAACATTTTTTAAACAAGAAAATCATTATATTTCTAATTAAAATTTATCATGACACATTGTGAACCTAATAATTTTTTGGCTTTTATATATTTTACAGGACATTAATTTGATAAATTTATTCATTTAATTTTTTATCTTATTTATTACACTCATTTTGCTGATAAAAACAAAAATAAAAATAAAAAATTTAATAAAAAGCAAAAGTTCGGGAAGTTAACGAATTTTGTTTTATTATTATTATTTTTTAAAAAAATAAAATAAAATTTAATCTAAAAAACTGGTTTTTAAAGAAAGAATTAAATTTTTATTTCATTAACTGATTTTTATTAGTATTATTATTATTGTTTTTTACTTCTCTTAATGATCCAATATGTGATGACAACAAAACGACAAGACCGTACACAAACAACGAGGTTTTTTATTTTATCATTTTAATAACGACGACGCGCGACCAACTGATCCGTGAATGGAATTCAATTAATCTATTGATTTGATATTATAGCGTGAAATTGTCGGTGAATAGAGCACAACAACAAACAGATAAAAAGTAAAAAATTAAAAAGAAATCAAGAAAATAAAGAAAACAAAACATTTTTTGGGGATTAGATATATTTATGTATGATAAAATAGAAATAAAATATACAAATATACTGGAAAAATGTTTTATAGGCTGAGATTGTGCGATGATTAAACAAAAAAAAAAAATACGAAATATCCGAAAAAAATATAAATTAAATGAATGAAAAATTTTATTTATGCTTCTTTTTTTTTGCGTGAGACACCGGATGAATTAAATTTAATTATTTTTCTATTGATTCTATTGATCTCGACAAATTTAGTTAACGTTTTATTATTATTATTATTATTGATATTCTCATTTTTAAACGGAATTTAATCAAGTTAAAGAATTATACCAGGTAACGTAACACAAGAGCAATAAAAAATAAAGACGAGTAGCTCACAGTTATAAGTTAAATAAATAAATTTACAGGAAAATGAAACAGACAAAAAAAAATAATATAAACAAGACGCAACTGTAGATTCTTTTCAAGCAATATTAATAACAAATGAAATAATTTTATTGTTTCTTCAAAGTTCTTTAAACAAAAAAGAAATTATTTCGTTTTTTTCGTAATAAGACGTGATGCTGTGTGAAGTGTTTTTCTTTAATTCATTTGGTTTTTCGTTATTATTTTTTTTTTTTAATTTTTAATATTAAATTATTCTTTTGTAGCAATAATTAATGTTTGTTTTATTTGAAGATGGTGAACAGTTTGATGAATTAGGGATTTTTTACCTTTTTTTCTTTGTTTTGCTTTTAATTCCTTTTTTGTTCTAAGAGAAAATTCTTTAAATACCTGAGCATTAATTCTGCTTCATATTTTGGGAAAAGTTTTTCATTTGGTCAGCCAATGTCAGAATAATGTTTTATTTTATTATTATTATTGTTTTTTATTATATTTCTTTAACTTTAGAACATTTGCGAATTTTTTTTCATTTTCGTTTTCTTTTCTT
Organism: Ptychoptera contaminata; assembly: GCA_963942525.1. Taxonomy (NCBI): domain Eukaryota; kingdom Metazoa; phylum Arthropoda; class Insecta; order Diptera; family Ptychopteridae; genus Ptychoptera; species Ptychoptera contaminata. The sequence goes on along the minus strand of OZ012636.1, from coordinate 39,678,615 downwards.
TGGTTTAATGCAGTATGTTACAATGTAAGGCATTTCGACAGGTTGTTTCTTTTTCTTGTTCTACATTCTTTTGCAGTCAATTGTTTTCACGCTTAATTTTTTATTACATTTTCTTTTTTAATGTTTTAAAGCAAGAAAAAAACACTTTAAAAGCTCAAAATCACATTCAATCTTTTCACAACATGCAATCAAAAATATTGCTCGCAGGTAACGGGTTGCAAATGACTGAATTAAACAGTAATAAATGATTAAATATTTGTAAATAAAATAAAAAACTTTACTTAAATCAACTTAAAACTAAAATAAATATTAATAAAAAAATTACATCGCGTATTAGATGATGGGCGGCTATGGCCTCTATAAAAAAAAAAATAGTTTAATAAAAACAACTAATTCAGGTATGCAACGTGCTGTGTTTTCTCTATTTTCTTTTATAATATTACGCTATTCACCGTGTGTGGCTTTCTTCATATTATTTTCTCTATAAAAAAAATTGATGCTAATTTATATTTATAATAATATTAAATCTTCTCGTAAGCCGTGAAATTTACTAAACTCTTGAGATAAAATAATAATAATAGTAATAGAAAAAGAGCGCCATACGTAGCTGCTACCTGTGTTTTCTTTACAAAAAAAAATACAAAAAACTACTCAAGGGAAAAAGAGTAAAAAAAAAACTTAATATTTCTGGTGCGTTACGTTGTTTTGTTTAAGTCATCTACTTAAGTATTTAAAGTTAATATATAAGAAAATATACCGTCTTTTGTTTAATTTAAGTTTGTTGTCTTGTATTAAACGTGAGATGAATCTCTTCAAAATAATTCTCTCGACGTTTCTTCTTTTTTTTTTTCTTAATATTTATTTTACTTTTGATTTAATGATTTTTATTCAAATTTTGTATTTTTATTTTTTAGAGTTCATTATGGCTTAAGTCTTTTAACAAAAATTTTATTTTATTAATATTCAGTTTTGTTTTTATTAATAGCCAAAATATAAAAAAATAATTTTAGTTGCGTTTAAAGATTTAATGGTAAATGTAGGTGCGGTTATAAACTTTTTCAGACATTTTTCTTCTTTTTTCATAATTTTGTTGTAACGTCTTTACTTTGTGTTAGTTAAATCATGGGGACAAAAAACATTCATCAAACCACCCGCCGTCTTATTATTAATAATATTCGTTAAATAAAATTATGACTATTTTCTTTCATTTTTTGCTTTACAAAGTTTATAATTTGCATCATTTGTCATATAAAATGAATAAATAAATTAAAGAAAAAATAAATAAAAAAATACAGCGAAAATAATCGACTTGTCACTTTGTTATCTTATTTTGCTTGTCGCTTTTATTTTCTATATAGTTTTTTTTTTAATTTTGTGTAAAAGATGAAACAAATGGAAAAATATCTGAAAATCTTTTTTTTTATAAAATTTATAAAGAGAGGAAAAATTAATTTATACAAAATAGCGACTAGGTAGTGCTGACAGCTAGATATAATCATTTAATGCTGATTGTTGAATATTAATTGCCACAAAAGTGTTGACAATTTTTTCTTTTTTTATTCTTTTCTTCTTGTTTTGTATCGCAGTAGAAGAGATTTCTTCTTTCTTATTTATTGTTTGCTAACTTTTTTGTTTGGGATTTTTATCTTAATAAATAAGCAAATTGATAATAGGTTTAAATTTAAAAAATTTACATATTTTACCTAACCATTTATTACAAAGAAACTTTGCTTATATTTTTTACTATTTTGATCGATTAAGTTTCATTTCTGTGAAATATTCTTTGTTTATTCAATATTATTTAGAAGGTGTTTTTATCATTAATTTATTTTTTATACCACCAATGTTGGTCTCTCATGATAAAAATATTATTCAAGCATAAAATTCATAAATCATCTTAGATCGCCATCGTAGTTTTTCTATCTAAATATATTTGCAATGCAATAAGAAAATTATTGATAATTATTAAACAGATTATATGTTTAGATAAAAAGAAATAATTATTTTGCTAGAAAAAATTATTATTATTAATTTCTAATACAAGATAATCTTCTCCAGATTAAACGATAATACGGCTTAAAACTAGCAGACCGATAATAAATCGCATATTAAACAAATCAGTTATTAAAATCGGAAAAAAATATAGTCACAAACCACCCAACGATAAAAACTAAATTTCGAAAATATTTAATACTTTTTTTTCGTTTTGTTTATCGTATTAAATAAATTTATAATGAATGAAAAATTAGATAAAAGAAAATTTCATGTTTCAAAAAACATGCCGCCTCTGTCGCATGCCGTCAACTTTACGTTATTATTCAAATTACTAAATTATTCATTTTTGTCATTTATTTTTTCATCAACTAAGTAACAGCAGAAGAAAAAAAAACAGTAAATGTGTCCAACCCTTTATACGTAATTCCTATTGTTTTGTGCTTTTAAAAAGAATAAAGAAATGATATTTGAAACGATATGCACTGAAAGCAAATACGTGCGTGGTGAAGCAAAATTACAATCGAAAAAAAGAGAAACTAATAATATTCTGCCTTTATTCATACACAAAATTCTATTAATATTTAGTCCCTACAGCACGCACTTCTATTGTTTCATTGTATTACAGTATTTATCCCTTAAACAATACCGAAATAATAATAAAATAAAAAGTATCTCTTCCGCTCGCTTAAATTTTCCTATTTTAAATTTTAACTTAAATACTTTTGCGTTTTTTTGTTAAGTTATTTATGTTAAATTTGTCCACATGTTGCTCTAACTTAAAACCAAAGTAAATTTGAAACTAAAGATGTTGAAGAAAAAATAAAAGATTTTTTTTTTATTTAAATAAAACAAATAAATCCGATGGGATTATGGTATTAGAAGATAGCAAAATAGAAAAAAAGGAAGTAAGAAATACACAGTAAAGGGGTTGAATGATTTTTTTCTTAATTTATTTTTATTTTTTTTTTTTTGTGCAAAATAACATCCAAATGCAAAGAAAACAAAAAGGATGAGAAAATAGGATTTACAGATTATTTGTCCTTCTTTCATCATGTTTTTCTTTTAAAAGAAAACTTAAGAAGTATTAAGTTAAAATAAGTTAAAAATGATGACAGACAACAAGCAGCAGCAATAGAAAATACTTAATAGATAACAAACAAAAGATGATGAAAACGATGAGGAAAAACCCTAAAGTATGCTAATGACATTTTGTGTTTTTTCATTTGACTTAAAAAATTAAATCGAAATCCTTTTTAAGATTTTTTTCTAGTGACGAAGAAATTAGTAAAATAATAATAGCAATAATAATAAAAAAATTGTTTAAAAAAAAAATGACATGCAACAGGTAGATTCTGCTAGTAGGCAGTATTGTCTATGCGAAATTAAAATAAAATACGAAAAATGTCGGTGGTTACATGTGCGGTTTTTTGTGGCTTATAGAAAAGAATTCCAGACAAAATTGAAATTTGTTTTTTTTTTCACATTTTTATCTTTTTTATTTAACATTTTTGTCTTTCTTTTTGGTTGGCTGTTAGCTGCTGTTGATAGACTGTTAAAAGGGTTGACCGCATTTAAATGTTGTTGGGTTTGTCGCCAAAAACAATATACACATTGTAGAAAATTACCGGAAGCAATTTGTAAAAAAAATTTCCTCCTTTTTTCTTTATGAAAATATTTTTTCTTTTTACTTTTTTCGTTTAAATAAATTATTTATTTATTTATTTTATTCATTAGATTTCTGGTCTCAGCCACCCTCAATGTTATCTTTATTAATAAAAGAAAAGAAATTTCTTAGTAAATCTTTTTACTCATTATTATTTATTTGTGTTGCTGCTTTAATCATTTTTTATTTTTATTCATATTGTTTATTTTATTAAAATAAAAAAGAGTAAATATATAAAAAAGGAAAATTAACATTAAAGTTTTTCATTTTCTCTATGGTTTTTTTTTTTTGTTTTTGTTTTTTTTTTTAATTAGAAATCATAAAAATACATTAAAGGATTTTTGTATTTACTTTTGTTTTGAACATTAAATATGAAAATGAGATGAAAAGAATGAAGAAAAGTAAATTGAGTGATATTTTTATAATATAAAATGGGTTTTTAAAAGGCGCTTTCACGTCACATAAAAATAAATACAGAATAACATAGAATTGTTAAAAAAAAGGGGTGGACGGCTAAGACAGTAAAATAATAAAAATAACATAACATCGTCAATAAGTAGAAAACATAAAGAAGAAAATAATAATAATAATAATATGGCAATAAGAAAGATCCTATTATTGTTTAGTTATAAACTTGTTGTGTTTGCCGCACACGCAGCCCATCTAAAACGTACTAAAAAGCATTAAAAAGAATAAAAACGAAACGAAAAATAGAAACAAAAATAATAATAATAATAAAAAAAAAAATAATAATAATATTACCATTGCCACTGTCATATGGATCCATTTATGTTCTGTGGTACATGAAGAAACGTACCAGCATCCCATCAAAACCAAAATAAAAGAAAAAAATATAACGAACAAGAAAATACATAATACAAATTTACACGAAAAAATAATAATGGCAAAAGAATAGAATTGAATTTTCTTCGTTGCTGTTTTTAAACAATTTTCCTTTCTTTTTGTTTCTATTTTATTTTTCCACAATTCTGTGTGACAAGAAACGGACGAACGGATGGACAAAAAAAAATTCGTTTCTACTAAACGAAAAGAAAACATCACATCTTGAATATAAAAATAAAGAAAATGGAAAATTCTGTTAAAAGTCTTTAACATTTTTGCGATGTACGAGTGAATGTTTTACAGTGACAACAGCAGTAGCAACGACAACAACAACGGCAAACAGGAACAATAATAACATGAGAAAAATACAATGGAAAAACGGTTATAGAAGAGGAAGAAATACATAAAATAAATATTATTTTAGGGTTTAACTCTTTTTTTATATAAAAAAATATTCTTTGCTTTCCAAAGATTTTAAACAATCGCTTCTGTTACTCTTGTATCTTGTTTAGTCGCTGTGTCTTTATATTTTAAGTAAACGGCAGTATGGCGTCTTATGAAAATAGTAGCGCAACCATTTCACATCCTTTAATATCTATTTAATTTTCTTTTCGCATACATACCAAATATCATCATAGAAATTTTATACACTTTATATTACGTTAAATTTCTCGTATAACGATTTTTCTACCCTTTGTTTTACTTTAAAATTATATTGGTAAATACATTATGGCACTCATTCATAAATAAATATCAAAACCAAAATCAACAATATTATAAAGAAATGTTATAGAGAATAAAAATAGGTAGCATAATGATGACAAAATAATAGTTATAATAGAAATAGTAATAATAATATTAATGAAAACATTTTAAACGTCTATCATTTATGATAAATACATTTTTATTTTTAAAAATAAAAACTGTATCACCCTTTTTAAACCTAAAGCACACACAAGCCAAATACAAATAATATGTTTATATTATTAATTTACTTAACCAAGTGACCATAATAAAACTTTTTTGAAAATTTAATAATTTATACATGGCATCAGACAAAGTTTTATGTTAAGAATTGTTTTTAAGGGTTGTCTTTAGATATATATACATATAGTACTCCTTTTATATTTATTTCATTGCTATTACTGACCGATAGATCAAAAATACCCACTTCAATAACAAATGCAATTAGGTTTTTCTTTTTATTAAATCATTTTACAATAAATTTTATAAAAGCTCAACACTAGAAATATTTTTCTTGATATACTTGTCACATATGTTGCCGTTGGCTATTATTATTATTATAACTGACTTAAATGGACAAGTATAAAATAATGTAAATGATAGAAATGTCCAGCCAACTATTTTATTGTTTGTAGGGAAAAAAACTGTCATTGTTGTAATAGAATTGGGAGCAAAGAACTTTTTAGAAGAAAATAAAAAGAAAAAAACGTAGAATGAGATTGCAAGGAAATTATTATTAAACACAATTTTCTTTATGTACATTACTCGATTTATGCAAAAAGAAACCAACAAACTTTTTTTTAACTAAAAATATCATTCGATTATAATAATTATAGTTAAATTTAGAAAATTATATAATTCCAGTTAATTGTTCATATTTTACTATGGAAAAGCTATAACTTTTTCACTAATAATTGTAACAAAAAGCTTATTTAAAATTATTTACTTGTTTTTTTTTTTTGGTTTTTCAAAACAAAAAAGTTAAATGAATAAACTAATTCGACTGCCAAAGGGTTTATTTTATACTTTTTTGCTTCTTTTTTTTATTGTTGTTAGATTTACTTCTACTTCTATTATTATTGTTTTATTTATTTTGTATAAATTGTTATAACTAAGTAAAAACAATATTAAATTTTATTACATAATCTATGAAACAACATATTGTCAGTTTTATATATTTAATGACTTTACTGACTGACTAACTGACTTAATTAAACTTTTAAATTAAAATAAAGTTTTTTTTTGTGTGTGTGAGAATTTTATTATTTATTTTTAGGATTGATAAGCAAAACATATTATTATTATTGTTATTATTATATTTACCAATAAAATATAATTTTATGGTAATAATTTGATAAGTTATCAGAATGTAAGGATAAAACAATTTATTTTTTATCAATTCTCGATATAACAATATAAGATTTTATATCGAATAAACCAATGAAATGTAATTTACGTATATTTAATAATTTTTTAGAAAAAATTTTAAAACCGCATAAATAAATTTTTGTAATAAACAAAAATATCAAAATTTACTTTAAATGTGTGTTTTTTGTATTGTTTTACAAATAATTTAAGTAGATAGTCAAAAGAAGTCGATGTCTCTCAACTAAACATAACAAACAACCACATTTTCATTAATATTTTCTTTTCTTTCATATTTTTTTAATAAATAAAAGACATGAACTATTATTATAAAAGTGCCTAATAAAGGATTAACGTTCATCAATTCACACAAAAAAAAACTAGAATAAAATAAAAATCGAAAGTGTTACTAAGGTTGAACGACATAATGTCATGTTATTTTGTATCGAAATAAAAAAAAAAAAAAAAAAAATAAACAGGTTGTGGGTGGTATAGGAAAAATGTAACCAAAAAAAAATTTATAAAATTTTCTAAATAATATAAATTGTTTGTTGTTTCTCATATCAACACAATTCATTTTAAATGATACTTTTGTTACCATTTCCAATATCTTAATACCCTTGTTTTTGATATCTTCCTCCCAATATGTTTCATGTTTCAAACTTATTTTTATTTTAACTCCATTCTGTTTCTCTACAAATTTAACTATGTTGCGTTATGTTTTTATGTGGATTATGCCTATATGTGTTTTACACATTAAGTGTTTTGTTTTGTTTTTTATTTATTTATTTATACTTCTACTGCTTCTTTTTCTCCTTCTGGTTACTTTTATAAATATATAAAAACACGTTTATATAATAATAATAATAATAATATAGAAATTTTATTACGGGCGAAACAATTTATTGCATAAAATGCTATATAAATTTATAGACTTTAATAACGTTAGAAGCGTAACAAAAACAATAGATGGCAAAAAATATAATAATAATAATATTATTAATAATAAGAATAATAAAAAAAAAGTTTAGAAAATATAAATAAATAATAAAAAAATATAAACAGTATTAAGTATTTAAATTCATAGTATTTTAACACCTTACACATTACTTTCGCTAAGCAAATAACATAAATAACCGTATTACTTGTTACACGAATGATTTCTTTGTTACTTACTTTACTACTATTTATATTACCTAACTTCATTTAGGTAATTCAATTTAACAATAACAAAAAAAGAAAACATTGTAAACTTATTGACATTATTATTGTTTTATTTAACAAAAATAAAATAAATAAAAAAGATTAAAATTGCTTTTAGAAGATTCTTTGTTACCTTGTATAAATCTTTTATTTCGGTTACTTTTTAACCCATTAAACTTACCCACAGAATAAAAATACAAAACAAGTTAAAAAGCAGAAGAAAAAAACGCCTGCATTTAACCAAGATAAAAAGATACAACTGGAGAAAAAAAAAATGTAATTTATGAAAACAATAATAAAAGTTTGAAAAGAAAACGAAAAAGAGTGGAAAATTCATAACATTTACGACTAAAGATGGTGACTTTTTAAAATAATAATAAAATGAATTTAAATTAATTACATTTTCTTGTTTTGTTTTCACAATTTTTACGTTTTTTATCTCCTTTTTTTTAAACATTTAATACATTTTTCCGTATTGCAATTTTACCATTGAAAACCCTCATTGTACAGTCCATTGCAATGTAATGAAATATTTAAAAAAAAAATACGAAAAGATGTTGATTTAAATAAATTAAAATAAAAAAAAACCTGAAAATTAAATTTAAAAAAAAAAGAAAATCTAAGCATTTAGAATTTTATCGTAAAAAGGGTTGTTGCTCCGCTTTTTTTATTTTTCTTTTAATCTTACTGGACGCAAATAGAAAGTTAATTGGTAAAACATAAGTACTTACAGTGTGTTGATGTTGATACACAAAGTTCAGTACGGTTCAGATTGTTTTGCTTCTGCTTTTTTTTATATATATCAAAATTGAAATTAATAATAAATATTTAATTAATCAGGGAATATTAACGGTTGACTTACTGTTTAGTGAACCATCTGAAGTTTAATAAATAACGGGTATCTACTGCCTGCGCTAATTAAAAAAACAAAAATAATAATAATAAAAAATACACACAAGTAAATAGGATAATGTTTGGGAGTAATTATTTCTTTCTGGAATCTACAGAGTATTTTTCATTATTTATAAATTGAAATATAAATTTTTTATGATTTATCAAAAAAAAAAAAAAAATGAATGAAGAAAAAAACAACATAAACTCGCCCTACTAAGAAATTAAAAAAAAATACCACTGGGTTGGCCATCATACTTCAGATGACCACCATACTTTTTTCAATTAGACTTAAGCTCATATTTCCTTCATTAATTTAATTGAAATAAACTTTTTATTCATTTTTCCATTTAATAAACGACAAAGTGTCGGTTGTTTCTATGAGCTTTTTAAACTCTATTTAAGATGGTTTAAGTTACACTAAAAAATTTACCTAATTAAAAAACTCATTTATCTTAACTAACAATAACACTGAAATTATTAATCAAAATTTAAATAATTTATTATACTGGACGTAGGATGTTTATTTGATATTTTCTTATTTTTTTTTTATTGTTTTAATATTTTTAAGATGATTAAGTTTTACAGTTGATGGTACAAAAGATTACATCAAAATTCAATCATTCAGACTCAACAGAAACAAAGATGAATTTATTTTTTCTTTTCTTTTGTTTTAATCTTTAATCTTTATAACATTCAAACTCTCATATTACTCAAAATTAATAATTATTAATTGATCTGATTTTCATCATTTGATTAGATGTGGGTGGGTTATTATTATTAGTCATATAGTTTTAAATCTTTTAAACTTTAAACATTTTCAACACTTCATGAGCATTTTTTTTTTTTTTTTGCCATAATTCTGTGTTATTTCAAACAAGAAAAATTAAATTAAAAACCACAAAAATATATAAAATTCTTTCTATTATCATAATTCGTATTATTATTTTGTTATTTTTCTTTGATTGATTTTCTTGCTTTTATTATTATAATTATTATTGTTTAATCTTATTGAAAAAGACAAATCGATTGCAATTAGCATTTCAGTAGAAAAAGAAATAAAATTCTTTTTTTTTTCGGTTTAATTTTGTTAATTTGCTCGAATACAAAAACAAAGAATGACAATCGATTTGTTAAGATGTCAAAATGTGGCGAAATAAAAATAAAAATAAAATAAAATTCGAAAATATTTTTTTTAATTAAGTCATTTTAAAAAAGATAAGAAAGCATTCAAAAAATAAAATATATATAAATGAATACGTTCAGCTGTATGTACAATACATGCTTGGCCAACCATATAGGAACATGCATACACAATTTATCGTAAGCCTTTTTTTGACCAAAATATGAAATCATCATAATTTTTATTTATTTATCTTTTTCACATTAACAAAAAAAAAAATATATACATTTTTCACTCTTCAACAGGTTAAAATGTTTTTTTTTTCCTCGAAGTTTTTGTTTCTATCCAATAAAATCAAAAAAAAAAAAATAACAAAAAAACCTCACAAAATTCAGTGCAATAAATCATTGAAATTCTTTTGTCATAATCATATTTTTTTTTTTTTACAATAAAACGATTTGTTTTCATTCATTTTTTGTTTAATATTATTATTATTATTTTGTCTTCTGTATAAAAACATTAACCGTTTCATAGCATAAGACTTACTTAAATTAAGTTAAGTTATGTTAAGTTAGCTGTACTTAACTGAAGTTTACTCAAAAATATATGTCGGTTTATTTGAAAAATTGAAGAATACAATTTTTTTTTGGTTTTTATTCCAAGAAAATTTACAACCGAATCTTTGTTTGTTTTTTTTTTTATATTTTTGTTTTATTTCAATTTTGCATAAAAAATGATTCACACAAATAAAATTGATTACGGGTTAATTATAAATATATACAATTCAACAACGACAAACAATCGATTAATTATTTTATTTTTTTTTTAGCACTGGTATGCTGTTTAATGGCTTTGGGGTTGGGAACTTTTATCCTTTATAATCAAAAACGTTATTTTTTTTTTGTCTTTTTTATGATTTATTGCATTCGGACATGCCAAATAGATGAGGCTTAAGTTTATTTTTATTAGTAAAAAAATCAAAAGTAAATAAAGAAAATAAAATCTTTTCTGGATTTCTAATTAAAATAATCAAAACGCTAAAAAAATTATATTTTTATTAATTTTAATTAAAAGTATTAAAACAGGTAAAACACTTTTTTCTAATGAGTATTTTTGAAATAAATAAACAAAACAGACTTATGCTTAATATTCTTTTTTTTTGCGTTCTGGATGACCTACAAGTATTATCCGCGTTCTTTAATTATCTAAATACATACAAAGTTAACGTTTATATTAGTTTACTCATGTAGAACGCATCAACCTGCTAAGCTAACAATTGAGATAAAAAAGAAATATTTAAATGAAATAAAAACGAAAACGTCAGCCAAATATTTTCACATTAATCATAAATCCCTACTTTTATACTTTTTTATTCGCTTTTGGTTATGTATTTTGTGGTCTGGTCTAGACGGTTATACGGTTAAACTTGTTCAACTTGTCTCGTATTAACTTAACGCTGAGAGGATTATCCTTTTTGGGTGTATTTTACTAAACCGGACTTTTGTCCATTTTTTTAATGATTCCTCTTTCTTTTATTTTTCCTCTTTTGTTTTGTGTTCTTTTTCCTCTGTTTGTTCATTTTATTTTTTTCCTGTGCTAAAGATAACCGAAAATTGGTTTGTCCTAATTTTTTTTTTTAATAATTTTTAAGCTTTGCATATTTTTACTTCTCTACAAGCCAGATCAATGTGATAAATACTTTAAATACTTTACTTCTTTCCATTTTTTTGTGCTGATTATATTTTATTGATAAAGGAAATGGTTTTTTATTTTTTTAATCATAATTTTCCTTTATCCCATAAGTACACTCTTTTTTTTACCAATTCTAAATCAGCAATCTAACTGTATTGTGGTGAAAAAAATTAAAAATTAAGTGGATTAAAAAAAATATTTTTAGCATCAATTCACTATTGTTATGTTGATTACATTCATGCAGCATATAACCTCGATATTTGTTGTGTTTTAAAACAACACCATCAACAACGAAACAATTTATAATACAATTTTAAATTGTAATATTTTGGTGAAACAAGCTATTTGTTATTTACCTGTTTGGCTGTGCAATGTATTAACAACAATAACTTCATCAACGGCTAAAGTATAATATTTATCATAACCAAAAACCAAATAAATATGTTTTTTGTTGCTGAAAAGGTTATGACAAATTATATGAGAGAAAATATAAATTCACTTTCACAGTGTTTTAGTCAATAAAACAGCGCGATACAACAAAATCAAACATAAACACACCAAAAGGTATCATCGTTATCATTATGCTTGGCATTTTACATTGTTTATTTCATATTAATGTATATTTTTATATTGTCTTTTTGGATGTCCTTTTAGTAACTTAGATGTTTTTCCGAATAAAAATAACGAGACATACCATCATACATAAACATTAATAATTAATAATTTTAGCGGCAAAGTAATTTACTGTCTAAATTTTTTGTCTTTATGAAATAAAAAATACCTTTAACTAATATTAATATTGTTTGTTTATAACTTTGCTTTGGTTTAGTAAATATTTGTTATTATTATTTTTTGTCTTTTACGCCAATCTTGTTTACTTTATGTCATCAACAACAAGCATGTTAAAAATATAAAAAGAGAATAATAATAATAATAATATAAAACATGAAATGCAACTTTAAAGATAGCGTCATTTGTAAGACTTTAACATTAAAGTTTACATTTATTTTTTTTTTTTACGTAAACGTAAACGCCAACCATCGTAAACAAACATGTAGAAAAAAGTAACATTATTAAGATAAAAATCACATTGAATAAATAACTCTCCTTGTGACATAATAACAGAAGCAGAATATGAGTGTATGAAGGAAATAAATAAAAGAAAGAAAAAAACCAATGGACAATTATTTAAACACATTAATGTGAGAATTTGATGTTGATCCTGTTTATGCGAATCGTTGACAACAGTGGCAACATACATATTATATTTCTGTTTTAAACGAAAAGTAATAATGAGAAAAAATAAAATAAAAGGATTTCACACTACTTTCATTGCTTGAGGTTAAAATTTAAATATAAGCAAAACACATACATAAATTTATAATGATTTATTTAAACATCCTGCCAATTAGCAGCTAAATGTTAGCCACAAAAATTTTTACAAAAGTCTAAATTAAAGTAACTAATCTTCTTTTTCTCTGTTTTATTTATCTCTCTACTTTGTGTTAATGTTTTTTTTTTTTCGTTTTAATTTTGTGCAGCGACATTAGTCTTCTGTCACATTTATTTTTATTTATTCTTTCGATTTTCTTTTTATTTAAATTTATTTAATTGTCACTAATTTTAATTTAATATCATCAATTTATTTAACATAATTTTATAATAATTTATTTAACGTTTATTTTTTTTTCGACAATAATCTTTCAAAGAATTACAAACAGAAAATAAAAATATTTCTTAAAACAACAGAAATCCGACAAAAGCATAAAATAAAGAAACAAAAAAAAACACCATACAACAGCACACAACAATAATGAAATCTATTTTGCATTAAACCTGCTGGTGCCTGGTGGCTTATTTCTTTTAATAAATTATTATAATGAATTTTCTAAAATAATAATAATAATAATAATGAAAAAAAAAACCATGTAACAATTTCTCATTTCTAAGATATTCGGTTGTTTTAAGAAAAATATACAAAATGTTAAATTATTTTTTGTTAGAAGAATTAATTAACTTTGTTCATTTCTTTTTTTTAAGGTGAAATATTTTTTAAGTTTTCTTGTAAATAAATCAATGAGCAATGCAAACATTTAAATGTTTTCTCCATCAATAATACTTATTCATTAAGAAATAATAGATTTTTTTTCATTTTTTTTTTTTTTGTTATTTCCTTCGCAATGTACAAACAAAACAAGTAAATATTTATTCATTAAAAATGTAGAAACAAATTTTTGTTTTTAAATTTAAATTTCAAATGATAAAATCTGGTAATGTTATATTGAAATGAAACGCATAAAGTGTTATCCACGAGTATGTTAGAAACACATACTAATGTCACACCGTAAAATACAAAAACTATAAGGTGATATATTACCGGACAGTAACAGCTAACAGTTGGATGATTAAATGATGAAACATTAATCAAATTGTTAAAAATAAAAAGAAGCGACTGTATACATTATTATGACATTTCGTTTATTTTCTTTTACATTACATTTACGATAAATGGTCAAGGATTTCATTTTTATTTTTAATTTAATTTTTTTTTCTTTTTATTACCTTACCTTTATTATTTTTATTATTATTATTTTAATATTTTCTATGAAATTAAAGGTCAACACTGTCACCAAGTGTACATTTGTTGTTTTTATTTTAATACCATTTTTACGTAAAATTAAATTTATTTTCATTTTGAACAACAAGAATAATAATATAACGACTAGGAAAATAATATAAAAACGAGATCATAGCATAGGTAAACGTTTTTTTCTTTGATACTTTTGCTGGTCTAATTTAATGGTATTGTTATGGTAATAAAATAAAATATAAATTAAAATAGTTTTTATTTTATTTTTTTAAATTAATAATTAAACAAAGACAGAAAAAAAATTAAATAATAAATATTTTTTAAAGATGAAAATGAACGCATTTAACGAACACACACCGTGGTTATATCTTATGGTTTTTAAAGGTGATAAACCTGGTGTACCTGTGCTTGCTAAAGCACTTCTGTTTCAAAGTTAATTTAAATTTTTAATTTATTATTAAATGTGTGTTTTTTGTTACGTTTTTATCATGCAGTAATGTAACGCTGATGCACATAAGCAAGGCAAGAATCAAATAAGAAAAAAAAGGTTAAACACTTCTGATAGTCATATTGTCGCATCATAACACCAGAAAATAATAATAAAATTAAATTAAAATACTAATAAACAACAATTTCATCTTTCAACATACAAGAAAAATGAAAACATGGAATTTTTCTTAAAAATAATACGATGCGATCAGGTGAGAGAGAATAATATTATTTTATTTTGATTTTATAAAAAAAAAAATCAAATAACTATGGTAACATTATGTACATCATCAACTCTGCCTGCACCCATATTTATTTATTTTATTTCATTTATATATTTGTGCATCTTATTGTGGTGTCATTTTTATTTATTTAATTTTTTTCGTGTTTCTTTATTTTAATATTAAAAAAAAAGACTTATTTTACAGCATCACCAAAGCATCTAAAAACAATAACGAAAATTTAAAGAAGAAAAATTAATAAAATAAACACTTTGTCGTTAGCTATCATCACTATAGTATTTTTTTTTTATTTTTGCTGCTGTTGCTTGTCTTTCGAATGGTGCTGGTCTTGTTATTATTTTTATTCTTGTTTTTGTCATTAGATAATTTTCTTCTATTTTTTTTTTTTTTTTGTTATTTTACATTCTGTTCAGAAAATTCTGTACACTATATTTTCCCATAAGTAATACTGTATTCTAAAGAAATTTTAAAACATTGCAAATCCCTAAGCTGATGTCGTTTATTCTTCTTTCAATTTCTTTACTTTTACTTAAATAAACTTAAATGATTTTTATTTTATTTTATTTTATTTTTTTACTACTGTCGCGTTTAGTCTCTTACGTTCTGTATTCTGATTTCATTTATATTTTTAAAAACACAAAAATATATAAAAATATTTTTACTGTTTCCCTAAAAATAACTAAAAGAAAAGAAAATCCCAAAAATAAATGTTCCTTGTTTTGTGATTTTAAAAATTAAAAATTGAAAAAAAAATCCACTGTATTTTCGTTTAAATAATAATCCAGAATAGTCGAAAAAAAATAAATTAAATGTTTCGGTGTAAATTTTGTTCTTTATTTTCTATGATATAAAACACGTTAAATAAATAAAATAAATTTAAATAAAAACTTATCGCTAATACCTCGTGAAGGGTGTTTTAGTTGCTTTTTTATAATGTTTTCTTGAACAATTTTTTATTATTTCGTAATCCTAATGTACTACTTGAATATACAATTTTGGAGATTTTATTTTATTGTCACTTTTATTTGTAGCAAATAGCAGTGCTGAAATGTTTTGTGTCATTCCTTAAGATAAGACTCTTGTATAAAATAAAACATATAATAGAGTGGAATTTTATAAGAAGCTGTTATGCAGTTAGCTTGTTTGTTACAAATAATCTAGTTAGGATCTTTTAAAATTTAGGGATTTCTTTTTACTACTTAATTTATAATTCTTGCACTAAGAAACTAATTTATTTATTTTTATTTTCGTAAAATTTTTCCCTGAAAAGTTCTAATTACAATCAAAACCAAAAGATTTTATTGTCAATCAAACAAAATACATAAAATAAAACACTCAATAAATACTGAACGTAAGCAATTGCACTTACAACTTTAATAATCTTTGGTCTCTGATGTTAATAAAATAAAATAAAAAAACCGTGAATAAATGTTGTAATTCACAAGTATATAAAAATGAATTGTAAAAACGGACGAAAAAAAGAAAATGAAATTCACATTTCAATTGAATTTCTAAAGGAAAACTTTAATAGATTTAAGAACTTATGAAGAACATAAAAAAATCTCATAAACACACACACATATACAGGCACAATATCCAAACAGCAGCATGTCGCGTGTAAATTTTTTATTTTTATTTTTATTATCCTTAACGATTTTGTAAAATTATTATTATTTTCTTTTATATTGTTTTAAATCCTCTATTCATTCAATATAAACAATTTAATGCGATTTTTATATATATATATTGTTTAATCTCATTTTTAACATGTATCAATTCGTATTTTTTATACTTAATAATACTTATCTTAACTATTTTTTTTTTCTATTTTTATTTCTTTTAATTTATTGAAATATTAAAATAAAAACCAGAAATACTTTCTATGTTCATCAAAAATTTATCTACTATTTACAATTTTTTTATTTTTATATATTATTCTTGGTGTTTTTATTTAAGTTTATTGAATTAAAAAGTGAAGAGAGATAAAAATAAAATAAATATGTAATAATAATAATAATAATAATAATAATAATAATAATAATAATAATAATAATAATAATAATAATAATAATAATAATAATAATAATAATAATAATAATAACAACAATAACAGCAAGCGGAACTTGTAACATAATCAACATTATTTAAAGACAAACAAAATAAAATAAAGAACAATAATCACAATAAAAAAGAAAAAAATGAAGAGAAAACAAGTTTTCATTATTATTATTATTATGATTATTAATATTATTTAAAATAATCATAATAATAATAATTTGATTAAATCGTATTTAATTCAATATTATAATGTTTGTCATTATTGAACAACAAATTAGAGTCTAAAATAGCCGCTAATCCGATGCTAAACAGTCTATCAAAGATTAGTTTCTTCTCTTTAAAAAAAAATTTAAATGATGTAACAAAAATTTATTTTTTTTTTGGTATTTTTCCTATTCAGAAGATAATAAAAAAAAAACAAGAAAACTTCAACTAAAAAAAGAAATAAATAAAAAATGAAAAAATACAGAACGATGATGATGACAAAAATAGACAAGACACAAACCTGATTTGTTTTCGTTTTCTTGTCTAATTTTAATTTGATTTTTTTTTTATTTTAATTTCTTAACATTTTTTAATATGTTAAGTCTTGTAAGCGGAAAAAGAATTTTACTATATGTTTATATATATTATTATTATAAGTTAAATAAAAAAAAAAACGTATCTAATCATATAACAATAACTTTTACTTAATCTTGACACTGATACGATACGACATTGGATATATTATTACGACAGCGATGAAATTATTCTTTTTCTTGCTTAGTGCTTAGAACATTTACAAATTTGGGACATACTTAATAAAGAATAATAATAAACAACGAAAAAAAAAAACGCCAAATATTATTTATATTCAAATAAACATTAATTTTTTATTTTAATATGAAAAATCTCTATAAAATAGTAAAATTATTTAATAGAAAAACTAACAAGAACAACAAATGACAACGAAATATTTCTTACAATTTATAATTTTAATACAGTCAAACTATGAGCACAACCAGTTTATTTAGTTTTTAATATTAAATCGTATTTGTCACGCGGTTATATTATAACAAAAATAAAAAAAAAATTTAATTTTCTTGTGGTAAACACAAGTTAGTAAGCTTTAAAGCTTTAAATTTATAATATTAAAACGAATGATAAATGCCAATTGCTATTGTTATTGTTGACAAAATTTGTAGAAATGAAGTGAATAAAAATAAAAACTTATTTTTTAATCTCATTTGTAAATTATATCACCACCCACTCAATAATATTCATTTTCTAACCCATTTTATCAATATTGGCTATTCTGGTTTCAATCTTTTCTTTTCTTTTTTGATTCGTTTCTCCTTATAATTTTATTAATTCAATTCACTATTGCTGTCTAGAAGTAGAAAAGGGCAAATTGTAATTCTGAATTCATAAAATATATAGTTTGTTTGCCATATTAAAGCTGTGCTGAGTGTCGTTTCTTGATTAAATAGTTTAACATGAATGGAACATTTGATTACATTGTGAATTTTACATGAATAAAACGTATATTTCTAGCTGAAAAAAAAAATTTCATTAATTATTTTCCTTTTTTTAGTTTAAATTAATTAAACTTGAATAAAATATTAAATAAAATTTTTAGTTCTATCTATTTTGTATTGACTGGCTAAACACCAATGTACATATTTTGTAGTAATTTTTTAGTAAAAATCACATCAAAATAATAGTAATAATGAATGAAATTTTGTTATACTTTTTGTTTTATCTAAATAATTCATAAAATCCCAAATAAAAATCGATAGAAATTAGATAAATTTCAATAAAACAAAAACAGTTAAAAAGTGAAATAAAAGCGAATAAAATTTTTATCATATTGTAACACAGCAAAAACTTTAAAGAGATTTTGCACAATAAAATTAAAAAATATCCACAGTTGGTAACTAAATGCTGCTACTGCTGCTGCATTGCAATAAAAGACAAAACCGCAATTTGTTTTCTTCATTTATTTTTCTCTTCTTTTTTGTGAAAAATAATTTTCTTACTGACAAAAATTAGATAATAAAATAATCCTATTTAAGCAGAAAATAAATTCCGAAAGAAAAGTTTAACGCAAAAACCAAACAAAATAGAAAAGTTTTTCCATTTAAATCCATCGATGTATAATTTTTTATTTTATTTAAGAATTTATTATTGATCCGGTTATTAGTTTTAATTTTGGTTATTTATTTCAACTTCCCCTTATACAGATAAAAATAATAATAATAATAATAATAATAATAATAATAATAATAATAATAAAGAAAAAACTAAATACAGTTTCGGGTCCCTAGAATTCCTTTAATCTTAATAAAATTAACTGTCCTTGCTGTTTGGTTTTCTTTCTTTTCGTTTTCTTCTCTCCTTTTTTTTTACAAAATATTCTACATTATACATTATTAACGTTATTTTTTGCCTTTTTTTTCGCTTGCATTAAAGTAAAATCAACAAAAAATAATCGTTTATAGTTTAGCTTAGTCTGCTCCTTTGACCCATGTCACCAAATTTAATTAACCAAAGTGACAAAAAATAAAGACTTATTTCTTTTATAAGGTAATTTTTTGTTTTCTTTTTGTATTTCTCATCAAATCCTCACACATTCAGTTCCTTTCATGGCATCATTTGTCATAATTTTGTTGTGTTGGTTTCGCTATTTGTTAAGTCAACGAAATTGTTCATTTGGATTTTTTTTACTTTTTTTTTGAGTAAAAAAAAAGAAAAGCTATTAAATGTAATTGAAACGTTTTGCCTGATGTTCGTTACTAGGATAATCGTTATCCTTCTATTCATGTTATTTTATTTTTATTTATTTTTTTTCATTTAGATTATTATTCATTCTTTTATTTGCTGTACATTTGCAGTCAGATAATCCATTTTTTTTGTTGCTGTAGTATGAAATATTTAATGCTAAAGAGAAAAACTAGTTAATAATATTTTTTATATTTATTTTTTTTACAATATTTCAAACCAACAGCAGCAACATCAAGCAACATTTATCTTTCATTTAACATTTTACCAGTTTATTATTAATATTTCTACTTTTTTCTTTATGTTGACATGTACACTTGAATTTATTATATATTTCTTAGTTTAGCAACCCAATAATTAATATAATTGTAATTAATATAATAAATAAACAATTTTTAATATATATATAATTTTTTTCCTCTTGTTAGTATTTCTTCATTCATTATATCTTTACTAGTATATATGTATGCAAGTTTTTATTTATTTAATAAATTATTTTCTTATGCTTTTTTTTTTTAAATAAATTAAATATAAAACATGATGATAGGTGTAATTAAAATAATCAATGTAAAAAATATTGTAATAATAATACTTATGTTTAGCGCAACTTAAATAAGGAATATTTTTGCATCCTCTAGTATGTCGTCTTGCATATTGCTGTTGTTAAGCTGAATTTTATACAAAAGCGTGTTAACGAATGTCACTAAATTTTATAAAACCAAGACTTCAAATCAGCTAATATAAAAAACTGTCTGCTTAATATATCTTATGTTGAATAAACCAATAATACTATGTCACACGTCAGTTTTATTTTATTACAATAAAAAAAGTTTAAATAATATAAATTATTTTCCTTCTGGATGTTTAATATCATCTCTCATTATTCAATACTTCAACATATATATATATATGTTATATAAAATATTATTGCACAATTTATATATCAAACAAGAAACTTAAATATATTAACTAGAAAACAGATATCTCGACAACATTAAATTTTTGTACCGATAACGCTAATAAAATCTTACAGTAGGATTTTTTCATTTTTTTCTTTTAAATTCTCTTTCGTTATTTATTAATTAATTTTTTTTTTATTTAACTGTAGAAACATCTTCATCATAAAATTTTTACTTGCAAATAATAAAAGAAGAAATATTGTAATTACAACTAGACAATTAATTACATTTTTACCACATTTAATTTCAAGACAATAATAAAATACTTTAGCTTTGGTGTTTAAATTTTTCACCAACAATATAATATTTATTTATGTTTTCCGGTTTTTTATTTATTTATTTATACTTCAGTATGCTGTAACAGCTTAAGTTTTGCTCCTGTTATTAATTTTATTTTTATTGTATACCTTCTTATTTATGTGCGAACAAAATGAAATTTTCTTACAATTTTCTTTATTTATTTTTTTTTTTTGAGATTTAATATAAAGGACGATGAAAACAAGATTAAATTTTTTTTTTCAGTAAAAATTGTAAGAAATGTTAATAGAAATGGCAATAAGATGTTATTAAATTATTTTTACTTCATAATTGGCATGAGTTCTTGGTGTTTTATTTATTTATTATTATTTATTTTAGTTACTTATTAGCTTTTACTGTATTTAATTTCTTTTATATACTATATCTCTACCATTAGTTGAAATATAATAATTCTAAATTATTTCAAAATAATCTAACTAATCTTATCTAATATAAATAAAATACCTGTATAAGAATTACGCGAATATACTGTTATTATTTATATTCAAATTAATCAAATCAGTTATCATCAGTTTTCATCACCGTAACTAAATGTTTATTGCAATAATAATAATAAAAATAAAATCTAATAATAAATGTAAAATTCAATTTAATTTATTTTAAAAAAAATCATATCAATGACTGTTAAAAAAACCCCCCGCAAAAAACAGGTAAAATAATTAAAATTATTTGTAAATACAATTATTATTTGATTTTGTTTGTTTTTAATTAATTATTAAACTAATAAACGATGATACAAGTCATTTGAAGTTTCAATTTTTGCTCTACCCAATATTTTATTTTTTTTAATTTAAAATTAATTAAAATCAAATTATTTGAATCAATTAATTAAATTTAATAATAAAAAAAAAAATTAAAACAGTCGTGAGAAATGCAAATATTGATATTTTAAAAATATCATTAATGATATTTTGATTTCCCCAAATTAACAAAATATAACAAACAACAGCAACAACAAAACCACTGACGATGATGGTAAGATTTAAGAATATTCTTTATACAGTTAGATCCGGTTAATATTGTTTAAATGAATTTGTTTCAGTTATTAAAACACAATATATGAATTATTTTTTGTCTGTAGACAGATAATATCTGAGAAAATTTACAAAAATAATCTGTCATTAACTATAAATAGTCTAATTAAATAAATAGTCTAATTAAATATGAAATTCAATTATTCACATTTATTTCTGTTTACAAAAAAGTAACTGAATTCAATCATAATGTCGCGATCAATTTTAATTAATTTATACATACAAGCCGAAAAAAAATAAATAAAATCAAGGTGTTTTAAATTACAAATTTAATTACCTTACCATTAACGAAATGATATTGATTCAAATATCAATATACAATCTATCAGGTAATTTAATTATAGCATTTGTAAGTGCAAAAAAAAAAATGAAACAATTTTGTTTTCAATTCAAACATAAAAAACACTTGAATTAAGGAAATCAAATTAACACAATTTCTTACCGTAATTACGCGAAGTAAAGACTAATTAAATAATTATAAATTTTCTTTGAATAAATACATTTTTTTTTATTCGTTTTATTTAGTTGCTTTAAGAAATAAAATTGGCGTGTTTCACTAATTATTAGTATTACTTTTTGTTTATTCTTTAATCTTTTGTTAATTTTCTATATAAATTAATTTAATTGATATATTTATTTTATTTATACATTTTAATATAAATTAGTCGGCTACCTTTCAATAAAACTAAGCGACAACAAATGACTTAAAGAGAAGAAAGACGTATTGAATTTATATATATTATTTTTGTTCTTTTATATTCAGGTAAATTATAAGGTAATTAATTAACACAGAACATGGTAATTATAAGAAACTGGTAAAGAATAAATAAGAAATGTGTACGATGGTAGAGAATTTCTTTATATTTTAATTTTTCTCCTCTTGAGCTGGCACATTGAATTTTTGTCGTGTGATGCTTTTTCTCTTTTAATTATTATTTTATTTTATTTTTACTTTATTTATCTGTTTAATTAGCGCCCGTGTGTTTTTTTTTTAAAGTCAATAGAATTTTTTAATTATTTTAAGCAATAAAATTTTATTTTAATTGATTAATTACTGTCAAATACTAATGGCTTTTAGTAGTTTACATTTTAGCATATTGATGCACAAACAAGTATAATTAACAAATAAAATTAACAGTATATTTTTTGAATTATTTATTTAATAAACCATTAATTACACAAATAACAGCAATTTAAAACATTTCATTTTTTTTTTTAGTTGAATCAATTAGACTTTTTTTTTTTAAGCGAACATTTTATAACCGTTAATGGTTATCATTGAATTGGCATGAATTTCACTGAAAACTATTTTGATTGATTGATTGAACTTCTGTCATTTACAGTGATTGGACAGATGACAGATTAGATTTAATAAAAATAACTAATGAATATTTACTACAGCATTGCATTAATTAAGTATCATAAAATTTTATTTAATTATCACAAGTATTGTCGTTAATTTTACTTTCTTATATTAATAAATATTTTCTAAATGGTTTTTATTATAAAATTTAATAAAGAGAAACAACAATAAAGCACCAAAAATCAAAAATAAAAATCTTATAAACACGTTTCGAACGAAAAAAAAAAAACAAATTCCATCCAAAAATATATTTATGAAAATTTTTTCTAATTTTCATCGTAACATCTTTAAAGGCAATCTCAAAAAGAATAAAAAACGAAAGAAAAACATCCATACAAAAAAATTTTTTTTTTTTTTTATTCATCATCGGTTTAGCCGGTATCTTTTGTTGTTACTTTTACTGTGTGTGACATTTCCTTCTTTTTTTTTTTATTTTCTATTCTTTAGCTTACTTGTTTTTCTTGTTCTTTCTTTTCTCTTTTAAAATAATAATTTTTACAATTTTATGGGCATTTTTTTTTTAGAAGCGTCTTCGTACGGTTAACAAAATTATATTGAACCGTAGAAAATTTCATTGCAAGAAAAATTAGAGAAAAGAATTTTATTTTATATTATTTTTTCCGTTAAACGTTAAACCAGTCAAATTGTCTAGCATAGTAGCTTTCTTGTCTTGTTCTCGTTGTTGGTGGTGTTATTGTTAAGGTTCTTACTTTTAGGTTTTATCTTTTTTTACTGACAAAAAAAAAATGTAGAAAAACCTAGTCCATTTTTCGTTATATTGCTACAAGTTATAAGCACAGTAGAAAGGACACCCAAAATTTATTAAACATTTTTCTCTAAATTATTTTCATGTTTAACAAAAAATAGAAATAAAACTTAAAGCCAAACATGGTAACAAAAAACAGAAGAAAAATAATAAACAAAAAAAAAAAGTAAAAATTTAAAAATGTTACAAACGATGCTTGCTCAAAATGTTCTTCTAGTTAGTTCTTATTATTATCATTAAAAAAAAATAATATTATTTCTGGGCTAAATACAGAAACATAGCCATGAAATAATACAAAAAAAAAAAAAAAAAAAACACACAACAAGTGAATTTAACAATTTTATGTTTGTGACCTGAAATATGTTAAACTTTAAAATGTCTTTTAAGAATAAAAATAAATAAATAAACATTTTGCAAATTTGATTTCATTTCGTTTATTTTAGCTACAAAGGAATTTAAATAATAATAAAAAATATACATATATAAGAAAAATCTAAAAATTTGGTTATAAATATTTTTGTTCCTTTAAAAAAGAAAAAACAAAATTCTCCTCTTAACTTTGTCGTCGTTATGTCTAATAGGTTGGTTTGACTGCAATGTTATTATATTTATTTTATTTTGTTTGTATCATCAATAAATTCAATTAAAACAAGAAAATTTGTTTATTTGTTTAAAAACAAAAAAAGAATAAAAATGCGAAGCTCGTTAAAGAACCAAAATAAGATGAAAAAAATAAATGAATTTGCTTTTCTCTTGTTGACTTTTTACTTGCTTTGTTTTAACTTTACTTGTGTTTAATTTTTTTCTTTTTTTTTTTCGTCTGTTTGATGAGAAACTGAAGGCAGAGTGTACCGTTTTGTGTGTCTGTGTTTTTTCTTTTTAAAGCATTTTTTATAAAAAAATAATAAAAAGCAAACTCTAAAGACAAGTGCATTGGCACAGCGCATCAAAATGATGAGAACGAAAATGAATAAAAAAAAAAAATAATGTCTTTATAAATGTTTAAAGACGATGTTTGCTAAATTATTTTCCTTATTATAAATAGGAATATTAAAAAAAGGAATAATAATGATGATAATATATAGGGTGATGTGTATGCTGTTCCAAATTCATTTATTCATTTTTTTTCCCTCTATCTTTGACCTTATTAATAAAAACCCAACTGATATACGCTGGTAGCAGCAAACTAGGTAAAAATTATTGCTTAGTTATCAAAAAGGAAAAACCACACCACGATTCACTTTATCAATTTCCTGCCATATTTTACTTGAGTTTCTTTTTTATTAATATTTTTTTTTTACTTAAATTTTGCCACATTTCGGTTGCATTTTTATTTCTTTATTTCCTTTTCAATGCATTTTTACTCGTTGAAAAAGAATTTCTTTTTTGCTTGAATCTCTTATATAATATTTTTACTTTTCTTTTTCTATTTTGCAACTAGACAAGAAATATAAGAAATAAATGTTAAACTTGGAAAAATAATGATGTGTCATTTATTGTTTATTATCATGGACATAAGAAGCATATAATAAAATAAAAAAAAACGAGAAAAAGTGAATAAAAAACATACTCCCAAGCATAAACATGTATTTTTTTATATCATTATTCGCTATCTAAACATAAGTTCAATGTTAATTTCACTTTATAAAGTAGTTTTTGGTTTATTTTTATTGGTTATTTTTAATAAGAAAACATTAATTTGATGATGAACTATGATTTTGTGTTATTTTCGTGGTGATAAATTACATATACTTTGTTTTTTATTTATTAAACAACAGAGATGATTTCTGTTAATTGATAAATTTTTCGCTTAATAATTTAAATTAAATAATTTTAATAATTCAAGATAAAATCACAATTAGCATTGTTTTAATTGTGTCATTTGTTATGTTTTTTTTTAACTGTTTAATTCTTTTTTGTTATTAAGTCACTTAAGTAAATAAAACTACAATTAAGTAAATAAAAAATAAATCAAGAAAAACATTAACTTAAAGAATGAAAGTAAATGTTAGTCACGTTTATTATAAATTAACAGGAAATTAGATTTAATAATAAATAATTTTATTTAATTTAATATTATTTGCAGTGTTTTACTGTAAATTATAATAGAAGAAGCAAAAAAAAAAGAAGAATTTAAACGTGAATTTTATATTAGAAAAATTATTACATTTTTGCGTGGCTGATGCTTAATAATTATAAAGTTTTTTCTTTCTCTCTATATTAACAATGACAAATTGCTTATTTTTTACATTTAAAAACGCATTTATTACCGTTATTGTTGAAATAAAATGTTTCTTTGTTCAGTTAAGTAATTTCTGTTAACTAGAATCACTTAATGTGTGTCTAATTATGATATTTTTATTTTTTTTTAAGGTATACATAATTCGTTTTAACATTTATTTATATATTTAACTTTTAATTAATTTAATTTTATAAATGAAAAATTACTTGCTGCTGATCAACAGTTTATTATTGTTATTATTATTATTTTCTTAAATGTAAATAAAATTACACGATCTGTATAGTAATATTCGTGATAACAATAGTAAACACTAATGGAATCTTAATTTTTTTTTTTCTGTGTAATTTAAATCACAATTTGTATTTATAAAATTCGTGATAACGATTTATTCATGTAATTTTGTTCTTTTTTTTGCAGAAATCTATATTAAATGTCATGTTTTTCATGATTTATTGTATTTAATAAAATCCTACATAACATTCCATCTCTGGTAAATGAAAAACAAAAAATTTACAAAGAATAAATAAAAAACAATAAAAATTCAAGTAATTTGTGTAAAAGAAAATAAAAAACTATAAAAGATAAAAATCATTCAACACTAAAAAGTAAGAAAAATAAAAATATAAAACTAAGCACTAAGAATTAGTAAATTTGTATTAAATGTATATAAACAAAATTTTAATTAAATAACATTAAGCTTTTATTTTCTTTATTTTAATGAAATAAAAATTAATGAAATTAAAATTTACGAGCAGAAAAACGATGAAGTAAAAGCGAACAACAACGACAGCATGTCAAACATTGGAAAAAACACGACACTCTGGCACAGACCTTGCCCTGTTATTTAATTAAATAATAATTTTTTTTTTTTTTTGGTATTTTTTTAAGTAAAATTATATTTTATAATAAACAATTTAATTAATGTAATTATTTTATAAATAATTTATTTATTTGTCTTCAATTAATTTTGTTTTTTAATACAGAAAATTTTTTTTTGAATTTTTCTTTGATTTTATTTACATGAAATTAATTATTTTTCATTAAAAATTTTTTAATTTATTATATGTGTTGTTTATAATTTTTTACAATTAGAAATGAATTATTTTTATTTTAATTTATTTATTTATTTATTGCATAAATTATTGTGAGAATTAATTGAAAAAAAAAATATTATTAAAAATTTTTTAAATAATTTATTTACATTTATTTAATTTTAATTTTATTTAACATAAATTGTGCAATAAATACGCTTTGATTCAGCGTTTTCTTTATTTATTTTTTTTAAATATTTTTTATTTGTATTTAATTAGCAAAAAAGATTTATTCTGAATATTTTATTATTTTGCAAAATTCAACACTTTAATTAGTTTTTTTTTTTACTTAATTTGTTTATAAATGCTTTCTCTGTACTTAAGTAGCTTTGATTTTATTCTTTTTGACACAATTTAACGTTTTCTATTTTATTTTAACACAGACTAGTGTTTTTTCCTTTAAAAATAAAATGTCCTTTGATGTGAATTTATTTTTCATTTTTAAATTTAATTTGAGAATGATTTTTTTTCTTGAGTTTTTCATCAATTATTTTAATAATTTATCTGTTGAATATTATCACTTGTGATAGAATGATACGAACGGTTTTATTGACTAACCACTTGATGCATTTGTCAGTATGATAATATTCACTAAATTAAAGTAATTAGCCTATAATGATTATAATAATAAGTAAGCCACCAACCCGGAAGTTTAATAACAAAGCAAATATAATCAAAATGTGTTTATTTGAAAAAAAAAATAAAAATTTAAATCAATATTTGACAAACAATATTTCCCAAATGATTCAATCAAAATCACCTTTATTTATTTTAACAACAAAAAAAAAAAAAAAGAAAATCCCTACCTTGTCAATAAATACCGTAATTAACTAGAAGACCGACAACTTGGTTGTAATGATTAAAAACAGAAAATAAATTTTCCATCTAAATAAATAACAAAAACAGAAAAAGATTATTTTTAAAAATAAAACTAATTAAGGAAAAATACACTCAGCATTCAGAGTTCAGTTTGGTTCTTTTTTCCCAAACTAATTAACAATTTTTTTTTTTGTTAAAATTTTTTGCTATTTTTGTGTATTCGTTCACTTTGATGATATTAAAAATAAAAATTTAAAAAAATAAAGAAGAAAATAAACATCTCTCTGATTTTCCTACTATATACCATGTTTTCCAAGTATCATTATTTTTCATCTTTTTTCTTCGTTTTCTCAATGTTTGCATTGCAGTGTTTGATGTTTGTTAGTTTTTCGTGCTGCAATATATACGATATATGTGTAGAGTTTTCAATGGTTTTTTGTTCTGTTATTCTTTACTCAATTTTTTTTTTCACAACTAATTAATACGTTTAATGATCAATTCACTGTTTATTATCATTATAGTTTTGTACATTTATTTATATTTACCTGAAAATAGCAAGGAAAAATTCATTCAAGAAAAAAAGAGGATTTTAAATTTTTATATTTTTCATTTTATATTTTATTTTTAAAATTATTTGTCACTTAAAAATTTAATTATTTAATAATAATAATAATAATAATTATAATAACTATGAATAAAATAAATAAATAATAAGCGTAAAATATATATAAATATTTTTTCATTCGTTCGTTTTTTATATTTTTAAGTAAAATTAATTTCTTGTGTTTTTTTTTAGTTTAGATTTTATTAATAATTTTTGTTTTTCGCTATTTATTCTTCTTATGCGACAAAAGGACTGAGAAAACAACAAGAAATAAACAATATTGTGGGCATTCAACGGACTGAACAGGTGAACAGTATTTTTAGTTAATTAATTTTTTTTCTTTTTTTTTGCATAATTTACATTTCATTTTTAATAGAAAATCTTTTATATAGCTCTTCAGTCGGATGACTGCGCCCCGTTTACAATGACGCGCGGTAACTTAAAAATTATTTATTTATTTATTTATTATTCTTTTCTTTTATTAATTAAAAATTTTACAACTTAACATTATAAATTATAAAGAAAATTTAATACTTATTTACATTGAGTTACATTCTTTTTTTATTAAATATATAATTTTAACAGAATTAAAATAGAAAATAAAAGGAAAAAAAAATTTTTTTTTATTAAATTTTTTAATTAATTTTTTTTTGTTTTCATTTTCTTTGATTAATTTTTTTTTTTTTTTTTTTTTTGAATTAAAACTAATATCACTTCAGTTATTCATTTAAGTATTTTACTTTATTAAATTAAAATTTATTTATTCACCAATAACGATTTTAAGGAAATATTTTTATTTCGAAATCAAATGTAATTCAGGTGTTTTCGCAATAAAAACTTAATTTTATTGGTTTAATTTGGAAAAAATAAAAAATGTAAATTTTATTTTTACTTGATAAAAAAGATCGCAAATGACTAATTTACTTAAAATACCATTATTAGTGAATAAATAAATTAATTAATAAACTAATTTACATTAAACTTAAATAAATTTTTTTTTTTTATTTTAAATTAAAATTCATGTATTAGGATAAGGAAGAACAAGTACTTATCGTCTTATTAATTTAAAAAAGAAATAGAGAAATAATATTAAAAAAAAAAAGAATTATTTACGTTGCTTTATGCGTTGCTTATACATTTTCATTTTTATCTTCATTTAATTTTATTTAATTATTTAATGAAAAAAAAAAGAAAAAACAATAAACATAAATAATCAAAAGCATTATAAATCGTTTCATGTTTATTTTTATTTATTGATTTTTTCTTTTTTACTTTATTAGTTTATGATAAAAAGCGAGCTGTAAAGTCTTTAAAATTATTATCATTCGTTTTTTTTTTTTTGTGTGTTGCTACTGCTGTTGCTGCTGCTTCCCCATTTATAACTTTCTATCTAAATCCTATCTAATTTTATTAATTTATTTATTATTTCATTACTTTATTTAATTAAATTATATTTTATGTATTATCTTAAATTTTATTTTTTTTTTCAATCAAAATAATTAACATTGACAATGACACGAACTTGATTAGTTAAATTTATTTTTCGCTTATTTCTTCCACACTTTAAGTACATTGAATGGTTTTTTATTTCTTCTTTTCTTTATTATTTAATTCAATTTCTCTTCAAATCAATATTTGTTAAGCAGTCTCATTGTAATAAATATTTTTTTTTTTTTCATTTTTACTTTTCTTATAATAATTTATTTTATTTATAAGTATTTTAATTTAATTAGGGTCTGTGGGGTTTGTTTACTTTTTAATAGGAAATGAAAATCAATATTCAGTTGTTTACATTTTTCTAAAAGAACAACAACAAACAAGAACCTTTTCTTTTCATTCACGTAATATTTTCCCGTTATTAGTTTTTTTTTTTTAAATAAGCGTAAATTCTTACACAAAATAAGCTCTTCCGCGTCCCATTTGCGGCGTTTCAGGGATTGTTGAGTACACGTGACCGAGAGATGCTGCTGATCGACTCATGTAATTTGGTTGTGGTGGTCGTTCGTATTGTTGTGATGATGCTGAGGAGGACTCATCCTCTGTGTTGCTAGTGCTTTGCGAGGGTGTATTTGGATGTTCAATGACTGGTACTGCAACTCCTGGATGAGCAATTTTACACCAGGAATCTAGTGTTGTGGGTGCTGGTGTGTAACGTAAATTTGGACTTCTAGTCACACTACCAACGACTTTTTTTACTGTACGTGCAGTATTGATGTCGGGCAGGGCATAACGTAATTTGTCCCAGAATTGTTTTTCTCCCCAACATATCACAGTACACGTGCGTATAAGAATCTGCACGATTGGATCCATCGCAATTAATTCGACAGGTGCAGTCAAGATAAGAACCAGCTTATGTTTTCTATGAGAATGTGGTACGCTTTCGAGCATCGATTGTAAGGCAACCCGGAATTGTGGCTGGCTCCATTCATTCTGCACAAAATTCATTGATAGCAATAAAATTACGCGACGTGAGGCATCGGCTGCACTTTGTAAGCTATCGGAAAGAAACGCCGCTGTATGAATATCACGATGATGCAAGCACAATGAATATCCATTGTGTTGCAGTTCAGATGCAACAATTTGTGACACAAAATCTGCATCACGAATGCTGTAAATAACGTAGCTGTCGTAAAGTTTTTCCTTATTGTCACCACTTGCTTCGGTAATTACTGCTGGATCTTTAAAAAGTCGAATGCCATATCTTGCGTGTGCCCATAACCGTACATCCTGTCGAAAAACGCACGCTAAGGCAACCAACAGAGCGGTGCCAATTATAGCGACTAAAACAGCTGCCAACAGTGGTACGTAACCGCCTCCAATTAAACCGTTACCCATGAGAATAGTTCTTTGTACCGCGGGCGTGGCTACAACGCGTTCCCGCATATCTTGGCACCCTTTCAGCACATTACCAACTATGCGACCATCGTTGCAAATCATTGTATCTATATCGAATTCACCTGCAACATCTTTAATCCATTCCTGCAGTTTCAGCAAAGACTCACAATCGCATTGCCACTTGTTGCCATTAAGAGATACTTGTGTCAGTGATCCAGATAGGGCTGCTCCAGCCAGCTGCTTCCATGGCGTGAAATCCGTTATTTTATTATCGCTGAGTGTCAGTACCTCTAATGAATTTAGCGATGTAAATGTTGTATTACCAATATGTGCTATTGAATTGTGATCCAAATACAATTCATTCAGATTCTTCAATTGATCAAATTCATAACCACGTAATTCATTCAATTTATTATTTTCGATGTGCAACACTTTTAAACTTGGAACACCATTGAATGTCCTGTTGTGCAAACTTATCACATTACTGTTGTTCAAAAATAAAATTTCGAGCTTTTTCTTGCCAATAAACATGTGACTAGCGAGATCACCTAAATTATTACCATCTAAATAAATTGTTGTCGCATCCATGGGGATTCTTTCGGGTACTTCTGTGTAACTTGCACTACCACAATCCACTACATTTGAGCTCCAAGCATGGTCATGATAACACGAGCAACGATCAGGACACGTCATTTTGCAGTCACATGCATCAAAATCACAACAGTGGCACAGTGCAAAGCAATGACTTTCATATTTACACAAGAAATCTTCAGATTTTAGATCCATCAAAGGACGAACACCAGATCCCCGTTCATGCTCCAACGTACACATTAGTTGGTCCAAGTCAGGCACATGTGGATGTTGCCGTAAGTGACTCAATTCATTTATACGCTGAAGCCATTCCATATTGCAGTCACAGTGTAATGGATTGCCGCTAATATAAAATTGTGGCATTTCACGTGATTCTGTGACTGGAGTTAATGCAAACGATGCAATATCAATTTGTCGTAATTTATTACCGTAAAGTACCACTTTTACTAAATTACGTTTCTTTAAGAAAGTACCAGTTGCCACTTCTGTTATTTGATTATTATTGAGAAAAACAGTTTCAATGCTGTCCGGTATACTGGTATCATCAATTGAAGTTAACTGATTAAAGGAAACATCTAGCATTGTCATTTGGCTACCGCTTCGTACTTCGTAATAATTTCCCAACTCAGAGATATTATTCTTGTGCATATCCAGCCATTCTAATGAAATCGGTAAATGGCTGTAATCAAATAATCTGATATTGTTATCGGACACATTTAGCCAGGCTAATGCGGGCAATGATGTGAAAACACTAGAAATATCTTCAATTTGATTATTGTCTAAACGGATAGCTCGAATTGTGGGATTCGAGCTAAATGCTGATTGATCAATATGCTTTATCTGATTAGATGCCAAGTTAAGTACATGTAATGATGATAGAGTGATGAAAGCATCACGTGATATATTTCTTATTAAATTATCAACGAGTCGAATTCCAAGTAACTGCTCGAGTCCCTCAAACGATACATTATTAACACTTTCAATACGATTTTTTCCCAAATCCAAAGACTTAAGAAATCGTAGCTTGCCAAGGCCGTCTGGCACTTCACTCAATAGGTTATCATTTAAACTCAAGTCATTCAAATTCGTTAAATTTTCAAATGCTCTCGGATCAATACTTTCAATATAGTTCGATTCAATAAACAATTGATTTAGCACATACAACTCGGATAGATGATACGATTCAATGTGTTTTAACTTATTATGCGACAACGTGAGTGCGTGTAAATTCTTTAAATCACCAAATGCATTATTGGCAATCACTTCTATACTATTATGCTCTAAATTAAGAATTTGTAAACTATACAGTCCACGAAACACATTTTGATCTATTTTTGTTAAAGCATTATGACCAAGATTTAACACAACTAGTCGAACTAAACCGGCAAACGTGTCACGATTAATCCACGTTGATGTTAATTCATTTTGCGATAGATCGAGCACCTCCAGGCGATCTAATCCTTCCAGTAGACCTGGTGCTAGTACAGCCAATGAATTATTTTGCAAATGTAATTGAGTCAGATGTCGCGGTGAATGAAATAGCTCGGGTGGTAAAGCAATTAATCGATTACTTGACATGTTTAATACCTTGAGCGATTGCAAACCAACAAACGCCCTGTCAGCCAATGATGTCAACAGATTTTCTTGTACATTTAATGTATGAAGAGAACGAAGTGCTGACAGTCCATTATCGGGTATAACACTAACATCATTATGTGATAAATCTAGCACTTCTAATCCCGTATTACAAGCTTTGCCGGGGGCTGAAGGTCCTTTTCCCCAATCAGAGAAACCCAGCTGTGAAATATCTGTCAATCGATTTCTTGTTAAATTTAATTGTTTTAACGAATACAAAGGACAAAATATTTCTGTTGGCAAGCTCCAAATGTTATTATCGACCAAGTCGAGATGCTTTAATTCGGTCAGACCACGAAAACTTTCCGGATGAAACTCCATATTCATCGCCGACCAATCTGTGTTATGTGTTCGCAGTGACAATGATTGCAAGTCACGTAACCCCGATAACACCATCGATGGCACATAACGAATTTTACAAAATTCTATTCTTAAATCACGTAATCGACGTAATGATGACAGAAATCCACCAGCATGTTGACTGGCTTCCAAGGAACTTTCAAAAAACAAAACGTCACTGCACTCCAGTCGCAGTGCTCCAATTCTGTCTATTTGGTACATGCTGAGATTATTTAGCAGCGTGTCTGTACCGCCAATTGTTCGTAATTTACAAGACAACAGGCCGGCAATTGTTTGTGAGAAATCCTCACCACCTTTTTCCGATGTTGTGTCTGCAACAAGAACACGTTGCCATTTGCAACCCTTTGGCACACCATCATGTCTGTTCGTTGTTAAACTTGATCGTCCAACAACTACAGTGGAACAGAACAGGAAACAGCTGATTGTAAACAAAAGTAAAGTAAAATGACTGATTCTATGTGCATTATACATTTTTCGTGCTGGGTTTTTTGTTTTCTGCTTCTACGAAATTTTACAATTTTGATTAAAAATTAATTTAATGTTCTTAATTCTCTATGATTATTTTGAAATTAAATTTTAATGTCAAAATATTGTCGCCGTTCAATTCCCAAAACTAATTAGAGTTAATTCCGTTTAACATTATCGAAAGCAACACTTTAAACACTTTACACAATTTTCTCATTTATTTTTAACATTTTCTATAATTAATTTTTTCACTTCTTTTTTCTTTTCTTTTTTAATTAATTTTTCCACTACACAAAATTCATTTCAATTTACTTCTTCTCTTTCCTTTCTTTTATTTCTATTTTTGATTTTCTTTAAACTTCACATCAAAATCACTACACATAATCCAGAAAACTTTACAAAATCCACACAAACATAAAATTTAATTCTTTATTCTTTTTTTCTTCTCTTATAACTTCCAATAGTTAATCTTTAGAAATATAAACGAAAATATAATTTATAAAATAAAATCACTAAGAACCAAACCGAAAATTAAAAAACGAAATAAAATAATAAAAACTAAAAAATAAAAATAAATAATTTAATTCTTTTATTTTGCTTTTCTATATGATTATTTTCTTTTCTGTTTTATTTTTTCAATTTTGTTCAATCGTTAAATTCGAAAACACGTCTGTGGTGAAAATTCTAATGTTAGTGTAACTTTTAGCATCTAACATCGTTACCGTTTCGTTGTAGACTGAAATTTTATTTTGTTAAATTGAACTTTAAATGCAGAACAAAACTGGAAATATTGTTTCGCTGGAATTTTCATATGCGACAATGGTAGAATATGAATTGTATTTTTAACATAATCATAATGTGTATTGCGAGAGTAATAATCATGAGAAACTTAGAGAAACGAAAATAAAATGAATGGAAAAATAAAAGGAAATAAAAATGTAGTCGAGAACGTTGAGTATTTATGATTTTACAACATAATTCTCTTTAGCATTTCCCCTATTGAAAATATGTTTTTTTTTACTCAAATTATGTTCTCCTTTGCTGACATAATATGCCTGAGTAGAGCATAAATACCTGACTATATGACAGTTGGTTACATATTTTGAATCAGGGGAAATAAGTGTAACTCCGCCTAGCCGTTGTGCGACTGCAAAATATTTAGCAACATGAAAAACATGTGCTTCGCGAATTTATTGACTCGTTTTACTTGTTTTTATTTATTTAAAAAAATAAATTTTGTCTTTATTTTGTCATTAATAACTATTTTTTTGTATTTATTTCTAGTTTTTGCTGTTTATATAACGCCAGTGATTTTCTATTGAGTAACAGAATTTTACTGCTTTAAATTAAAAGTTATATTAATTCCATTGGCAAAACTATGTATAATAATTAATATAATAATTGCAAAGATAGAAATAAAAAATAAGCATATTTTCCATCGTTAATTTTTCCAGCCATCGTTAACTGTTTAAGGAAGTTTACCGAATTTAAAAAATTGATTTTAATCAAAAACTGTGGGGTTTCAATTTTTATATTTAATATTATCAACTAGTGAAAATCACTAGAAAAATATTTCGAAGTAAATTTGTCCCTTTTATGTTATTTCACGATAAAATTAAAAAATAAATAAAAGGATCAACTGCGCCCAATTGAATTTGTAACAAATAAATGAAAAAAATCAACAACCAGATCATATTTCATTTGAATATTCGATTTGATTTGTATTTTTTTTTATCTAAATTTAAAACTATTACCATTCACATTATACCAATATCGTATAAAGCACGACAGGATATTTTTGAACATATCTTTTCAATAAAAATCAAGCAAATTATATACAATTACAAGTATTTTTATTTTTATTATTATTATTGTTATTAGATAGAAAAATAATTTTGTAACAATGTGATCGTAATCTAATCCTCAAAACTAGAAAAAAAAT
Source organism: Ptychoptera contaminata (assembly GCA_963942525.1). Classification (NCBI taxonomy): domain Eukaryota; kingdom Metazoa; phylum Arthropoda; class Insecta; order Diptera; family Ptychopteridae; genus Ptychoptera; species Ptychoptera contaminata. Next base: position 39,641,933 of record OZ012636.1, on the reverse strand, counting down.
AGAAATAGAAGTAAAATAAACTATTTAAGGATACAATTGTCATTTTAGCATTTTTATTTATTTACAAAAAGCAACATGTAAACGATATGATTGGCTTATTATTTGATATTTAAAAAAATAAAACATAGATAACAATCAGTGTAACGATTTTAAAAGTACTGTCAGACGTTGTTTAAGGACTTTAAGAAACTAAAACTTAAAATTTCAAATAAACAATTGGCGATGACAAATCTATAGTGAAATTTAAGTGGCATAGAGGCGGTTGGGTGATTTTTTAAGGATTTCGTTAATATTTCTTGTATAGTTTTTTTGTCCTTCAATTTTATTCATTACAAAGTAAAAAATTAATATTCGGTTTTTAAAATAATTCAATAGATTCGTTATTATCCTTGTGCAGAATATAATAATTAACTATAAAGAGCTTCCCAAGCCTACCTCCCATTTAAAAATAATGCAGAAAAACCATATAACCATGCGATTTTCCGTTGTTGCATTTTATTTATGGAAATAATAAGTAAAAATGGAGTAAACAACATCACTATAAACTATAAGTAATATCCGCCGGATGTGCGTGCACCATATTGTTTTTATTGTTATTACCTTCCTTCTAATTTTATTGTTTTAATTTCAATTTTTGCATTTTTTATAATATTTTATTTAATTTGTTTTGTTCTTTCTGCAATGGTAAAATAATTAACGAAATTATTAATCTTCAGTTGCAATTATTTTTTATTGTGTTTTTATGTCTTTTATTGTTTTATTTAATTTAAATTTTTTACTAAATGACAAAAGTGTGTGCACATTTCACCTGTGTACACCCATCCACATGCATACTTTCTTATGTGTCAACGGATAAAGTAATAAAAATTATTAATAAAAAAAAAAAATAATAATGAAGAAGTTTAATGCTGGTGTGACGATGTTATGCCATTAAATAGGACTTAAAAATAAAATCCCTAAAGGAATTTCTTTTAATTTTAATTTGAAACATAAAATTTTAAAAAAAATCGCGTTTTTTTTTTAATGTCTGCTTAATTCTTTTGTTAATTTAAATTATTTAAATAATATAATTTTAATTTTTAATTTCATTAGAAAAACCATTTCATAAAATTGTTTATAATTATAATTAAATTTTACTGGTTTTTATATCACTTGGGATTGGGATTACTCTTCTTCAATGATGTGTTTGTTCATGTATTTGCTTTGTTTTCCCGTTTAATTACTATTTTTTTGGTGACTAATAATGCATTATGTAGTATTTTTTGTATTTATTTTACAATTTTTGGTGGTAATTTTGTAAAACTAATTAAAACACTTAGTTAAGCTTCACTTGTCCTGATAATTAAGTCTCATGAAAGTCTTTTTGTTTGGTTAAATGCGCAATCAGTAGAACATAATTTGTTAACTTTAGCGTAAAAATAACGCAAATTATTATTCCTTATTCAAATTGAAAAAAAAAAAACATAAAAATATTATTTAATGATTTTATTGTTAGCTAAATTAGGCTCTATAAACAATGTAATGTAAATGATTAAAAAAGGAATGAAAACAAAAAAAAAAAACTTAAATATTAAAAATTATATCACAGCAAGTGTTTGTACGACTGCCCTACAATTGACACGTTTTGTCGAGCAACCATAACACTCTATACACCAATTATTGTTTGCCATAAATATTATTGCAATGTTTTTTTTTATTGTATTGTTCAAAATCTTGTTTTCTATTATCCAGACACATACACATTTTTATTACAATTTTATTTAAATTCACCATTTATTATGAACAATAAAAATAAATTTAATTATTCGTTATGATTCATTGTTTTATTTATGTGTAAAATAGAAGACGAAAACAGAAAAAATACATGAAAGAATTATTACTACTTGAAAGGAATTATTAGTATTGTTATTAGAATTATTATTATTGTTATTTACGAGGTCGTCAACGTCACTACCGTTGGTTAGTTGTTACGCCTTACGCCTGCTATTGACCGATCTACATTAGCTTTTTTTCGTTAAAAGAATTTTTTTTTTGTTTGAATTTGGCTATCACAGATCAACACATTTATTTCTTTTTTTATGCGTTTTTTTTTTTCTGTAAATAATTTCTCTTCTTTTGTTAATTTAATTTATGATTTATTCTATACACAAAAAAAAATAATAATAATAATAAATAACCATGAATTAATTAAAGAAGAAAAGTCTTTAAAAGAGTTACAGAATTAATAAAACTGCCGGTTAAAGATAAAACAATTCGTGAATTTCTATTAACAATTAAAAAATGTGGTCGATTTAAAACTACAAAAAAAAAATTAAATATATACAAATATACAGATTCTTTTTTTTTTAATAATTGTTAATTCGCTCGTATTTGTTTTATATTTCACACGAATTGTTACTTTTAATTCGTTTTTATTATTTCAAGGTAATTGCGCAAAAAAAACATTTTTTTTTATCTAATTTGAAATTCAAAACTGTAAAAAAATATAAAAAGTAATTAATAAATTTCTACAATTTAATTTAATTATAGATTTTGTGTAAAATAATTTTATTTTTGTTTTGATTTTAATCTAGTTTTGAAGATTTTTCCAAAAAAAAAATAAAATAATACCGTGATGTAGTTTTTTTTTGTCAATTTATATTGATTACATTTAGCTAGCGATAGGAAATTATATTTTTAATGATTATAATACTATTTTATTGTGGTTTTAATCACTAAATTTTTACGATTTAAAATGAAAATTAATATTGATATTAAGAAATAAAATTTGCCACACTGTCCATTCGTTGAAAACGATTTAACCAAAGAATGTAATAAAAAGGAAAACACAGTCTGTACGATTATTGCAAAATATCCTATTTACTTTCTTTTTATTAATAAAATTACATCGATGCAATCTAAGCAACAAAATACAACTGGATATAGTTCAATTGTCCGTTTAATTTTTATTCAGCTATCCTTTTTATTTTGTTAATTTCATCTCAAATAAAATGTAATAATATCAAGAGAAAAACTTCAAAAAAAAAAATAAAAATTAATAGAAATCTGGTAAAAACAATTTATTAAATAAAAAATTATATCGATAATAAAAATAAATAAAATCGATGCAACATTGATAATGATACAAATTGAAAAAATAGCTATGACCATAATTTTGCTTTTTCATTTTTTTAACAAGTAACAATTTTTCTTCTTTAATGTCCTTAATTTATTGTTTAATTTTATTTCGTATACATTTTATATTTTTTTCTCTCGATTTTCAATTGAGGTCAATTTGATTTTTATTCATTTCTCTATAAATTTTTCATTTCATTTTCTTTATTTTCTTTTTTTTTTTCGTTGCTTTCTTTTATTATTTAATCGATTTAACTGTTGTACAATTATAGCTTTACTTTAATTAAGTTAAGTGCGGTAATATTCATACGCTATTTTCAACTGTTAATATTTATTTTACTTATTTGTTAACGATTTTCTTAATAAAAGATTTCTACTCTCAATGATTAATTGGTGTGACAAAGGATTTTATGCTTTTAATTTAATGTAGAAAAATATCAATGAGGAAATATTATTATTTTATTTTTTTGCACAACGAGTTTTTTACCGCAAACAAATAAGCGAAAAAAATTTGATTTTATATAAAACAACAAACAATAGTTGAATGCAGTTGGCAAATTTAACGATTTTAATTAAATTAATCAAAAATATTCAATTGTTTATTTTCTATACTCAGGTAAGCAATCGTAATGTTTTATTGTTTTTCTTCAATAAATTACTCAATAGACATTCTTTTAGACGATTTACATTTACAAAAAAAAAAACGAAGAAGAAAATTCCTCTTTATGGTTAGAAATTTTTACAAAAATACCAAAGAGAAATTTTATTGAATTTTTAATTTTTTATTATCCAAATGCTAAGTAGACAGTAATTGTTGTTATTTCAATGTCAATTTCAATTACAGACAAATAAATTATATAAAAATAACATTTTTGAATCAAATAAATGCAATAAAAAAAAAAAAATAATGATAATTACTATACGATAGCTGTATTGTTTTCTTCCATTTATAGATATATTTTATTCAAAGTAATTTTATTTATTTAACCTGTGTGTACTCTGTTTGCCAACTTGAATACTATCAACTCATGAATCTCGATGCACAATTAACTTTTAAAAGAAAAAGAAGTAAAATGTCAGTTTTCAGACTTATTACAAAAGAGAAAAAAAAAAAAACAATTAAATTAAAAATAAAGAAAAAGAGAAAAATTTCTAAGTAATTATAATTAATTAATTAATCTTAAAAAAGAAAATGTAAAGAAGAACTGTTACAAAATTATTTTTAATGATCAGCGAACAATTACTTAATGGTAAATGAATAAAGGAATAAATAATAAAATTTAAGTAATTTAAACAAATTGACCTTTACCCATAGTTTTGTATAAAATATAACATTAAACATACTCACGCCTTTTATTATCCATTTGTCTTATAATTATTTGAAATTTTATGCAGATGTAGCCAAATTAAAATTTTAATTATTTTATTTATTTTATTGAATTAAATTAAAACTAATTGAAGTATAAAACTTATTATGTTGAAACCTTGGTAAAAAATTTTGCTTCTTTATTTTTATATAATAAATTTACGCTATTTTTTTTTATTATTATTGACTTTGTAGTTGAATTTTTCTTTTTTATCGTTTATGTTTATTATTATTTTATTATATACTGCTGCTTATATATGTTTTGTCTACCGCTTAACAGGTTGGTTAATATTGGTTATAAAATTTTATTCAATGACAAGATAGCTTATAAAATAAATGAAGAAGCAAAAGAACAATCGTCTTGTCTTATTATTATTTTATTAACCAAAAGTAAATAATAGGATTAATAATATACGAGTTAATCATTAGCAGCTTTATTAATTTAATTGATCAAATTAGGATTTAATTCGTTTCTTTTAAATAATAATAAAAAAAAAATTAACAAGAAAAGTTTATAAAGTGCTAGCATAATGTTTTTTAATTAAATAAAAAAAAAATAAACAAAAATATAAATAATGTAATTGAACTAAATCGCATCAGTTTAAATCACATAACTTTGTTACTAACAATTGATCGCGCGTTTAACCTTTTTTTTTTTTAAATAGAAATTTTCACCTTTGTACCCAAATTGGGTAATAGTGAAACAAAACCGTTTCTTCTTTTGGCTTGTTTTTTAAATAATAAAATTTTGACTTTAACAGAATTAAAAATGAAATAATAAGAAGAAAATGAGAAAAAAAAAATTAAAATAAATGAACAAGACACGAGCAATGATACGGCTGAAAAAGAAAAAATGGGAATTATTATTATTATTTTTTTTTTTTTTTTGAAAACAGAAAAGTTTATCTTGAAAGGTAATCGCGTGCTTACAACTTACGAGACCATAGAATAAAAAATATTAACAAAAAGAAAACACTTAAACACAAGATTATAAAAAATTTAAACAAATAACAACTTGCAGAAATTATTATCTCGTTTAATTTCTGTATATTTTTAGTATTACTAAACTGCGTCCAGATACATACATATACATAGAAAAAGCATATAAACGTGGCTAAATATTCCATTTATGTATTTGCTATTATCATTATTAAAAATTTCATCTGATCATTTCGTTGATTTGAACTAAGTCAGTCAGTCAAATATTTTATTTTCATTTTTCTAATTCAGTTTATTTTATTTATTTTTGTTCTTTTGGGCATTTTCCGTTGTGCTAAGATCACGCATGTAAGACAACAAGACTGACAGAATGTTGTCATTCTAGTTTCGTTCATCATACATATTTTCTTTTCTTTTTGTCTACTTTTAATTTTAAACTATTTCTTTTCTGGTAATCTAAATTAACTGTTTTTAAAATTATGTGATCGCGATCGCGTGCAGTCATCATTTACAAAACAATCAAATTATACAAAAAAAAAAAAAAAAACGAAATGAAATTTTATTTTTAACGATATTAAAATGATCATCAAATTTTATATTTTATTAAATGAATTGCAGCATTTTATTATAATTTTTATTTGAAACAATAATAAAAAGAAAAAAAAAGCATTAAATAAAAGAGGAAATAATATTAATTTACAAACAGTGGAATCTTTAAATTAATTTTGATCATATAATGTGATCTTTCACGATCATTTTCTGTTTAATAATTTTGTTTCGTTTTGTTTTTAAATTACTTTTCGTTTTTCTTTAATTTATTATTATTACATTTTTTTTATAATAAATAAAACCGCGTCATCTTATGTCACAATAGAAAATTGTTGTGTCATTCTTGTTAAATATTTTCATTATTGTGATCATACACCGAACAGCCCTTTGGCATATAGATTATATGTTAAGCTTTTTAAGTATCATTTAGTTAAGTTAAGTTAATATAATAATTTTGTTAACATAATTATCTTTCTGGTTTCTTTAATTTAAATTTACTTTTTCTTTGTTAAAACAACATATCATCGCTTAAATATGTTTTAATTTTTTCTTTATTTATTATCACGATCACATGGTGGTTTTTTCCATTTTATTTTTGATCGTTAATGAAAAAGCGTGTGCCCATCATGTTTTTATCTATTCAACTATATTTTGTTGTAGAACAAATTTTCTCCTCCTTGTTCATGTTTTTTTTTTCTTCTATTATTTGCTGTTTGAGGTTGGTATCGCGTTTTTTTTTATTATTTCAGTGTGGTACTTTTTTAAAGAATTCTTTACAAAACTAAAAAAAAGGCAGATGCGCTCTATTTTCAGAAAAAAATATCACTTTTCTTTTCTTTAGCATTTAACATTAAAGTAACAATCTATGTTTACAAACAAATATTCTATAAATTAATGATAATAAAACTATAAAAATATCGACCTCACACTGTTCGAGAATATTACTTTAAAATAACAAGAGGTGGATGTGCAATAATTGTAAAACTGTTACCACAACCAAATACTTTTAGTGCACGCAAAATAAACAATAATAAATAAATAAATTTTTATAAATCATCATTTATGTTTACAAACATATGACACATTGTAACTGTTTTCAGTTTCACATAGTACATTTTGATATTAAGTAAAATTGACTTTGTAAATTGTTATAACCAAAACAAAGTAAAATAAAAACTTTAGCTAAAAACCACATAAATACAAATAATAACAAGTCTTTAGTCCTGAAACTGTATACATATATATATATATATAAATATAAAACAAGGAATTATATATTATTGCTAGAAGGATGTACAAAACAGCATAAGGCTGTTAAGGCGAACAAAACAAATGCGACGAATAACATAAATTTAAAAACCATTTATAAATATAATTTTAGGTGCCAATAACAATACAATCGAGGGATAAAAGGAAAATCATTTATATGTTATGACAATTCCCTGTCTTTTTTATATATAAAAAATAATAATAAAAACTATTAAATTTATTTTTATTTTATACACAAAATGCATCATCTCCCTTTTCTCGTCCTTTTTTATACCGTTTTTTTTTTATTTTAGCTTTTAAAACGATTTCGTTTTGTTTTTTCTTTTTACAATGTTTGTCTGCAAAATTAACACAAAAAACCAAAATTACAAACGTGTAGCAAAATTAACAAAAAAGGACCAACAGCAGGCGATAAATTAAAAAATTTAATAATAATACTCTTAAATACCTCAAATTTGTGTCTAATTTTGTCGAAGAGATCGATTGGCTTCTATTGATTAGGACTGTTTAGTTTAATTTCTCGTATCCACAGAAAGAAAAAAAAACATAAAAGAGAAAATAGCAACAAATAACTAAACTGTAAATATGATGCGTGTGTGTGGTTATCCCGTGGTTTTTACGTTTTTGTTTGGTCCTGTTTTGACTTTTTTTTTTCTTTTCTTTTCTTTTCTTTTCTTTTCTTTTCTTTTTTTTTTTGGCACAATAAAAACAGAAATCAAAGGAATCCTTTATACAATTGTTAAATAATTTTCCATCTATTTTCAAGATAAACGTTTAATTTTTGTTATTTTCAAAAAAAAAAAATCTTGGGCGTCCATGGACGAAAAAAAAAATTATAACGAACATATGAAGCACAAGACAAAAGCATAATAATAATAAAAAAAAGAAACTTTATTTTCCATCAAAATAGTTATAAATATTTACTAAAGTTGGTTAGTTTTATGGTTGCGTTTCAAATTCATTGTCCTTTCATTTTGTCTTGAAAGACAATTGTTGATGTCACAAAAAAAAAAAACCGAAGAAGCACAAAATGCTTTAAAATCGTAAAAACATTACTTTACTTGATTTACAATGAATGTAACACCTGGGCGGTCGTTTATTTAGCTTAAACTGTAGTTAAATGTCAAATTTATATTCTTCTTCTATACTTTATGATTAATAGAAGAAGAATAAATAAATCAAACAAAAAATTTATTGATTTTTTATTTAATTTTTATTCTAATAATAATAATTTCTTTAGGGTACTTTTACAAAAATTGCACTTTGACAATATTCCGAATTCAAGATTGTATAGACAAGAAGCAATAATAAAAAAAGCTAAATTCACACGACAAAATTACCTTAGATTACAAAATAAACAAAAAAAAAAAAAGAAATAATAAATTTATTTTTATTATTTACCTGAGTGTAAACAGTTTTGATTTATATTTTTTATGTATAAATTTTTTACAGCAAGCATTAAAGTAACAAAATTTATTCACCTTTTTTTAATTATGTGTTATTGTATGTTATAAATGGTTAATTATTGTTTACAATATTAAATATAAGTAAAAGTAGAAAATACAAGTGATCTTCATCAAAATATTTGGCTATGATCATGTAATAACTGTTTGTTTGTGTTTAGCAAAAAATTGAAAAAAAAAATATCTATTACACTAATTAAAGCAAAGCATTGCTTATTGGCACAGTTTTAATTTTTTTTTCTTTGGTTTACTTTCAATAGTAATGCACAAATGATCACTCTAACTACCTCACTATTTCTAATAAATGTTTATTTCTTAAATAAAAGATTATTAAAGTAACTAAAATAATACTTAAGTGAAAAATTTCAAAACATTTTCATAATAATCATAATAATAATCACCATCTAATAAGAAAATGATCCTACATTAAATATCTTAAAACAACTTCTAAGAATTAACAAGAAATTACCAAACTACTCATATAAGTATAATATAAGTTAAAACCACAGATAAAATAGTATTTTGTTTGTGGTTAAACAGACAGAGAGTAAGTAAGAATCACGCAACGAATAACATTAAAAAAAATGTTTTTTTTTTTATTTTAATTAAATAAAAATTAAAACTCGAAATAAAATTCTCTCAGTGAATTTAATTTAATTTTTTTTTTTTATTAGTTAATTTTTCTTATTTATTTATTTAGTTTTTTTTTTAACGAGCATAACTAATGTTATAAAATGTGACTTTTATTATCACAAATTTGTCTTTAATTTAGCAAAACAATATGACAGATTATTTATACATATAGTTGTAGTTTTTTATTATTATTTTTCTTTTTTTTTAAATTTTTCATGTTGGTTTTAGTTTTATTTTTTAGTGATTTATAAAGTTTAATAAAAATGAAACAACAAACAAATTTAACAATAAAAAAAAAAGAAAACGTTGATATAAAGAAAAAGATTTACGTTACGCATACACAATGTTGTGTCATAATAATAATAATAATCATAATAACCATTTTCGACTCCTCTCATACAATTTGTGTTGCTGCTTAAAAGAAAAAATAATACAAAATGCCAAGATTAAATTAATGACAATATTATAGCATTTAGATCTTGTTATACACAATAAAATACATAAAAAAAAAATAAAATAAAATTATTTATTTATTTATTAAAAAATGACCAAGCAAAAGAATATTTTGCTGAATTTTTATTGTGCGAAATTGAAAGGAAGTACATAATTCGCTTTGATCATATATTTGTGAATTTATTTTAATTAAAAGTATTTTTTTTTATCTAGAATTTAACTTAACTCTTAATTAAATAAAAAGAAAACGAGAAAGGGATTGATAGCAATTATATAATAAATAGTTTTTTTTTGTTTGATTAAACATATTTAGACATAATTGTTTAACTTCACGAAATAACTGTAATCTAGTGTTAGGGTAGCCCACAGACTACCTCAAGTTTCCCTAAATTGATGTAAGCTTTTTTGATTTATGTTTGATTTACTAAAACGATGATGCCAGCATGTTATATTATTAACAACTTTATTTGAAAAAAAACTACAAAATCTGCGTATTTAAAATCTAAATAATATTTTTAAAATAAAAATCAAAAATTTATCTGTGCAAATTAAAATCCTCTACTTATACTTATCATTCATTTAAATTAACTTATATATCCATTGTGTGCTTAATCATTATTTGTTTATATAAAAATAAATACCAAAAAAAAAAAACACTTTAGATAAATGTTCAAGCAAAAATTAGTAAAAACTTAACTAAAACAAGACAAGAGAGAAAGCAAAATATATATTAAAAACAAAAAATGATAACAAAACAATTTAATAAGGATTTAAGTTAACAAAACTTTATTTAACTATTTAAATAGATGAAAAAGTTTTATTATTTGTTTTAAAATGAGGTTTTAACTTTATTTTCCGTTTTTTTTTTTGCTTTATTTCGGTGCAATTCATGCTGCTGCATAACATAAAATTGTAATCTCTTATTTAATATAACATTTTCTCCTTTTTATTTAACTTAATTTTTAATTTTAATTTTTCTATAATCCTTTTGATGATTTAATTATTATTAATATTATTTTTTATTATCATTTTATATATATACGGATGAAAAAATTGCACCAAAAAAAAAAGGTGAAAAGAATCAAAATGCATATAAATATACTTAGATTTATTTTTATTGTAAAATAAAAGTCAAGATCTTTGTGGTAGTAAAGAAAATAAACTAAATAACTAAAATGAAAGAATTGAAAACAAACAAGCAAAAATATTAATAAATAAATGTGAAAATAAATAACCAGCAGCTAGTAAAGCATATAAAATAAGCAGATGTATGGCATGGATTATTCATAACTCAAAAAAAAAATTATTATATAAAAACCAAAAAAGTAAAAAGATTCATATAAACGCGAATATACAATAAGATTTATACATTAAAATTTCGTTTTTAATTCAAAGGCGAGAAAGCAGCAGAAAAATAATATATATATTTTTGCATAAATAATTATAAAATAATAAAAAAAAGAATGAAATAATCACGCGACTTTGACTTTTGCATTTCTGCGATATTGAAGTTAAAAATATAATCTTTTCTCATTTGAACATTTAATAATATTTTTCCTTAATTATAATTTTTCTTTTTTTTTTTTTTTTGATAATTTATTTATAAAGATCACAAAAACAAAAACCAAAAAAAAATAATAAATAAATAAATAAAATTATTAATAAGAGTAAAAGGCGGCAAATGTTAAAATAAACAACACAGAAAATTTATAAATGATCCGCAAGTTTTTCTCGCGTCTTTGAACATATAAAATGTTTTTTATATTTTTTTGTGTTTTGAATTACTTAACTCCATACAAAATAGTTTGCGTTATAAATAATAATAAAAAAAAACGGCTAAAATAAATAAATGATAAAAAGAAAAATAATTATGTAATGAATATGCTGAGTGGCTTTTAAGTATGATTTTTTTTTTTATTTAATTTTTATTTTTCTATAATTTTATTGTGTGATCGCGCGCGACATCAACTTACTAAAGACGAATAATAAGAAAAAAGAAGTAAAAAGTAAAAACAAATTATACAAAAAAATATATATATAATAATTATTATAATAAAGAGAGAAAAAAAAAATTAAATATTATTATAATACAAATGTGGGATACTCGCACTGTAGATGTAATAAGTTATGCGTCGTTGGGCTAAGGTGCGATAAGTCACACGCATATTACACTAAACTAAATAATAATAATAATAAAAAAAATAACTTTAAGCACACCTTTTATTATTATTATTAATATTATGATTATATTTAATGGAATATTGTTTTAATTTTACGTCATTCCTTGGTAAATTGTTCTTAATTGTGCATTATTCGGTTTTTATATTTTTCGTTAAATTCATTAACATTTGTTTTAAATATATATAAAAAAAAAAAAGAATTTAAACTTAAAAAATCGCTTTTGTAACATTAATAAATAAATTAACAATTATATTTTCACCCAGACTATATGCGGCGCTATAGAATTTAATTTAATTTCATTTAATTTATTTCAATGTCATCTTTAACTAAATAAAATATAAATATAGAGACATATATATAAATATTTCTAGGGTGGCCTGGCCACCCACATGATTAAGCATTAAATCGATTTATATTCTATCCATAATATTATTTTAATTTATTTATTCTTTTATTATATTAAATGTGATGTTTTGTTTATGTTGTTGTTTTTTTTTTTTTTTTTATTTTCTGTTTTTATTGTTATTTGATTTTATTAACTTTTAATTAAATGATTTGTTGATAATATTAATGATTTGGGTTCTTTTTTTTTTTTTTGTATTTTGCTTGCTTTCCTTTTTATTTAATTAATTATTTTATTTACGATTTTGCTTTTATAGAAAAATATTTCTTTTAATTTTGGCGACAAATTGATGTGACAAATGAATTTATTAGGTGATGCAAGGAATTTATGGATTCAGTATTAATTTTTTTTTTCTGTCGATAAAATTACGCTGGTTTGTGATTTATTTGGTGAAATAAAAAAAAAAAACATTTTAACATTATGTAATAAAATTCATTCCATTTTGTTGATGAAGAATTCAAGAACGACTGAACTATTCGGCAAACATATTTTGCACATTATTATGTATTTATGACCAAAATAATGTCAAAAATTATTCACTTACATTTAATTAGTTAATCAATAAAAATTTAATTAATTAATTTTTGAAATGTCATTGTGTTTAATAATCATAAACACAACATTATGTACAAGTGAAGACGAAGAAGAAAAAACACTCCTTAAATTCTTTTTATTTTTACGAATAACAAATTACTTTTAATTTCAAATGATTTGTGTAATTTAATTTTCATATTATTAAACTTTTTTTGCTCTTTAATGTTTAAGATTTTCTGATATTTCTTAATATGAATAAAAAATATAATTTATTAAAAAATATATATATTTGAACCTTTGATGTTTCTATGAATGGGAATGCCTGTGTTTTGCTTTTAATTAAGGCATAATAACAGTAACAAATATAAATTTATTAGTCTATATGGACATTGTGGTTAATTTGGGTTAAGCACCAAATGCTCAATATCACTTAAGTAATAAAATTTTACACTAGTTTATTATTTATTATAATTTAACTACTCTCTCCTTTTTTTTAAACTAAAACTAACTAAAAGCTGATAATAAACAGACGAGATTTATGAATTATTTAAGAAATTTCAATGAATAGTCATTGCTTGTAATCATCTGAATTTAATTTATACAAAATAAAAATAATTTTAAGATTATTAATAAGGGTGAAAAAAGGTATTTTATTAATAGGTTTAACAAACCATATATAATTTATGGAAACAAACAAACTGGGTACGCTCAATTGAAAACAAATTTATCATAATAATTCATTAACATTAAATAAAATAAATTAAAAATAATAAACAAAAAAACTGTTCGTGGTATTTATTTTTTTATTTAATTTAAATAATTTTTTTTTTTTTATAATGAATTATGATTAATTAAATTATTTTAAGCAATATTATGCCATAGATTGTCTTAAAGCATTTTAACAAAATTTCCATAAACAAACAATTTATATTATTATTAAGATCATAAATTAAATTAAAGATTCATTATTAATTATGTGCTGTATTTTTTTTATAAATTATTTTTGTGTTATTTGATTTTTATATATTGTAACCTTTTCTATATTTCATGGAACAGTAAAAAATCAGTACAAACAATAACATAAAATTACATTAATTATTAAACAAAGGCAGTATTAAAATAAAACAAAAATAGCATAAAAATCGACAATAGAATCAAGTCTACCATTAATAAAAGTAAACATAGATATACATAGTATAAATACATGTAATAATAAAACCAACATATTCATGTATAGTTTATGGTAAACATAAAATTACATATATAAATCGCGTTGTACAAACATAGACCTAGTTAAAAATCTTTTTGTTTGTTGTTGTTGTTGTTATATTATTGTTTCCGCATCTATTCCTTTTTCATAAACCAATATTTGCAACAGGCTGACTAATTTTCTGATAAAACCTATATATAACATAAAATAAAAAATATAACATGTAAAGGTTTTATTATTATATTTATATACAGAAATATTCCCTAGCTAGTAAATTTTTGGTTGCCTAACTAGAGAAAATAGAAACATTAGAGAGCTTTAATTTACATTTATATACCCCACATACACATAACAAAAAATAAAATCAATTTCATATCATCATAAATCAATTATAATTTTCAATGTTTATTTGTGTAGATTTTTTTCATTGCACTCCCTAACAAATAAATATATAATTTCTCATTAATTAATCTATGTTTAATTAATAATTAACAATTTACTATACTAGATAACATCGTACCATTTTTGATGCACACAAAACTAAACTATATACACCTAGTTATTGCAGATTTTATTTAAATTTTACTGTTTATTCATTTATATAACCAAAATAGTTAATAGTAAAAATTGTTTAAAATAAAAATAACTATTTAAAAAAATAAACAACATTAAAATCCCCTCAAGTTTATTCATTTAAAAATAAAAATAATAAGGAAAAACAGATCATAATTATTATGCAATAATAAACCAACAATTTTATTTTCACAAACTGTTGAAAAATTAACACAACATTACTCATTGATAGTAACAAACAAAAATAAATCGTTATTATTATTACAGCTTTATATACTGTTTTTTGTTATTTTATTCAAATTAATATTTAAAAATGTATAAAAATCATAACAATAACAGAAAAATTGATGATTATGATGATGATGTTTTTCTCTCGATTTTATTAATGTTTAATTTTATTTTAAAAATGCAAAATAGAAAAAAAGTTTTTTTTTATAATGTTCTGCATACAAAATTTGTATTTGTTGAATTTTTTTATGCTTTTTTTTATTTGTGTCCTATAACACGAATGCACGCGAGTGAGGAATGATGCTTTATTTTCTATTAATTTTGGTTGTTAAAATCATAATAATAATTTAACATATTTTTATTTATTTATCAAATAGATTTTACAACCAAATACATAATTATATTTTGTTGATGATTGTATTGAATTGTAAAATTGATGTTTAAAAAATAATAAAAATAATAAAAATAAGGAAAAAGTAAAAACAATTTTTTGTTATTTATTCAAAAGTCATAATAAAATTAACATAAAAAAAAAAGTTAGCAATAAAAACCACCCAACAAACTAACGTTAAAGTACTTTTTTTCTGTATTTTTCTTTCCTTTTGCTTTTTAGTAGTTAATTTTTCTCTATTATATAAGAATTATAAAATTCACTTTAGTTTTGTAATAAAATTTTATTTAATAATAAAAAGAAAATCAATTAAAATTGCATATAAAAGTTATTTTTTTTTTTAATATTGTTGCTTAGTATCGGTAGGTTGTGGTGGTTGCGTTGTTAATGATTTTCTTGTTTATACTATTGTTAATTTATTTGTGCAATGGGAAAATAGTAAAGGCATCAATGTAGTAAATAAGCAATTTGGTATTTTTATTTATTTTTATTTTGAAATTCATTGTTTTAATTATTTATTGTTTTTGTGAAAATGTAAAACAAAGAAAAACTAAATTTTAAGTTTATAACATTGATTACTATTGTTTTTATATATTTACTGATGATTGAAGTGTTTCATTTATTATTTTTGATTTATAAATTATGTAGCAATATAACTTATTTATAATTGGATTTTTTATTATATACTATATAATACATAAATAAATTATATTTTATGATTTATTTATTTTAAAATATTGATTATGGTTTGTGCTTAAGATGTTATACATTTGTCATAAACAAAAAATGTAACATGCTAAATATGCACTGCATACAGTAGTTTTACAAGAATAATTTCTCATTTATACATCATTTTCTACTTAATTTAAATCAAATTTACATAATTACCTTTATTGTTTGACAAAATAATCTATAGTTTTTTCTCTGTATGCTTCACTTTTGATGTGGGTTTAATATCTAACATTCAAAATCATTTTATGTTCTGTTTATTTGATATTCTATGTGATTTAATAATTTATGTTTTACTCTAAAATACTTGTATGCAATCTGATTTAAATAAATTACGTATATTTACTTCCTGTTTATTTATAAAGAATATTTAATAAATTGTAATTACATATGTTCTTAGTACTGACTTTTAAGTATAATTTTCTCAATTTATTGTTATGATTATTATTATTGTTACTGTTGAAAAGGTGTTAAAATTATATCTTTATGTGTTCTTGTTTCTCATTTTGTTATAAAATTTAAAAGAAAAATAAATAATAAAAAATTATAATACAAATAAACGTTTATAGTTAATGATTCGTGAAGCACACACCAAAAAAAAAATTTGTTTTTTATTATTTAAAGTCAAGTTAACCAGAAAAATAAAATAAAGTAAAGTAAAGTAAAGTAAAAAAGTGAAAGAGTGTAAATTGATATTTTATAAGGACTAGGTCATATTACACGTTGAATTGATGGCTCGTGACAGAGTGTCTTATGGTCCATTTATTTAAAAACAAAATGAAACAATAGCAGCATCAGGATAGCGCAGCACATATTTTTCAACCTTTAACGTAAAAAAGACCTCCAAAGACGTAATAAAAACAATTTTTTTTTTCTCTTTCATTTTTTAACTTGTTAATAATTTTACTAAATTATTTTTCTTGTACCTAGTTGTAACATTGAACAGCGTCCACCAAGTAAAAATTAAAAAAAAAAATAAAACATTGAAATATACAAAACACTTTGAATATTAAAATTTACATAATATTTCTAAAGAATAAATTTATTAATTTATATTTTTTACTTTAATTTTAATTTCTTTGCACATTATTGTGTTAAATGAGTTTTTTTTTTTTTTCTTAATATTTTCTTGAATTCGAATTAGTATAGAAATGTAATTAATGACAATTATGGTCTACTCCTTATATTCTCGCATTTTTTTCTAATATAAAGATTCAAAAATAATAATAAAATAACAACATTTATCCATCATCAGTATGGTTGTTTTAATAATAATAAAAGAATAGAAAAAATTATTTTCATAAGACAAAGCAAATTTAAAGAATGAATTATTCATCAACTTGGTGTTTTTTTTCATTTTTTCTCGTTTTTTGTGTATCTCAATTTTAGCTCTTAAACACTCAACAAACTTTTTCTGTTTTTTTTTTTACATATACATTTCTTTTCCTTTAACTTATTATAAATGTATCAACGATTTAACAGTTTTAAGTTAAATAATATTTTCTTAATTTTATTATTTATTAACATGTAAACATTAAAAATGATGTGCTTAAGAAAATAATATGTATAAATAAACAATAAGAACAAAGTTGTTGAACCAAAGATTACTATTAGAAAAATTAACAGAAATAAATAAAAATAAATTAAAATAGCTTAAAGGAAACAATTTTTTTGATTTTTATTTTAAAAAAGTTAATTATATATTTTTTATGTTAACAAAAATTACGTTTAAACGAAATTAATTAAAAGTTTGTTAAGGAAAATATAAAAAAAATACTTAAAACTCTAAATAACACAAAAAACAATTCCTATCAGACGCGTGTAGATGTTAAATACTTGAAAAATTTATTAATTACATTTCTGTTGACAAATTTATAATTGTGAAATTTTCTTTTGGTTTTTAAAAGCTTTCATCAATTGTAGAGTTTTTATTTTTTTTATTTATTAATATTAAGGCTTGGTTTTAATTTAATATCATACTGAATTTATTTTTTATTTATAATAAATTTTACTTTCAAATTTATTACTTTGAATAATTTACAATTATTTTATTTTGATCTTATCGTGTCACCTCTTTTGGTTTTATTTATTTTTATTCGTTGGTAAAATATAATTGTTAATGATACAGTTGAGTTGTGCTGTATTTAATCAATATCTAATAATAACTAAGTTAGGGTGAAATTTTTACATTATTATTATTATTTTTAATGAGTACTTATCTACTATATAAGCTGAATGCATTTTATATTTTTAATTTGATTAATCGATAACAATTGATTGGTTATTTATATTAAAAAATAAAAATATATTGTCCTGAAATATTTTATTTTCTTTATTTATTTTATGACAATTTTTAACTGTCTAGACTTTAGACTTTTAAAATTAATTATACCCACATTAACGTTTTTAACAACATATTTATTAAAAACATTCAGAGTCTTTTTTTTAATGTGACTATGATCCTCGTGTCTATTTGTAAATACTAGAATTTCCCAAACAAAAATCAATCTTTTTAAGTAGTTGCATCTATATTAAACTAGCATCGTATCATTTCAACTGTATAATCTTTTCTTTAATGATATTTCTTAAGACATTTAATTTTAATTTGGTAATTTTTAATCCATAAAAAAAAACATCAAAATATTTCAGGACGATTAGAAAAATGTTTTAATAGCACAACATAAATTCATTATGACTTACTGTATCGAAATTAAAATAGTAATAAATATTTTTCGCAATCAAACATAAATCATTGTCATACAGTAAGGAAAATTAAAAGAAAAAAAAAGATAATTAAAAATTTTCTTTCATTAAAAAAGCCACACAAATAGTTGGTATTTTTTTTTTTTAAATTACTTAATTGAGATGACGAAAAAAATTGTGTACAAACGATGACAAAATAAACGATCACTTAATTTACTTTACAAAAAAAAAAAATTATTAAAACAAATTGCATCTAGTTAAGTAATCACTAAACTGGAAATTATTTAAATTTACTTTTTTTGTTGTTATTGTCGTTATTCGTTATTTATTTATTTTTTTTTAACACACGTTTTCGTTTAAATAATGAGACACAGTCGTCGTCCGTTTTTATTTTACTTAAATTATATTAAATTGTGTACAGTAGTTAGGCAAACTTTACTTAACTAAATATTATATATAATAAGATACAAAAAATATGTGTTCTCATGTATGTAATAATGTAAAATGCAGATGTCTTACTTAATATATAGAAAAAAATAAAACACAACACGCCCTATTCCGATATACAATATATAAATTGTTACAAATGATCATCAATTTGTTGATTAATTTTCACAATTCTAACGAACAACATAATTATTTTTAATTTATTTCTATTATTTTTATCTAATAAACAATTTGTCTTCTTTAATATCAATCTAAATTTAATTGAGAAAATACAGTGAATGTAATAAATTGTGTTTATGCATTTTCTAAATAAGAAAAAATTTAAAAAAAAACTCCTATACAAATTGCATTAAACGACCAATCAACAATAATTTCTTATAATAATAATATTTCTTATTAACCATTAATTACATTTTAAATTATATTTTAATGATATAATAAATTATTAAGTATATTACATTGATTATAATAAGAATATATGTTTAATTTAAAACTTAAGAAAATTTAATTTATAAAACATTTGCGCAAGTATAATTTAATTATGTGTGCATAAATTACAATTTCACAGTATTTTATGTTATTTTTTGTTTATAATAAAATTTAAAAAGAAAATAAACAAGCACACGTCCTAATAAATTTATCGTCCTTATACTACAAAGGTTAAGGTAATTAATAAAAAAATAATAAAACTGTTATTAGTTTCTTAAACACACATGACATTAGGTAACAAAAGGGTAATCTTTCTTCTTTTTTTTCATATAATTTGATGGTTGATTGATTATACAGTATTTTTTTCTTCCTACATTATAATCCTTTTTATTTTTTTTTTTTTTACATTAAACTGTCTATACGAACTGAAACAAGACATCATTATAATTAATGTCATAATTTTCATTGAATTCCTTCTAATTTTTTTGTTTATTCTATTATATAAAAAAATCTGTCACTTCTAAATACAAAACATTCAAAAGGGAAATTACTTTCCATTTCTTTTATGTTATTATTTATTTTAAATAAAATATAGAAGAAAAAAAAATGAAAACATATTTAACTCATTCGGTTTTGTTTATAAAATTTATCGATTGTTTATGTTAATGGATATTAATTAGTTTATAGCTATTAAAATTTATTACCCTTTATTATGTAGATTTTACATTACAAATTTAGTTTTATTTTTATTTGGTAGAGAATGTAGTAGTATTAATAGTTTAGTATTCATTCCCAAATGATGTAATTCATATAAACATTGAGGTTTTTCGTTATTTAATTGATTCTTTTATTTTATTATTTTATTTTCCGTTTAATATAAAATGAATTTAGAGAATTTTTAGACGATTTGCTAATATATTAAGGTTTTAACTTTATTAAATAAATATATATAATAAAAATTATGTCTGAATTTTGAAGAATTTATCAATAATTTGTGTTACTTAAAGATATTTATTTTGTGCTAAAAAGATTCTTTTTTTTTTTGTGTATAAAATAAGGTCAATATTACTCTAAGGAATTATATATATATTTGCTAAATGTTTCTTAATAAACATACTTTAAATGCCTTTTATTAATTTAATTACTAGGAAAACCACTTATAATTTATTTATATATATATAATCGAGTAATGACGGTACTAAAGAGAATGTTTAATGTTTATTTACTTACTAGCTGGTATTGCCCGGCTTTGCACGGCGGTAAAATAAAGTTGTGAATATAATGAAACCCCGTTTATGCTAATTTTTAAAGTCCCGACAATATTTAGTTTTTATATTTATTTAAAACCTCCGATTTGCCTTTTCCCATTAAAAATAAACATAAAGTAATAAATTCCATAGCCTGTTGATGTATTGTTAATGCAATTCAAAATTCTATTTCAGGGATGAAAATAAAGTTTTTATCAGAGAGCCTATATTTTGTTTTACGTATATGTTCACTTTCTAAAGAGCCTATTTTTAAAAAATCAAAGCATTTATAACAATTAATAGAAGATTATTTTTCTCTAGTTTTTACGTGCATGCGTACCTGAACCAAACAAAAACTACCTATTGTAAAATTCAGCTGCATTTCTCTTTACAGTTTAAAAAACAATTAAAAATAATTAGCAACAAAACAAATTTTGTTTTTGTTTTGTAGTTTCTGCAGGTATATCGGTAGCCCGCAATAAAATTTTGTTAAACATCTCAAATCGGAAAAAACGCCGTCGTTTTGTTGTCTAAAATCAAAATTAATTTACCAGTATAACGATTTCTTTTAAATATCTAGAGTAATTAAAAAAGGTATAAAAAAATTAATAATTTAATTTTTACGGTTTCATTGTTTAAGCAAATTGAACTTGCCGTAATAATTTTTAAATAACCTTTTAAAACATAACATAAATATTTTCAGGACAATAACATTTTCTTGTATTTATAATTTGACAAATATTTCAAATAATTTGAATGATTGATCCTCCTTTTTTTAAATTATTTATTTAATTTGCAAAATACAATTAAGGATTTATATGATTCAAAAGCATATTTAACATTTTTAACAGTTGTATTTTAAATTTTTAACAGTTGTATTTTAAATTAAGCGCTTTTATTTTTCTAGTAAACAAATCTTTGCTAAACAATTCATATACTCAATCCATTTTAATTTTTTAATAGTACTTTTTCAAAAAAGAAAAAAGAGGGAGTGAGTTGTCATTATTATTTACATATAATCTAGTTTAGTTTCTTCCCACTCTACCTAAAAAGTATCAATTTTTTCCCTTATGCAAATAGTGCCAACATAATAATACACATATAGTTTTTTTCGCAGTTCAATTCATTTTAAAAAATTGTTACTTAGTTAAAACGTTAGTATTTATTTAATAATTTAGTTTTGTTAGTGGTGAAAAGAATAGTGTTGTTAGTTTCAAAAAATTATTTTTATTATTTTTTTGTTAAAATTGTTTTATTAAATAGAAATTGTAACTAATTTTAAAAGTGTAATTATTAAATAATATTCATTCATATGAATCATTGAAACAAAGAGAATTTCTAGTGATAGGTATGTATGTATATGTGTTATTGTATTTTTGTTAAAAAACGTAATAAATTTTTAATTTTAGGATCTGCTATAATAAAATGGCGTTACATAAAAGGTATTTCAATAGTACATTTTCAAAATAGAAAAGGAGAATAGAGAATAGAGAGTGAGTTGGAATTATTATAATATAGTTTAGTTTCTTCTCCCTCTACCTAAATAGTGTCAATTTTTTCCGCTTCTACAAAAATTTTTCCACCTCTACAAAATGTTACAGAAACACACGAAAAAATCGGACTTTACTTTATATATTAGATAACAAAAACGTTGAATCGTATTGACAAAATGTTAGGCAAAAATTATTATACAAGAAAAAATACAGCTGTTTTCTCATTAACAATAAATTATCAACAAGAAATTAGTATTTGTAGTCTAAAAATTACTCAGAAAATCATAGTATCACATCAGTATTAAAATAGCAAAACAGAACAATGAAAATTTTCTACTAAAATACGATTTTTCATTAGAATTAAGAACTTTATAAAAGAGATTTAAATAAATATTTAAACCAAAATATATATATATAAACAAATTAAAACAAATTAAAATGTGCTTTAATATTTAATAACAATATTAAAATAATTAACACAGAATCTTAAATAAAAAGAAAACTGGATTTAAAGAGAAAAGCAAGAAAAAAAAAATCTTATACTAAATCATTAAATAATTAAAAATACAAACCAAATAAAAATAATAATAATTGAATAAACTTATCTGACTTAGCATCATATGTGACTAATTTAAAATTTATCTTCAAGTTATTAAAAGATCTAACCATGAATTAAAATCATAAAATGTCTAATTATTAAAAAATAAATAAAAATAAAAAATTAAATGAGAAAACATGATGAAGTTATTAGTTGTGGTTTAATATTTAATTTAAAGCATGACATTTATATAATTAAAAAATAAATAAATAAGAATTTGTTAAAAAAAAACCGAAAGAAAGTTATAAGCATCCCCCTTTACTTATGGATAATATGTTAAATGAAGACAAACACGACAGCCATATGTTACTTTTTTTCTTGTTGTTTTTATTTGTTTTTCTTTAATAATCCATTTTTTTTTTGCATGTTTAAAATTTATTTAATTTTTTTTCATCTTAAAACACACACAAAACATGATGAGCAATAAGTAAGACATTCATATAGAAATAGATAGATAAAAGTAACATTAATTTATGTGAATATTTGTGTTCCCCCCCATGTCATATAAAAATGAAAAACAAATTATTCGGGTGGCACCAACAGATTTTTCATGTTTTTTTTTTTTTTTACATTTTAGTTTCGTATGAGTTTTGATCTTAAACACCAAGAAATGTAGAAGAAATAGAATAAGAAAAATGACAAAAAAAATCATTTAACAGCCTCGTGAAAGTAAGTAAAATATAAATAAAAATATTAAGCCAGACAACAACATAAATGACGACAATTGAGCCACACTGTGACAGAGTAACACTAAATGTATATTACGCGACTAAATATACTATTAGGGATTTTATTTTATTTAATATATTTTTTTTTTTTGGTTATTAATAAAAATAAGAAATAGTAATTATTTTTCGTTGTGCTTGCATATTATTGTATAATAAAAGAAATGTTAGTGGTAATGGTGGTAAAATATTCGTTATATCAACACAAAATTCAGTGGCACTGTCGGGATTTTATTCTAAAAATAAATAAATAAATAAATGGTTTTTCCTTGAGAGTATTTTATTGGTGCCATTTGTTATTTTTAAAGTGATTTCTTTACTTCTATTTCGTATTAAAATTAATCTTTATTAATGGTAACCAAGACGATAGTGGTGATATGCCCCATTGATATTAATTTGATGTATACCAAATTGGTATTTTAAATTTTTTGTATTTATTTATTTATCTATTTATTTTTTTATATTCTTTTAAATAAACTAATTATTGTTAGGTATTTGATTGTTATTATTATTATTGCTATTACACTGATTGAGACTGTGTATCCAAGTATTAAATTACCAAAATTACGTTTCTGTTTATTTTATTATTTTTCTTTCGTTGTTTTTCATTGAATCAAATTTATTTATTTTCTAATTTAAATCACTAAAACAATGTTTATCGTTTATTTTTGGGTGAGACTAGATTAAAAGATTTTTATTTTTTTTTTTTTTTTGCTTGTCGTTAAAGCAAAATTCATTTTCTTTAGTAAAATATATTTAAATGTAAATGTATTTTGTATTTTTCCTATAATTATATTTAATCCCTATATGCATGATAATTATTTAAATATATAAAAGTCTTAAACGATTGTTAAATATCACTTGTAATAAATAAATAGATTATATTGATTCTATTATCTATCATAAAATTATTTTAATGGTTAACCGCATTTTAATTATTTTGATTTATTTATTGTATTTATATTATAATAATAATAATAATATTAATAAGTACAGTAATAATTCAATAGTTTTCAACAAGATAAATTGTATATTTTTGTACCAATAATAATCATATTTTTGCCACATGGAGTCGGGTGGTAAAAATGTTTTATAAAAATAATAATAGCAGCAACAGTAACAAAATCTGAAAAACAATTTCAATATTTGTATTATTTTTTTTATTAATAAACACTTTTTATAAAAGAGAAAAACAGACAGATATTAAAACGCCACAAAATAATAATAAAATAAGTTAAGTTAAGTAAATTCTATTTAGACCGCACAAGCGATGCTAATAAATCACCAAAAAAAAAAAATAAATTTAAAATACTGAAAATTCTATTTAGTGTTTTGTGTCTACTTAGAAACATTTTCCGTTTTTTTTATTTTTTTAAAGTTTCTTCATATATAATTTTAATCACATCTCGTTATTCTTTTAACTCTTCTTAATTTATTTTCTTAAATTATATTAAAGCGCGCACACAAATATATGTAGGTCTCTCTGAACTAAAGTAATTTACTTTGAAAAAAATAAAGCAGCACACTTTAGCCCGTTGGTCGTTTATTTGTTTCATTATTAATTTTATTTTTTTATTATTATTATTTTAATTTTCAAAAAGTTTTAAATCATTCTTTTAAAAAGAATAAAGACAACACGAAAATACTCTTAAAAGTCTCCTCTTGTTATAGTTTTTCCAACAACTAAAGTAATTAATTAGACAAAATAAAACAAATTAATGTTATTAATCCATAAAAATATGATTCTTGTTAGTGTGAAATGCATAAAACTCTGGAAACAATTTGCTTATGGTTTTTTTTTATCATCATAACTATGTTTTATGACATATATGTATATATTTCTATATTTGCATTTAAATCATAATTCAATATGATTAATAATGACAACAAAGTGGTTTTAATTAAAGTTGACTTTAAATGTGACTCAAAAAATATATATATACAGAAATGAGATCAATCAATGGTAGAAGAATTATTTAGACATGTTAAACCAAAAAAAAAAAAAAACCATTAAACTGAAAACATTGCGTTTGATGTTTGGTATTAGTTGAAGCAAAAAAATAAAAAAAAAAGTCGGAAATCATAAACCAAAAATTGTGTACTTTAAATTTATTTTATTGTTTTTGATGCGTTGACGAAATCTGTGGGAGGTAAATGCATTTAACAAACAAACATACAATATTTTTTTCTTTTGTCTTATTTTCACTGACAATAATAATCATTTTTCTTTATTTTTATTCTGCTCCACTGTAATTCCTTCAATTTTATTTTTTTTTCCGGAATTTATTCATATATATAACAAAACACCACGTGAGATTTGTAATGAATTTTCTTGTTTATTATTTATTTTCTATTTTCACTTTAATTTATTTTAATAGAAAAATATGAGTTTCAATTGAATTTTTTAACAATTTTCATTTATTATGATAAAAAAAAAAAAATGACAAAATAATTTGTAACAAAGTGTTGTTTGCAGATTGAGACCCACCTTACTCTTTTGTATATACATATATAAATCATGCAGGGGACGACATTAGCACGTGATTCTGTTAAGCTAAATAATAAAATAAAAGTGATAATACAGTGTGGTTCGGGGTAGATAAATGACATTTTACATATAGAGAATGTGTTAATACTAGAGACTCAACTCAGCTCGACTGGACTGAACATTGGCGAACAATCAAAATGTTGTATGTTCTCGCGTATTGTTTGTGTTATATATATATAACAGACGGACAGACTCGTCACATATGCAGATGACGGAACGATTTGTTCGCACGATGACCACCTGCCATCATTGAATGGTTTTACACGTTACACACAAACACACCATTCATACTACATGCAAAATAATTTTTTTTTTTTGTTACATAAAAAAAGAAGAAAAATCTTCTTTCTCCAACACCAAAATTAACATCTTCACAATCCAATTTGTAAAGGACACGCAGCAGTGACGAATGACAGGATATTTGTATTCATCTACTGTTTTCTATGTTGTTAAAAAAATCGAAAAAATAATGGAATCAAATCTCACGATAGGGATTTTGGTTTTTTTTTTTTTCATTTATGTATTCGAACCCAAGTTCATAGTCCATGAAATATCCCTTCCGATATTTTTTTTTCTATTTTTCATTATTTAACAAATTTATTCGCATATTTCTTCTTCTTTTTTTAAATGACATTTTCTATGCAGATTTTTAATCATTAATTAAATCTTTAAGACGTTAACTTTAATTTTATTTTATTTTCCTGTTAAATCCTTTTTCATGAACTTATCATAAAACAATTAATCACTTTTTGTTTTCTAAGTTTTAATAATAATAATAAAAATAAATTCTCTCGTTGCACTTATGCTGTCGTTAATTTGCTGATTACATTTCAATTTAAATTGTTTAATCAAGCATAAAATTGTGTAGCAATTTAATAAAGATGACAATGTTGATGATATTATGAAAATCTATTAAGACACAAACTATATAGAATTTTATGTGTGTATTCTCTCCAATCATTATCACATTATTTCATTGTTTTTTCTAAAAAAAAATTTGTTTAATGCAATTTCCCATCATAAAAAATGTTCAATCAATTTCTCTGCGCATTATTACATCGTTTATATTCTTAAACGATTTATGAAATTTTAATTAATGTCTTGTAAGCATAAATATTCCTACTTGATAAATAATAATCCAGGGTTATTTAATTTTATGTTTAAATGGATAATACAAATAAAAAAAAAATACTCATTAAATTTTTTTAATAAAGTTAATTAACTTCTATTATTTATTAGCAATATTTTAACTAAATTATTATTCTCTATTATTAATTTAATCCATTTATTAAGGCAGCAGGTTGTCAAGACCTGCAATAACAAAGATAAAAGAAAAAAAAACTTTGTTGCTATTGCTATAAATTTTCAATTTTATATCAAATAGTTTGCTCTACTAATTTCGTTTTTGCATTTTTTGTTTTTTAAAGAAAAATCGATTAATTGATTTTTTTTTTTTAATTTTTTTGTGCAATTTTATTTAAAGTTTTCTGAGTTTAAATTCAACATTTTTTGATGATAATATTTTTGTTATTCGCTGTTGAAAATCAATAAATTACTTTATGAAAATTATATCTATATAGTTTTCTCATTGTAAATTGTTGTTGATGGTTATGAATTTTCATTGCAATAGGTACGATTAGAGTCTGCTTGATGGTTTAAAAAAAAAAAAATTGCCAAAAATATGTGCTTAATTTTATTCTAAATAATAGAAGCCTGAATAACATACTTGTAGCTTTTTATTCAAAAAAGTAAAAAATGATTTTTAATTATAAATTTATTAAGCTTTTATCGGTACTTGAAACACTTTTTCCTAGTATCGATTTCATTTCAGAGCAAGTATTTTTTCGATTGAAACTATAGGCTTAGCTGTAATAAAACTAAATATAAAGGAAACAGTGTTAAAATAAACATAAAAATGAACAAAGCAAGCAATTACACATATAATGATTATAATTTTTTATTATAAAATTTAGAAACAACAAAAAACTAATTAAATAATTAATTAAATTCATAAAATGAAAATAAAAGAGAAATTTTGTTTTTAATAATTATTTTTTTAAATGCATCCAATATACATATATGAATTACATATACAAAATTCCATTAAATAAATAAATTTATAAACAATAAAAAATCCACAGAATATAATTATTATAATTTTTATTATTAATAATAATAATTTTAATTAAAAATTAAATTATATTAAATTTTGTTTTTGCTGTTTTTTATTGTAAATATATTTTTGGTTGAAAATAAAAAAAAAAAACCAAAAAACGAAACATGAAAATCAATAAAAGTAAAAAAAGAAAAACCATAAAAATTAAATAACAATAAAATTAAATCATAATAATAAAAATAACAAAATGTTTTAATAATTTATGATTAATTAATTACCCAAAAATATTGGTTCATTTATATTATTTTTTATTAGAGAAAAATTTACTAAAAATAAAATAAAAAATACATAAATAAGAAAGAAAAAAAAAAAAAAAACTTTAATTGATTCAATTAAAAATAATCAATTAGCTAAATTAAATATTAATTAAAGTAAAGTAAAGTAAAAAAAAGCAATATTGGATAAACAACGAAAGATAACAAGTTAAATAAAATGTAAGGATGAATGAAAAATCACTGATAAAACTTTAAAGTGGATGTTTTGATGTTAACCAAACTAACGTTTTATTTTGTTTATAAAGCAACAAACAAAATTAAACATACAGCAAATGTAGTGGGTTTTTATGCGGTAAATATTACCGAGTGCTGCTATAGTTGCAAACGCAGACAAGGCGGGTATTAGCTCTATCATTAATCTTAATTTTTACTTTGTTTATTATTTTTTATTTTTATTCGTTAGATTGTTTAATAATTTCGTTAAAATTTTGTTGTTTGTATTTTTTTTTCTTCTCATTTTTAATTTAAAGTTAAAAATTCATATTATATAATCTGCTGGTCAAAATATTTTAACTTCTTAATTAGAAAAATGCCAATCGTTTTATTATTATTATTTTTATTATTACTAAATAATATTTTTCTTATTTATTTATGTTTATGCCCTCGTTTATTTGTTTTTCCTGTTTTAATGCCATAAATATTCCCTCATTTAATATTTCTTGCTATTAGATTACGTTTATAATTTGTTGGCAGTTTAATATATATTGTGTTGGTCAAAAATAACTAAATTTTGCCTTTACTTCACGATTTTAATCATAAATTAACTTAAGCAAAGAAAATAACAAACTAAAATTATATAACGTAGAAAGAATGCGGGTTAATTGATTTAACTGAAAAAATAAAATAAAAATTAAAACGCAATGCTAAGATTAGTGAAATTATAGTTGCTGTTAATTAAGTGCTTTCCAATGAACTTTTAAATGAACTCATGAGAACTAAAATAAGTGTCGTTACGGATTTCATTTTAAGTCAAGAGATTTACATAAATAATTAGAAATAATTGTTTGCTTTTTGGGGTTTCTTTCTACTTTTGCTTCTTTAATTTTATTTATATTGTTTGTCTTATAAACATTTTTGATAGTATTTTGTTAAATAAACAATTTTAAAAGATTTAATTTTTAGTAGTTCTTTGACTGTTTTTCACTTTACTTAATCCTTTTTTTTTTTTTTTGTATACAAAAATTCTATTTTATTTTATAAATTATATAGAAATAATATTTAAGTAATGCTAAGTAAGTAAATGAAATGCAGTCAGATATTTAAATATAAATTATCTTAGTTAATTTCAGTGATTAAAAAATTATTATTTATTTTATCTGTATGTTGTATTCTAATGTAAATTAAATTAAATTAAATTAAATAAAATAAGAAAAATATTTATATGCATCTTAAATAATCAAAAGTAAAAGTAAGAATTTATTTATTTCTTAATGCTTGTTTAAATTTTGGCAAACTATTAATCTTTATGGTAGAAAATTTATTATTTAAGGTATTAAATACCATGCATTTGATAATATAACGTGAAATTATTGTTACTAGTTAAGTGTTTTACTTTGAAAATAGTTTAAAAAAAAAAAGTTTAATACTTTTTAATAAACTAAATTCAATTAAAAGGGATAGAAATAATTTAATTTTAAAAATAATTTAATATTCACGTTTAGTTCGCTTGATTTAGGGTATAATCTTGTTTTTAAAACAAATTTTTGTTGGATGAAATTATTATCATTGGTAGAGGTTGTAGGACTTTTTTCGTCGTGTTTTTTCTTCTATATAAAAAATTACTCTAAATTCAGTAATTTTATTATTAAATCATAACTGGAAAACCACTATAATTGTATAATTTAATTTAAAGATAAAAAAAACCTTAATTTGTTTATAAAATTTATATTTTTTAATTTTCTGTTTATCAAAAAAACCAAAGAAATACTCAAAACGAAAAATAATAATAAAAATGGTAACAATTTTTATGACTAGCCCGTAGATGAAGAATTAAATTATTTCTGTTTTATTATAAGAAAAACAAGTAAATGGTCAAGTAATAAAAAAAACAACAAAACATTGAAAAGAAAACAAAAATTAAGCATTTAACACATCAGGAGAGAAAACAAAAATGCATGGTTGGTTGGGGGACTACAGAAAAATTTAATAATAAAACTATAAGTCAATTACCACAAAAATCCACACTTAATTTAATTTGTTTAGCTTTATTTCTATTTATTTTTTTAACGATTATTAATACTATTTAAATAATCATAAAATAATAAAATGTTAATAATAAAACACAAAGCTAATTAATTAATTTTAATATCTATTTAAAAGAACCAAAAAAACGAAAAAAAAAAATCTATAGATTTATTTTTCTTGATTAAATTAGTATAACAACCCGCACCTACCCTTTAATTTATTAAGAAATATATTTAATTGCTTTGCTTTTTTTTCCAGTATAAAGTAAGCAATTAAAATAGATAACTTTGTGGAAAAGAAGTAAAATGAAAAATAAATAATAAGAAACTTTAACGATGTTAAGTACAAGACATTTGCATTTATATATTTATTTTTTTTACTTTAAAATTTACATCCCTCATTATTTCTTTTATTGTTTTTCAAGTTTTTAAGATTTGTTAAGTATTTATTACAAAAAATTTAAATAAAATGCACACACTTAGAATAACACGTCTGTTATCTTTCGCCCTTCGTACATGAACTTGAAAAACTATAATTTTATTCACTTAAAAGGAATAACAGCTGTACCCCTGATGAAATATGTTTTTTTATATTTTCTTATAATATTCTGTTTTTAAATAGTAGATGAAAAAGCTACACATTGTTAAAAGAGAATTGACTTTATTATTATTATTACGATGTACTATATGATGCTGCTGTATCCCATCTTTTCTTTATTTATTGAAAACTTAGATCTGGTTTAGCTCATTCTTCATTTTTATTATCACTTCTTCGTGGTACTTAAACAATACAATCTTGTTACATAATAATAATAATTACTATTTGGTTTTTATCTATTTTATCTTTTCTTTTTTACTTTGCACATTTTTCTAAGATACGCACGTGTTAAAAATAACACCACGATGGTACAGTGTATTGTATTGTATTTATTTATTTTTTATCTAATTGACTACTCTCTTGAGTGTAAAAAATTTAGTAAAATATACTGCAGGAAAATTCATGTAAAACGTTTAAATAATGTGTAACATTAATGTGGAAAAACTATATAACATGTTAAAGGAGCATCAAATTTCAGGCACTTCTATTAAAAAATTGAAAGAAGAAAAATTCTGTAGAAAATTTTTGTAGAAAAAATATATTTATTTAACAACTTTTATATGTTTCTTGTTACTTTGGTTAAAGTAATAAACTTTTTTCTATTTTATTTTTTATTTTTTTTTTTTTTTTGCGATTGAAGGGTGCTTATTTGTGAACATGTAAGGAGTGTTTTAAATGTCAGGACTTTGGAACATTTTATTTTTTCGCGAGAGAGAAAATGTTTTATGATTTTTTAAAGCGAATAAATAAGGATTTTGTGGTAAAAAATTTATGAATGGTTGGTCGAACCAAAATAAAACTTTAAAATCTAATTTTTAATCGAAGAAACATAAACTAGCATCTTTTTGATCTATTGATGAACAATGTAAAAAAAAGTACTTATGATGCAATATGCCTGATCTCAACAGGCTAAATAATTCGTAATCCCTGTACGCAAATGGAAAGCATAAATGGAAATAAAAAAAAAAAAAAAACAACGATGGATGAATGAATTTATTTATTTATTTATATATGTTTTTCTTTCCTTTTCACAAGTTTTTCTTTATTTAAAAATAAATTCACTTTGTTGCTGATATTATATTTATTTATTTTTTTATCTCATATATTTTTTACTTCATTGCTTAGCATTAACTTTTGTCAATTTTTATGTTTTTCCTTTTTTTTTTTTAGTATGTTTATGGTAAGGGTGGTGTTTCTAGTTTCTTTTTTGTGTTATTTTGATTCATTGTTTGTCATTATTTGTAACTACTTGAACACTTAAACACGGTGCTAAATAACATATTTGTACTTTCCTGGGGTTGATATTTGTGTTATTTTTTTCCAGTCTTTTAATTAATTTTTATTTATTTTTAAGAAAAACATTTTTTTTTGTTTCTGTTGTTGGTAACTAGATATGTAAAAGTGTCGTGTGCTTTCAATGTGTCTGCATGCAGCTATGTAATAAGAACTAATTTGTTCATCATTTACTTAAGTTTTGTTAATTAAATAAATTACTTTATTGACTTTATGTGATTTGGCACATGTTTTGTGAACTCATTCAACTGCCATCAATTGCTAAAAATTTATTTAATTTATATTTATTTTAAAATAAAATAATTCTTAATACACAAAAATTTTTGTACAAAACAAAAAATAAAATAAAATTTATCTTATTTATCTGCTTTGGGATAAACAATTTATATATTGTGGTCGGTATATTTTGTAAGAGAAAGGTGGATTAGCAAATAACGAATGCTCAACACCTCGTACAGTTTGTAATAAGAATTAAAAGAATAAAACCATAACCATGACTGACATTCCTTAATATATTATTGTTAAAATTGATTTGAATTTTTGATTATAGTTGATGGTCTATTACGTGAAAGCCCGTTGCTTGTTATTATTTACAAAATATGAAATAATAAAATAACAAAAATCTTTTTCTTTTTATTTTTTTCTCTACATAATTGACGATTTGGCTTCATTTGTCTTGTCTCTCTTCTTGCTTTTTTCATTTTTTTTTTTTTTTGTGTATAATTTTTCAACTATTCTATAATTAATTTAGTGAATTTTGAAAATAAAATTAAGATTTATCTTTTTACATTTATTTTAATTTTTTTCTTTTCTTTTTTTTTTGTTAAAATCAATCAATTTTCATTAAAATTATTCAAATTTTTTTCTAAAGAAACAACTTGTTCTTGCTAGTGGATAACTGGTATAATGTATTAAAGAATAAAAGACTTTATTTTTATGTAACCTATAGAAAAACATTTGTAGAGCTTTGCTTTTAGAACAGTTAAATTGAAACTAGTCTTTGAAATTATAGAGTTCGAGATAAAGCAGAGACACATTGTTCGGTATTCAACTTGTAAAATTGCTTTATAATCATTTGAAAATAATATAATAGATGGCGATGTAAAAATTCAGCAAACATTTTCTGATTTGAATCTATCATATACACAATACTATACAGCTATTATTAAAGAAGTCAACCTAGTTACTTAGGTTAACATTTAAGCGGAAGCTTTAAAAAGAATAAGTGAAGAATTTATTCTCTTCTCAAACCACAATACTACTCACCACTAATAAAGTAAAAAAGTAATAATTTATTTGTTAATGTTTTATGCGATTTGTGTATTTTTTTCGTATCAAATGTAAAAATTTATTCTTTTTATTATTATATGAATTAATTAATTTATTTTCTTATTAAAAAAATTTCTTATTTTTCCAGTCTTTTAAAATAATTTTACTCTTGGGGCAATAAGAGATAAATTTTTCTTAAAATAAAATTATCAACACTTTTTCCGTCATAAAACAGTGGAAGAAATGTTAAAGTTGTCCGTTTGTCGCATTCAGGATACCTTTAATGACATTTTTTATATTTATATTTCTAATCTTTTTATATTAATCACTTTTTATTTCAATTTTAAGTAATGTAGGCGAGTAATGTTAAAGTCAACGTAAATAACGTTAAATAACCGTTAAAATAGTTTCAAAAAGTTAAAATTTCTCCCTTACTGAGTTCTAACTTTTTGTCTTTCTTTTATTTCTGTTAAAACATAATAAGATTGTTAACTTTGTGAACTTTATTTTCTAATGTAACATTGTGTCTTTTTTAACCCGTTTTCGATAAGGGCAAACATTTTTTCAACATTCTTTTAATGTACGCTACCAAGCACCCACCTCTAATACTTTAACCCATTTTAAAGGTTTCTTCATTCTTTTCTTGTATTTAAAGTGTAATAAAGTTTCAGTGAAAAATATATAAATAAACAAATAAAATTACGCTATTAAACAATAATGAAACGGACTCACAGATAGAAACAATACGAGAAAAAAAAAGTATTCAAATTAAGATGAAACATTTTTTGGTGCCAAACCACCTAACAAAAATATATTCACCAGCAGATAGATGAGTTTGGGGGTGGCATTCTTTATTATTTTTCTTTAATTAAATTGTCCTTTCTACATTGTTGTCTTTTTATTGCATTTTTTTTTTGTTTGTTTATATTCAAAAGGTGGAAATGATTATTTGAAAAACAAAATAAATAAATTTTAATTCTTATTTCAGGTAGAATCAGAATTCAACGATTTTTAATTGTAAGAAAATTTAATGGTAAATGGCAAATTAAGCATTTTATTGTGTTTTGTAATAGAAATTGTATTTTTTAAAAAATATTATTCGATGGTATTACAAGGTAATGTTTATGTTTTTATAACTTGAGTTTTTTTCGGTATTTGTTAATAAAATTTCACTATTTGCATCGAAATGTAAAAGTTGTTAAATGCATTACAATTGAATGCATTAATTGATGAATTGAAAAACAGAATTAATGGACACAAAACTAGTAAAAATTTTTAGGAATCAATTTTCTAATAAAAATAAAACTATAGAACCACAAAAAAATCACATCCTTTCTGCAAACACTTTAACTAATTTGTTGACTTGTACAAACATTTTAAGGTGGATTAGTTAGTAAAAAGACCAATATTAACTGATAAACATATGTATATAATACCATTAAACACATATTTTACATACAACATACGATTATTTTTTGTGTACAGCAAATAAATTCGGTGTGGATTAATGTTGAAATATTTACATCCAAAAAGTAAAAAGTCATACCTAATTGGTGTGTCCCGGATAAATTTATGTTACCCGGATTGTCTGCCTATTAGGCGTTATTTATAAATGAATAAACTGGCGTGCAGATAAAAGAAAAATAATAATGCGAAAAAAAGTTAAAATAATTGACCTTAAATGCCCTTCGTTATTTAAGAATGGTTAGGTTATTTTTGTTGCCTCGGAACTTTTATTATCTTCGCTCGATTTAGATTTTTATGAAGACATCAAAAATTATGCTTTCATTTTGTATTAAAAAATATAAAAAGAAGCGAAAATCGTTATTGTTATTATGGTTAAAGTGCCAATCGTAAAAATTTCTCTTCTCGTTCATAATTTTTTTTATTTAACTTTATGATTTTTTAACCACCTCCCTAGCTTTTATGATTCTTTTTTTTTTAAATAAACGATGATTACCATCATTATCAATTTATCATCTAACGTTAAGTTTACTTTTTGCTACGAAAAACATATGCAAATATTATTTCTAATAGTTTAACTATTAATAATAATAATAATATAATTTATAGTGGTACTTTAGTATCAATAATAACAATAAATAATTCAGTATTAAATATAATCAAACTAATAATAAAACTTATACTGCATATAAACAAATTGGTTTGTTAAAGTCAATAAATAAGTGCAAAACATTAGTAAAACTCCAAATGGAAACAATAATCAAACCCGCGATTAAATAATCAAAACAATAAATTACTACTTCGACATGTTATGTGACTATTTTGCAATAGAAAAAGTGCAAAAACAAAAAAAAAAACAAAAAAAAATATATTTAAGTAATTTGGTGTATTGTTTACTCGTTTGCCCTGTTTACATCGAAATAAAAAACAATTCTCCCCCGTTATGTTTCGAAATCACCTCGAATTGTTTAAAACATTTGTATGCTTATTTAAAAATTTCAATTCAATAAAATAAAACGCGAAATAACTCTCCTTTCGTATCTTTTTATCTCCAGCTACAAACTTTATTTTAAAATATATTTTACACAAGGTTATGTGCAACGAAAATCATAAATCACCAAATTTTAAATAAGTATTGAACGAACATTGTTTGTTTTATTTTGGTATTTTTATGTTTAAAGTGTTAATGGTTGTGCGAAGCAAATTTTTAAGTAGTAATTGTCATCACCCTCACCTAAACGATAAAATAAAGAACAATAAAATTGTAATAAAACATTTGTGAAATTTAGAGGGTGGTTTTAAGTTTCAATACTTACAAATAAATATAGATTTGTTAAAATAGACGAAAAATAATAATTAATGATAATAATAAGTTGTACAATTTATACATAGTATAGTAATTGTTTTATTTATTTATTTTATTGTTTAAAGTAATTAATTATAATTTTTATTCTAATCTTTGTCATAAATCTATAAATTCTTATTTAAATAATTAAGAGAGCTTTCAAATAAGCACCGTTTAAGGGGTGATAAAAAGTTTTATCAAATTATAATTTATATACACACTTCTATTGGTTTATTATCATTAATTCAATAAAATATTGATAATGTTTGAAGGATGATTAATTGATTACAATGCTACTCAACTTATGTACTAGCTTAATTAGTTTTTTTATGTTGATAAGAAGTAGTGAACAAGATAAATGAATAATAGAAGCGTTAACTCTTAACTTATGTGTTAATGTTGTAATTTCGTTGAATACAGTAACCTTTTAAAAGTTAAATAAAATTAACTGAAGATACAAAACCACACTTTATCAATTTAATGCAGTTAGTATCGTTAAACATGACAAATTTATTTGACTTCAATCTTCGACACATGATTAATATTAGACATTTTTAATTAAAATAAAACCCAAAACGAAAATCATTTAATGTATTTTTCTTGACTTTTAAATTTATTTATTACAATCGTGATTACAGATTATCCACTTGTTATTATTTTAATATAAATTTAATTATTTTAATTTACTTTATTTACAGAGAATTTTCATAATATTTTTTCATTATTATTATATTTAATAATGTTTTTACTTTAAGTTAAATTTCTTAAAATGATTTTTATTATTATTATTTTTAATAATATTACATTAATATATATTTTTTTTTATAATTAATTTTATTTTATTTTATTATTTTAACAACATTTAATAGAAATTTACTTTGTATATTTTATTATTTTTTTTTAAGTGAGAATTTAATTATGTTAAGTTATTTTTTTATTATTTATTAATTATTAATTAATTTTTTTTTTTGTTTTTACTTTTTTAATGCAGTTCACCTTGCTTAAGTTAATTTATAAAATAAAAATTTACACGCGATATATATTATTAATAAAAATTTCATTAAATATTTCGAAAGAATTTTTTATATTTATTATTGCACATTTTATAACTTAATTATAATTATAATTAATTTAAACAAAAAAATAATATATAATTAAAATTAGTAAAATTTAGACATGAATTTTTCTTAAATCGCTGGTTGTTGTTACTAATTTACATTGTGGGCATGATTTTTTTGTTTCCTAAAATGAAAAATTTATAATTAGTATTTTTTTTTTAAATATAAATTTGCTTAATTTTTATTAAACTAACCGAAAGATTTATCCAACAATCATCACAATGGACATGCCAACAAATTGTTGAAATGACTGGAGATCGGTACGCTTCCTGTAATTAATTTTAAGAAAAAAAGTTTGATTAACATCTTTTCATTTCGAAGAGAAAATTAATAGAAAAATGTTTTTTTTTTAATTAAAAAACATACCTTACATATATAGCATTTGTAGTGTTCCTCATCTTGTCCATTGCGATTGCCTTTGAACGGGGATCCTTCTAATTCACGTATTCTAGCTCGTAATTCTTCTAAAACTTGTGCTCGAGACGATGGTTCCGCTGATGTATCGGAAGTACTCACATACGAATCAGGAGTAGCAACAGCGGGTTTTACATTCGATGGATCAGTTGCAGAATCAATTTCAACAGATGAGGTTGCCTCCTCTGTACTAAAATAATTTGAAAAAAAAAACATCCATTAATCATAAATAATACTGAAAATATTAAAAAGCTAATGAAAAATAGTAATTACTTGTTCTTGTCGTGTTTTTCGATAGGTCGAATTCGTTTAATGCATTCTTCATCATCTGTATTGTCAACGATGACTTCTTCATCGTTGTCATTATCGGCATCTTGATGATTATCGTTATCGTGATCTTGGTCAAAGTCAACATCAATTCGTTGATCGCTGCTGGTTGGTGTGACTCGTGAAATTGATGTAGCCGCTGTTAGTGCCGTCGCTGTACAATTGAGTGATGATACACCAATTCGTGGATGATGTTGCTTGCGATCCCAAGGCGCTGTACTGTGCAAAGAAGTTATTGTACTTTCTTCGGCAGCACGTTGAAGACTTGCCAACGGTGATGGAGAAGTATCCATCTTAGTAACATTGGTTATAATTGGCGTTGGTGCCAAGATAGCATTTCCATTATTATTTATATTATTATTATTATTGTTGTTATTATTATTATTTGTGTTATTATTTATATTATTTGTTAAAATGTGATGCGATGTCATGTTCATTGCACTATTATTCGATGTGTCATCTGTATAACTTTCAACATCAACGGTCTCATCTTCATCCTGCATCATTGATTGGCCACTCTGGAAATTCGATGAAATTAGTTGATTATTATAATCAAACTGTCTTCTTTTTAACATCACAAAGGTTTGTACCTTTCTCAAGCATTCCTCCACATGCTGTGCCATTTCCTCAGAGCTGCGTTGCAAACGTCCTTGACACACTGGACACGATTGACAATGTGAATTTCCTATTTGGGCAGCAAATTCAGACTCAGATTCGGATTTACGTTTTCTCGTTTTCGCCCGAAGACGGCTTTGTCGATTAGTTCGGATACGTTGAAATGTTTCCCAGCGACTATCTGGACCAGGAATACCACTAGGTTGTACCGGATGCAATGCCCCACTTAAACTTAAACTAGCACGAATTTTGTGACGTTCAGCAACTGAGCTTAACTTGTATAAACGATCAAGTTCAGCAAGAAAATGTGCTTCAAGGTCATTGATTGTCAACTGAATACCACAAACAGGACATGAATTAGGCGGTGGGGTTCCCACTTGTGGTTTTTTTATTGCACCAACACCTGAAAATAAAATAAAATAAAAAATAATTAATTATTTTCAATAAATAAACTTTTGCAATAAGTAAAAAAAACAACTAAATGAGTACGAAGAATAAAAGACAAAAATTTACAACTAATGACACTTTTACTGTGGTTAACCAGTGGGGAGAAAATAAACATTAGAATTAATTCCTCAACTAGGCCTGATTAATCTTAAACTGTTAAATTTAGTTAAGTTGAGCGGCTTTTGTAGGTGCGAGATTGGTATACGTTCGTTAATCTCACCGTATATCCTTTTTTATCCATTCTGATTTATACTTTGGCCAATATACGGGTGTTAACATGTTAACACATATTTTTTTTATTTTTTATTTATTTATTTAACACTCTAAAATTGCAAACGTATGAATATTTCCATTTAATCAAAAATTAATCCGAAAATTGTGAATTATTACCTTTTAATGAATTTTAATTACTTTATTATGCGACGTTTTATTTTCCTTTTTTTTGCATGTTTTTTTTTTTTTTTATAAATTTTGAAATGAAAAACTTTTGCAGGAAACTACAAAATATATTATTACAGTGTATTGTCAAATATATATAAATGCTAGATGGGTTGAATATGTTTTAAATGGTGTTGAACTGAACAAAGTAAAGTAGCAGATTTAGTTGAGAGTATAAATGTCACCCAAGTCTATGTGGTAAAATAGCCAATTAACAACTTAACTATACTAAACAAAAATACTCTTACCTAACAACAATAACAACCGATTATACCCTTATATTGTTTGTGAACACTATTCGTTCCCGATTTCACTATAATACACATAACGAATACAGGATAAAAAAAGAAGAAGACTACAAGCATCACTCATACCATAACTTCAGTACAACAACTTGACTATAGACACAATATTAATCCCTTTTTGGTCATATAACAATATAGCGGACAGTTTAACTTTTACGACAAAATGATGAATTTGTACGAATAAATCTAATCTTAATGCGCAATGATGGGTTTTAGTTTGAAAGTATATATATATATATATAAGGATTTTCAAATAGTCATCCTTTTTCATTAAATAGGATTTATTTATATTTTATATTGTTTAGTTGTTGTGTGCTAAGTCATTGCCCACTTAATTATCAAAATCGTTTTATTATTATTATAATATAATAATTATTATAAAGACTTTAATTATAGAACATTAAGATTATGGAATTTAAAGATTTTGACCTCATTCTTGATGTAAACAATAAAATCTTAAAGACATTAGCATAAACAAGAAAACAATACTGGACGAATGTTAAAATATTTTAACGAGCCTATTAACTATGGGTTATTTAATTTGTATATTTGTTATTGTGGCTAAACACAATGTGAATATGAAATACCTTAATTTTAACCTTAATCAAAATTCAAAATGTATTTTACGGATATGGAGACAAATTTTTGTTATTTAAGTTTAATAAATGAGTTACTTTAAGGAAGTCATAAAATAATTTAACAAGTCATTTTGTGGTTGACAAACTATATTTTTGTATTTTTTTTTTTTACTTAACAAATTAACAATTTTAAACCTAATTTCAATCGTAATTATTTATAATCTTCACAGTAGAAAATAGTGTTTGTATTGAGGCGTCTGTTAGTAATTATAAAAAAAAAAAACTAATAAAATATATATGATCCTTCGCAACTGGTCATAAATCTTAAATATTATAAAATGATTGACGTATTTTAATGTAGCAACGATAACATTTAACAAAGTCCATGCATTACGTTACGTTGTTATATTATTTCTATTTGTAAAAGGGTGTTAAAAAATAAATTTAGTTATAATATTACACAAACATTAATCGTTACAGTAATAAATTTATTAATTCTAATCATCAGTAGCGTAATATATTATCAAAAAAAAAAAATTTATATATATATATATTTGTTATTATTTTTTGCATATATTTATATTTATTAACAAATAAATCATAGACTAATAATAATTAATAATCACACATATGCCAAAATACCTATTATAATAAAATAAACTTTATTTAAAGCCGCGCACAATATGATATAACTTAAGTGAAACAACATAAAATTATAATTAAAAATATATATATATATAAAAAATAATAACAACAACACTTGAGTATAATATTATTTATAACTTTAATAATAATTAATAAAGAATTGTTGATTTTGTATGTGTTAAATGTTTATTAAAAAAAAGAATCGAAACATATGTGTAATCGATAATGATCGTGTACTTTTGATAATTAATAAATTATGAGTGTTGCATTACTGTTTCTTTTTTATTGTTTACATTAAATGTAAATTATTAAATAGATAAACTTTTTAATTCGTTTATTTAATGATTAAACCTTGTATATCACATAGTTGTTATGTGTTTAAGCAAATTAATTATGATTTTTATTGATTATTAACATACATAATTTTTCTTTTCTTACAAATACATTATTATTTCATTGTATATAGTAATTTTAATTTATTCATTATTAGTTCTTTATTAATGCTTCATTACATATGGGACACAAAGTTAAAGGTTTATTACACAAAATGATTTTTTTTTATTGTTTTAAAATTGAGTGTTTGTAACCTTCTTACAAGACATAAAGGTTAACCAAAATATCTGCATCAAAACGAAAAATAAAAAAACATAAAAAATCTTAAGAAAATTCAAATACGGTAATAATAAACATTTTATTTTTATTTATTATTATTAATTATAATTAAATTAAAATTAACGCAGGAAGAGAAATAATAAAATAAGTAATAATAAAAATTAACTATCTTAACCACATAATTTAATAACCACTAAACGTACTATAGGCATAGGTCTTAATTTTTTTTTTTTATTTTCTTGCTTTTGCGCTACTTGTGATTTACAATCAACCAAACAATATTTATTTTTGATTTTTTTTTTAAATAATATTATTAATTGACTTGTATTTTTCTTAACGGAAACCTTTATAAACAACCTTTTATAAATTAAAAAATGATCTTAATTATAAGTTATTACCATCACCAAACAATTTGTGCTGTCCAAATGTAAAGAGAAATGTTAATGAAATGGCAGATTAGGTAACCGCAACCAGTAAAAAATATAATTAAGTTAATTTTTAGTTATGTTAAAAATATTGTATATTTTTATATTTATTTTTGTGACAAAGTTGTTTGCGGTTTTTCATTCTATCCATCCTTCATCAACTTAAATCGAAGGACGTTCAGTGTTTCGTAAAAATAAAGAAAAAAATAATTTATTTTTTGTTGTTTTCTTTTCTTAAACTCACATTATAATCGTAAAATTGTAAAAACATGGTTAAACCTATTGTAAATTTTGTCTTTTTTAACCTTCCTCCCCATTATTTTTATTATTATTATTATTTAAGATAAATGCGTGCTATAAATTTATCGTTGGCCATACGTCAAAAATATTTTTGAATAACAAAAAATAAAGAAATAAAAATAATATATATATATATATATATTTAAAAGGATACAACACCTCATCACCCCCATTGTCATTCATACATCATGTTAATATAAATGCAAAAAACAATATATACCATGTACGTTTTTTCCTTTAAATAAACATATATCGTGGCTAATGTTACGTAAACTTGATGCTATTTTCTTTCAAAAAATAGTATCCTTACAATAGCAACGAAAAATAAAAACGATACATTTTAAGGAAATACAAAAAATCAAACAAACAAAAATAAAAAGAAAAGAACAAAAAAAAAGACAAAGGATCCAATGCTAATAGTAATAATAACTAGACAAGTGTAGTAAAAAAAGAAAAAAATAAATAAAGATAATGCGATTTTTCAGGATAAACACCATCGACGGATGCAATATGATTTTAAACTGCCGACTACAATATCACATAATAGGGTGAGAATGGTCTTTTTTTTTATTTTACCCAAATACATGAAAAAAATTGCGATAAATTTTCTTTAAAGTAGCAAAAAAACGAAAGAAAAGAAAACCGAAAAATATTTATGATAAAAATATGAGTAATAAATATTTTTTTCATCTTTAAAGTTTTGCTGAAAGCAATT
Organism: Ptychoptera contaminata; assembly: GCA_963942525.1. Classification (NCBI taxonomy): domain Eukaryota; kingdom Metazoa; phylum Arthropoda; class Insecta; order Diptera; family Ptychopteridae; genus Ptychoptera; species Ptychoptera contaminata. Next base: position 39,598,166 of record OZ012636.1, on the reverse strand, counting down.
TTCAGATGATTTAAATTTAGTAGAACCATGTGCTGTTTTATTGAAAAACGATCGATTGAGTTATTTCTTATTGGATGGTAGAGATACAGTTTATGCTTAGGACAGACACCCTTAGACACTGTCACCATTAAATTCTATTTACTTTTTGTTGTCGTTTAAATCTATTTCGATGTATCTAGATTGAAAAACTGTTAAAACACCTTTTTAAACTATTTTCATGCGGTTGATTAGTTTCTGTTCGATTAAATGTTTTTCACTGATTTCAAATCAAATAGATAAAATTGTTTATTTTTTTTAATATGTAATGCGGTTTAACATTTATTTGAGGTAAATTTATTTTTATTAACAAAAATTCATGATGTCACGAATTAAAATTATAACACACTGATATAAAGTTGCAAAATTTCATTTATTTCTTTTAAGCTTTTTTTTTAGTTTTTCATTAAAAATATAAACCAGCAAAACTATAAAAAAAAAATACAACCCTAGTTCCTTTTTATTTTTGTTTTGGATTTTGTACAAAGGCAAAAATTTACAAATTTATATGTTAATCTTTAGTTTGGTCAATCGAAAAATACCGAAAGAAATAAAATGAAAAAAAAAAAACAAGAATCGATGTGATAAAACTAGGAAAATATTTTTTTATAAATAACCGATCAAAGTGGATTCAGTTTTACTGTTTTATATATGAAATACATCAAAATATTCTTTGAGGATAAATAAAAAAAAAAAATAATAATAATAACATGTCCACTTGATCCTGTTTATCATCGATGTTGTTGTTTTCTCTTCTTGCTTACAAATCCTTAGACATACTAAATGGTTAAATGGATGGTGAACCCTTATTGTTATGGTCAACGTTATATCGTTGTTATATCTTTCATATAAATATGGTAAAAAAATTATTTACCATCCCTCCATTTATACTTTTCATAACTATAATACGTTTATAAGTTATAAGTTTATTGGCTGTACAATTTTCAATGTATATATTTTCACTTTTATATTTATTAGAATATACATATACTTGAGGACTCAACCAATCGAAAATATGATAAATGGAGAAAAATGTTGAGTTAATAAAACATTGTTATAAACAATAAAATATTGTCGTCTTGTATCGTTTAAACAAAAAAAAAACTAAAACTATATAGAAAAGTTTTCCTTTTTTTATACATTTCTAGTTAACTTAATACCCTAACTCCCATCAAATGTCTTATATAAACCATTTGAACCACACAATCACTGTCTAATTACCATATAAACATTTAATTTAGGGTTGTAGGTAGCTAATATATATTATAACGACATAGTTTTACATATTAAAATACAATATAAAAAACCAACCATGAGTTTGTTTAGCATAAATCAGACCCTTATTATATTATTAAGAAAAATTGGTGGTTAAGGGTGGTTTAATATAAAAACAACATTACAAACACTTAACCACAAGACATTATTCTTATATTGTATTTAATAAGTATATATATATAAATATATGTTACACTTTAATAGGAATTAAGTTCGTTAAAATAATATACGGTGTTTATTGTGGTTGGGCTAGTATTGCTGATGCCAGCTGTGTTAAAGTGGGCTGAAATATTACTTTTCATTTTCTATTTTTTGACAAAAACTTAATTGATTTTTCTTAATGATTTACAGTTGTTATTTTATATAATTTATTTATTATTATTATCAACGTGACACAACTTATCAACGAGAATCGTTTTTTTTTTATATAATAAAGAGAAAAATGTGTCAAAAACATTTTTTATTTTAATTTTATATTGTTGAAATGAAAACACATAATAACACTGGTAAAATTGGTTTCGTTACTGATTATTGATTTTTATCGTTTTTTTAATAAGCGAATATTCAATTTATTTGTAATGTCATCGTTTGTTAATTTCGATTCTATTATTGTAATTAAATCAATATATACATTTATTTATGTTTTAATTTTCTGCTACATTAATAGTAATTAGTTTTCAAAATTAATTTGGTATATAAAATAATAATATAATCACAATTTAACTTAATTTCTATGTATGTTAACAATATTATAATTATTATTATTAGAAAGATAATTATAAATTAAACAATAATAATAATAACAAAAGTTTAACATGGATAATTAATTTAACAAAGCATTTACAATGTAATGATAAGTAAACAAGATAATTTTTTCCCCTTTTTTATTTACTTTTGTTGATATGATTCTCATTACATTTATTTTTATTACAAATCACAGATATACACATGATGATGATGAAATCCTTATTGTGATAAGATTTCTTTTATTTTTTTTTTTTTGTTTTGTTGGTTAAAGTTTTACTAAGAAAAACTAGAACAAGCTTAAATGTTCATTTGTCATATTGACTGTTACATGAGGGCGGACAGAAGGACAATTGCTATTAAAACGAGTAGTTGAACAACGAAAAGTGTAAAAAAAAAATAAAGTTAAGCCTAAATTAAAGGTGTAAATCTCTATATTATCTTAGTCTCCCCTTTGTTCATTTTTTTATTATTTTTATTTTTATATATATGAAATTTATAATAAAAATAATAAATAAAAAATAAATAATAATAATAACCATTTAAACCACAAACGAACGCCCAGATTTTTGTATTGAACACATCGCGGTTGAGCCGTCGCAAAGTCAATGCCAGATGTGACTAGGATTTCTAATATTTTTTTTATATTTTTTTTAACTTTTGCAATTTATTTATCATATATATATATAATTTTTTATGTCTACTAGCTTATAAATGTGGCTAAAATAACATAGCAACAACAATGATAATAAAATAAAATAATACAAGATTTTAACACTTCAAATTGAGGTCAATTTTAGTTATTATAACGCAAAAAGTAAAACGATAAACTTTATTTATTTTATTTATTTTTTTTTTTTTTGGTTCTCTCTGTATATCTGTTTTTAGTGGTGTTGCATTTTCATTTCTGTTTAAACCTATTTATACTTTATATATGACTGTGGTTTTTGTTTTATCCGTTTCCACAACGAAAAATCATCAACTTTAACATCATCATTGTTTCTGTCATTTGTAATGACACACAGATAGTTAAATTTTCTGCTATTTTGGTATACATATTTATATATTTGTACAAAAAAAAACAGCAGCAACAAACTAACTGTATGACCGTCAACAGCTAGGTGGTCAAACAGCAGCCAAATTAATTTAAATAAAAATAAATCGTTATGGAGAAAAGGACTACAAAACATATATTAAAAAAACTGCTTGGAACATTGTAAAAATATAGAAACATATAAAAAAATAATAGTTCTGGAAAAATATTTATATTAATAATAAAGAGAGAGTAATATCGTTTTGCGGTTAATTTTCATTAAAAATTCGTTACAATCGTGTGCGGTCATTATTCTGTTTTTGTCATGAGAATTAACATTTTGTTAATTTTTACATCTTTTTTCATTCTTTTTTCGTATTTACGAATTTTAAAATTGATTTTCTAAAAAAATTCTATTCAGTGTTTGTATATATTTTTTATTACAATATTTAAATCAAATTAAATTAACAATTGAATTTTTTTTTTTATTAAATTCAACTTACTGAAGACAAATCAATGAGATACTAAAATTTTATGATCTTCACTTTAAATTTGTCTAGTCTTATCTAAAAATAACAATACTATCAGACACCCTTTAAATGTGCAATATAACTAGATAATATTGTTTCACGCTAATCGAATCAAAATCGAAAATAAAAAGAAATTACAATAAAATGTGAGTAAAAAGATGAATAAATATCGAAACAAGTTAGAAGCACATTAACGCATATCAAGCTACCCTTATGTACTGTTTTTTTTATTACCCCAACACCATTTATTCATCTTTAGGATTTACATCATACAAAAATTACAGTTACCAAATGAAAATTTAACCATTTCTACCCCTCAGTAACGCTCATCCACACAACGGTTAAACGCAGTTTTATAAAAGCGAAAAATGAAAAATAAAATAAATTCTGTATTCAGTTGAATAAAAAAAAAATTGTAGCCACCCAAACACACCCAAAAGTGCCCAAACCACATTATAAACTAAACATTGTCTCAGGTGTTAACATAATTTGCAACAGTTTTAGATTTTAATACATATATAGTTGTATATATTTTCTGTATATATATATATATAGCAAAAATGTTTTGTATATGTTTTATAAATCGAAATCTGGATCCTTGCGTTTTGGGTTTTAACTGATATCATGTCAAGTTAACAGGTTACAAGGGATGAGGGTGACAAGCTATAGGGATTTTGTTTTCATTCGAGATTAATGTGATTATTATAGATTAGTTATGTTTGTACTAAATATACAGTTAACATAACATTACACATTTTATTACAACAAATTTAAATTCGTTATTTCTCTCTATAATCACATGTTTTTCTTTTTGTTAATTTGGATTTATTATGTATTTTTTGAAAAAAGCTTCACGTTTAATTTTTAATTTTCTTTTAAAAATTAAACTGAAAATTTAAAAGAATTAATGAATACTGCAGGTGAATTAAATTTCTACTTTTTTTATTTTATTGTATTTAAATGCATATGCAAAATATATACTTAACACTTGTAACGGAAGCAACAAATCAATTCAAATATTATGTCAATTTGAACAATGGAAAACCGCGCGCTACATCACAATCACCCTCGCATTAATAATAATAAATCCAAAAATATATATAGTAAATAGAAAAATAAATAAATAAATAAATAAATAATACGATGAGCATAGTCGTACTAGTACTTATTTGAATAAAATATAAAATTCAATTGTGGTAGTTTGGGTGGTGTAGGGCAAAATAATAAAAAAAAAAAAAAATATTTTGAAAATCCCTTGTAGACAGTTAAACCATTGACACCCTCTGCCCTTAAATTCATTCATCTGTATTACATCGTATCGTCTTAAATAAAGAAAATAATAAAGGAGAAAAAAATAAATCGTTTTAAAGATCTTCGTCTCACATTCAGTCTCGAAATCCACGCCAAAAGAAAACATTGAAAAGCTCAAAAAATAAATAACAAAACCAAAAAAAAAAAAAAAACAAAACGGAAACCAAAACTTTAACACCCTTTTATTGTTGTTATTATTGTTTTTTTTTTTTTCGCGTTTTCATAAATAAATAAATTTTTATTTTTCAATTTCCCACAAAATAAAATTATTAACCGCAAATTTCAATTTTTAATCTGACCAAAAATTTACTAAATAGTAAAAAAAAGTTTTCTCAATCAAAAAATAATTTTTTTTTAAATTTTTACAAATAAAAATGAACGCAAAAAAATGATAAATATAAATAAAAACCAATTAATGCCAATATTTAATTACTTTTTGCTTATACTGACGGTACATACATTACAGTTTTCGGTTGTTTAGTTTAGTAATTTGTGAATAATATTTTTTTACTGAACATTTGTTTACTGATGATATTTTTGGTAAACAAATTGAGTATTTATAATGTATTGTTAAGTATGACAAATTTAGCATATATGTTACAATGTTTTTTTTTTTTTTATTGTAATGAAAGGAATATGTTTTTATGCATTTTATGTAATAAAAAACGAATAATTTGGGTGAGTGGGTATTTATTTTTTGTGTGGATTATTTTTGGTTATCAAATGTTTTTCTAATTTTAATAAAATGATTAGCAAAATTTTAGTTGTTTTGCTTTAAATTGTTAAAAGTTAGTAAAATAACACCATATGTTGTGCTAGCCATTGCTTGTTTATGGAAAAAGTATTATGATGCAAAATAAATGTATAAAATATTTGATTCTCTTTAACACTTTGGACATCGACAATGTTGTCAATGTCGTCACCATATAGTGTTATCGTAAAACTAACAACGAATATATAGATGAACAAATATTTATACAAATTTATATGAAAAAAAAAAAGGTAAACGAAAATTTAATAATATAAATATAACTATAATCCACCCAAAAAATATCATCATATCTCCATCAATCTTTTGACCCCAAAACTAACACCAGTGAATTACATTATTATTTGTATTTACCACGATTGACCATATGTTTATATGGTTTTTTATTTTATTTGTCCTGTTTTACATTGTAGCTTTGTTTAGTATTTAGTTAAGTTTGAATTATAATTAAGCGGATTAGCTTCTATCCATAAATATTTATTTCAAAAAATCAATAAAAAGTTTAATAAATTAAATAAAAAAATAACATATTTATCTCTCGGTTATAAAAATAACCGAAAAAAGTTAATTATATAAATTTTATATTAACTTTAAAAAACAATTTAAATAATTTTTGAACAACAGCATCAGTAGTGGCAGCAGAAAAACATATAAAACATTAAAAAAAAAATCTCTTTTTTTTTTGTTCAACAATAAAAATAAAACCACAAATGAATTTTAGTAACTAGATTATTGGTTATTTTTTCTTGTTTATTAATTTTTATTTATTTATTTATTATTATCAACTTGTGTGCTCAACAATGTGACACTTTTATTATCTTTTTGTTGTCTTGTAGTGAAATACAATAATCAACTATAAAATATTATATCAAAAGGCAACAAGAAATATTTAAATTAAAATAAATAATTAAAGAAGATAATTTCAGAGTAAGTAAAATTCCGCTTGACGTAGATAATATTTTATTAAGTTTTTTTTTTTTTTGCTTTATGAATAAATTCTGAATAAATGTAAAGAAAAATATTTATTTGGCAAACTAACAAAAATGTTTGAGCGGATAGTAAATTACAAGAAAATCATTTTTTCATTTTGTCAAATGTAATTAAATTAAAAAAAGAGAAAATAAAATAATAATAATAATAAAACCACTAAAACTACTTAGTACTTAAAAAAATTTAAACAATTTATTATAAAAGCTTCGATGTTTTTACTGTAAAATATAAACAAAATAATAAATTTGTTTGATTTAGATGCAAAAACGATATAAATAACAACAGATTTTTCGCCAGCTAATAAATATTATTAATTATTCAAAGTAAAAGTCATAAAATCAACGAAAAAAATAATGACAATTAAAGTGTCATTGTATGTATTAAAGGAATTTTTTAATTTAATTAATCATCAAGCACTAAGTAATTTTGTTTTATTAATAATCTACTATAGAGTCTTTAATATAAAATCATTAATAAATTTAAGACAGTAACCAATCTAGATGATTTTTAAATTAATATTTTTATTATTATTTCTATTAAGCTTTTCAAATTAATATTTTCTTAAAATAAAAAATGATTTTGATTCTAAGAAAGCTTAAAACCGTTTAACGTATAGCAAGTAAATACTTAAAAAAGGGATTAAGCTGTTTTTTTTAGATAAATTGTTTTATTCTTTTAGATTTTTTGCTAAAAAACAAGATTATTTTAGGGATAATTATCATATTACTACAAAGCAATTAATGTAAATGTTTCTCTGTAAAATTGAGTATATAATGTGGATATATTTTGTATTAGAATATCGTTACAACTATATAGTCTTTAACAATATATATATAATAAACATCATCGGGGTTGATGATTGTGACGACTGACGACTGTGCATATAAAACAATTATGATTATTTTAGTTATATAAATGTATATTGCTATAGTTATAACTAAATATTGTAGTCAAAATATGGGTAAAATTATTTTCAAAATATAAAAATTACCACCTACCCCTGGAAAAAGTTTTCCCGCTTATTTTATATCACAAAATTCACTCTAGTCTATAATATAAATAAATAATTTCCTAAACACAAAATAAACGTGTGTATAATTACAGACAGTCAAAAATAAAACATTATAGTCACAGCGTGTCCAAAAACTTGTATTTTCTACTATTGAGATGATTTTAGCACATTTTAAATAATTTTATTAAAAAAAAAAAATTACTATAATAATACTAATGAAATGGTTGTTGGATGAATATAGATTTATTTTAGTTGTTTTTTTTTAGATGGTTAATTTACATTTAATATTAGCTAAAACTAAAAAACAAGTAATAAAAGGGTTGATTTTTGAAAAATACAATATTCTAAACAGTCTTCTCTACAGTCTGTAATATATAATTTCAATTTCTATGTTACTATTTAATTGTTTTAAATTTATCATAACACATTGTACGTAATTTAGCAATTTTAAAATTATAAGGAGGATTAGTAACAGTTATAATGACAAAATAACACAACAACTGTGACATAACAAATCGTAATCTGGGTTAAAAGGTCGTACGTTATCAAAAAACAAAAAATTTAAGCGATATTTTATTGTATAAATAATGTTGATTTTTACGCTATAATGATATTTTTCATGTAATTTTCTTACTTCATCTATTTACTAAGTATAGTTTGTCAAATTTAAGTATAATAAAAATTAAAAACAAACACATATAAGAGGGTAATACAAATAATAGTGCAAAAATCTAATGAAAATAAATGGACTACGCGTATTTACACCACAAAAACCCCAACAGCTGTTCCCATCGGATCAGATTTTACCACAATATTATTTTCTTTTTATTATAAACAAAACTATTTCAATTTACTTGTTTATTGATTTACATTTTAACATGAATGTATGATGTTTTATATAAAAAAATTATTTTTATTATTAATATTAAACAAAGAGAAAAATTATTATGAAAAATTTATTTTTAAATCGTAAAATTACAGAATTAATTCATCGCGATTAAATTGACTGAAAACAAACAGAAAATATGTATATATATCTGTATATAACGCGCTTTTATAAATTGAACAGTTGCTTGTAATAATAAAGTAAAATCCTTATCTTAAATTTCTTATCGGATATATTTTATTTTATTTTTAAAAAATAAATAAAATAATATATATGATAAAGCGGCTAATGCATATAGCCATACCAGCGGAAACATATCTCATTCACATCGATTTTGTGACTTTTTCAATTTTATTATTATACTTTTTAGTATTTAATCGAATTTTTTAAAGTATTTATTCTTATGTTTTTGCTAATTTTTTTTTATTTTTATTATTTTGCTGCAAAAAAAAAATATACACATGTCATATGTCAATCATTTTCTATAAAAACAATAAAATTAAAAATACGAAAACTATAAAAAAAAGCTTAAAGACAATGAATTTTCGTGAATTTATTCTTTAAAAAAAAAATGTTTATTATGTTTGATCTTGTTTGATTGAATAATGTCAAAAGATGTCGCAAATTGATAAGAAAATTTACTCATATGAATGATAAAATTTGTTATTTAAATGCCTTTTTTAAATAATAATAATAATTTTGTGTCATGCAATTGACATAAATATTCAACAAATGAAAAACAATAAAAATACTTTTAAAAATTATTACTATTTTTTCTAAATATTTTAAAATATTTCATCAGCTTTATTATTCTAATCAAATGCAACGAAACTATGGATAAGCTTTTTTATTACATTTTTGCGTGTTAAATATGTTTCAGTTTGTGTAAAAGTTTTCAGTTAAGAGTTAAGTTCAGTAAAACGATCAACTCAATGTTATACCATAAGGCAACACATGTTCTTGATTAGTTCTTCATGTTTCTGCCTGTAAACAAAAAAAAAGCCTGAAACATACTACAAACACCAAATGCAATGAGAAAAATATACCGTAAATAAAACAACAAAGAACTTAAATTATCAAAATGATTATATTCTAGACAGAAAAATACAAAATTCGTGATAGGATTTTATAAATAAATAAATACAAAGAAGAAATAAAAATATAAAAATACCAAACTCACCACCTTTAATGAAAAAAGAAAAGACAAAAATAATGATAGACAAGTGTGACAAAATAAAGTTTTATTTGATTTTTCAAACTTGGTTTATTATTTTCACACAGGCATTATCATATATGTTATATTAACGAAAAGTTTATCAACTAGCAGCATTAGAAAATCTTTACTTATCTGATGAAATTATGATTATAATGAGTGACATGTGGATACTTTATTGTTTTTCTTACTTTTATTATTAAGTCAATCAGTGTTACGTAACACTGATGTTACGATTTAATCATATAAAAGTTTATTAAACAACAGCATTCTTATCATATCAAATGTAAGGCATTGTTATGCGTTGATGTCAACACGAAATTAAATATATATATTTTTATAAAAAAAATCCAATAAAATAGCGGATAAAAAAGATTATTAAATAATTTTTAAATTAAAAAAAATAAATAATAGAAGCAAAATCAAGTACCATCTCCACCTTTAGTCACCCTGTTACATTGTACGATTTTTTTACTCTGCTTATAAATACATTACAAGCTCTGCATTACTTGTATTATTTCTTAGTTTTAAATGAAATAGATCTTTCTTTATATTCTTATTTGATTCCATTAAGTGAGTTCTTTTAATACGGATGGTGATTATATATTTATTTTATTTTATTTTTATTTTACTAAACCCACTGATCACGCGGTTTCTTTTGTGAGATATGCAATGAAAATAAACCATTAAAGAAAAAAAATCCTCTATACAATTTATCTTTCTCATAAAATCATTTATATTTTCTTTAAAATAAACTAAAATTAAAAAAGAAAGAAAAACATTTTTCCACTTGGCGTGTGGCTTTTTCACGGCTGTTTCAGCTTAATTCGTTGTAATTTATTCATACAAGAGATGAATAAGAAAACGTAAATAAAATAAAAAAAAAATTGCAGATTTACTTTAACTTAAGTTGAGTGAGGGTCGTTGAGAATAACATTACATTACATAACATTAGTACGGATAAAATATAGTAGGTTAAATCTGTTGATGTTGATGGAATTTGATAAAATCATTCAAACTCATCACATGTATAATTTTATTCCTGAAGCGTTTGTTTAGTATAAAAAAAAATAAAATAATAATAATAAAGAAACGCTTAAAAATTCATTCGCGTATTTTTTAAGATTTCAAGTACTATACACTTCTCCTTATGTTGATCTTTTTTTTTCCTATATCTTCTTTTATTATTTTTGCAACCCTCTTCAACCGCTTGATAAATATCAGACAAATTTTCTTCTTGATATGTTTATTTTATTTCTTTTGACGTGCTTTTACTATGCTTCTGTTTATGCTTTTTTCTGCTCTAATGTTTCACATTTGTGAACTCAAACGGCATACAAGTAGATTGTTGAGCATGGTAGCTAGCTAGTCGAAAACATCAATAAAAATTGCATTTTATGTACTATTTTCATGAAGGAATTTGTTCCCTGGAGGCGATACAAAACAGTCGCGACATATACCTTTACCACCCTTATTTGTCTTCCTTATTTTTTAATAAATAAATAAAAATATCTAATTTTATATTTTTATTTTATTTTTTATTCGTTGCATCAATAAAAATGAAATTTAAACACATTTCACACTGTTTTAGGTTTCTTGATTGAAAAAAAAAATAATTTTTTTTACTACTGGATAAAATAAACTGTTTAAAGTGAAAATTAAAGTTTGCAAAAATAAAAAATCACTCAATTTAAAAAAAAAAATAAATAAAAAATTGGGTGATAAAGTTTTCTTTTCTTTTTTATGTGATATTTTTTCCACATAAACCTTAAGGGTAGATATTTTTATTTTTTTAAATTACTTGAAATTATCGTTGCTACATTTAAATACCCTACAGCTGGTGATATATTTTTTAAACTTTTAAATTGATGCAATTTTATCCAATCTTCAATTTTACATTTTCTCAAAAAAGAAAAAAAAATAATTAATTTAATTTTCTTTGATAAATAAAGTGAGAAAATTGAATATAATATCAAAAAAAAAAAAATAAAGATTAGTTTGAAATTAAATTTAATAATATAAATTTGAAATTAAGTAATTAACAATAAGGTAGACAATATCAGCTTCTAGCGATTACACCTGATTATAAATAAAATGAATAAAAAAAAAAAAAACTAAACTGTTCAGTTAGGGCATATAAATACAATTTGTATACAATTGATGGATTTATTGTTCAATTTTCTTAAACTGATTAATACTTAAATGGTAAAAAGGGCGAGACTTACAATTGAATTAAAACAAGAGAATTTAAGTCAATAAAAAGGGCATAAGAATAATGTAAAAACAAAACGAAAAAATTCTACAAAAGAAAATAAATCTATTGCCTTGTCTCATTCAATTGATTTTAATTTAAAAAGAAATTAATCTTGACATTTATTTTGAACATTGTTTTATACAATGAATAAAATACAAATATGCACAGTACATGTCGATACACTGATTGTATTACATGCATTATGTACTTGCAAAACAATATATATTATTTATTTTCATTAAACACTAAATATATTTTGTATTTTTTTTTTCATTATTATTATTCGCAAATTAATTTATTTTTTCTGATTTTTAATTTTTTACAAAACTAAAGTTAACTAAAGTAAATATTAAAAAATAAAATTTCTTTTGAAGCTGAACAATTTTTAATGCGAATAAAAAAAAAGAACCTTGTCATCATTTGCACCATGTGACGCCCGACTTAAACATCGTTAACAGGGAGCACAAATTGTTAAAAGAAAAAAAAAAAAGAAATGTAGAATAAATATTAGCAACTTTATAACAATTTAATCGAGATTATTTTGCAATGTTATTTTTCTTCTTATTTTTTTTATGTTTGCACTGACTTTTCTTCACGATACGATTACACAGCAAAATTGTTGTTAGGTAATTTTATTTTTAATATTTTCCAATAAACAATGATTTATGAAAAGCGATACCGAAACCAACGTAAAGAACGTAACGAATGCATAAAAAAAAAGAAGAAATTGTAATGTAATAATAAGTAATAATTTATTATTATTATTAAAATACCGCAAAAAATATGTTTATTGTTAAAATGAAACAATTATTATTGCCATTATAGGGTTATCATGAAGTATTTATATTATTATTATTTTTTTTTTTTCCATTCTGTCGTTGTATTTTTGTATATGCTTAGTAGGGTGATGACTAAAATAATAATAAAAATAATAATAATAATAATAATAAAAATGAAAAATACGCTTAAAATGAAAATAAGTAAAACATGAAGAAAGTAGAGTGAAAAAAAAAATGACAAATGACATAAATTGAATTGTTTATTTTTTCCTTTTTTAAGAATATTATTTATTTTGCGTTTACGGGAGATGATTTTTGTTGTTAAAGTTGCTTAAGGGTGGTTAAAAGTATTATCAAAGAGTAAATACCCTAGGTAATTTAAATGACTTTTTCTCTGCTTTTTTTTTGATGGTGTTTATTCTTTAACGTGGCAAAAGAACCATCATCGGACATTGACTTGTAAAGGCTGCAAATATTAAATAAAAAAAAAATCGAATGACTAAAGTAGGACAAGATAGCAAAAAAAAATTAAACTAGTGTCAGACGTTTTAAAGTATTACTTACCCTAGGGTAAGATAAAATACAATCAAATCACTGATTATTAGCTGATAAATAATTTTATGGATCTTTTTTTTTTTTTTTTGCTTGTAACGAAGATAAATTAATGAAAATTGAACAAATATTAGCTTTAATGGAAAATGTGTACTTGGTTTATTCTAGCCTTCGTAGGGATTAAAGTGTTTTTTTTTCTCGCGTAATTTCTGCATTAGAAATTGTAACTGATACATAAAAAACTGCAACACACTTGTTAAAATTAAGCCAATTAACGGCAAAGTAGATTTAATTAATTTAACGTAAAGTTTTTTTTTTACTTCTTTTGATCAACAAACCGTGATATATATAATTTTTGCTTTGTGTGTGTGTTTTTTTTTTTAATTCGTTACACAAAAAGTCATCAAGGTGCCTTTATCTATTCATTTCCCCGTTTGTTTTTTTTTCTTTCTTTCTTTATTTAAACAAAAATAAAACAAATTAGCTTCTTTTTTTTCGGAATTTAATTTAAAAGCATGCAAAAAGAAAAAAGCAAGGCGCATAAAGTGGAAGAAAAAATTTATCTGAAATTAAAAAGTAAATTAAATTTACCTAATAGGAAGACGTAAAAAAAAAAAATTTATACAGACTTGGATGATACTTGATAAAAATCTTTTGCCGTTTCTTTTTTTATTTCTTTATACTACAAAATAAAAAAATTGTTTCTTTGCTAGAAAGAACAATTTTGTTTCATTTATAACAAAGAAATATAATTATTTTTTCTCTATAACACGGAAATAACGTCCATCCGATTACATTCTTGGAATCCAATAAGAACAAAGTTTTATTATTACTAATATTTGGATTTAAATAACATCTAGGGGTATTTTGTATTCGTTTTTATTTTTAACTATAGGGATGCACTGTTTTTAGCAAATCTAAAACGTAAAAACTGCAATGCATGCAAATTTTTTTTTTTTGATCTATTTTCGTTTTTTGCAAAAAAAAAATCAAAAAGCATACAAATGGTCAGTTGTTTCATGTTGAACGTTTTATTGACAGTAAATTTTAAGCTTCTCTAGTTTCCTTACTATTTTTTTTTTATGTGTCTACGCAAAACGAGAAAAAAACTGTTTTCCTTTCTTTTTTTTTATTGTTTTTGGTTCAATAAAAATAGCAAAAATAGAGGAAAGTAAAAAAAAACAAACAAACATGCAATATTACGTAAAATAAATACTTAAAAGATAAAAAGGATTCATTTGTGTTTTTATTGTAAATAAATAAACAAATTAAAAATGAATATATTTTTCTTAAAAATAGACTTTTCATATTATTATTATTATTAGTATTTTTATTTCAACATCCGCTTCTTCATATTATTGTTATTTTATTATTATTTAAAATAAAAATTTACAAGCTATTAACGTAATAATATAGTTTCTTTTACAAAATAAATTTTTGTAATAAACTTCCTTCTTTTTTTTCTTGTCTATCTTATATTTAATATAAAATTATTTATTACATCGAAGTTAAATTAAATATAATAAACTGAACATTTGCATCCACCTGGACCATTGTAACATCAACATATCATCACTTTTCTTAATATAAACAAAGATAATAACTTTAAAACAAAAAAAAATAATTCCACTTTTAACCTCATTGTAACAATAAACATAGTAAATAATATTTAATTTGTTTATTATTTAATTTAAATAATACATATTGTTGTTTCTTAATTTCTTAATATTGTTTATGTTTGTAAGAAAAAATTGTATTTTTTTTCCGAAATTAAATTTTCAAAGTGGTAAAAGTTTATTAAAAATTATTTTCTTCAATTTTATTTTGTTTATTCTTCTATGAAAAAAAAATACTTTTTTTAATATAAAAAAAGGGTCAAATAGGATTTAAAGTTTAACTGTGAATCACCCTTAGAAAAAAAAAAGTTTATTTAAGTAAACACACTAAACATACGTAAATTATATGTTAAATAGGCGTTTAAACACCCTTTTTAACTTGTTCTTTAACAATATATACATACTAAAAAATCATATTTTTATCAAAAATGTTTTTTGTTGCATTTTATTTTGCATTACTTGATCCTCTCATATCAACAATAAACAAGAGCTGTCAGTTAGATTTGACATCTTTTTTTATATTTATTTATTTAAATATATATTTATGTAAAATATGTGTTGAAATAATATCCAACCAAACCACCCACCCTTAAGAAGGTTATCACAAAAAAAAATAACAAAAATAACAAAAAGAAAACGAATAAAATCCCAACTTTATTATTATTGGTATTATTTGTTCTATTTGCTTGTTAATATATATATATATTTTAATAAATTTTTGATATGACATGAACATTTTCTATCTAAATAATATTTTTATTATTATTTTATTTTATTTTTCCAATAAAAATCTGCACATCAAACTGCATTAAGAGGGTTTGAGTTGTATGAATAGAAATAAAGTGTGTGGAGTATTATTTTTTTCCTTTTTTGTTTTCTTGTTACTTAATAATAAAATTTTATAATAAATGGCATTAAAAAAAAATTATTTTTTTGCAACAAAATTTAATTTGAAAATAAAGTGCTGAATGTGGGACGGAGTTAAGAAAAATAAATTATTGGAAAATTTGCTTAATTTAAAAATAAATTCAATAAAATGACCAATTTGATGTTTTTTCTTTTTTAAATGTATTTTTGCTTGCAATAAAAATGCACATAGTTAAAAAAAAATGAACAGAATTACAATCTTTCATAACATTTTAGTGCTTTATAACAGAATAATATTAAGCGTTATAAAACTAAAAATTATTATGAAAAATTACAAGCAAAGTTAACTGAAGTACGGGTAAAGTAAAGTATAGTAAAATTGGATTGTTAAAATATAAAGAAAATATCATGCGCGGATTGTATAATAAATGTTTATTGTAAAAATTTTATATAAAAGCTCCGCCCATATAAACAAGCTTTTCTTTCGTGCTCGTTTTTTTTTTTTATATATATAGTAGATCGAATCGAAATTCAACAAAAAGTTTATATTTTATATAAAAATACAGAAATAGTATTTTTTTTTTTTTGTATTTCTTATATATAAAAATGACTAGAGTATCGTTCTTTTAGAAGTTGATGTTATCGAGTTTTTCCTTTATTTTTTTAAGTAAAAGAAAAAGAAATATTTTTTAAGAACTTTTACTGTATTTTTAGTAGACATTTGGTAGTGAATTTGTTTAAAGAAAAATCGAAGCAGTAGGAAAAATTATATAGTAAATATGGGAGCGGCAAAACTTAAAGGACTTTCAGGGTTTAGTCGTAAGATTAAACTTATTTTCTATTTTAGCTCTAAAATTTTATTTTCTAAACAGAATTAAGTAGTAAAAAATATTAATATAAATATAACAGTGAAACTATGAACAAGTCTTGTCTTATGTCTTCTATTATCTTATTACGTCAATTTTTATACTTTTTTGGCTTTAAATTTTAATAACAACACAACTACGAAAAGTATGAACAATTTTTTTTTTTAAAATATAGCAAAAAACAAAAAAAAAAAACGACACGCCTTCACCAATCGTTCCAGATAAATATCTTTACACATGGCTGACATTAAAAGCATTTTTTCAGTTCACGTTTTCAGCCAGATTTTTTCTTTTCTATAGTTTTTATTATAAATATTATTTTTTCTTTCATTATTAATATAATAATGATAATCATGACTACGCTACGATGATGCAGATTATTATGTTGATATAAATTTGAAATGCGGAAATATTATTTTTTTCTACAAAAAAAAATTTAATTTAATTTTCTTATTCATATAATTTTTGTTTTTTTGAAATTTTTTTGCAAACTTTCATTTTACTTTAAATGGATTGCATTCTGTAAAATGTGATTTAAAATTATAATTTTTAACAAAACAAAATATGTGTTTATAAAATTATTATTATGAGAAATTCATATCTTTTGTCTTGTTAATAAAACTATTCTTTATAATAGAAAAAATAAATTAATTTTGCTTTTTTTATCGCGTTTTTCCAGAATATTTATAGTTTTATTATGCTCTTATATCTTATACTTTAGTTAATCATTTAATTGTAAAAAGTTTTAATTAAATTTACTTTTAATTAAATAAAAAACAAACCAAAAATGAGAGCATTCCCAGTTATTATTAATAAAATTAATTAATCAGAATAAAAAATCTTTTATCTAGAAATAATAAGCGATTTAATTAACAAATCAGCCAATTAAAAATATTTGGTGTGCAAACAACTCAATGCGGATTTAATCATAAATATGAAACAAGTTTTATTATTAAATAAAAAAGTATATAAAAATCATTACATAAAATGTAAACACATGTCAAGCAATACAAAAAACTAGAAACAAGTAAAACATTTTTGCTTAATTAATTTAATAAACAAAATATAGAAGAAAAAAAACTAAACCATAATCGGTACAACATTATAGTGATAACATAACATTGGTTAAAGTGTTTTAATATAAAATTGCCAATAAGTTAAAAATATATAATAATAATAATATTATAAATATTTATTAGATGTATTAGAGATTTATTTAACACCATAAATGGTAACAATATAACATTATGATGACAATAATAATAATAATATTACAGGCTACAGCATAATTTTTTTTTACAAATAAATGATAAATAAATTCATCGTTGAAAAATACAAAAAAAAATAATAAAGGATAAACATCAGACAGGCCTGTGCCTGCAAAGAAAAAAAAAAGGCGAGATTTAAGAGGAAAAATGTACAAAATACGCGTGTACGTAATTCACTTGATTAAAGAAATAAATAAATAAATGCAGGAAGAAAAAAAAAACAAAGAAAATTAAAATTAATTCTGTAAAATAATCTTGTTCCTCCTGTTGTTACTTATTCTTTTCTTGATGTCTTCATTTGTCGCAAAAAAAAAATAAACTGTAAAGAATTACTCTTCAAATACTTAATTTTGCTTCTTCTTCTTATTTTTATGTTGCTCAATTTCTTCATCATCATCAACATCATCATCATCATCATCATGTGTGTTGTGTTGTTTGTCGTTGCTATTACTGTTGATCATATTTATTTAACTTATTCTTCTTCTTGCTAATAATAATAATAATAATGGCATCAAAGGTTTTATTTGCTGTAGTTTTTTTTTTCCTTCTTGTTGTAAATAAACTTAACAAATGTACGATTTAACGAAATAACAATCACCACCACCGCTGATGCTTTTTAATACAGAAAAAAAGTAACATTTTTATTTTTGTTCCTTCTTAACAATAAAATAAATTTATTTAATTTTTTTATTTCTGTATAAAACGATGTACAAATATATATAATTTTTTTACGTTTCGTTTACAAAAAAAAAAATAAAATAAAAACAAGAAGTGAATGTTTATATTTAAGGTTATAAGAGTGCGGTGCCTTTTAAGGGAATAAATAATTTATATGGTTAGCTGACATCGATATATCGAGTTTAATACTTCAATTTACTTCTTTCTTTTTTTTTCTTACCACGCATCCTGATAATTTTGTTTACTTTTTTCAGTTGTATTTCTCTCCTGTTTAATATTTTTTTTATTTCTTAAACGTTAAATTTTTTAGCGAATCCGATTGTAATTTTTATTTTTTAAATATCGTAAACACCCATTTTGCACATTATATGCGTTGCAAAAAGAAAAATAATAATAAACGAACTCATACTTGAATATTTAATGCTCATAAATCGTTTAGTTAACTACATCGAATCTAATTTTTTTTAAGTTTAAAAAATAATAATAATATTCCAAAATAAAAACAACCCTAAAGCATTTTTTTTTTTGCTTCTCTTACTTAATTTATATTCAAAAAATCTAATAAATTTTAACTAAAAGAAAGAAAAAAAAACGAAAACAGATTTAAACAAATAAGAAAAACTCATATGTAAATTTTTCTATAATTTTATGTGAAAAGTGTAATCGATCCTTTAAACAACATAATCATGCAAGACTCAATTTGTTTACAAATCACCAAATTTAAAAATAAAAAAATAAAATGTATAACAAAGATTTTCATCTTTTAACACGAATAGTAATTTTTTTTTTTGTATTCATGTAAAAAAGTTAAGTAAAGTACATTTGATGCATCGCACATACGTTCGAATAAGAATATTTTTTTAACGAGAAAAATGTTTATAACAACGACAAAGGATTTTCTTTTATCAATGCAAACACATTTTTTTTTTTTTAGCATTAAATTGGGGTTTTCTCTGGTTTTATTTTAAATAAATAAGTTTAAAAAAAAAACACACAAAAACCTTAAATTTTAAAATCTTTTCTTTTTTCGCAAACCAAAGATATTACTTTTACGATAAGATTACAAAAGTGTCACACATATGTGGTTGCTATACACAGCTAGCATGTATACATATATATTTTATAAAATTTTTATCTTAATCGACAAATTTCAATGCGATTTAACCAAAATATATATATATAAAAAACAAATTGCAGTTACATAATAAAACTTATAAGGGATGAAAATAAAAAAAGACAAATATTAAACTGGTTTAAAATTTAAAAAAACAACATAAAAGTTAACTTCACTTAGCAAATAGAAAAGGAATAAAAAAAATTAATTTTTAATCCTTAAGTAATTTTTTTTTCTCATTAATAAATAACATAAAAAAATAATAATAATCAAAATCTTTAATTTATTGTTAAGCAAATAAAAGCGACATAAAAGTAAAGTTTAAAATTGTTTGCTAATAATTTGTTGATTTTTTTTTTACAATATTATTACTACCCTTGTGATTATTAGTATACAGCGAATAAAAATTATAAGATATTTATAACTGTTGCTGGCATATATATATATATATATATATTATTTTCGCAGTCACTTTTATTCGGTCCCCTGATTCTTAAATATATATTTATTTTATTTTTTTAATTTTATTTTATTTACCAATTGTGTTTTATCGATAATTTATCGTTTTATTACTTCGAGGTATTAATATTATGTTAATATTGAATAAGAGAACAGGATGCTTCAAATTAGTATCAATTTTCATAGTAAATTAGATATAAATGCTTAAATTATCACTGCATTAAGTGAAAATCAATTCAATTTTTAAATATTTGTCACTGTGCAAATGAGCAATATTCTTATAAATAATTACCACAGATTGTTAATCATGTATCCTTAATAGCAATTATTATATATTATCTTTTTAAAATATAAGTCTTAACATAGGCTCATTAATGTAAGGCATAAATAACAATTTTGTAATCATTAAGAAAATGCAAGGGCATTTAAATAACCAAAAAGTTCATGGTTTTATTTATGAAATAATAAAATTAAATTAATTATATTTAAAAACAAGGTTATTTTAAAAGAAAATTAAGAAAATTTATTACTTTCAAATTTCGCTCTTAAATAAAACGAATAGAAAAAGAAAAAACAAAAAAGTGAAATAATGGGACATTAAAATCCAATAATAAACAAACCATAAAACTAAATTTAACTTTCTTTCTTATTTAAAGGAATGTTTTCTTTGTGAAGTGTTAATCGATTTCTAAACACTTTACTTGTATTTACCTCTTTCCTTTAATAAATGTAGAAGTTTTTTTTTTCTATTCCTATTCTCTAATTTAATTTAATTGTTAACGACGCGTGCTCATCTGTTATTAGTAAGAAAACATGCAAGGAAATTTTTTTTAAACACATATAATTATAGATCAATTAGAGTTATGCGGTCATAGATTATGTTGCACTTAAAAACAACAACATAATATGACATTAACAACATTAAACAATTACAATTTAAATATTTTTTTTTTCTTTTATTACTTTTTCCTTTTCTTTTCTTATTTTTTTTTTTTCGATAATAAATTTTACTTCTTGTATTCAGTTAATACGAATAGAAGAGTGAAATTATTAAGAAATATAATACATGGAGACAGACATAAATATATCGACTTAAATAAAATAGATTGATTTCATTATAGTTGGTGACATTTTGGTGATTATATGATGTAAAAACATGTAATTTATAACAGCCCTAAAATTTACTATTCTAACCTCATCAACACAAACATATATTATATGTAGATAAATATATTACTGAAAATTTGTTAGCGCTTAAAATACTTCTTTACACATATATGATGCTGGTGCTGTTGTTAATGCATTTGGTGTTATGTTTGCCCTTTTTTTTCAAACAACGACAATATCTAACACAATACGCAATAAAATCGTACATTGCATCTAAATTGTGACCCAGATGTAATTTTAACTAAATAGTATCTATCTATAGTTCACATTTAAATTTATTTAATTCATTGCATCAACTTCAATAAAGTAAAATAAATGCAATAATTTTTCCTGTTTATTCATTGTAATACTTGCTGTTCCACAGCTAATTCTAGGTTAATTCCTTTGGTTTATTAAAAAAAGAAACATTTTTATATACGGTATTTAGGGTTTTATTATTAAAAAGGATTTACTAGAGAGAAAAAAAGTATAAATTTGTTGACTTCTATTTTTATTTTATTTTTTTTAAATTTCTTGTTATTTATTTATTTATTATTCTCTTCAATAACTTTAAGGATTATAATTTTTTTTCAAACAGAAGCTGCTCATTCTTTATGTATTTTGGAATTCAATAGATTAACAACAGAAATTTATATCATGTTTAAAATTAATTAATTTTTATTTTTTGGTTATATTTATTAGATTATGTATTGCTTTTTAAAACATCTTTTCTATACTAAACTTAGGTTAATTTAAAACCTTCAGTAATTGTTAAAAATAGAAAATAATTGAATTTTCTATTGTGTTTAGTTTTATTTTTGATTTTATTCTGTCGAATTTTTTATTATAATAAATAATAATAATTTCAATACATTAACAGTGTGTGTTAATCCTAAATTTAAAGGCTGTTCTTTTCCTAATTTTTATTATCTCATTTTATTTGACATGCGAACATCAAACGCATAAAATGCTAGAATGTTAAGAAAAAATAAAAACGGAAGAATCACTTAAGTGTAAAATATGTAACGTGTTTGATTATTATTACCAACAGATTTATGACTTTTCTTTTTATTTTCACTTAGTTTTTCATATATTATTACTATTTTATTTGATATTTAACTGAAGGGTGAAAAAGTTCTAAATGTAATTGACCTTAAAATGAGATAGAAAAATAAAAACACCAAAAAAAAAAAAGAAAATCTTTCAAAGAAAAACTGTGTAAAGAAACGGAAATTAAAAAGTTTTTTTTATTTTTCTTATTTGACAATTTTCTTTTATATATTTTAACGATCACAATTTAATCGCATTTTAACTTTTTTCCGTTTTCTTTAAATAATAAAAAATAAATATTAAATTAGATTTTAATAAAGAATAAAGAAAAATCAACCAAACGACCTTGTTTTCACTTCGTTTTTTTTTTTATACAAATTTTATTTATTTAACTTGGCTTAAGCTAACTTAACTGCACTGTGTCGTTTAATATATATTTTTTTTCTTCGTTTATCATCTTAAATTGAATTATTATTACGAATAAATAACTAAAACCGCACACAATAATTGAATGTAATAAATATTTATGTATTTTCTTTTACTTATTTAATTTAGTTTTATATTTTGTTGTAAATATATATGTATATATGTATGTTAACCACCCGTTGTTTATGTTCACCACGCAACCACCTATTTTACTTTGTTAAATATAAATAATATAGCATAATAAGTAAGAATTTACCGAAAAAGAGTAATATGTGACACAACGTGTAATAACATATATTTATACAGCAGGTTAACATTTATAATCGCATAATATCATAAAATGACATCATATGTTGTTGTTATTGTTTTCTTTTTTTATTTGTTAGTTTGTTATGGCTGGTTATGTTATTACATAGAGAAAAGTGTAAAAACAGTAACAGCAAGTAAATTTCAGTGTAACTGTTGGTATATAAAGATAGATGAATGGCTACGGTACGCTTGGAACAAACATTTGTAAAATAATGAAATTGTTTATAGTTTGTGTGGAGAAAATCTTCTTAAAGAACAAGTGATGATATGTTTGTATATCATAATACAACTGTTATAAATTATGTTAGATGATTTAATTTTGTGAAAATATTGTGTAAATTTGTATTATTATGACAATAAAGGTTATATGAAAAATATGTAGTTGTTTTTACAACGTTTCCCAATTTTCTAACTCAAGCATAGTACAAAACTTTGGTGTATTTTTAGTTAAGAAACAACTAAATATACTATTATGTTTTAAGTTTGTTTTAAACAAATAAGTTAGATAAATGATAATATAGAAA
Organism: Ptychoptera contaminata; assembly: GCA_963942525.1. NCBI lineage: Eukaryota > Metazoa > Arthropoda > Insecta > Diptera > Ptychopteridae > Ptychoptera > Ptychoptera contaminata. The sequence goes on along the minus strand of OZ012636.1, from coordinate 39,574,459 downwards.
AAGAAAAAAAAAAGAAACGAAAATGTCCAGACAATCAAATTGAATCAAGTGTTGCATGACTAGATGACACGATATCACATTTAATTTATATTATTGTTATGTTGTCAGAATAAAAGTTCAATAAACGAATTACAAATATTTATATAAATAAAAAAGGCGAATAAAATCCTTATAACTAAATCATATAATAATAAAATTCTTAATCTTTTCGACAATAAATAATTCCATTAACAAAAATATTATTATTTCTTTGACCGATGTTTTTTCTGTTTTAATCATTTACTTTGTGCTGCACTAATCCACCGAACGAAACAGTATACACATATAAGACAAAAACCAACCATAAAAGGGATAACAAACTTTATAAACAACCATTCTTATATTTATATTTCCAGCAGTTAGTATCATCTGTCCTTTTAGATTATCATCGAATTGTTTTCTCGAAAATGAAATTTCTACTTAACATTTAACTGTTTGACTGGTTTGACTTTTACTAAATAGAAAATAATATGTCATACATAAAGCAAATTATAATATATAATATATAATAATTTATAATATATAATTATAATATAATTATAATATTGATACCAACAAAAAAAAGGAACAATCAAATAAACTAAATTTAAGAAGATATGAAGTAACATAAGTAGTTGAAGCAAGTGATGTACTTGATATGATTGTGATGATGGCATTATAGGGTGATTTGATACATATTTATTTCTGATGCGACATTTATTAAATTATAACCAGCTAGTTAAGAATAAAAAAAATCACATTTACTTAGCGTCGAATTTATAAAGATTGTCCATACAACACCCTTCCGCCGACAACTTTTAAGCGTTTCATATTTAAAAATAAAATGCAAAAAAATATAAATTGTGTTTATAGTCAGTTAGCTCGTTTAAACGGCATTAGAGTAGATCTTTAATGTTAAAATCTTTCTTTTATTATTATTTCATTTTCACAGACAAAAGATTCTGATGCCACAAAATGAGTTCTAAAAAATATATTGTTACTATCTCAAGTACAACAAGGGACATTAGATGAAAATAAAAATGCAAAAAAAAAAAGAAGAAAGACGAAATTGTGTAATATTATTAAAAAAATTCCTTAAGGGTCGTTGTCTTCTTGTATTAAAATTAAACAAGAAATAAAAAATCAAAAGAAAAAAAAATTAAGGGTGATGATCATCACATTTTTACCGCGACATTGCACCCACCCAATTAACACACCATCTGCGCCTCTTTTATTTTTTATTTTTGTTCGCAGTCTTAATTTTTTTTCTTTTAAATTTTTTCTTTTGCAACATCTTGAGGGTGTATATGTCCGTCTACCCGTTTATTACATTTTTTTAAAATATCTTTTATTTTCTCTTTGTACAATTAAATCTTATGTTCAATAAAAAAAAAGTAATAATAACAGCGAAAATAAAAACACACGAAATAAAGCTACTTAAAATCAAAGGGGATAGCTGTAGAATGGGGTGGTTTATTTATTAGCTTATGAAGAATAAAAAAATAAAACGAAAGTCAAATAAGAAATTAAAAAAGAAGATTTCATTATACATTTTTTTTAATGTTATTTTAAGATTCTTGTAGCCTAATGATGCTTAGTAGCCTGATTACAGACACCTCATTACCACCCAGATCTTTATTATAAACTTAAATGTTTTTCTTTTTCCTTTTTTTATATTACGCCTTTTATCTCTTCATTTATTTATAATTTTATCTGCTTTTTTATATTGTTGGGAACTACACATTGATGAGTGTTGAATCGGAAAATTATCTCATTCCTAAAATACATTTTTTTTATTTTGGATATCATATTGAATTTTTTTATTTTATTTCTAAAATTTAAATGAAAATTAAATAAACACTCAGTTGGATAATTATTTTGACACGTTTTTACTATTTGGTCTTTTAATTAAAAAAAAAGAAGTAGAAACTAAAAGTATAATCAGTTAAAAGTCAAAGATTCACAAATAAACGGATGACAACTTTTGACACTTTAATCACTTTTATTTTTCTAAACATTTTTTTATTGCTATTTAGTGAAAAAACTAAAAGCCAGTTTATGTCAATAAATTCACGATGAAAAAATTCGCGACATTTAAAAAAGAGAAAAAAAAATTAAAATAAATTTAAAAAAAAAGCCTATGTTATGCGAAGCGTAATGAACCTGCACTTAACCATTCAATGTTTAGCTGATCATAGTCCGCGATGCCACACATTTCGCATCTTCTTCTTTTTTTTCACTGTGTAACATAATTAAAACACAAGCGACGTAATTTTACTTAATTAAATTCCCATCTTTACTATCGCTTGTTTGTTTTTTCTTTTTTAATAAAAAAAAAAAAATAGTTAAATATTTTGCCCGACCAGGAACATGACAGTGACGTCCTTACAAAATATTTCGTTTTTAATTTAACAATCCGGTCTAATATTTAAACGATTTATGAACAAACAATCCATTGCATAGCCTTAAAGCAACATCACTGCAAAGCTTAGTGCAATGTAGCGTGAAAATAAAAAATTGTACAAATTCTGTGACATTTTTTTAACGCTTCTTTTCTTCATTGAAGCGCGTGTCGAGCCACCTTCGTCCTAGTTAAATGTAGAACTGATACACACACAAAAAAACCCCTTGTCGCGTCAAAGAGCGAATTACACAACATCAGGATGGAATTGGATAACCTACTCAAACCATAGATAAAAATTTTTAAAAAAGAAGCGATACTTTTAATTTCTTTTTTGGTGTCGTCGCATCTTTTTTTTTATTTTTTTTTTTTATCAAATGTCCTGTTGATCCCCTGCTAAACTTTACACTCGTTTGATTTTCGAAGGGTAGATTTTTCTTTATATATTTTAGATTTTTATTAATACAAAAATCTTAAACAGTTTTATTGGATTATTTACAAAAAAACAAAAATAAATAAATAAATAAAAAGTTTACTTCTGCTTCGTCTTATTTTTTTTTATTGTAAGTTAAACCAGTTAAGTGTTTCTGTTGTCTTGTTAATTGAACAAAATTCTTAACACAATAAAATCGAAGTTTTTTTCCGCTGAAAAACAGAAAACAATGCAAAACAACTAAGAAAATTATAATGAAATCTATAAAAACAAATATGATTAATATATTTCAAATGTATTCTTTACTTCTGACACTCAATTTCATTTCAATTTTTTGTGTTTATTTCTGTTATGCAGTTTTTTTTTATTTTAGATATTATAAGAAAATGCGATGCGTCGTTCCGTATCAACATGACACACCATTTATAAATATTTCAATTCAACTCTTGTTGGTGTTATTCAATAAAAACGAAAAGAAAAAACTAAATAAATAAATGCAACGAAGCAAGGTGTTTAATCAGCGCATCAAACTTATATACTTAAATATTAACACAACTGTACTGAAGACAACAATCAACAAATACGAGCTAAAAAAAACTATCAAAAACCCAAATACCATGTGATGTGAATTTTTTAACAGAAAAATTTTAATGTTTTTCATATAATTTTTGGTTATTTCTTTATTGCTATTTCGATATGTTGTCTTTAGTGGATCAGGCACGAAAACTGTTCATTTTGATTTCTGATTATTTCATTTTTTTTTTTGTTCATTAATTTTATTTATTGAATACTGCAAGTTTTCGCGTCTAGGACCAGTTTACTGAATAATTGAAACACCTTTTTTATTGCTTATTAGAGTAAACAATTTCAATGTTGATAAAGATGTTGCGTTTTCGTATTAATAATTCGATAAAATTGAATGAAAGATACCCAAAAAACAAATCAAAAAGAAAAAATATATTATATAAATATAAATAAAACATAAAAATTCTTATGTTGAGAGTTTTTATGTTGTTAAAAGAGTATTTACCTTGTTGTAATTGTTGATATCGTTTGGCAAATAAATTTGATAAATGATATTTGTTGTTGTTGATATTGTTATTATTATTATTTATAATATTATTATTGTTATTATTTAATTGATTATTATTATTATTATTATTTGCATAATAATTATGGTGATGATGATGGTGTAGACTTCCGTTATCCAAACGTAAATTAAGTGGTTCAAGCCCATTTGTATTTGGTGGTAATTGTTGCTGCTGTTGATGATGCTGTTGTCCTGTTGCTATTTGATGCTGTTGATGTATTGAATGTGTTGTCGTAGTCGGTGGTTGTTGTGGCGGATGTTGCTGTTGTTGCTGCTGTTGATGCTGTTGCGCTAAATGCTGCTTACTTGGAAATGCTAAAAATAAAGAAAAAATAAAGAGTACACAGTAAAAATGTTTTTTCTTATTCTTTTTAATTTTTTTACGCAAAACTAAAATATCAAATATAAAAAAAAAAATTATTTCAATAAAAAGAAATTTTATTTCAGTAACAATTTAATAACAAAAAACAGTAATTGTTGATTTTTACTGTGTACTATTTTTTTTTTCTTTAATTTTTTCGTGTGCCGCGTTTGCTTTCTTATGAAATTTAACTTTAAAACTGACTGACGAACAAATAATATATTTTTTATGTACATATTTTGCTAAAGTTGAAAAAAAGGTTTTTATGATAAAATCAAAAATAAATACTGAAACAGAGAAAAAAAAAACTGTTCGATTGTTTGATTGATTAATGATCAAATGTGATATCATATTGGTGATACAAAAAAATTATAATTTTTTTTAGTAAAATGAAACTTAAAAATGGTTATATCGTTATGTATAAATAAAAATAATAATCATAATAATAAATATAAGAAAAGAGATGATAAAAATTTTTGCTTTATTTCTGTTCTGATCAAAAATTTGAAAAGAAAAACGAGAAAAGAAAAGCAAAAAAACGGTGGAATTTTTTTTTTATATAAAAAGGTGAAATTACACGCCGTCGGTGCGATATTTAAAGAATTTTTATTTAAAAACAAAATCACCCAATTTATTCCATCTAGTTTTTTATTCCTGATATTTTCATTTATAATTTCTTAATTCGTTTAAAACAACGTAAACCAGGTAACAAAAGTTAACGAAAATTAATAAAATTAAATAAAAAAAATAAACAATACAGGATGATTCTGAAATAAAAGAAATTAAAAATCAGAAGAAAAAAATATTATCTCTAAAGACAAGCTGTTATATTGCTGCTAGTGATTGGAAATATGAAAAAATATTACCATCTATGGAAGGAAATATTCATTTTTAATACTTTGTTGTTAATATTGATTCATTTTGATATGCGTAAAATATACATCTTTTTTTATATTAAATTATATTTATTGTATATTTATTTATAAAGAAAAAATATTATTAAACAAACAAACATACAAAATTATCAAATTTGGATATAGAGTTTTAAATGCATAAAAATAAAAAATAAAGATTCGAATAAAAATTACAATAAAAATTTATTCAATGCAATTTTATTGTGTGAAACAAGTAAACCAAGTGTGTAACTTTCATGTAACATCAAACAAACAAATAATAGTAACATTGTCAATTGTTTTAAACTGTTTATATATTTTATTTAAATTAACAAAAAAAAAATAAAATAAAATAAATAATATAAATAAGCGAAAAAGATAACGCGCGAATGTTGGCAAATTTTATTTAAACTTTTAAGTTGTTTTGTGCTTTTTATATGAAGGAAAAAAAATACAAATAAATTCATAATAAATGTAGAATAAAACAGTAAAATAACTAAATATATACAAAAATGTGTATGGCTGTTTTTCTTAATTTTTTCGTTGTTTTATTTGATAATTTGCATTGAATGGAAATACACATATTATGTGATGGTTGCAGTATTTGTTAGTGTATTATTCGTATATGTTCACAACTCTCTTTAAGCTCTACTTTTGTTTATTTTCGTGTCATTTCATTCAAAAATAATAATAATAATAATAAAAATAATTATAATAATGATAATAATATAAACAAAATAATCTTCACATGTTCATCTTTTATTAAAATAAAAAAATAGTATTTGTTTCCCTATAAGATGCTAAACATTAAATCTTACCACAAAATACCCATCCAATTGTACAGTAGTTTTCATATAAAAAATGAAAAAAAGAAACATAAACGCATATTACGCAAGTATAAATATGGAAGCAACATTAAACGGTTTAAAGTAAAATGCAAATAAAGCATTTCAAAATTTATAGAGATAAATTTATAAAAATAAAAAAAATACTTGAACATATATAGTAACACCAAGTTTTCTTTTATAACAGAAGACAATTTTACTTTATTTAGCTGCTTATCGATCATTCAATGATAGACTAATTTTTGTATTTTATTCATGCAAATTTGTTTAATAAATAATTTATTCAACGTCAACAACTTTAACACTTTGAAAATGGACTTCTTTTTGATTTTTATGTTCTTTCATTGTAAAAATACGAAAATTTATTTTATTTATATTTTGATGGAATATTGATGATTTTTGACATTTAACGACCACAACTAGAAACAGCGAGAATCGCGCTGCTTTTGAGAATAAATTTTTGATTTTTTAAGCAGAAAAAAATAATAAAATAAAATCAAATAACTTAAGAAATGTAAAAAGATAAAAAAAAAAAACAAAATAAAACGGAGTAGCGCTATGTCCTTTTTATTTATTATATTTTAGTTGTTTTTTGCGAGATTTTCTTCAGCTTTTTTTTTGTAATTCCTATTCAATTCATTTTATTAATACAAAGCAAAGCGAAAAATAAGAAAAAATAACACGAGTCCCTGCCAATAGGTTAGTAAAAAAAGACAGCTCACAACCGATTGTTTGCAAATTGAACAAACCAATATCAACGATCACCTATTGTACAGTGTTTTTTGTAAATCTTTTATTTTTTTATATATCCCTTCATCTGATCCTTTTTTTTCTTGTTATTGGTTTCCTTTTGTCGTTTATTTATTTTCGCTACTGTTTTTTTTTCGCTAAGAGAAGTCAAAATTGTTTTAAAATGGTAAATTGAAGTGAATTAAATTATTTATTGGAATTTTTTTTGTATCAACAAAAGGAAAACGAAAAAAAAAATTAAATGAATCCAAGGTAAAAACATGTTTACAGTTAAATCGGTAAACGTTGGTGGAAGATTACTTAATGAAATTATTTATACATTGTTTATTTTTTCTTACTTAAGTTATAACAATCAGACAAATGTTTACGAATTTCTCTTTATTGAATTATTAACATAAAGTACGTAATTTTTCGTAACACGAAGAATTTTTTTATTTTTTTATAAATTAAATAATTTCCCCAATCTAGCAGTAACCAGTTACCAGCAAAATAAATAATGATAAAAATAATAATAATAATAATAAATTAAAGTAAATAACATTAATGTCAATTTATTAAGTAAGAATTTATTATTTTGTTGTTACTTGCTGTTTATTCTTACTTAACGTAAATTACAAAATTGTTTTTAACACAATGCAATTTATCTAAATTTGGTTTCAATTTAAGACAAATCGTGAATTTTATTTTCTTTTATTGAAAACCAAAAAAAAAAAAAAATAATATTTTATTTAAGAATTAAAAAAAAAAAAAAAACTTGAACAATAAAAGTTTACAATTTTATATTAGGATATATATTTATATTTTACAGAACAACAGCAACAAGAAGAATCACCAACCAACCAACCAACAAAAAAAAGTCTTAATTGATTTTTATTTTTACTTTTATTTTTTATATAAATAAATTTTGTTTTAATGCATTTTATAATTCGCACAATCTTTACAATTTGTATAAGATGATGAGTGTAGAGCATGGATTTATAACAACAGCAAAAAAAAAAACTATAATAAAATATAAGCGAAAAATAAAGGAAGAAAAAACGACTATGAACGACCGCCATGTGCGTGAATTAACAACGACTTAAGTGTATTTTTATAACCTAACCAGTCATATGTATACAACATAAATACATTAATTTTTTAATATGAATAAATTTCTTATTACCACGTGAATCCGTTAAAAGGTAAAATTAATCTTCTTTACTTTAGTAGCATCGTATCAGCTCATAATATGTTTAATTGATTTTAAAAGTATTTTAACAATTGCTATTTTAACAATCCAGAATGATGTTTATACATTGAACGAAACTATAAAAACAATATTTAATGATAAAAAGGAAAATTATCGCGAAATTATCAATCATTTAACAAGATATATATATAAATAAATATTTCTACATCTATAAAAGTTTAATTTTTTATTGCGTTGTCAAAAATAATTTTCTTTTCTTTTTAATTATGATTCAGAAAATTGCACAATTAATTACAAAAAGTAAATAAGAAGAGAACAAATTTACCTTACTTGTGTTTTTCTTTTTTAACTTAATTAATTTATCTATTTTCTTTTGTTAAAATAAAAATAAAACAGAAAATTAATAAAAACATCTTAAGTAAAGTAAAATAAAAAACAACAAAAATAGTAATAATAATAATAATAAAGAAAACAATTTTACACATTTTATGAGAATTTTACAAGCCCATTTAAAAACCAAGAAGTAACGTAAAGTAAAATAAATATAAGGAAAAAGAACAACAATTTTTATAGTGCCTTTAGTAGATTTGCTTTGATTTTATTTCATTAAATTAAAAATAAAAAAAAAAATACTCTCTGCTGTTTGTTATATGCTAAAAGTCTGACCTCTTGTCTCGCGCGTGCAACAACACAATCTTTTTTTTCTTCTTTTAAATTTTATGCTTTATACCACACACAAGACACAATGCACTTTTTATATCGTTTTTTCTTTATATATATGTTTTTTTTTGGTTTTTTCATGTTATTTGTGTGTTATTTGACTGACAAGAAATCGCTTCTAATAAGCTTTTAATACACAAAAGAACAACAATAAGATGACGTCATAAATCTGCATACAGAAAAAGTTAAGAAACGAAAAAAAGAAAAATTATATGTTTTAGCATATTTTATTTTTATGAGTGGACAGTGTAGATCACACTTTATGATTCTTTAGTACATTGTAAAATTGCTTTATTTAAAAACAGCATAACAACATCATGTCGGCATTCATCAAATAATTAAATTATTATTATTATTACTATTGTAACGTTTTCTTGAAATAAATTCGCGCTTTTTGTTGGTTCTTTGATTATTTTTTTTTTTTATTATTAATTTGTGTATTGCAGCATTAAAATATAATAATAATAAAAAAGAAACTAAATAATATTTAATAATAAATCTTAAAATAATAATAATAATAATGATGATGAAGATTTTTATGAACCAATTTGAAGTCAACTATGCAGCTACTGTTAACTTCAACTTGGTGGGTCGTGTTATGACTTTTATATTTGTTTGTAAATTTTGTACCTAAATAAAAGCTTTCAAATAAAAATAAAATAACAAAACGATAAAGGAAATTGACTATAATTAAAAATATATATATATTTAATAATTTTTTTAAAAATAAACTTAGTACAAGAAGGGTTGTTTACAGAGACGTGCACACATCATACAACCGCATTATGTTCAGTCAAATGAAATGCACGCGAATCTATGTTTAATAAAATCATCAAAGTCAAAAATTATTGTAATAATTTTTACCCTATTAAAACTATATATATGTGCATATTAAATTGTTATAAAAAACAACAACAACAAACCGCCACCCTACACCACCCAATATTCTATTATTTCTAAAATCTAGAAAATTTGATTTATGATTTTTTATGAGATTCAATTAAATGAATTATTTTTTTAAGCATATTTAATGTTGTACACGTATGAAAATCACTGAAATTATTTTAAGGGATGCGCTCTTTTTGTAACCTTAAAAGAGTGGCCACAATATGTTTTCACATTTTTATTATTATTATTTTTTATCGTTTTTAAACAAGTATGTGTGGTTTTATTAAATTTTTGCTTAACAATTAAATTGTAAACTCATTCCTGGTATAGTATTATTATTATTATTATATTTTTTTCAACTGTGGAAAATTGTGTAACATTTTCCAAACCACTTAGTAAAAGGATTTCCATGTGTGTTTTTTTTTCTTTAAATACTTATCCCAGTGCTTTTTAATATGCTATACTCGTGTTTTTTATTATTATTTAGCTTCAGTAGTTCAGTAGTTTTTTTTCATTCATTTGGTTTGTTACTTCGCGTTTGTATTTTTAGCTTAAATTAGCCAAGTGTTGGCACAAAAGAAGAAGCAGATAAAATTAGTTGTTACTTTTCATCATTACAATCACAACAATGAGCATAAAATTAGTGTTACGTATTATTGTTGTCACCAAAATTAAAAAAAAAGAATTTTTTTTTTGAACATCCAACATCCATACAACTATAAAATCCATCAAGTCAATTGAATCAAAACAATTTTTGTGTTTTTAATTTGTTAAAATATTAAAAGTTAAATGTTAAATCACGTTTTTTTATTTAAGTGTAATCACGTACAATTTAACTGTTATACAGTTTTTCCACAATAATTTTTACAATAATGAAAAAATAAAATAAAAAACCGAATGAAAAATAAAATAAAATTACAAAATCATTACGTGCAATAAATATTTAAAATAAATTTTTGCTTTATTCGTTATGTATATTGTTGTTGCTATTTATTAATATTTTTTTGCTCTCTATTAGTGAATACTTTTTATTTTTGGATAAAAATTTTAACTGGAAAAATTATTCCGAAAAATATTGTGTTGAATATTTGTTGCCAGTCAACGTTAACAGTACTGACCGAAATCAGTAGCAATATTGTATATAAAAAAAATATTCAAAATAAAAAATGAATTGTAAAAAACTACTCAAAATATAAATCGTTGGAAAATTGATGGTTAAAACGTGGTCATTGTTATACATTTATTGGCCAAATAAGGGTTAGCTGTTATTGTAAATAATAATAATAAATTTTTATTGCAACTCTAAGTAGTTTCTATTTTTTTTTTAAATATTTTTATTTATTTATTTTAATATTCACATCCGTGATCGGTTCCGGGACAGGAAGACAACCCTTAAATTACAACAAGATCAGTTTAGTTATTTTTTCTGTACATTAAATTATTTTATTGTGGGCATTTTTTGTTTTGCCTGTGTTGTGTTTCATTTATGTTTCACTTCCCCTTTTTACCAGATTTTAAATTATTTTTTTTTTACTCTTTGTTTTTATTATTAGTATTTTATTTAGGTTATTTAAAAGAAATACATGCGGCCGACATATAGTTATCACCCTAATTATAACATTAAGAAATTGTATTTTTCACTGAATAAAAAACCAATGACAATTGATTTTTTTGTTTTGTACAACGATTTATTTATTTAATTTAGAGAAATAATAGTATAATAGATCATCCTTTTAACATAAGAGTGAGAACTTTGGTTGATTTAATAACAAAAACAATTTAGTACAATTGAATAATAGAGAATAAAACAAAACTAAAACTACGCATGTGACATTGACACTATTCAAGCGAAAGTATAAGTAATGAATATTGCAAAGGCTAAAATGAGGTAAGGATAACTAAAATTTATCACTAAACCCTTGAGGGTTGTAAATTTGTAATTTGTCAATAAGTGGCGGCATGAGTTCTGATTATTATTATTATTACCCAAAAATTACTTCGTTTTTGTTCAAATCCACTCAACTGTTTTCCTTTCTTTCCTCTTTCTTTTATTTTATTTTTCTAGGTTTTTTTTTGTTTGATAAATAAATCGGTAAGCGCCACAATTGGCGGTTTTCTTTTGTATTCGACAAACATTATAGATTTGTTGGTTGTTCTACTTCTTTTTTTTTGTCCTTTATCCTTTTTAAATAGTGTAGATAATTTTCGACAAAACATCATGTAACATATATTTAGCACCAGATACATAAAAAGTCAATGTAAAAGTTTTAAATAATGCCCATGAACAAATAGTAGAAAGAGAGTGTATTTAGTATAGGGATGTTTATGGAATAAATGAGTTAAAGTAAAAAGTAACACAACGTAATGTAAAATAATAATAATAATAATAAATTGGGATAATTTTACAAAATGTTAAGGGATTTAGATTAAAAACATACTTTATGAGAGTTTACATAGGAAAATATTTTCTAACAAGAAATTAGCTTTTTAATTTTCTTTTTCTATTTATCTTCTCTCTATGTTAATCTTTGTGTTTTATTTTCATCATTTTGTTTAAAACTAATCGCTAGTACTTTTAACTAAGTAATTAATTAGTTAAATTAGCACACAACTGAGTTTGTTAGAAATTAATGTTAACCAAATAATCAGCCCCTTGCATTTGTTAACAGAAAATTTAACTTTTGTTTTTAGAATAAACCAAGAGTTAAATTTACAATGTGAGGCATCAGTAACGTTATGGCAAAAGAATATAGAAAACATTTTCACATTGTGTATATATTTATATGTAAAGAGATTTGAAAGTGTTTTTAACTGTAAAATCAGTTAAAACGTAAATAAATTGATTATTGAATATTGTATCTCTTCAATTTTATTCATTTTTTTATTGTTTTTTTTTTTATTCTGTTCTGTTACATGTAAGGTTTTGTTAAATTGAATTACACATAGTGGCGGCAATTTATAATGGCATAATAAATTGACAAACAACATCATAAATTTCTAAAGAAAAAATATTTATAATATATATAAAATGAAAACGACAATGTCCAAAACGAGATGTCATCATAAAAATCTATTGGCAGGCTAATACATCATAAAAGAAAAATAAAAAAAAAATAAAATAAAAGAAGAAAAATTGTTCAATTTTCTCTTTATTATTCATATTTCAAGTTATGTTTATACAATCAGCGGCATCGATGATAACAGTGCTTGTCAAACTACTGTATTGATTTTTATTTGCTTTTCAATTTATCTCCAAAAAAAAAAAAATTAATTTATATAAAAGATTTTTTTTTTTAAATTAATTAAAATTTTTTATTTTCTTTAATAAAAAAAAATTGAAAAAACTTTTAGAAGAAAATAAAACTTACGCAAATTGAATATTTGTATCAATTTGTTATGGTTTACGGTTACGGTAGAAAGTATACGCCAAATACAAATATAGAAAATAATAATAATAAAAAAATAAATATATATCAATCGCCCCCTTTTTTGTGTTGTCACATATTTTCCGGTACGAATTGATGTCATCAAATAAAATAATAACGCAGAAAGAACGAAAGAAAGAAAATAGGATATAACACTATATTGTAGACATTTGAATGCAGATATTGTCTAGCTATATGGCAGATGAGGTATAAGGGCGCACGCGAGAAACAATCGCAATAAAAACCAATAACTGTTTTTGTTTTTCTTTTTTTTTTTTGTATAATGATTGAACTAAAGATTCTACACTAGTCGATATAAAAATTACATGCTAAAAAAAAAACAAATAAAAACAACTAAATACAACAATAGATGTGAGAACTGTGAAACTTGAAAAAGCTACTCTCTTCAAATTGATTGTTTTGCAATTTGGTCACGGTATTTCAGCAAATGCAGAAAGAAAAAAAAATAATAATATTAATAATAAGGCAGATGAAAGATGATAAACATTAAACATTGTGTTTCATATAAAATATGACAACATTGATTTTACGCTTTTTTTACATTCAATAGTTGTTTTGGTTGACATTATTCTCATTTGCTTAACTTCTTTTTTTCCTTTTTTGTTTGTTGTTTAACTTCTGTTTGATTATTTTTTTTTTCCTCATTGAATAACACAATATAAAAAAGGAGGTGGGTATGTATATATCAACCGTGAAATTATTAATAAAATAAACATAAATAAATTAAATTCATCAAATGATACAATAAAAATGGACTAACACTAAATGGTATAAAATATACAATGTTTATAGGGTGCACTTAAAATTGCAACAATACAAAAAACATAAAAAAGAAACCAGAAAGTAAATAACAATAATAATTATGCAAACACCAAAAATTTGTACAAATGTTAATAATCAAATGCAATTTGCAATTATTTTTTATAATTTAAAAAATAAAAAATTCTTTCTGTATATTCGCTATTCTAGCAAAATGACAATTAATTTATTTTTGTTATGCTCTGTCAACCTCGAAAAACACAGCTAACTAACCGTAATGGTGATGCGCGAGCTTTTGATTTTAATTTACATCATTTTATTATCACTTATTCAGTTATTTTTGATTTTTTAATATTCAATTGCAACATCCCCTATAGCTTAGATAGTATTTTTTGCTTTATTTTTTGTATTTTTAACAAATTTCTTTTATAGAAATAAAAAAAATACTTTTATTTGACGAATTGAAATAAAATTAAATTAAATTAAGTTAAAAAAAAAATGTTTTATTTTCTACTTGCGGTTTACAATTACGTTTCGTTTACTTTATTTATTAAAAAAGTGGTTGAATTTCAAATTAATATAATTATGCTGATGATGTGACAATACAATCAAGAATTTGTTAAATTTTATAAAAAAAAAAAAAAATTTATTCAATTTTATTTCACGAGAAAAATTTATTTTTTAATTAAATTTTTATGTGAAAAAGAAAATTTTCACTTATTTTATTAAAAAAAAAATGGAGAGAAAGCTTGACGAAATGAAATACCAAAATTTCTGTATAAAGCATCGAACTACAACCCTTTTCTAAAAAATAGAAATTCAACTGCAATCCATAAAATAAGAGCACAGACAATTCTCTTGAAAAAGAATGAATTAATTAAAGTTACAAATGAATTAAAAGAAGTGAACAACCGAAAAAGTGGTATAAATATTTTTATTACTTAATGTATAAACAAATTACCAATTAAGGCATCTCGTTAATTTTATAAATGATAAAAAAATTAAAATGAAATTACTTATTATAGCTAAACTCTATTCTATGTTTTATATATATATTTTTTTAAACTTAATAAAATGTGTATAATAGCTAAAACAATTGTATGTTGAGGGTTGTTAATGTTTATATTGTAGAATCGGGTGGATTATAATAGGGTGTGTTTACTAAAAACAATATTTACAATAACAATTTATCCACCCTAATTATTTGTCTTTAACTAGATTCAATTAGTTATGTTTAATCATGTAGTATAGTAGTAGTTACTTTAGCATTTGCTTAAGGTATGCAAAGAGTAAATACAAGTGACTTGTCTCTTATATTTAGTTTACTTCTAAGATATAGTTTTAATCAATTATAATTTACAGTAAATGAGTAGCCACCGGCAAGGTAACACAAATAATTTGGTTTATTTTTTTCATAAAGAAATTAAATTAATAAAAATATATAATTTGTTTTAATTACTTGAAAAATTATGCTGCATTGTTATGGCATTTTTTTCGAAAAGATTCATTAAGTTTTTGATTTTAAATCAAAAAAAATATCAAGATGCGTCGCACTAACCATTATTGTATTTTTATATTAAATATTAATAAGTAAGAAACCACTTAAACCGTTTATTTTTTAATAATTTTTCTACAAAAGTTTTATCGTCATAATATTTCCTATCTTAAGAATTGGTCTCAGTCTTTTAATTTTATATTTTGCGTAATAAAATAGATAAAAGTGCTTTAGTGAATTTTTCAGACAATTATAACAAAAGTAATCATAATCATAATTATAAAATGTATAGTAACCCACTGTGTCACAATCTTAACATATTTTCTTTTCAATAAGATAGAAAATTTGAAGCAAAAAAAAAAAAAATCATCAAATAACAAATAATTATTAATAAAAGAAAAAGAAATTTAATTAAATATTAATGAGAAAAGAATTTTCTTTTATTTTTATTTTCTTAAATAAATATGATCTTTAAAGCGATGTTATTTTACAATGTGAATATATATCGCTTATGCTTTAAGGGTGGATTAAGTGCTTTATATTAAAATTAAAAATAAAAACGATAAAAAAAGCATTTTCTGTGGGTAAATTAATTAAAAATGTAACAAAAAAAAAAAAGAATATTTACCATAATATCGATTAACAAAGTCGTGTCATTACAAAAAAAAAAATTCTTTATTTTTGCGCCTATTTATCAGTACTTCCCTTTTCTTTGATATAATTTAAATTAACAAAGTGGATTTAAGGGATGATTTTCATTACGGTTTTCTTATTTTTTTTCGGTTGATTATTGTTTCGAATTTCAATTAAAAAGAAAAGAAAAAACAGTGGAATCTGTTTCTTAAATGTTTGAATTAAATTAAGCAATTAAAACGTGTGGTGAATTTTTAATAAAATTGATTTGGTTTTTTCTTCAGCGAAAATAATCTTAAGACACTTAAAGTTTTTATTGGTTTTTTTTTTCGCGTATTTATAAAACAATAATATTAATTAAAGAGATAATTCAGGTAATATAATGAATTTATTTTATTTTTTAATGACATTACGTGTTAATAGTTACAATGCAATTATAAGTTAATTATTAATTGCTAAATATGTACTTCTACTATCGGAAATATCAAAATAAATTTTTTTTAATCAATTTGTGACCACATCTAGGCAGAAAATCTATATATATGTACTGGTCTGTTAGTGTAGTGTTATATTTGTCAATAATAGAAAATATAAAAGAATAGGATAAAAACTAGGTTACACAAAGTAATTTGCAGCCCTTCGATGTCTATTTCAATTTTTTCTTTTGTTTTAATTTTAGTATTATTTTAGTGAAGTTTTTACAACGGATAAAACCATTTCTTTATTTTATTTTCTTGATAAATCGATCGTAAATTTTATATCCGTAAACCAAACATATACACATATAGTATTTTCATCCCTTTACTATTATCAATAAAAATTTTCCATTTCATTACAATCCGAGGTTAAGAATTGTGTGAAAGTTTTTATTTAAGAAAAATAAATCAGAATGTTAATTTTTTTTCTTTGCTTTGTTTTATTTATAGATTTTTATTTTTGAATAAAAGTACAGTAGCTTAAAATAGTGGTAAAGTACCATTTAACACCTTAGTGAAAAAAAAAACAAAATGCTTTTTAACTTATAATTTTAATTAAAACAAAAAGTAGAGTGCATCCGGTTAATGATATTAGACTACCAATGTACGCTTTGCTTTACCTACTGATACTACACGCTAATTATTGCTATTTACACAATCTTTTGTCTGTTTTTAATTTATTTATTTAAGTTTTTTTTATCGGATTGCTTTTGTTGTTAAATCGCCTTTTTTCTTTGTAGGTAAAAATGAAGTTACTTTTTTTTAAATGGTTACTCATAATATAACAAACGATCGCATTAAAAAAAAGGGGTAGGATTATATAAGTCAATGGCGCAGACATATTACACACTGTCTAAATGTAAAAGGTGTTAATCAAATGACTGTTAAGAACCATCACGCTCCGCCAATAAACGTTAAAGGTTTTTTTACGGTTTTTCATTAAATAATTTATTTTCCATTTTACTTTTTATTTATTTCAATCCTTTTGTCGGTTATGAACAATGATTAAAAACAACAGAAAAAAGATCAACAAGCATAAGGGAAAACGAGTTACATCCCAAAGAGAAGATATTTTTTTCTTTAATTAATTTATTTGTATAAAACTCACGTCTAAACCCTGGAACATCAGGGCTACGTTCAGCTGGGCTACATATTCTATCACGATCTCCTTCTTCACTTGTATGACCTTCCAATGATTCCTCCTTGACAGGCGGCGATAATGAATTACAAGCAGGACTTGATGAATCTGTTGTTCGAAATGAATCACTTCCACTACCAAACATCATTCCCTGAGAATTTGTTTTAAAAAATATATTTTACACTTTGTTTAATCATCCTTTTGGTGTTTGTGAAAAGTTGATAAACATACCTGCTCCAAACCAAGCCCGACACATTTTGGAGGTGCAAACGCAGATGGTAATGGAAGTCCAGATGAAAATGGTTTAACAAACGCACCACCACCGCCGAATGCTCCTGAATTGGCAGAGGATACTGCCGGATGTAAGAAATGCGGTGGAAAACCATGTAACAAATGTGCTCCATAACTACCAACAAGAGACAAATGGTGTAAATCTTTTGCATCTGGAAGTTGAAAAGACATTGCTCTTTGCAAATATGCTAAATGTGGTTCTGTAAGGGCGGCCTGTGGACTGCTGTTATGATTGCCATTATTATTGCTGTGATTGTTGTTGTTCACCTGAGAGTGAAACGGACGCTGAATGCGTAATGCTTCACCAAGTCCGCCAGCTTGCGAGAAAACAACTAATGCTGGGGATGGCATGTGAGCGGATCCATATCCTGAATTTTCCATTTAATCTAACAAATAATTGCAGCACAAATAAATTATTACGTTTCACACAAATTTCTCAAAAACACACCAATAAATAAGAATTTAAATTTATTACTATAATTATTTTATTTAGTAAATATGTTTTTAACAATTAATTAAATAAAATCACGAAAAACGTCACAATAAAATCCAAAAACTATTCATTCACTTTTTTATGCGTTCTTAATTTATGTATTTTGAAAATTAACGAGATAAAAAATCAAAACCAAAAAAAAACTTTATAATAATTTAATTATTTATATTAATTAACTAGCTACTGGGTGGCATAATAATCTATACAAGAAAATTATCTCATAATAATTAAATCACCGTTAAAAATAATTAATTAAATTCTTCACTTCTATTTTCGTAACACAATAAACACTATCGCGGAATTTAATTATAAGATTATAATTAAGTTTGAAAAAAATCGTTTTTTAAATCGTAATATAAATAAATTAATTAAATAATAATTATTTGCGTGACACCAACTATATTGAGTTGGTGGTGATAAATGTTTGTTTAACAGAATAAAAACACGTCTTGAGGATACGTACGTCCTCGCGCGTCAAACATTAAATAACAACTGAACTACCGACACGCTTAAAGTACACCAAATCTGTGTTTCAGTGTTACCTCCACAGCATACGTTGGCTGCCTTCCATCCTCAATCTTCTTTTTTTCATAAATAGCAAGCACTTCTATGTATATATACACATTTATTTATGCGTATCGGTTGTTGGACCCTTTTTCATATTTTCCAACATTATCGCATTGTTAATTGTGTGCGCAGCTAGCGTGTCATTTTAAAAATAATACGCGCATTTTGTTTAGCGCAACGTTATAAGCGATTGGCTACTAAAAAAAACAGTAGGTTGAGGCTTCATTCTTTTCATTGTAGGATGATTATAAATGTTGTAACACCTCTTTTCGGGGTGTGGTTTTTCAAGAATTTTTATTTGCAATTTTTTTTTGTTTTTTTTTTTTAATAAAATTGCTAATATTTATTCCTCCTGCTGGGTACTTTTTTTTACAACTTATTCGTTTCGTTCGTCTATTTAGTTCACAACAAAAGAGTTTGGAATGAAAAAAAAAATAAAAGAATAAAATAATAATACTAAAATGAATGATCTAACTGTATACAGAAAGTATATATATATGCTCTAAAAAGGCAAGCAAGAATGGGCGGAAGTTGTATAGTAGCATAACCATTGGTAGTATACCTATTAAAAATATATTATGAACAAGAGGATTTATGGTCTCGTCTACTTTACTGTCACAGTGCCAGTAGTCTAGATTGTACATCGTGCCGATGAAGAAACTACCCAAAGCTGTGTGGACATGAAGGAGACAAGCTTAATACTTTCCTGGAACTGGTAGTACCGATTTTTTTTTGCTTTGGAGAATGGTATATTTATTTACAGTCATGCAGACTTTACTTTTAGTATACTTTTCTGAATTAACCAGGACCACCCATAATTTCGCCCACATTTTACCAACTAAACTTAATTTTACTGCATATATGAAAATTGTTGCTGGTTTTTCTTGCTTTTTTCTGTAGTTTCGTACAATGTTTTTCCCGGACGGGTTGCAAGTAGATAGATTTTTGTCTTGTTTTTTTTTTTTACATTTTTATTATGATGATGATGATAATAAATAAAAACTACTCCTTTCTTCCTGTTCTGCTACAAACTAACGTTGTTGTTTTTACTTTTTTTTTTTGCAACATTCGCATAGAAAATTTAATAAATTCTTAATAAGTATTCTACTTTTATTTTGTCGGTCGTTTTTCTTAGTTTTTAGAATTGAAAGAAATGAATAATGTTATATAATAGCGAGAACATGGTGGTTAATTAATATTTTATCTGCTGTTTCAACGTTATTAAATATACATTAGATGCCGTGTTTATAATTTAATAGAAAAAAAAAACTATAAATATTTTAAGATAATTTGTTGATAAAATTATTTTATGGTTTTTGTATCGTTTTTTTACTTTTTATTTTTGTCGTCAAAAAAGTTATTTTGCATATATACATATTTTATTTGATAAAATAACAAAAGCTACATTGAAATATAATTTTATGTTCACTTGAAAGCTAATTTATATTTTATTTTATGTGCTTTATGTTTTTCAATAGAAAAAAACCATTAATAATCGTAATAACAAGTAAAAGTAAAAATTAAGATTGTCACAAGTATGGTTGGTGGCTTTACTATTTTAAATAATTTTTTATTTAAAATATGTAATCTAATAAAAAATGTTTTTATTAACATTTTAATGAAAGATTATATTTTTTTAATTATGCAAATATTAATAATTATAATAATTTTAATGTTTATGTTCATAAAAATAATTTTGTCACACATTATACCGTAGACTCAAATGAATTTTTCGTATAAAATTATAAAATACACTGTTAAAAAGTTGGTAACAGTAGCAGTTATATCAACATAATAAGCATAACGTTAAGAACTGTCAAATAATTCGTTATGTAAACCTACATAACAAACCCGACAAAAATACCAAATTTTTGACAGGTAAAAACTTTGCAATATAAATTAATTTACAACAACAGCAGTAATAACAAAAAATTTTATGTAATCACAATGTTTTTAAATGTAATTTATTTAATTTTTAAATAGTGACAAAATCTCTCTTTTTTTAGTTTAAGTACAGTGAGTTCATTCACTTTTTTTATTATTTAATTGCAAAAATTAGCAACTTGTTGTTCTTTAATATTTTTACTTGTGATTTTTGATTATTTCAGATTGATCTATTATAGTGTTTAACAAAGAAAAATTAAAATATTAATGTAATTATAAGAAGAATAAAGTACGAAAAATAAAATGATGTAATGTTAGAAAAATTTGGCTAAAATCACATTGAAGAGGAAAAAAAAGATAATTTTTAAATTTATTGTTAAAAAGGCAAATGGATGAGGTTCTTTTTCGAGCCGAACAGGCATTAGAATCATTACAGGTGAATATAATAATTAATTATAGTCCAGTATTTATTGTCACATAGGTGAAGTTTCAGTGTAGTGAAGAAATATTTATGTTCAAAAAAAAAAAACAGTGAATCAACAAATAAATCAAACAAGTTGTCTATTATGTAATTGATTCCCGTATTTCATTTTGTATATGTATCTTTAATTGAACATAATTTATTTAATAAATAATATGCCATGCATCATAATTTATCCATCTCGTAGCTTCATCATAGTATTGTGTAAATGTGCTTTTGTAATAATTTTATTTTAATCTTAAGAAAAATAAAAAATAAATCCTTAAGTAAATTAAACAAAACTAAAACCGTTTTTACAGCCGGTTTATTAATATTGATTCCATTTATTAATAAATAATTAATTAAGAAAGTATATATGTAACAAACAGCAAGAGACATTATTTAATCCAACAAAACATTAATAATAATAATAATAATTAAAAAACCGATAAGAAAATTATAATAAAGTTATTATTAATATAAAAGGTTCATCTTAATATGGCAACAGAAAATGGTTTGCGTATGGTACGTCAATATTCTGATGAGGGTCGTAATGCTGCAATTCGGGTAAATGATAATTATCACTCTATTATCTCTATAAACATTAAATTTAATTTAACTTTTTATTTTATTTTAGGCGTTAAACGATCCAATATTTGAAAATGCAAAATCAGCAGGTAGAAATTTAATAATTTCTTTACAAAATTTATTTAATCGTTTACAGGAGGCGGCCCGCGAAGTTGCCGACCCAACAATCATTTACGAACAATTCGGCATATTTTTTCGGGATGAAAGTAATTTTATTATTATTGGCATTTATTGGATTTATCTATAAACCTTTTTCGTTTTTTAAGTTTATCGAAATAATGCATTTTTTGTATGCGTTGGCTTGGCCTTTGGCACTACTGGCGGATTTTTGTTAGGAATTTGGTTAGCCAGGCCGCATATTACTGCACCATTAATGAAAGCGGTCGCTTGTGTTGCTTATCGAGAATCAGAAGTAAATACTGTGCAGACAGATTGAGAGGATTTTTAAATTAATATTTTTATTGTTTGTATAGAATGTTACACTGTGTAGTCGTGAAGTTCCACGATTGTATAATTCAACTGATATTTTGATACGTGTACGTGCAGTATCAATACATCGATTAGATGAGCGAATTGCTAATGGTTATGGCCGAACATTGCGATGTCTATTAAATAATTACAATTCACATGAAAATCCTGAAATGCCTTTGATCATTGGACGTGCATGCTCTGGGGTCATAGAAGCAGTTGGTAGAGACACAAAAGGTGATTTAGAAATTGGTGATGAAGTGTGGGTTGCGTCACCGTGGTATGATAATGGTTTAGGTGCTGAGTTAATTATTGCACCTGAATCAAGAATTGGACGCAAACCAGTGATAATTGGTTTTGAAGGTGCAGCCAGTTTACCATATAGTGGTTGTGTTGCATTAAATGCGTTACAATCGGTTAATTTAAACGAATTAACGTGTGTGGGTAAAAGGATTTTAGTGCAAGACGGTTGTTCACCAGTTGGCTGTGTTCTGACACAATTGACAAAGAAATGGGGTGCCTATGTTACGGCAACATGTTCAGATCGATCAGAACCAGTTATTAAAGCATTAGGTGAGCATTTTTTTTTAAATCTTAAATTCAATTTATAATCGCAACAAAATTTTTTATTTATTTGCTGCTTTACTAGAGGAAAGAGGTAGCATTAATTATCATCAATTTAATTAATTAATTGTTCTATCATTTTGCGTTTCAAATGTTTATTTATTTTTTGTGCATTTGTTTAAGGTGCGGATGATGTTATACTATTATTAGATCCAATGCATTTTGTAAATCAATTGTTAGATCGTGAATTGTATGATGTAATTTTTATCACAACGAATTTAAATTATGAGTTTGATCAATTATATAATTTGTTTGGTAATGGTAAGTGTTCGATTGTACATACATATGAGGATGAATTATTCTCCGATAATTTTGGTTTTTTCGCAAGAATTATGTTTTCGGTAATTGTGAAAAATAATATACAATTGATATACGAATAAATAATTAATTTTATAATTATTTTTATATAAGTTTTATGTGAATTTAAAACGTTTAACATCAGCAATTGTACGTACAACGCCTGACTGGGGTGGACCACATATATGCTATTTAACATTAAACCGATTAGCTGATTATGTAAATGATGGAATATTGCAAACGGTTGTTGATCAAGTAAAAGAAAAAATAAAATTTTTAATAAATAATAAATATTAATTAATTAATGTTAACAGGTATATACGCCACAGGATGCTGAACGATCAATAACACATATATGTAGTGAAAAGGCGATCGGTAGTACAATTATAACGTTTCGTTAGCAAGAAATTAATATTTTTAAATAAAAAAAAAAACATTTTCCTCTGACCGGTTTTAAAACAATAATTTCAGGAATATTTATGTACTTAGATTTGTGTTTGTTTGAATGAGTATTGTTTAATTTTTGGTTCCTTGTTAATTTTACAAAAAAATAATATTTTTCTTTTTGTACCATATTATTAGTTTTTTAATTTAGAAAAATTATTTTAACACAAAGCTGCCAGTCATATATATTAATCTGTCTGCTTCTAATAAATAAATTTAAATATGCGAAAGATATATAAATTTGTGAAAATTAAAAGCAGAGGGGTAAGATTGTTATATTTTTAGTTAAAATTATAAAAAAATTGTAAATATAAATAATAAAAAATTATATAATTATGAAAAAATAAAAATTGTTTTTCGTTGTTAATTCAATATGAGATTGGGAGATTTCGGTGATTAGGAAATTAAATAAATTCTTAAATTAACAGATTGACTTCATTTTAAATATATTGAATTTATTTAGTTGAAATTTTTTAATAATATAAAACATTTTTTGTCTCAATGTTTCTGTTCTTTAGTTCTGTTTTTCTTGTTTAATAATTAAAATAAAAAAAATATTAAACACAAAAAATTCGGATTCCTATTATTTTATTCTTCACGTTTAATCGTTTCCTCGCCATCACTCGCACCATCCTCTGCGGCATTCTCTCCGTCACCTTCACCATCGAATTTCATACCTTCTTCATCTTCATCGTCCTCATCGTCGCCAGCAACTTCTGCGTTTTCAGCTTCAGCACGTTCCATACGTCGTGCCAAATCAGCTTCATCAGTGGCAGTTACAATCTTAGGCTGAATAATAAATAAAAATATTAAATTAATTCCCATAAAGTTTTAAAATTAGATTTTAAACTTACAGCCATTTGGATATTGAAAACACCACCTAACGATGTTATTTTTTCACGAATCTTTTCAATGGCATTTTCTAATGCTTTAAGTCCGTCAGCTTTTTCAGGAGTCGATGTTGTCATTACTACAATCATTCACAATTAAACTATACTGAACAGTTTTTAACTTTATATTAATTTAAACTTACCATAAAGTGGTGGAGCAATAAGATTAATTTTAATGGGAAGTTCATCGGTAGACATTTCAAGACCAGAACGTAAAGCTGTTTTGACAGCATCGATACCTTCATACCCGTAACATGCACACTCGATATCAGCACGAATTTTAACTGCTTGTGATGTTAATTTTCTCTTAATATTATTTAATAACACATCCTTTGTCTGTTCTTCTAAACCGCACTCATCTAACAATGACGGATCCGCAACCGCTTGCTTAAAAATGTCATAAGCAACAGTTTTACTTTTACTATTTGCTTTATATTTCTCTTCAAAATGCCAAGCTGTCTTTTGATATAAATCCTCCAATTGCTCATTTGTTTCAAATTGTAATATATCAGCAACGTGGCGTAAAATTGAGTTCACAGCTTTCGCTTTAGCAAAACGTTCTGTACACTTTTCTACATCCTCAGCTGATACACGACGTTTGGATAAATCAATATAACCTTTAATAAAATTTGCAAATAAATATTTAAAAAACTATTTTTTAAACAATAAATAAACACTTGACACCTTTATCCTTGTCAACACGAATAACTACAACCGGTTCAGTTTTACCGACACGAATCAACTTGTTTATAGAACGTATACGACGCCTTGACAATTCAGATAACAATATCATTCCTTCAATATTATTATATTCCAATAAATGAACATATGCACCCATTTCGGCAATAGATCTAACATTTACCATGACTACATCCTCCACCTAAAACGTAAACACACAAAAATTAAAAGTTTGGTTATGTACATAAAAAAATTAATTTATTCTAATTAATTGAAATAATATTATTTAAACATACCTCAGGATATTTTTCCTTATAATATCTACACGTCAATACCATTGTTAATAATGTTTATTTAAATCCTAGGATAAAACAAATTATAAATTAAACAAACATTGATTAGATGAATAAACTTTTCATTATTGTTATAAATGATGACTGACATATGCCAAAAATGAAACGATTTATTGAGGTTATAGCATATTCAAATTTCATTTAACAATAATTATTATTATTAACTAGTTTTAAATTTTAATTGAAGTTTTTTATTAAAATATTATGTTTTACGTAAATTTTTAAATTACCTTTCTGTATTATATTTATGAAAAACTTATAATATATTGAATTTAAAAATCTTATGTATGATACATGTGGCAGCGGTAGATTTACTACTGTTTGAAAGAATGAGACGAGAGAATATAATCTAATTCCTACTCGTGTATATGATATATAAAGTGTAAGTAGGATGGAACGTTAATACGTTGTCCAGTGCAGGCGGTACCCTAATGACTTGCTATAAAATAGTCCAGACAAATTACTCGTTCTTTAGTATATACGATTGGTGCGCTGTTGTATTGTATAGTACTTTTCATCAATTTTATAATCATAAATTAGTACTAAAAAGCCTAAATATATTTTAGTACATTAGTATAGAGGACATCGCTTTAAAACTCGGGCTACAAGCTGAGTGTCATTCTCTATATAATTTAAACATGTTTATTCATTTAATATTGTGTAAATAAAATAAATAAATTAAATCAATAATTAATAGTTTAAGTGTTTAGATTTATAAATAATTTATAAAATTTTAATATTTCAATAAGTGTATTTAAATTTGTAAAATAAGACTTTTTTTTTTATTAAATTTATGAAAAAAATGTCAAATCAACAATGGCGGCCATGTACAGAAGGTTGGGGATCATCATACAAAATTTAATGTTGCTGCATCAAAAACCTATGAGAAGCACCAACAATACACTAGGAAGCTTCAAAATATTGGAGTAGTTTTATAGAATTTTGTTTTCACTGTGTATTTTCTATTAATATAAGCACAGTTTATTTAGTTAAAAGTTATTTTCGTGTGTTTAAGTAAATAATATATATTTTATAAATAATATTTTTTTGGGAATCCTAATTATTGTGAGTGTGATTTTG
The DNA here is from genome assembly GCA_963942525.1 of Ptychoptera contaminata. Classification (NCBI taxonomy): domain Eukaryota; kingdom Metazoa; phylum Arthropoda; class Insecta; order Diptera; family Ptychopteridae; genus Ptychoptera; species Ptychoptera contaminata. Next base: position 39,547,807 of record OZ012636.1, on the reverse strand, counting down.
AAAAAAAAGTGTATTTAAATTTTAATTGAAGATAAATTAATTATGAAGAATTTAGTGAGGTGAACTAAGATTTAATGAAGTGTAATCTACTGAACGTAAATAAAATAAATAGACAATAATGGATCAAGAAGAAGTGTTAATAGATGATGATTACGATGACGGATCGGATGATGGTGATCCAGATTATGAATATATTATTGACCCGCCTTCTACTCAAGCGTCGTCTGGCAAAAGTAAGTTTTTTTTTTTTTTTTATGTGCGTTGTTTGAATTTTAACTAATAGTTCTGGTAAATTATGTTGCAGGTCCTGCATCGACACCGACGTCATGCACCTCGTCACCACCTGTAATGGGTGATGAACCATCATCACCCGGTCGTTTTCAATCTAATACATCGTCTCTGGTATCGTCAATTAATCAACATCAGTATAGCGGTGGCAAACCACAACAAATTAGACGTGGCCCAGGACGACCAAGAAAAGAATATCAGTCCGGATTACGCTCATCCAAAGAAAATAAAATAATTAGAAGGTGTGTCATCATTTTAGTGATAAAAATGATAAAATTATGATACATTTTTTTGCGCAATTATATGTACTATTTTTTATTTTTTTAATAATAATAAAATTAATATTTTTTTACCAAGATATCGGGGCAGCGGTGGTATTCGAGGTGTGGCAAAGCGACGTTTCCATCACCATCAAAACCGAGAGGAACGAAATGATTTCATAAATCAAATGGGTATCAGCCATAATGATCAAAATAGTTTAGGGTTTCAATCAACATCACAATCTGTACCACAGTCACCAAACGATGAGATGCAAGTTAGTGTGCCATTAACATCATTAGATTCTGATTTGGGTGTACCATTACTGAATGAAAAATTAATGCAACCACCTGAAGAACCGCCTTATTTTCTAGAAAAATGGTGATTATTAATATAATTCATTTTATCTTTAATCTTTTAATAAAAATATTTTTATTTTTAATTATTACTTTAAAGGCCAGGTAAATTATGTGCCTTGTGTAATCTTGGTGAACGCAGTCAGTTGGGTCAAGGTGAAATGTTACGTCTTGAAGTGAAACGATTAGATGATGATTCCAAAAATTTATCCAATTCCGGCTCGTCGGAGGATAGAGGATCCTCGTCACAAGGTGGCGATAAAAGCCCGCGTAGCCTTGCCGCACCACAATTAAGCAATAGAAGGCAAAAGGGACTCAACAAGTGCAAGTAAATTATATACAGCATTTTGATTTTTTTTTTTTTTTTAAATAAATTATTTGTATTAAAATTTTTATTTCTTCAATTAAAATTAAAAAAAAATAAATAGAAATCCTGTTATGACAACAGAATATGTTGATGAATTAGAAAAAGTTGGTTATACGGAGCTTGTAGAATTTACTGCATTACATGATTCCAATTATTTTTATGTACATCGTTCATGTGCTATGTGGTCAGTTGGAGTAATAAGAGAATCAAATGGTGCCATTAGTAACGTTGGACCAGTCATTATACAAAGTTTATTAAGAAAATGTATATTTTGTACTAGATATGGTGCTAGCATGGTTTGCAAAGTATGCTCGTGATTCATAAAAAATTAATTATAAAGAATAATAAACGTTTTTTTTTTTTTTTCATAATATTTTTAGATGTCATGTCCAAAGTATTTTCATTTTCCGTGTATAGCGGCATCAGGAGGTTTTCAAATTATTCAGTCATATACATCATTTTGTAAAGAACATTTAGGACAAGTGCCTCTAGTCTGTACAGAAGATATTAATTGTAGAACATGTTCGGGTTTAGGTGATGTAGCTAATTTAATGATGTGTTCAATATGCGGTGATCATTATCATGGTTCATGTATTGGACTAGCACAGTTGCCAAGTGTACGCGCTGGCTGGCAATGTCAAACGTGTCGCTTATGTCAAATATGCCGAATACCGGACACGGCGGAAGGGCGTTCATTAGCATGTGAACAATGTGATAAAATATATCATGCATTATGTTTGCGTCCAGTTATGACTTCGATACCAAAATATGGTTGGAAGTGTAGGGTGAGCGTAAAATCAAATTTTTAACATTAGTTATTTTCCGTGTCTTTTGATTAAATAAAATTAATAAAATATTTTATATAGTGTTGTCGTATATGTTCGGATTGTGGTTCAAGAACACCTGGTGCTGGTACATCATCAAGATGGCATGCACACTATACTGTGTGTGACTCATGTTATCAACAAAGAAATAAAGGATTCTCATGTCCAATATGTCATCGTGCTTATCGAGCTGCTGCTTATCGCGAAATGGTAAAATGCAGCATGTGCAATAAGTAAGTGAAATGCAAATAAATTTGGTATGTAACTATAAATTATTTAATTATAATTTTTTAATTTATAAATTTAGATTCGTCCATAATACATGTGATCCAGAAGCTGAATTATCCACATATCATAGTAAAAAAGAAATTAATCCAGATTATGAATATACATGTCCGCCATGTAAAACATCAGCGGCGACTGGTCGTATGACCATTATGCGTCGAAATAGTAGTTTAGATGAAGACAGTATGTCAGCATCGCAAGAAAGTTTAATAAATGACGAAACAATGGAGATTGAATATACGGATAAGGTGACTGGTGACTTTGGATTAGGTAAGGGTAAGCCTTACACAGCTAGTAAAATAGCTAAGAAACGTTTGGGATTATCATCTGGACAAGTAGGGCGACCTAAAGGTAGTGGTAAAGGTTTTCAGAAACGATCTCGATTTGCTGAATTTGGTCGAAAAAGAGGTCCAAAAGCGAAAATACGGGGAGTTTTTGGAGAGCCAGGTTTGGGTTTGCAACGACCTACATCTGATTCGTCTGGTACTAAAACTGATGAAGAACCTGGTGTTGAGAATCGACTGGTACTATGTTCAGCCAAAGATAAATTTGTTTTAACTCAGGATATATGCGTTATGTGTGGAGCAATTGGTACAGATCAGGAAGGGTGTTTAATAGCTTGTGCTCAATGCGGTCAATGCTATCATCCGTATTGTACAAATGTTAAAGTAACCAAAGTTATATTACAAAAAGGATGGCGATGTCTCGATTGTACAGTATGTGAAGGTTGTGGCCATCGCAACGATGAGGGAAGATTAATTCTATGCGACGATTGTGATATTTCGTATCATATATATTGTATGGATCCACCACTAGACATAGTTCCGCATGGTAATTGGAAATGTCGGTGGTGTGCGACATGTTTAAAGTGTGGGGCCAATGATCCAGGTTTTAACTGTTCTTGGATGAACAGTTATACTGAGTGTGGTCCTTGTGCCAGCCAATCGAACTGTCCTGTATGTTACGACGGTTATGGTGACGATGAATTAATTATTCAATGTACACAATGTGATCGATGGTTACATGCGTCTTGTGATTCTATCCATAATGATGAACAGGCAGAGTTATGCGCTGAAGATGGATATAGTTGCATATTATGTCGCCCTAGAGATATACCACCACCTCATTTACAACCAAAAAAGAAAGCATTACCCCCTGTTGTACAAAAAGCAGTTGTACCATACACAAAAAGTCCAGACGAGGGTGATTTTGGCTTAGTACTAGGATTAGACGGGAATCATTACATTGACGGAGTTTGTTTGAGTGAACATGGGTTAAGTCAAATAAAATCAATGCAAATGGAATCAATCCGCAAAAAAAGAAAAAATAAATTAATCGTTGAACCAGCACAAGTGGCGAAAGAAGCAGGTATAATAGATGCAATAGAATCAGTTGTTGCTGGTAGTAGTTTAGATAATTCATTTGATGATGTTAAACTTGAACCATTAGATCCAAAAGAAGAAGCTGAAATTTATAAGGATGGCATGGTGTGGGATCGTGCTGATGCTAGTCCACCAGAAGGATTTACACTATGCACAACCGAACAAGGAGTGGTTGTATTGCGAAAAAAACGACAACGGAATTTGCAAAAACTAGGTATTGGTGGTTTTAATGTACGAAATCGTACTTTTCGAACTGGTAGTAGTCGTGACGGAGGAAAAGATGACTGTGATGATATGCCAGATAGTAATAATTGTTCAGCTCAAATTGTACCATCTACCTCAGCCAATTTAGGCGAAGCAACATCTGTTGGCACAGGTACAGCAGCTGATAAAAAGAAAAAAGTAATACGACGCAAACCAAAGAATAAACTAAGTGAAACCTATCCCAGTTATCTCCAAGAAGCATTTTTTGGTAAAAGTTTACTTGATACCACTAAATCTAAGTTTGAATCCAGTAGTAGCGACGACGATGCAAAAAGTAATGTGTCCGATGATAAAACAATTAAATTATCAAATGAGGAGTTGAAAATAATTGAGGCAATGCGTGCAAAACAACAGCAGAATAATCCAGAAGCTCAACCAAATGACGATAAAACAAAAATAAACGTTTCGTTACAAAATGCGACTACCGGACAAATGTTAAATAAACCCGGTAGTACTACACCATTAGATCAAGCATTGCAACCAGAAAATAATCAGCCACAAATAAATAATACCAATGTTATTAAAACTGAAAATACTAGTTTAGATGATGATAATACAAGTGATACAGATTTAAAGCATCTGCTGGATAATGATTTAGTTAATACAATAATGAACGAAGAAGATGAACTCACGAAAACATCTGGTGCATTAGACGATATAACAACAGATGATGCTGAACTTATTCGTCCTAAGGATGAATTAGCTGATATATTAAGTCCTCATTTTAATCTAGAATCTATGGTTATGGACAGTAAGGACGTTGAAGAAATATTTAAAGGTGTTTTAACAGACGAATCACAAGAGTCGCAAGAATCTATATTTGCTAATACAGTTAATACATATACTGCAAATACATCAACACCAAATATACATCAAATGAGTGGCGGAAGTCTTATAAATTTACAACGAAATAGTATTGAGGCATCTGCTCATCAGAACTCTGGACTACATAGTCATCGTCAACAACAGCAGCAACACCATCAACAGCCACCATTAATTCCACAAACAATACCAACTCAAATTCAAAATCAAATGCAACCAAACGTAACTGGTCACATTGGACTAACACAGCAACAGCAGCATCAAACACACCAACAACAACAATCTGGAATACAGCAAATGAATATCGGTCCGCAAATGCAGCCTCAACCGCAACAACATCAACCTCAACAACATATTCAAATGGGTCCGCCTATTTTGGGCAACGGTACGCAAATGATAATACAACAAAATTTAGTCCAACAGCAAGTGAGTCAACAACAGATGCCAATACTGCAAAGACCTCAACAGCAACAGCAACAAATACAACAACCGCAGCAGCAACCACCTTCCACACAGCAACAGCAGCAAATTGGGTATCATAATCTTACATATACAGATTATTCAAACAGGTAAGGATGGAGTGTGTTCTTTTATTTAATGAATGTGGATTATTAACTAATAATGCCTTGCTTTTACAACACTCTAATTTCATTGATGCACCTATTGACTAAATCACAAGCACACAAATAACAAATGCTTTATTTAATTTTTATTGTGAAATTCTTTAATCTTTGCTTAAATGATATGAAAAGTATCTTCCTTTCTTTAGGATATTGCTTTAATTGCTTTGTAAAAAAAATAATAACAATAATAAATATATATATATATATATATATTAGCTTGGCATATAAATACTCCACCGCTCCATCCTTTACTACTTGTTTTGTTATAATTGAAATACTAATAATATATTTAGAAAAACAAGCAAATAATAATTTAATATATAAATTTTTTTGTTTCGTATTTTAGTACGCCATTTAATTCAAATTATCAAGATACTATGCAACAGCAACAGCAGCAATGGTCAAATAATCTATCACAGAATAATGTACCACAAGGTCACAATATTGAACCGTCTGGTAGTGGCCAAATGGATGATAATCTAGGTACTATTACGCAGCCACCATCTAGTTATAATCAGAAAACAACAGAACGCATGAAACATGATGAAGGTATGTTTAAAAAAAAAATATATTGAAATAAAAATAATTCCATAACAAATAATAAAATGTTCTTGTAGTACTTGGTACGATGGCTACAATATCCGCTGTTTTATATGCAAATACAAATCATCCGGAATTAAGAGATGATTTTCCTAATTGGGCTGAACGATCGAAGCAAATATTGAAACGTTGGCGTGCATTATCTACAGACAAGAAAGCCCCATTTTTACAACAGGCTAGAGATAATCGTTCTGCATTACGAATGAAAAAACAACAACAGGTTTGTTTCTTATCTCTTATTATTAGTTTTTATTCTATTTTTTTTTTTTCAAGTTTTTATTCTTGATTTTATTTTTTATAAATCTTTATGATTTTTATCTATTAGTTTATTTTTATTTACTACAATTATTATTCTTGTAACATAAATTTTATCGTTGTTTATGTTGTTTTTAATAAGTTTTTCGTGTTTTATAATTAAGTTATGATTTCTATTCTAAGGTTATAAAGATTAGTTACAATAATTGTGTTATACAAGAAAAGATAATTAGTATTTAATCAATAAAAAGAACGAAAACATTTATGTTACAAATTTTATTATTAATGTTATTTTTTTTTCTTAAATAAAATAATATTTAAATGCAACGAAAAGGAAAGCATTAAGCGGATACTAGTAATGATTCATTTTTTTTTTTTTTTGTAATTTTATTTTTGTTGATTTGCTTTTTCATTTTTATAAATACTTTAAGGAGATATACATATAAATATTTACATTATTTATTTTTTATATTAATAATATAATATAATATTTTTGTTAAATGCATTTTTATATGAATGTTTATTTGTTTTGTAACTAACGAAATAAAAATCCATTAATTAAAAATGAATAATAAAAATAAATGGCTACCCAACATTAAATTATATTAAATTTAAAATAGGATTATTATCTGATTAGGGTCTAATTTTATATGAAGCGTTAAACTTAGTTACTGAGAAAATGAATTAAAGAAAAAAAAAACGATATTTTCTTTTATTAATAAAATCGAAAGGAATATATAATATAATTTTTTTTTCACTCTATCATTGCTCTTTAATTTTTTTTTAATGTGACAATTATTATTATTAATAATTTGTTTTTTCTTATATTTTCCATTATTATTATTATTTTACTTTTTTTTCTCTCAATTTTATTTATTGCATTTATTTCCTTTTTTTAAAAAAAAATTTGTTTTTTTTTTTATTATTTATTTTTCTGGTTATGGTTCATTGTATATTACACACACGTATCACAATACAGGTACCACAAATATCGCCAAAAGATGGAAGTAGTAACAATAGTAGCAGCAATAGTTCATCTGTGTCTGTAGCTTCATCATCAGCTGGTGTTACAACAAGTGGATTGTCAACAGTTGGTGTGATACCGACTACAATAACACAGCAGACAGTAAATACTATTAATGATCAGACTAATAATGTTAACTTGATGCAACAACAACTGCAGCAACAACAGATTGGAGTGCAGCAACAACAGCAGATTGGTTTACAACAGCAGCAGCATCCAGTTTTGGGTCAACAACAGCAGATATTGCAGCAGCAACTTCATCATCAGCAGCAGCAGCAGCAGCAACAACATCGGCAATCAATTGAGGTGCAAGGAAATAATGATTTGGATGGAAACAATTTAGATGATTTAACAATTGCATCCAATAAAATTAATACATTAAATACTAACATTGATAATAATTTATCTCAATCTTCTTCTAATAATACTACTTCATCATCTTCTTCTTCATCCTCCTCTTCTTCTAACTCTTCTATTTCTTCATCATCACAAGACCAAGATATTAGTACAAATATTCTTAATAATAATATTTCCAAAATTAATACTATCATTACTCCAACAACAACCACTGTCTCTCTAATTCTTTTGACGTCATCATCTTCTACTACATCTTCTTCTTTTACTATAACATCATCATCTCCTTCATGTAGTAAAACCATAATTACACCTATCAAAAACAATCATAATAATATAGTAGTAGATAATGCACAATGTACAACAACATCATCAACGTCTAGTATTAATAATCCAAATAATTTAGATGTATGTAATGATAATTTAATATTAACAACTAATAATACATCAGCAAGTAGTTTATCAAATAATAATAATAATAATAGTTGTAGTAGTCAATTAATAAATATTAATAATAATGAACAAAAAAAGTGTGGTGATAATAGTATAAACATAACAACACCGGCAACAACATTAATTAATAATGCAAATATAACTGCAGCTGTAAATATAGCAAATAATTTTATAAATTTAACAACAAATAACACAATGCAAACAGGTGGTACATCAAATTTAAATGTAATATTAACACAAAGTGGTGGTCTTAATACTAATAATAATAATTGTAATAACAATGGTGGCGGACAACAACATCATTTTATGAAAACATATACAATTGGTGCAGCATCAACAAAAAGTGGTATATTTGTACCAAATGTTATATCAACGAATATTGCGGCACCTCAATTTACAGTACATCATCATCAGCAACAGCAACAGACACAACAGCAGCCAGTTCAACATCATAATCAAATAAGTCATCAATATGGATTACATCATCATTTACATCATCATCCACATCATTTAAATTCTGGTGGACCTGCACCTAATGTTACTGTTAACCCAAATGGAAATTTTAATACAAATTCAAATGCTGCATTACGGCCTGGTTTAGGTTTGGGTATAGGTCATCATTTTATCAGTCATCATCAAATACAACATCAGCCAATTTTTAGACCTGTATTTCAACAACAGCAACAGCAACAACTAACACATAGTATTAATTTTAATATAATAAATAATGGTAGTGGCAATAATAATCTTAATAATTCTATAACAACATTGCAACCATCGGCAATTCAATCACCTATATTAGCGGCACAATTACAAACAATTAATCAAATAGCGTCAAATCAGGCTCAAAGTCATTCCGGATTAACACTACATCAGCAACCGCAAAATAATACAGTACATTATCCACCGACACAAATGACCCAGGGAAATCAGGAAACCAGTGTTTTTGTTCAGCAACAGAGTCAACAGCAACATCAAAAATCAACAATTGTCATTGCAACCCTAAGTGAACAAAATGTTAACAATTCATCATCACGTTCACAAAGTCCAATTAATGGAAGTCCAACACAACAGCCACCGAAAACACCAACAACGCCACGTTCTATAACACCACAATTAAATTCATCATCTTCGTCATCTTCTTCGTCGTCGTCCTCGTCTTCATCATCGTCATCATCTTCGAATTCGTGTCACAATGATCAACAAATACGCGTATTAACACCATCAGAAATAATGCGTACTTTACCATCAATACCGAACCAAGATGTTGGCAGTGTTTTTGATACGATACCATCGCAACAATTATCATCATCAAATCATCATCATTATAATTTATCACCTACAAATTCTAATTTAATAACAACCTCTAATAATACTACAATTACCACAACCACCAGTACGATTAATAATAATAATTTAACAACAAATTCAAGTAATGTTATAAGAACAGCATCGCCCATTATAACAACCAATATAACAAATATCATAAATACCACTACCACCACAACCACTACCACCCCGACATCATCACCATCACAATGTTTGTCTTCTAATTCTTCTCCCACAATAACAACAACAACAACAACTAGTACGACAAGTTTAACAACAACAATACCTACAAGTACTATGACTTCTTGTATGTCATCAAACGTACAACAAACAACGGTGAGAGACGTTATAGTAAAATTTAAAATTAAACTCAAAAATTTAAAAAAAAATAATATCAAAAATATTTTTTTTAAATTGTTATAATTTTGATTTTTCGATTTTTTTTTTCAAAGCATTTTCTTTGCGTTTCTTAATTATTTATTATTTGTGATTTAATTATTTTTTATAATTTTTTTAATTTATAAATTCGTTTTTTATTATATTTGAGAAGATCAAAAAAAAAAAAAAAACAGATCAGGAATTTTACTTTATGATTTAATAATTTTTTTGTGTTCATTTTTTTTTTTTTTTTAATTTACGTGCTTTTTCTGTAATTATTGATGATGTATGTCGTTTAAAGAAAAGAAGTTTTTCGTATTTATCTTCTTGTTTTTTTTTTTTTTTTTTAATTTGTTTTTAGAAAAATTTTTAATGTTAATTTTGTTTTATTTTTTTTTAAATTTGCGGCATGAAAATTTAATTTTATTTTAAATGAGATTGGAATTAAAAAAAAAATGAAAGAAATATCAAATTAAGAACAGCAATAATAATGTTGTTTGTTTTCCTTGTTATCCTGAAAAAACAATTCGTATTACATTAAGTAGCTTTCAAATTGAATTAATTCAATTTTGAGTTTTTTTTTTATTTGATTTTTTTTTTTTACTAAATTATAATCCTTAAAATTGTTCCATTTATCCTATTCATAAATTCATCCTGATTAAATAAAAGGAAAAAACAATTTCATTTCATTAGTTCATGGTTTTTTTTTTATATTCTATTATAAATCAAATTTTTGCATGCAATATGAATAGTATATTGATATTAAGTTAAATAATTTTTAATAATTATTTTATAATTAAATTTTAATTAATTATAAATTTAATAATTTAATTAATTATAAAAAAATATATATATATTTATTATTCTTTTAAGTTTATATAAAGAGTGAAGAAAAAAAAAAAACAAAACATAAAGAGAAAAAAAAATCTTTTTTTTTCAGCATGTGACATACATTTTTATGGTTTTTATTTAATTTTTATTATAATTTTTAATTTATATTATTAATTATTTTTTAAATTTATTTTTTTATTTTTCAGCTTAATTTATATTTTTTTTTAATTTTTTTTTTAAATACTTCTGATGATGTTGTTGTTTCATTTATTTTCTTAATGTTTTTTTTTTCTTAATAATTAATTTACCTAAAAAATACATTATTCATTGTATTTTTTTTAACAGTTGTGCATGCAAATAGTATTTAAGCAATAGTTTTTAAGTAAAAATTGGTCTTTTTCTTTTGTATATGTATATATTGAATTATTGTTTCCTTATATTAATAATGTTTGATTTAGTCTAGCTCTTAAAAATAAATTCTTTTTTCTATACATTCTATTTAAGGATCAAGAGAAAATAAATGCCCAACAGAAATCTTTGCGCGAGCAAGAGCAAGAGAAACAATGGAAACAATTACAAGCGATGCGTGCACGTGAACAACAAATGCCACAAATTGTTATACATGATCAGAGAAGTCAGGATCCTACAGTTCAATTACAAGTAACGACAAATATACCTGATGGTCATATGACACCAATCGCCAGTCCGTCTCCTAATTCATCGCGTGCGACGCAATTTGTGGCACCCCCAGTAAAAGGTCGTGCTGTAATTGGTGGTCCACCGCAAAGTCCATCAGCAGTACCTCCATTTCAACATCCTATGGTTAATCGACCAGCATCTGTACAAATACCAAGGCAACAAGGTGGTCAACAGGTCGTACATCAAAGAGTTGCTTCTCAGAGTCCCTTTTCACCACAATCACAAACACCACAGTCACCACACGATCAGTTTCCAGGATCTCCTGCTACTCAAGGAATTGATCCGTTTTCTAGGCCGCCTTCAGAAGGTGGTCCAGATCCGTATATATCACCACAAACTCCACGATCTTTTGGACATCAAAGTCCAAATCCCACACCAAATAGAAGTCCGGCTTATGTTGGTCAACAGCAACAAGCACCACAGCAACCGCCTCCTATTCGCATGAATATGGAATCAGGCTATGCGCAAGCTCCAGGAACACCAAGGCCCCAATTTACCACAGGGACATCTCGTCCAACAGTGTATGCACGCCCAGGAGATTTATTTGGTAATAATCAAACATCTCCGTTTACTTCTCCGAGGGCTGACCATTTCCAGCAGCCGCAACAACCACCATCTCAAGAAAATAATCGCCAATTACGTGATTTATTACAAAGACAACAAATGGTAACACCAAATTCGTCAGGTGCAATTCAAAATCAACAGTTGCAACAGCAACAAGTTGTATCGCCACAGACACAACAAGTTCAATCGCCAAATTGGGCAAACTCAAGTGTAGACGATGTAAATTCTGGATTGCAACAATCTCAGGCACCTGATCAAATAACTTTCCGACAACCATTACCACCTGCGATGATTCAAAGACCGCAAAGAATCTTGCAAACATCTAACGGTGGAGTTGTAAGAACTACTCAACTTTTACAACAACCTCAATCTCCAATTATGAATCCTCGTGGAATTATTATGACATCCGACATGAAACCAAGAATGGTAAGAGCAGCTATGTCTGGTGGTGGTGTAATTAATGTGCAACTTCAACAACAGCAGCAGCAACAAATGATGCAACATCATCTTCAACAAATGCCCGAACAACAGCAACAACAATTTGGTATTGCTGGTGGAACACAAGGACCTATACGTATGCCAATTGGAATAAATCCGAATCTTAAACAAAACCCTAATATGGATAATTATATAATAAATGGTCAACAGCAACATATACAACAGCAATCACAAAATGGTGTGAATCAACAAAATACCCAATTACTTCAACAGCAACAGTTGACTGCACAGCAAACACAAGATCAACAGAATATTGCTCTTTTAGCGCAACGATTGGGTAGAATTCAACCACCACAAACGGGTCAATCATCAGTGGTTGCCTCGAATGATGTCACAGATAATGTTACACTGACACATAATCCTACAACTCAAACAATTTCTTCTACGGATTCTGATTCGACGAATGAAATTCCGGATAATGTTACAGCAGAACTTGAAAAATTAGAACAAGAAGAGGGCGAAGTTGAAGGTGTCGGTGACTTATTAGGTGGTCTTGAAGATGAAGATGAACTTTTAGGTCTTGGAACTGATCCAGATTTTAATTTACTCGAATATGCAGATCCTGAACTAGACACAAATGATGGTGAAAAAAGTAATTTGTTAGATAGTTTCGAATTGGATGAACCTGATGAAAAAGATGAAAAAACCACAATAATAAAGAAAGAAGAAATAGAAATAAAAACAGAACCTTTGGAAATTGATAACAATAAATTACTTATTCCAAAAACTGAAACAAACAATCAAATGATAAATATACAACAACAGGGTGGTAATCAAACAACGATGACAAACAGTATGCAACAAAATATGCAACAGCAACCACAACACATCCAACTTCATCAACAGCATAATCCACAAAACAATCAAATGAACGTCGGACAACATCAGCAACAAACGACGATCCATCAACAGCAACAACAAACTATGATCCATAAAAATCAAAATGTACAACAAATTTTAAATCAACATCATATTCAACATCTTCAGCAGCAACAGCAGCAGCAACAACAACAACAACAAACAATTATTAATCAATCGCAACAAATGGGACAGCAAGGAAATTCACAGCATCAGCAACAGCAATTACAACATTTAAATCGTATAAAAGCTTTGCAACAGCAGCAACATCAGCAACAAATTCCTTCCAATATATCACAGATACAACAAATGCAGCAGCAACAAGTAATTATTTATTTTTAATTATTAATAGAAAAATAATTAATTAACACATATATTTGAATGCTTAGGTTCAAGGAAATACAATGCCAATAGGAGCCCAAGTATTTGCAAAAGATGGTACTGTACGAATTGTTACTGGTAATAATTCTGTAAATTATCAAGGAATTATGAATAGAAAGTATGTTGAATTTAATTTTGAGTATATTTGATCGTTCAATTAATTAATTTTTTTATTTATTTATCTTTTTTTTTAGTATACAAGGTCAAATTGGTCCACAACATCGCTTGCAACTTTGCATGTCCAATAATCCAAATCTAATTCAACAACAACAGCATACACAATCGTCACAAATTTTGGGACAACAGAATAATATTAATCAAGGACAACAACCACGTATGATGTTACAACAAATACAAGGAAATCGTATGGTTGGTGGAATGATCCAGCAGCAGCAACCACAACAACAACAGCAGCAGCAGCAATCACAGCAACAAGTAGCACTGCAACAACAAACTAATCAGCAAACAGTTGCACCACCTCCACCACCACCATATCCTGGCCCACCGCCACCCTATCCTGGAAATAGTGGTCCACCAAATCAACAACAGGTTAGTAAATTTCATTTTGCTTTTATAGTTTGTGATTATTTTGTTTTTTTTTTTTATTTATTTAATTTGTCTTGAATATCGAGTTGTTTATTTTTCTTGTAAAAAAAGAAATGTTTATATTTTGAATATTTTTAATGAAGAATGAAAAACGAAAAAAACAAATATATATAATTAAATTAAATTACTTTTAATCAAATTTTAATTATAATTTTGTAAATGTTGTAAATATTTAATTAATGGATATTTTTCAATGTGCTCTTTATGTTTTTATTTTTAATAATATTTAAAAATCGGTTTATACTTTTTTTTTATTAAAAATATATTTATTGTTCTTATTATTTTTTCTATTCTTTACTTTATTCTCTCTCTCTCAATGTGCATGTCTGTGCGAAAATGTTGTTTCAATAATAAAATAAAAACCATAAATAAAAAAAATTAATGAACATTAAATAATTAAATTGCTTAAAACGACGACAAAAAATAATTATTGTACAAAAAAAAAAAAAAAAAACAAACTATTAAAAAAAAATATCTATCAAAAGAATCAATATTATCCAACATCAATGTCATCATCTTATCATTCATCATCTGGAATGTTAGGCACCGGTTACCAGATGACACATCGACGTCCTCTGCTTTTGCAGGTGAGAAGAGTCAAAAAACAAAAAAAAAAATATTTATAAAAAAAACCAGAAAAGAAAATCTATGAGAATCCAAATATAGAGAGAATATTTTAACTGTTTTTTTTTTCTTTAATTATTAATAAAATTAGAAATATAAAATTATTTTTAATTTTTCTTTAATTGCTATTAATGTCCAAATGATATGATTTATTTTACACAACTCTGCGACACTTTCATTTTTATTTTTTCTCTTTCTTGTATAGATAGTTGAATCCTTTTGTTTGCTTTTTATAGTTTCTTAATTTGTTTTAGCATTTTGTATGCAATGCAAAAATGTTTCTTATTTCTTTATTATTTTTCTTTGATCGTTTTCAGTATGAATTTCTATTTATTTTTTAATTTATTATTTTTTTTTTTTTTATAATTTTTAATTTTTTATTTGTGCACATTAGAAAAATTAAGAAGAATTAATGTTGTATTGAAAAATTATTGTTAAGAATGAAATTTTCTAAATGTGTTTCTCATTTTTTTTTCCATCATAATTTTGTTTTCAATTTTGTAAACAAAATCAAAAATAAATTGTTACAAACATGTATCAATTAGGAGCAGCCATTACTTCTTGAAGATTTATTAGAACAAGAAAAACGGGAACAAGAAAAGCAACAGAATTCATCACTTGGCAGTAATAATGCAGGTGGTGAACTCCAAATTATGCAACAGCAGCAGCAACAACAAGGAAATCAAAGCTTATTAAGTGATCAGGACTTTGAAAGATTACGGGCAGATGTTATGAGTTCTGGTCCGCAAGCTTTACCTGCACAAGGAATGCTACCATTACAACAACATTCCCAATCTCAACCACAGCATCCACAACATCATCAGCATCAACAACAGGTTTCACTAACGAATCCTGGCTTAGTACAACAACAGCAAACAATAGGAATACGGCCTCAATTCGTGCCTCGAGGTGGAATAATACAACCAACACAATGGCGTGGTACAATCCCTAATAATCAAACAATTAATCCACCACAACGCGAAGGTATACCACTATTTCAAGCTAATTTACAACCACCACCTCCTACCCCACCGGAAAATATTATCAGTGAACAAGATCGTCAAATACAATTAACGTATGAACAGTGGTTAAACCAACAAACTACTACTCTTGAAAGTCAACTTAAATATTATGAAACTGAAGTTTTAAAATTACGTAAATCAAAGAAATCATTGAACAGTAAGCAACGAATTTTAAAAAGGCAGGGAAGTGAGTTAACCGAAACAGATGCTTTGGAATTATCAAAAGTGACATCAGAACAAGCAGTTGTTCAAAAAAAATTAGAAAGTGCTCGGAAACAATTGCGTCAGCATATGAATGTTTTTCAAGATTATAAAACAAAACAGCAAGCTAAAATTCAAAATCAAATGTCGTCATTATCAGGTGCGTCTCCAGCAGCTACAGAATCACAATCGCCTTTGATGTCGCCGTCTCCTGGTGCACCTCATCTTCAACATTCTGTTCAATCTCCATTGAATAATCCAATACTGCCGCCTGCACAGAGTCCGCTTCACTCACCAAGTCCATTGATGTCATCTCAAAGTCCAGGGCCAGCTAGTGTAAACTCTATTCTTCAAAGTCCCGGAAATCAAGCTAATTCAAATAGTGGAATGTCGCCATACAGTAGTATGCAACCATCACCTCGAAATGGAACCCCTCACTCGCAAAATGATGAAAATCCATTCAGTCCTAACACTCAGGGTCCATCACCGTCTCCTTCGTTACCTAGTCGTTTAACATCACCTGCACCGCGAATGACCTCGCCACAACATCGTATGGGAGCTCCATCAATGTCTGGTGGAAGAATTGTTACAAGTCCGGGAGCAAACTATGGGCAGCAAAACATGCAAAATCAATTCATCGTAAGTCAACAACAAAATCGTTTTGCAAGGCCACAAACAATTAATGATCCATCTCGACCAAAGTTGCAATTAAATATACAACAACAACAAATGCTTGCACAGCAAGGCGGAAATGTTCGACAAAACCCTCCACCGCCTGGATATAACTCTCCACTTGGTAGTCCTCAACCAGCTATGTCGCCGGGGGGTCACACACAAGGTGGTCAATTATCGCTCGAACAACAAATGCAGAGAAATATGCAATTAGCTCAACAACGACAAATTATACAACAACGTCAGAATCAAATGATGCAACAACAATTGCAGCAACAACAGCATATGCACATGCAGCAGCAACAACAGCAACAGCATCAACAACAACATCAACAACAGCATCAACAACAACATCAGCAACAGCATCAACAACAGCAGCAGCAACAACAGCAGATGCAACAATTACAACAGCAACAAATGACTAAACAAAGTCCGATACATCAACCTCCATCTCCTATGCTGTGTCCTAATGTGAATCCACCTTCACCAATGCCACGTAGTCCAATGGTGCACTATGGTCAGCAGCAACAACAAATGTCGCCATTAATGAGGCGTCCCCCTAGTGCTGGCGGACCTTCTATGAATGCCAGTTCGCCCTCAATGCCTGAACGGCCACAAAGTGTTGATAATTCTTCTCGTAATAATTATAACATACAGGTCAGTGGGTATCCACAACAGCAGCCGCACTTACAAGAGCAATTATTAAGTGATCAAAATATAATGAGTACTCAGGCAAATAATATTAATAACGGTGGTGGTGGTGGAGGTAATCCACATAATCCAAATAATCCATTGCCGTTTCCGCCTTCATTTGGACGTTACGGATATATAAAATTAGGACTAAAAGGTGGTTCTCCTATGTGGAATAGAGGTAATAAACGTATGCCTACACCAAATGTTTCAAACACAACAGCTATTTCTTCACCTATGCATTCAAAAGAAAAACAGAATGAAAAATCACCGGGAGTTAAAAAAGATACTCATATAAATAAAATTTCAATTCTAAAGAAGAAAGCAATTCGAGCTGGAGTTTCACTTAGTAAAGCTGCATCGCTAGTCGCGTCAGACTACAATGAATTTGATGAAAATTCAAGTACACCACCTATAAGTCCAGCACCAGGAACTTCAGCAGGACAACATCGTATGAGTAAACAAAAAACATCAGAAAAGCTGAGTGAAGTACAGGATGAAATAGTGGTGATAGACAGTAGTCCTGATGAAAAACAAAGAATAATGGACTATGATGATGATAATGACAAGACCCTGGTAACTACAGAGGTTTCTTTAAGTTCAGTTGCAGAACATGTTGGCGATTCTGACGATATAAGTGTTATAAAATCCTACGCTCCATCGGAATTTGATCAAATTGTATCAAGTCCACTGGAGTCAGAAGTCACTGATGAATACATTCTTTTTCCTCAAGATGTTGTTGTTGACTATGTTGTAGATAGTGACGATTCAATGAAAAACACACTATTGCAGAAATCATTATCTAGAGGGGGTGACAGTATAAATACATATACTATATCAGATGATGACAAACAAGTAGAGATTGTTCAAATTTTAAACAGTCCTGATGGAGATCGAACAGCTGAAAGTAGCGATGACGATTGTAAAGCAAATAAAAATAATTATGATTCTCAAGAATTTCCAGACGAAATACGAATTGTTGATACACCAACAGATGATGTTCATTTTACAACGACAGAGGACGATATGATGACTATGGGTTCTGAAATTGTAATAATTGATTCAAATATAAAATCTCCGGATGATCATAATATTGCTACAACTGAAGATTTTGAAGAAATGATTGACTGTGGCGATAATTCCAAAGACGGTAAAAATGAAATTATAGAAAAGGACGACGAAGATGATGTTATAATTACATCAACAAATTTACCGGAAAACAGAAGTGAAAATAAACTACTGAATGCTATTTCAGCACAAAATGTTCAAACGAAGGAGAAAAAACAAGAATCACCATCTTCAACACAATTAATAACAGTGTCTCTGCCTCAAACAGTAAATGTAACATTACAAAATAAAACATCTCCTGTAATGACATATACAACACGTTTACCTTTAACTGCTGCAATGATATCAAACAGACCAGGAAACACAATTTCGTCAGCAGCAGCCGCTGCGCACAAAAGACTTGTTAAGGATGCTACGCAAACAACTGCTAAAGTTTCTATTGGCAATACAACAATATCGGTACCTGTACTAAAGAATGTTCCAATGACTGGTCATAATAAAGTAGGAATTGAACAAATCAAACAAAGTGGTCAACAGCAGTCTAACAAATTAGTTACATCTTCACCAATTAGTTTAAATTTATCTAAATCACCTACTGTAATCAATATTGGTACGCAAAAATTAAACACAAGTGCAATAGTTACATTGTCTTCCTTGAATCTAAGCCATACAACTAATGCTCGTATTGTTCAGACAGCATTAATAAGACCAAAGCAGCAACAATTACAACAGCAATTGCTTGCTAACACACTTGCCAAATCTGAATCACAGATGGTTTCTTTGGCAGCGGCATCTTTGACATCGTCTGCAACAGCTTCAGCATCTGAGAAGTTATTAGAACAATTAACAACTAAGATAGCTTCTTCGCCATTATCTTATTCACTTGTTAGTCAAGATACATCACTTCCTACTAAAATATTTGAAGATGAATCAATTTCTCCAGATAGCAGTATTGAACAAGATGATCCTGATCTCTTATCACCACCGCCAGATAAAGTAGAGTTAAATTTAGATGTGAATGTGAAAGAAAATGATAAAACATTACCGGACAGTTTAAGAAATGATGAAAAATCGAATGATGCGAATGAAATAACGACCCGTGCCAAATCGATAATATCGGATAAACAGAATTCGGTTGACGATTATGATGAAATGCTGGATATGATGGAAACAATAACTGGTGAATCGAAACACTCTCCACCTTCTAGTCGTCCACCTTCAAGCATCAAAGAAGCAAATACAACTGATGAGCTTGTCACGACTTTAAGTGACAATTCGCAAGATGCTATATTACCTGAACAAATAACTAAATCAACTCATTCAAAAGATAAACAGAAACAAGGTGTTATTCCAGTACATGTTATAATAAAATCTCGCGAGTCTTCCAAGAGTCCTGTGCTTTTACCAACTGGACAACGAACTATATCTGTAATGCCTCAATTATCACCTTTATCGCAACCGGCAGAAATGACGTCAAACATGGCAAATGTATCACAACAAGTATGTACAATCATGTCATCCATAGATTCATCTAATGTATCTGGTTCAGTTTCATCTGGAACATCTACAAATGTTGTACAATCAAGTAATTCTAAATCTAATGATGCAAAACAGTTTCAATCGCAGGGTATTGGCTCTACGCAAATTAATTTTGAAAATCTTTTACCATCATGTAAAGTTGAAAATGTTCATAAGACGGAATCAATGACTTCTAGTACACCAACATCTTCAACTATGCACACAACACCAGGAAAACCCAAAACAATAATAGCTAAATGTATACCTAGTAGTACTTTAGCAGCGGATCAACAACCAATTACATCAATTGCTATAACTAGTACAGCCACAGCGAAATTATTAACAACTCAACTCCTTACCCAGGCTGGACGAACTACACCGATAGTAAAATCTAGTGGTAACATTTTTGTTTTAAAACAATTGAGAACGTCAAATGCACCATCATCATTAGGAGGTAACAATATTAATAATAATAGTAGTTTAATAACTGGTGGTTCTTCATCATCAGAATCCTCATTACAAAAATCACCGCTTATAAATAAATCAACTCCTCCTATTCAATCGTCAGCACTGATCGTTCAACATCAACAACAGTCAAATTTAGCTGGACAATCTGTGATAATAGAGCAACAAAATCAACTGGTGCCTAATTTGACAAAAATTCAAAACCAAGATCAAAAAGATTCTGGAAATAAACAACAAAGTACAATTGTCAGTATTTTAAGTAATACACTAACACAGAGTCAACCAAATCAGCAAACACGTATTTTAAATTTAAACGATCTTCAGTTTCCGCTTAATTCAAGTCAGCCGCCAGCTCTTATAATGGCAACTGGGGGGCGTGGAGGTCTTGTTTCGCCAAATGTTTCAAACGCGCAATCCACAGCAATAACAACATTAAGTGATAACTCAGCAATTTCTACATCCTCTGCAAAATCAACAGTTCATAGTATAATAACATCATCTCCATCATTACTGCCACTGCCTAGTGGAAGTATTTTAAGCGCAACGTTGTCTCAGCCATCTACGAAATCATCTAATACGAACACATTATTGCATACACAATTGACAAATCCAACATTTAGAAGATCAAAATCAACCGATGAAGTTCCTGTTTTTATGAAAGAAATACCTGCATCTATTATGGCGACAAAACGACACAGCTTAGAAGTGTCGAAATCTTCGGATAATAATGATGATGTCATAGTTGGAAATGATGAATCGGTTGTTACTTCATCATCAGCACAGCAAAATCTAAAAAATGATCCACAACAACAAAGTGGTTGTAAATATTCTAATCTTACAGCTCCACCGCCAACAAAATTTGAAGATTCTCAAAATGTTTTGTTAAAACAGTTGCTGCAAAGTAATGTTAGTAATACGCCTTCTCCCACACCACCCGCCATTACCACAAGAACAGTATCAGCATTACGAGCTCCTAGTTTAGGAGTAGTTAGTTCGTTAGAAGCTCAATTAGCTCGTCCTGTTATACCACCTGTTCCTGCTGCACCATCTTCTTTAATTACCTCAACTCAAAATATAAATACGCAATCATCAACGGGTAATAGTATTCAACAATCTGGCAATGAAGTAAAAAATTTACAAAGAAGTCAAATCTTAACAAGGGAAACTTCATTTATTTCAAAACCTACCATTAATACTCAAACAACATCACCGCAATCACAACAGCAACAGCAAGCTTCGGCTCAGCAATCACAACAACAACAGCAACAGCAGCAGATAGTAGCACAACAACAAAATCAACAACCTTCACAGCAGCAAACACAGTCACTACAATCGCAACAACAAAAATCTTTATTTATGGAAAATACAAAATCATTGAATTCTAATCTGGTTAAAAAAGAAGAAAATGCTCCAATAACAACAACTTCTTCTTTTATTAACAATGCCGGCAATTTAACAACAATAACCAGTAGCATATCAAATACAAATATATCTAAGCCTCTAGATCCACCACCACCTTATGCTGTTGCCGTCGGGCAGCAACAGCAACCATCAGATTTACGTTCTCTAATTTTATCTATAAAAAAGGATCTTTCACAAAGTCCAATTATTGTCAATCAATTGCAATCTTGTGAAAGCACACCGACAACGGTTCCATCTGGACCACCATCATTAACATCAATAGAATTAAAGAAAGAAATTACAGACGATAATTCGCAACAAAGTAATACATCTGAAAACATGGTTATTAAATTGGAAAATACGTCAAAAGATGATATAAGCGACGTAATGGGTCTGGAACAAGATGGTACATCAAAATCATCATTGGCAGAAACAGCACAGGACTTAAAAAAGCGAAAAAGAAGAGAATATCAAAAGAATCGTCGGCAGATGCAAGTTAATAGCAAAGATGGAACAAACCTTAATAATCCTTTGAAAAAGAAACAAAGAAAATTATCAAAAGTTGAAGAAGATTATGACACGTTTATTGATAATCTTATGATACAATTGCGCCAACTTCCAACAATGCAGATTTTAGAGCCACTGCTAAGTCGTAATTATGGCGTTTGTCCTGTTTATGGTACTGGCGATCTATCAAAGTTAGTATCATCCAAAGAGATAACATTAAATATTGGCGAATTATGTGGATCCTATGGTAAAGCAGATATCCCTAATGTCGCTGATTTTTATAACACAAAACCTTTCGGTATAAAATCGCCACTTCCTGAGCAAGTTCCCGCTTCAACTCAAAGAGGCTTTTATGATCAAGAGTTTCCACCAATCAAATTTGATACAGATGACGATAGTCGTTTAAGATATGATTTATTAATAAAAGATCGAGAGATTGATACTCCGGATACAATAATAAGTTCATCAAGCCCAGAATGTATTTTGTATGATTCGCCGCCCAATTTTCCGGGTTTACGTTTAATTGACGATAATGATAGTGATGATGATGAAGAACTTATGATTTATCGTTGCATGTCTCCCTTAATTCCAATTATTGCACCAATACCAATTCGTCTTAAGACAGGAATAACGTTAACATCTGAAAAGTTAGATAACAACAATAAGGAAAATGAGGGAATTAAAGAATTGGGAATAAAATCACGTTTTGCTCCGCCAACACCTCTAAAGGAAGCTAACAACGTAACAGTTACTCTCACGCTCACTTCATCTGCGGCTGAAGATATAATGGGTGTTCTCCGAGATTTGGCAAACATACTACATATTCCACCACCGACTTCATACCAAATAGTAGAACGAACAACCACTCCTCCAAGTCAAAAACTCGGTTTGTATAGAACTAAAGGTAAAGATGGAAAAGAAGGAGCACCAATTGATATACAAACTATTCTGAATGGGGCAGCCAAATTTTGTCGCCATTGTGACGTAGTCATATTGAACAGCATGATACGAGCAAAGGCTTCGGAATTTCCCTTGTTAGCATTAAACAACAATGAATTTGTAAATGATTCCGATGATCTATATTTTTGTAGTAAAGCTTGTTTCAAACAATTTCAATGGCGTCCGACAAACATTCTGGAAGAAAAAAATATTGATGGTACCTTACCAACATTAGTTATACCATCTGGAGATCTTTCTGATGAAGAGAAACAAAACAAAGATAAAAATGCAATTATTTCAAACGTACCCGAAATTAATGATGATGATTTAAAAATGGATGTTGACATTGATGAAACGGATGTAAAAGATATTGGTATTGATATAAAAGATATCGGTATTGATATAAAAGAAGAAATTGTTGATGACTTGGATAAAAGTATTATCGAGGACAAATCTAACAATCTTTCCTCAAGTTCCGAGAGTGACAAATCGACAGAGAAAAAATCAAGAAAATTAGAGGATATATGTAGTGGAGGAGCGCCTCCTACGAAGCAACACAAAGGGATGAGATATAAACAATATGAACATGGAAGTTTTACATCACCTACTAAATATAAAAAACCTACAGAAAAAGAGATAACCGACACATTGTTCCGAATGAGTATTACCGTATCACCAGGACCGAAAATGCCAGACGATACACGAAAATGTATTTTTTGTCATCAAATTGGTGATGGTGTTGCCGATGGCCCTTCTCGTTTGCTTAACTTTGATGTTGACAAATGGGTTCATTTAAACTGTGCTCTTTGGTCAGATGGTGTCTACGAAACTGTAAATGGCGCTTTAATGAATCTGGAAAATGCTCTACAAGCAAGTCTAAGTCAGCAGTGTACTATGTGCAGTAGTTTAGGAGCAACTATCAAATGTTTTAAAAATCGTTGCGCAAATGTATACCATTTAAATTGTGCCATGAAGGACGATTGCGTGTTTTATAAGAACAAAACAACACATTGTTCAACTCATGCTCCGAAGAATGAAAAAGACAATGAACTAACAACATTGAGTGTGCAACGTCGTGTTTATGTCGAACGTGATGAAAGTCGCCAAGTTGCTTCTGTGATGCATCACTCAGAACTAAGCAATCTATTACGTGTAGGCAGCTTAATATTCTTAAATGTTGGTCAATTGTTGCCGCATCAATTGCAATCCTTTCATACTCCAAATTACATCTACCCTATTGGCTTTAAAATAATGCGATTTTATTGGTCGATGCGGCGACCCAATAAACGGTGTCGTTATATTTGCTCAATAGCTGATGTCTGTGGTCGGCCAGAATTCCGAATTCTCGTACAGGAGCCAACTGAAGAAGATATTGAACTACGAGATAATACACCTCGGGCTGTGTGGCAAAGAATTTTAGACCCAATCTCACAATTACGAAAGGATAGTCAGCTTGTCCAATTATTTCCAAAATATATGACGGGCGAGGATTTATTTGGATTAACTGAACCGGCAGTTGTTAGAATATTAGAAAGTTTACCAGGCATTGAAACCTTAACAGATTATCGTTTTAAATACGGAAGGAATCCTCTATTAGAGTTACCGTTAGCTATCAATCCATCGGGAGCTGCTAGAACAGAACAGAAATTAAAACAAACACTTGGTTGGAAAAAGCCGCATACTCAAAGAACTGGATCATCTAGTCAACGGCCAGCATTTGTACCAACAAATTCTATAGCTGGTGAAGTTGCGTGCCCATATAGTAAACAGTTTGTCCACTCAAAAAGCTCCCAATATAAAAAGATGAAACAGGAGTGGAGAAATAATGTCTTTTTAGCAAGGTTTGTGGTCAACGTGAATTTTTTTTTTTTTACTATATCGATTGTTAATTATCTAATTTTTTGTAGGTCCAAAATTCAAGGTCTTGGATTGTATGCAGCTCGTGATTTAGAAAAACATACAATGGTTATTGAATATATTGGTGAAGTTATACGTTCCGAATTATCGGAATTGAGAGAAAAACAATATGATGCAAAGGTAAATGTTTTTTGTTTTTTCCAATTTGTTTATTGTTACTCAAATTTTTGTTCATTTTTTGTTTATTAGAATCGTGGAATTTATATGTTTCGTTTGGATGAGGATCGTGTGGTAGATGCCACATTATCTGGTGGTCTAGCTAGATATATAAATCATTCATGTAATCCGAATTGTGTAACCGAAATAGTTGAAGTCGATCGCGAAATTCGTATTATAATATTTGCAAAACGTCGTATAAATCGTGGAGAAGAGGTAATTTAATATTTTAAATTTTCTCTGAAATTATATAAAATAATTATGTATTAAAACTTTCTTTTTATTTAGTTATCATATGATTATAAATTTGACATTGAAGATGATGCACATAAAATCTCTTGCATGTGTGGTGCCCCAAATTGCCGAAAATGGATGAACTAGAACATATATGTACAATTGTGATGAATAATATTAATGACCAGAGAGTAAAGCAAAAAAAAAAAAAAGAAGTACTTAGTTGTTATTTTTATTATTTAATATTTGTTAATAGTTTTAACGTATTTCATTAATGAAGATTTAAATTATTTATTTTTTCTTTTCAATATTAATTTTTATAATTTTTTTTTATTATATTATATTTTTTTATTCAATTATTGTTGACCCGCTTGCCAGTGTTGATTGAATTAAAGTAAAAATAACTTTATTTTTTCTATTTAATTATCAAATACAATTTTTTATTATAATTATAATTATTATTACTGTTATTACTATTATTAAATATTAATTAATATAAAACTAAACAAAAGTGTATATTGTGTAATATATATGTAATAGTGGTGAATTTAACAATGGAGAATAGATAGAGAAAGTGGTAAAAATAAGATTCTAGTACAATAATATGACTAATTTAATTGTGTTTGGGTAAAAACAACAACAATAATAATAATAAAAAAAAAAATAAACTTAAATAAATTTAATTAACAAAAAAAAAAAAGATCTCAAAATAAAGTCAAATTAAATGTTTATGATTTTTTTTTTCTTATTAAAATTAATTAATTATTTAATTTGGAATTTTTTTTTTTTAGACATCTCAGAGACAAAAATGAATTTAAATAATTATTATTAAACAAAAAAGAAACAAATTATTTAACACAAATTATATATAATGAGCAATAACAAATAAATTAAATAATGAAAGTAAAAAAAAATAAAGCTTAAGAATTCTTCAGCTAAAAAATAGAAAAAGTTTGCAAAAACTATAAACATTTAATGTAAATTAATATTAATTATTATTTAAATAATAAATAAATAAAGTTTGTATATTTATAAAAAAAAAAAAGATTTAATTAATTAAAACAAAAAACAAAAAAAAATTATAAAGTGAATAAATAAATTTTTACATTCCTTGTATGAATTAATAAAAATCATGAATCAAAAAAAGATGAAAATGAAGAAAATATTTATATTTATGTAGGATTTATAAAAAAAAAAAAATGATAAAGTATACACACACACACACATACACAAAAAAAAACTATAATTAGTAAATAGAGAAAAGGAATGCGAGAATAAGTTACGATAAGGTTGAAGAAAAATCGTAAATATTGTAAATAAATGCGATTTCTATGTAAAAATAAAAAAAAGAAATTTTTTTTTTTTAATAAGAAAATTTATATAAAAAAGAAAGAAAAATAATAAAAATGATTATTTTTTATTATAATTATGATTATGATTATCCTTATCATTACATTATAATTTCTTATTTAAATTATATTAAGTAATTGAATTTTATTTTCTAGAAAATTTATTATTAAAAATAAAATGATGAAAAAAAATAAAATAATTAAATTAAAGTTGCAATTTTTTTTTTCTCTTAATAAAAAAAAATAAAAGTAAAATTTATAGCGAAAAAGAGTACATAATAAAAATATATTTATATAAATGTAATGAAGAAGAAATTAAAATTTTCAATAAGTTTAAATATGATTATTATTTTAATTTTTGTTAATAAAGAATTTTTCTTATTATTTTCTCTCTTTTTGTTTGTTTGTTTCTAATTGAATACTAAGGGTAAAAAAGGGTGCGTTTGTAATTTGTCTTTGTATTCTTTGATTTTGATATTTTTTCGTTCATTTAAGCTCCCTGTTTTTAATAAAAATGCCTTAATGTGTTGTTTTCTTTTTTAAAAATAACATTTTAATTAAACTTTTTTTGGAATTTCAATAAAATTTTGTTATCGATTAAAATCTTTTAATTCATTATAATTTTGATAAAGAAAACACTGTATGAGTAATTATATATTATTGTGAATCTTTTCTGTAAAAATGCATGTCTTAAAAAAAATCAAAAAATCGATCTTACTCATAAATATACGAATCTTCTAACTGATTGAATTAATGTAAAAAATCAAAGACCAACATAAACAATTATTTTTACACATGAAAATTAATGGAATAAACATTAACAAAAGGATAAATTCAATTAAACAATAACAAATTACAAAATAATAAATTTAATTGGTTATTAAAACACATCACCATTGCCGCCCTGCTACAATAAATAAATAAATAAAGAAAAACATTAATTAAAATAATAATATTATTATTAAAAAAAAAAGAAGTCATTAATATAATTAAATTTAATTAAAATTAAATAGAAGACACGATAAAGAGAAAAAAAAGTAAAATTTAATTAAATTGAATATTTTTTGTTTGTATTTTGTAAATTAATTATGGTTGAAATTATTATAATTATTATTGTTCTTAGTTTTTATATTAATTAATTATTTTTATTTTATTTCTAATTAATTTTTTACTTATTAGCTTTTATGTTTAATAAAATTGAGAATTGAGAATAAAACATAAAAATATTAAAATTAAACAAACAAAATCGGTTACCTCTTAATTATTATAATTAATAACACAAAAATTGATGAAGAATAAAACACACACATATACGCATTATAAGAGAAAATTAAATTAATTATTATTATTATTAATTATAATTATTGTGTAAAATGTACATATTTATGATGAAAAATGAATGAAAGAAAGAAATAAAATTATCTATTTTTTAAAATTGCATAATAATGATTATTATTATTCTAATTATAATTTTTAGTTTTTTTTTTTAAATTAGTTTTTAACATTATTAATTAATTTAATTGTTTTAAAAAAAGAAATTATATTAGTAAATTGGCGAGGCAAATTTATATTTATTTTTTAGGAAAAATCGTATTTCACATGCAAGTCGTTCCAGAAAATCCAGAACAATGCTTTTGGTCTCATTTGAAAGGTATTGATTCTAGAAGAAACGTTCTCAATCTGGAAATATAATTCCGGTGGCTTTTCTACAATCTGAAAAACCATTTTAATTATAGAGTCATTTAAAAATGCACTGTTCATCAGCATTCGACCGAATTTAAACAAAAAACCAGCGTCACCTAGTGTTTTAAAAAATTTAATTATATTTCAAAATTTAGAAAATAAAACAACCAAGAAGCCAACTATTTCTATTTCCATTTTCAACTTGAATTTCATATAAAAAAATCATGACATGATCCAGGATGTGTAGCATCTATATACCTAATCATCATTTGATGATCACATACCTAAATAGTTTATTTTATTTTAAAAAAACTAATATTTTAATTATTTTAGGAGTACACTTGCAATCATTGCATTTAAGCCATAAAATTCTTTCCGATTGTAATACAGATGTGGTTGTTTTTTTTTTGGAGCAAAATTTTTTATATGGGTACCGTCTACACAGTCAATAACACCAGGAAATCCTGTTTTCTCAAAAAAAAAAAAAAAAACAAATTTTAGCTTCTTCTTTTGCAGTTTCCGTCATTTTTAACTCAAACCATTTCGGGAAAATTGTGGTTACAAGAAGATTTATCAATTCTTTTAGGATTTTTGATAAAGTAGCCTGAGCCAATCCTAAAACAGCTTTGCTGCTAATTTTATAATTGGTGGCACAGTTGTTGATCGTATAGTAGGCTGCTTCTTATCAATCACTTCATTTAACAAATAAGTTTAAGCTTCTTTAGAGAGCCGAAAATCTTTTGTAAATCTATAATATACTTTAAAAATATATAAAACAGTACGTATAATAAACTCCTTTCATTTACTTTCTATCAGGCATATTTAAAGGATTTTAAAGTTTCTTATGATTCTTCTCATAAAATTTACTCTTCTAATTGCCTCGAAATTACCATTTTCCTCTTCGTCTGACGATAAAAACATTTCAACAATGTTCATTTTATATATTTAATTCAAAACTAAGTTTATATTGTTAATTAAAAATTGTAACAAAACTGATAAAATTTAAAAATGACAAGAAATAATTATCTAACGAGTAGTACGACATCTATGATTTGGTATCAAAAACTATAAAATCAACTTGTGTCGTATAGCTTACAAAATACCAAATTAGTAACGACATGACAAAAACAGCGAGACGTTTCTCCAAGTGACACGCCATACGTAATCGAGCTGAATATTTTCTTATTAAAATAGATAAAATAAAAACGATTTTCTTATCATGTCACCCTTATAGCACATATTTATGTTGGATAAATAAATTTATTATCAGTGAAATAGATTAGAATTTATTTTTAAATTAATAAGATCAAATAGAAATTTGTAACAAATAAATTTTACGTTATTAATCTAATCGTTTTCTATAACAATATAAGAAAAAAATAAAAATTTAACCATCATCTTATCATTTTCACAAAAGGAATTTGTGTTATATTCTTGTTTTTATTTTTTTATTTTGGATTAAATGGTATCACTCTGTCTTATTTTATTTTGTCTAAACTCAACCTACCCTCATCTCAACTACTGTTCACTTCTTTTTTTTTGTGCGTTTATGTTTTGTAATACTATTTTATGCATATATAACTGAAGATAACAATATAAATATAATAAGAAATATGTAAGTGAGGATAATAGTAGATACTTAGAACTTTTAAACTTCCCTTTAGTTTTCTTTGAAATAAATTTCATTTTAATGTATCTTTTATGAACAAATATTGCCTTATAAATATTAATAAAATTAACAATAATTTCTAGGAATAAAAAATACGAACAGATTTGTTTTGTTAATAAAATTTATCTGTTTCTAATAAAACATTAAGGAAATTAATTTCCATTTATTTTAATTCTACTTGTTGAAACTTTATGATTAAATTTAATTGTAATAATTATTGCAAAGAATTCGTAATTAGAAATTTTATGAAGTAATTAGATAAATAAAAGTATTTCATAGATGGGAAAAAGCCTGAAAATATTTTTTAAAGATGTGCAAAATAATCATAAAATATAAATTAAAGATAACTGTGAACGGAATAGTGAACTTAATAAAAATAGAAGTGGATAAAGTGTAAGGTGTTACAATTTAAATAAAAACGTGATCAGAAAGCTAGAAAATTACTATTGAACGGGAAATAATTTATATATTTAAGGAAATATAAAAACACAGGTAAAAAAAAATAATAATAAATAAAATAAGTAGCAATTGTGGTAGTAGTAAATGTAAAATAAAATTCTAGCCACACAATAAAAAAAGCAAAAAATTTATAAATAAAATAGGAAATTATTTTTATTTATATATATATTTTTACTTCTAATGGTTTCAGATAGTCTATCTCTATATGTACTAGAAACACTAAATGCGTTGTTTCTTCGATACCG
The DNA here is from genome assembly GCA_963942525.1 of Ptychoptera contaminata. Taxonomy (NCBI): domain Eukaryota; kingdom Metazoa; phylum Arthropoda; class Insecta; order Diptera; family Ptychopteridae; genus Ptychoptera; species Ptychoptera contaminata. The sequence continues at coordinate 39,516,689 of OZ012636.1, read as the reverse complement.
ATGCTAATGTTTTCTTCGCTAACTAAATGCCGGAATAAAAAGAAAATCGAACAATTTAATCAGAAGAAAAATAAACGGATGCGAATTTATTCTATTTATTTTTTTTTGCTACTTTTCTAATAAAATAAGCACAATATTTCTGCTAGTATAATCAATATATATGGAATGATAGCAGTAACTATTCGATGCTATGCTATTTTTTTTAAAAAAAAGCATTATACTTATCTTCTGTATGTTGAAGATGATAATAATATATCATAATTTAGTTCTTTTCTAACATTTTTGTTATACAAAAAAAAAAAAAGAAGCGGAAATCGAAAAATATACAATTTTATAGATAATAATAAAGGAAATATACCAAACGGATAAGAAATAAATGTCCTTAATTGTAAAAATAAAGCTTATTTTTTGGCATACTTAAATAATAAATTTATGAATGCTGTGCCAATTGTAATTATTAATTGTGCTTTTATCCAACCTGTTGACTTCTGACTGTTGCAGGAAACTTTGTTATTAATACCAATTCTTAAGTATACATTATTTTTATACTATTCAGTATAAACAGATAGATAGAAGTATAAACCAATTTATTTATTTTTAATCTTTAATAGGATGTAAATTTAATCTTTAAGTGAATAATGAAAATTTACTTAAGATTCATTTTTCGAAATCAAAGTTTAATTGAATAATTTTTTGCAAATTTTACGAAAGTATTTATTTGCGCTTTATTTAAAGAAAAAACTATTTCAAATAAGTAAACTAATCGATAAAGATTAATTAAAAGAAAAACTAACTATTAAATGTTAGTAAATAATTTGAGTCAAGGCATTTCTATATTACTTATTAAGCAAACGAATTTATATTTAATAAAAACAACATAAAAATGTTACCCATCCTCGTTAGTACTAAATACGGATTGAATACTTTTTCGAAAAAGCTTTTAATAAATCTCTTTTGCTCAATTGCATCTCAATTTTATGCTTGTTTTTAAATTATAAAAATTAAACGTTTTTTTCAACTTTCTCTCTCTCTCTCTCTCATTTTTGATAAGCTTTTTATAAATGTTATGACCGGCGCCAACATAAATGTAGAGTCAGTAACATGGTAAACGTCAACATTGGAGTGTTTGTCATATCGTTTTTGTACTCTTGATGCGCTTGAACACAATAATACTTCCATAGTATTTGTGTGTGTATTATTGAAAATTGAGAAATTATGTGCTTTTTATTATTTTTTAGTTTGAAAACTGAAAATTGTTTATTTTACACAATAAATGTGAAAACAAAAGTAAAACACACATAACTTTTATTTATTTTCCGTTCATAATGATATTTGCACTCAGTTCATAGCGAACTGTCTTACGGTGCTGTCGTTATAAAAATTTCGCATTTTGTGGATTAAAAAAATATTAATAAAAATAAATTTAAATTTATATATAAATTGCTGTTACAACCAAGCAAAAAAAATTATTGTGATTTAAACTGTGGTAATAATATTAATAATAATAATAGAATTGTTTTTTTTTTTAATTAGTTCTTTAATCCTCATTTTTCAATTATTGAAATAAAAAAAAATCATATTTAATTTTTTTTTTCTGTATTTTTATTAACAAACGAATTTTATTTCGACCGGATTTAAACACTTAAACAGACAACAAAATAAATAAATAAATAATTCAATCATAAATTATTATGTTATGTATTAAAAAATAATGTGCACTTAAAAATTAATTTAATGCTTTAATCCAATTCATTCAATAATAAAGAAATTTTTTTTTTTTTTGCTTTTTTCATTTTTTCGTTTGTATATTTATTATTTAAAAAAAATATATATATATTTTTAGTCTTTTATTAATTAAAATTAGCGTGAACATTTTTCTTTTTTATATATAATTGATTTCCGAAATTTAATTAATTTTCTGATGGATTTCGTTATAAAAAGCTATTAAAGTAATGTTAACAATTTAGAATTTAAATATAATACAAAACAAAATAAAAAGTTTTAGTAATTTTTGATTGATTTGCTTTAGATTTATCTTTTTAATTATTTTATTTATTTATTTATTAAATTGTAGGAAAGTTAAAAACAATTTTATTTTAATAAAGACAAAAAAGTGTTCTATTTTTGTGATTTAATTATTTTTTTAAATTAATTAACAACTATGTGCAGTGTTTAAATTATCATAATTTGTCATTTATTCATTAGAAGTGTTTAAAATAATTTAATGTTTCATTTAATAAAATTAAATAATTATATTTCGGAATTAGATTTAATTTTGCTAAAGTGATACATACATACACATATAAATTTTACCTTTTTTTTGCCTGTTTTGTTGTTGATACTATTTTTAAAAGAGGACACTTTGTTTCACGGAGTTTTATTTATAAATATTAAGTAAGTAATTTCCATTAAATCATAAATTATAATACAAAAAAAAAATTATTATCTATTCATCGATGAATTTTAATTGTTGATTGTATTTCATTAAATTAGTTAAAATCTGATTGTTTAATAGAAATATGTAGTTTATTTTTAGAGTTTTTAATATTCAACTTATGTTTATTTATTATAAATCTAGAAGTAATTATCTATTTTAGTGTATATTCTTAATATAATATTTATTTTAAATCTTAATTTTATGTGAAACATCTTTATTGTTGTAAAACTATTATGAGTTCTAGGTCGTTGTTTATGGAAAAGTTTAAACACAATTTACATAGGTTTTTTTTTATTTTAATATTATTTTTGTTTTAAATAGAAATTGCATAATTTTCATATATACATTTAATGATAATAATATGTTTAATGCAACTTGACATGTCTCTTCTTTATTTATTTATTGTGTTATTATGTCTCTTTATAAGATTGTTAAATAGAAGCTTAATAGAATTATTGTTAATATTATTGTTCATATTATCAGTGATATAATAAGATACAAGTTTTTTTTAAATTTAAATAAATTAAAATTTATTTGTTTTGTTAAATAATCAAAATTAAGTCTATAAATAAAAATGTGTTGTTCAAAAACACAATTATATATTGGAATGACACTACAATCTCGTTAATCAAGTCTATTTCTAAGCAAGTGTTTAGTATTTTATTTATAAATAATTTAAAATAACGAAATTCTACCTTGGTTTGTCACATTAAAACTAAGAAGAATCAATTAAAATTTTTAAAACAAAACGCTGAAGCAGTAATAAAGTGCGGGAAAAAAGTTAAATCGCGAGCAGTGTTATTGAACAAACAATTACCATCGTGTACAGTAACTAACTTTTAAAATTAAATTCATTATTAAATGCATCTAATGTCGCCCAATAATACATTATAGAATTATTAACAAATACAAAATAATTTAAAATTAAAATTTATCAAAAAAAAAACATTTTTTAAATTTATGTATTCAAATGATAAAATTTTATTTAAAAAAAAACACACATGCACACATAAATTATATCTTAAAAAAAATATGAATTTAATTATGCAAGAAATTGTTATGTTCCACTTGACGTGTTTCTGTTTTTAATTTTTAATCTCAAAAGACAATAAAATAATAAAATTTGTTTATATACGAGTATATTCTTCTATCTTAAACGTCTAACATATCAATAAAAAATAAATAAATTAAATATACACAAAGAACAAAACTGGAATTGTTATAAAATCTGTTAAGATTGTTAGATTACCACATTAGCAGCGACATCACAATTCATTGTAGTCAGAATAAAAGGCAAAAAGAAAAAATAATTTAAATTGCTGCCGCTTGCTGAGTGTTTTGCTACAAAGTGTTAAAAATGTAAACATTATAAAATTATCTTTTACTATTTAAAAATAATATAATATTCAAGGTTAATCTATGATAATTTTATTAATTGTAATAATAATGTAAATAATTTAAAAGAAACACAAAAATATTGTATAAAACATTTAAATTTATTTGATAATTATTTGAATGAAATAAGAATACAAAGATTGGGCAATTGTACATATTATCATTGTTCGATTGTCCGTATTACTGTATTTTACACATATTTTTACACGAAAGGATTTACAATGGCCATCTGATAATCTGATATTTACCTTAGTATGCTCTTTTTTAAACCAATATTAAAGTTTTAAAGTTGAATTTTTGTGAGGCTTATAAATAAAAGTAAACAGCAGGTATTACAGTAATAGCAGACAGTTTATAGAATTTTCTTACCGATAAATACTTTTTAAAAATTTATCTTTCAAATATTATTCCTAAATATTTTACATTTTAAATATATAAGTGTAGTCGCTGCTCTAAAGTGATAAGAAACAAAAAGAAAAAACGTTTTTCCTATCAAGACAAGTACTTGTTTATGTAAAACAGAAGTATTTACTTCCCAAAAATCCACTCAGTGATTTACTTATTATTATTTATTTTATTAAGTTATTTATAATTACTATTTGTTTAAGGACTTTTTCCGTTTTCTACGTTCTCTATGTAACAAATTACTGTCTAAAATATCGAATATAATAGTTGGACTTTGTTATATCACCACGTTAATATTGCACATCGTTGACCAGCACTAACATATATGGCTAACGATAAAAAAAATTAACTAAAATAGATTTACTTTATAAGAAACCGAATAAACTACAAATAAATAAATAAAATTAAAATTTGGGCACCATTATCACAAACACAGGTAATTAATATTCAATAAATGTGAAATACACAATGAAAATGGAAAGTTTATATACGAAATAATAAAATAATTAGTTAATTATTATTATATAAATTTTAATTATGTTACAAAATTTATATACATATGTATATATTTTCAATATTAATAATTTTGTCAAATACATATTTATAATTGAATAATAATTATACAAAAAAAAAAAATAAATAAATAAATAAAAATTAATTATGAGTAAATTTATTATTATACAATTATTCAATTATTTATTGTTTTAATTTGCTTTTTATGTACAATAGAGTAGAGTAATGGTTATATCTACATATTTTGTTGAATAATTTTTTTGTTTGAGTTATATAAAATCAAATCTCTTTAATTTGATGTTTGTTTTGGTAATCTTTAAATATTTGATTATTATTATTGTTTCTGATATTTACAGATTTTAAAAAATTAATTCGAGTGTTTTCTTCTTTTATTAATTCTTTACTGTTATTTATCATTAAGCTTCCTTTACTTAACATGCCATAGTAATGAAATCCCCTGAAAACCCATAGAGATTGAAATAAGTTCTTAAAGTAATATGGATATGAGAGTAAATAAAACATATTTTTATATTAATTAACGCGTTTATTCTTTGTTTTTAATTAAAATAATATAAAATTATGTTAAAGATTACGTTATTGTAATATTTCGTGGAATTTCTTAGCAAATTTTAAAAGAAAAATTAGATGTATGGTTCTGTATGAGCATATAACAGTTCAGTAGTTCGTTGTCGTAACTAAAGATGATTTTTGAATCATATTATTGTAATGCAAATAAAAATTATCGTGACTAATCAAACATAATTAGCACACAGCTTTCTGTACAATTAGTTTTTTTTTATTGCTCGAGAGTTATCTATTGATGTTATTTATTGGTATAGTTGAGGTATACTTTTTATTTAGTAGACGCAAATGGTGGCAGTAGAATTCGAACCTGCAGTATATTTTGACAGATACTATCCACATTATTCATTCTGCCACCAATCGACTATATATATATAATACACATATGTCATCACCTTATGTTAGTCATTGTAGCGAGTGTAATTATAATAATTATATTAAAAACATTTGTAGGATATACAGAATTTTTAATTAATAATAATTGATGAATTTTTTGTTTTTATTTTCTGTTAAAAAATCGTTTTTCTTTTAAATATTTAAACAATAATAAATATCAAAAGTGATTACATAAAAAAGAAATAAAGCATAATAAACTCAATTAATTTATAAATATATATATATATATATATATATATATATGAAAAGCTTTTATTTATTTTTTATGGTTTTATTTCTATATAAATTATATTAAAATGACAAACAATAAAGTATAAGAATTGAGTTCACCCTCTATTTTTAATTTAAAAAAAAAAATAGAAAAACAGCGAAATTTATTTTTTTTCCTTATTATAAAAATGGTAATAATAAATCATTAGACTTGACAGAAATTAATAAGCCACCTGTCATAGAGGTATTTGTTGAATTAAACATTTTCTTTCTTCTTTTTCGCTGTGTGTTTTTACACTTCAACCAAAAGTCATAATATATAAAAGTATATAAAAGAAACATTAAAGTTTTTTTTTTATTGTTATTATTATTATTATTATAGGAAAAATGACACATATCGAGGATTTTAAATTATAATTTTTCTATAAAATAATACTGTCATCGTCGACGTTTTTTGCTTATTAAACATTTTCTTATAATTTTTTTTTTTTGTATTAAATCGTCAAAAGCGTTTTCCTTTTAAAAAAATTGTGTAAAATTCTCGTAAATATTATTCGTTGTAAATGTACTTTGCTTTGACCTGGCAAGTGCGCGGATTTTACTTCTTCTTTTACATTTTAATAAGAAAACTATGTATGCACTTTATCAAAAAAAAAAGAAGTGTTTATTTCATATTTTTCTTATATTATATTTTATAAAAAATTTAATTTAATGATGTCGTTGACGATATTGTTCGCTACTATCGACAAAGGATTTTCCAATGTAAATTTATTTAAAACTTTCGTATAAATATTTTATTTTTAAATTGAATTTTTCCTTCTTTCTTCCTTTTTTTTGTATTATTCAATAGTATTCACTGGTATTGTTGGTTTTTTAAATTTTTATTACAAAGTTTGAGAAAAAAAAGCTTTATGTCGATTTTTATTCTATTTGTGCTACTCATACCATTAATCGAGCAGAGACACTTACTCTTCATTAATATTTATAGTAATTTTGTAATTTATTTTAATATTTCATCACATTTAGTTGAGAAGCTTTAGTAAAAGCATATAGATTTTCCAATTAGTGAATATTTTTAAATTTAATTAAATAAAAAATAAAATAACAAAAAGAAAGAAAAAAAAAGAAAAGTCTCTGTAAAAGTACCATCTGTTTGTTGTTTTTTTCCGTGTTGAATAAGAAAACAAAATTATATAAAACAGGAATTACTTTTTATATAATATTTCCTTTTTATTTTAAACTAAGTTTTAAGTAATTTTATATAATTACTTATGCTTCTCAAGCTAAACGGCGTATTGTTGTTTTGTTATTTTTTCTGTATTTTTTTTTTACTTTGTTGTCGTTTTACAAAGATAAGGATTTTATTTTATGTGCATTTTTGCAGCTTCAATGTGGGTTTGTTAATTTTACTTAAGGAATAAACATTAAATTGAAACATTTAAAAGAGAAATATATCTTTTCTTATATACACAGTGTTGTCGGAACACCTGATTTCTAATATAAAACAACAACTAGAAGAAAAATAAAGCTTATTTCTCTTAAAATTTTATTTAATATTTAATAGGAAATTGTGGTAATTTGTATAAATTAAATTTATTTATAATGAAATTTATGTCGAATTATACATTTTTTAAAATGAAATTCTTTATTGTTGTTTTCAGGTTTTAATAGCAGATTTACTAATTTCTATATAATTTATATATTTATCTTTGTTTTAATATAACACAATTGTATATTCTTTAACTATAACAAATTAATTTCATATTAAATTTGTTTAATTCTTTTGGTTATATTTTTGTTTCGATGGTATAGTGTGATCAAATTAGTTATATATATTTGTTAAACAGCATAGCACTTATTTATATTTAAAAATATATAGCTCTTATTTGATCACTCTATATTATAGAAATCAGAAAGTATATTGCATTTTTATGACATCCACAGTACAACGCATATAATATGAATAAATAAACAATAATAAATGCAAAAAATATAATATAACAAAATAATTATTTAATCTTCTAAGTATATAACTAATCAAATAAATTTAAATTCTTCGTTTATTTTTTTCTTTATCTATGCTAATAGCTCATAGTGGTTTTATGCTTAAGAGCTTCGTTTTTTTCCAAATAAAAATTAATAATAAATACTCATAAAAATAAGAGGAGAAAAAAATATTAATAAATAAACAGATAAATAACCCTCTAATGTAAATAGACAAATTGAAACATTTTTCGTTTTTTTTTTTTAAACATGTAACAAAACAAATTAATGTAAATTATGTTTTATTTTCATTTTTTTCTACATTTTTATTATACCCACTCAAAAACCTAATCTAAATAAATTCTTGTTTGCTACTACGTAACCATAGATGTTATTTTTTATTATATTTAAATCAAAGTACATTTGGGGTGAATAATAATTTTTCTAATATAAAAAATACAATATTTTAATACAATTTTAAAGCTATAAAATTAGCTTGGCTACACCTGTTTCTGCAAAAATCAAATAAATGAAAATAATAAATTAGAGTTTTTTATTATTTATTTTTTTTTACATAATACATATATGTGCATAATGGTTTTGAATGGAAAAAACATATTTGTATTTGTTTATTAAGTGTTTTCTACATTTACTAATATTTATTTATTAAATGGAACGAATGCATCCGAATATTATTTAATTTTAATGTTTTTTTTTTATAAATTAAAAATAAATAAAAAATAGTAATATAAATGCTCACTTAAGCAGTGTAAAGTAAGTAAAATAGTTAATTCTAGTTAATTAAATAGAACTTCAGTTAAACTTTTCTAATAAAAATTAAATATAATAAATGTTCAGCTTGAAGAATCCATAAAAAGATAAATAAATTGTATATTAAATCAGTGTTAAATTGTATATACCTTGACACCTTAACAGAGAAAAATATTTTTTTTTATTTGAATTTGTGATGATTCTGCAACTTATCTATACATGATATAACTTTTATTAAAATGATAAATGGATATCAACAGTTGTTCACGTTATATCTGTAACATTGTTGACAATTTTTCTAATATTTGTTTTCAATAAAATTGTAATACTTTTTTTTCCCTTTTTTTTTTTAAGTAAGCAGCAAGAAGAGAAAACAAAATTAAAATCAATATTCTTTTGTAAATATTTGAATGAAATTCATTATATAGATCAATGTACAAATTTTATTTGCTTTAAAAAATAACAACAATTTTCATTATAATTTTCATTTAACGAAAATATAATAATTTTGTGATAGAAAAATGTTATTTTAGTCAAAAAGTTTCAAAAACTTATGCTTGAGAACTTACATAGTTACTGAATTGTTTTATACCAGAGTTTAGCAATCTTTTTGTTAGCACTATGGGTGATTAAATGGATTAAATTATTATACCATTTGGCCAAAATCGAAATTTTATTTGCTTCACTAATGAATCGAAACGAAATTACTAACAATAAATTTTATAGGCAAACTACTAAAATTCTGTATTCGATTTGTTGGCCACCACCGATGCTATACCAATGCTATTTTTATTTATATTATTCAGAATTGTTTAAAATAATAATAATAATAATAACAATTGAAACTAAGCTTACCACAAGAAAAGAAAAAAAAAATTAATTAAAAATTATTTTCTTGCTAAATAAGCGTGGTTTCAGTTTTACATTATATTAATAACAATAATAATTAGATAAAAGTAAAGACCGCAAAAATGTTTTTTAACAAAATTAAGATGGCAAACAGATACTTAGCAAAATAAAAAAAAAAAGTTAAATATTTCAATTCAAGTAAAAATTAATTGAAAGAAAAATTAAAAAAATAAAAATAAAATAAATAAAGTCTAATATTCGCTAGAGGGTGAAAGATATATTCTCTAACGTTCTGATATTCAAAGCAATTTATAATGCTTATTGCGGGTAAATGACATTATTTATTTTCTTTATTTAATATTTTACAATTATTTTGCATTCATCAATTCAATTTAACTTTGTTTCGTGTACATTAAATCATTAAAAGTCATTTAGGTTAATTAATTCATTAAAAAATAATAAAGAATTGATTTTTTTGATTTACTCTGCTGTTAGTGTATGGCTTAACTATATTTTCAATCATGTATATAAATTAGTTATTAAGCAAGAAACCATTTTTGGTTTTTTTAAGGTGTTAAAAAGGGATCAATCTTAGGTGATCCACTCTATCTTAGCTTGATACTTTATTAATAATGAATAGGTCTTTCACCTTTGGCAAATCCACCACTAAGGATTAAAAAAAAAATAAGGTTGATAAAACAATATAATCGACAAGATTCACAAAAATCTGTAATAAAAAATTTTAAATTTAAATTCTTAATGTGCATAAAAACGTTTCAAACAAATTCTTATGCAATTTAAAAATGTAATTGAATTTAATTTTTTATTATGGTTTTTTTTTTCTGAATTATAGATTTTTGTAATAGGACATTATAAATATAGATGTGTGCGAACTTCACGGAAATACTGGTCGGTATATATGTTTAAAAAAGTTTGCATTAAGCTCTAGGGTACTAGAGAGACTAAATCATTCCTAAATTGCTAAAAAAAAATTGAGTCAAACGTGCTAAATGATTTTTTTTAAATAAAAATTTAAATATTTCCGTTTTTTTTTTTAATGAAAGTAATGAGCAGGCATCGTTGAAAGAAATAAGTTATTTTTTAAGGGTTTAATGCATTGCATTTAGAATATTTCTCAAACAAATATAAAACAAATAACTATATACCACATAGACAACAAAACAATTAAATTAAATTTAGTTAAAGTAAATAAATAGAAATATTTTAAATTTAAAACAAGTATATAATAACAGCAAAACGAAACTAAACGTTAATGAGGATTAAAATTGTTATAACAATACTTAAAAACTCATAATATATTTACTTTTATGATTCACTCACTCTCTGTTAAATAATATAATCTTTAATTCAGGTGACAAGCATATTTTAATTAATATTATATTTTTCAACAAAAAACGTAAAATTTATTGTTTTATTTTTTTGGTTTTAATAATTTAATAGAAAAGTGGTTTTTACACATAATTAAGTTTAAAATTTAATTTAAGTGTTATTCTTATTCTTAAATTAAACTATCACTATATTTTATTAAATACTACAGGTACTTAAATATGGTTGACTTAATTTATTTATTTAATTTTTAAATTATTTACTTGGTGGTTTTAGGTTAAATTTTTCATTTTATCTTTGCTTAATATAATCCCTGTTTGTCTCCCATGTATCATATAATAGTGTATTTTAAACGTGACTAACAAAATTTAGTCATTTAGAGTTTTTATGGATTGTACAAGGGTTGATACTTTTATATTCAATACATTAAACACGTAAAGTGTAGTTTTTTTTTTGTATTTTAAAACTATTTATAACGCATGAGACTAAAATAGTGTTATTTCCGTTAAGTAAAAATAAATCGATAATAATAACCCAGATTTTTATTTTTAACATAAAAATACAATAATAAAAGCTTTTATGAGAAAGTAACACGAATAACCCTTAACATTAATTTAATTATTTTATTAACTTTGTGTGATTTATAGTAATTTAATTCATATATGACATTTTAATACCACAAACTGTTTAATAATTTTTTATTATATTATTTAAACATACAAAAACATATTTACACCTAATTTATTTATGTAACCACAGAACCTATTCATGCTTGAAATAAATAGAGTTAGATAATAGAAAACTTGACTTTTGAAAATTGATTGGTAATAGTTTCTAGAAATTTTTTTCAATGATTTTTAATAATTATATATTAGTAACCATTAAACACTGTATGTTGAAAAAAATTTAATTTGAATAATTTAGGGTTAAAAATCAATATTTCTTACATAATTATTAATAGGAAATATTAAATATGCTCAACTGCTTATATGTAATCAACTTCAATAATTTCCTTTACATACTAATGAAACACTTATGATGATTTTCACCCTTTAAGGTATAAAAAAAAGTGCAAACTAAATGCGTATTGTATATAATATAAAGTGACTTAGAGATGACAAAACATCGTCTCTTCTACTTCCTATGTACATTAATAATTGACTAACCACTTAAAAAGAGTACTTGAAGTATGATAAAATTTTAAATTTAATTAATTAAACCTTTTAATGGTTGTACTAAGTTAAGAAACATAAAATTTAATATTTTTCAGCTACTTTACTGTAATGACGCGTTAATTTACGGTTTAATATATTGATTGATTTTTTTTTTGCTTTAATCTTCGTCTTATTTTATTCTTGATGACCTTCTGATAGCTTTTTTTATTCATTTTATTATATATATATTTTATAAATTTATTATACAAATACCTTTTAAACTACCTGCAGTATTACAATATTTATTTTGTGTTAACAAAAAAAGAAAAAAAAACAGAAGCAAAAAAACAATACATCTAAAAAAGGTGTTCAGTCCAGTGGCTTAAAACGTAAATAAATATATAAATAAGCACTAAGAATGTCGAAAATATATCGAGTTTTTTCTAAAAATAAATTTCAAAAACCACTGCAATGCATTACCCATAAACACATAAAAAAAGCAAAGTAATAAAAATAATCATTTTTAATATACAATATCATTGAGGATATTACGAAACGGATACATATAAAGAGCTTTTTTCACTTTATACTTTTATTATCGCAAAAAGTTTGTAAGCCGCTGATTTAAAACAATTAAAAAAATATATAAATAAAAAATAAATTTAAATGCAATTTAAATTAATAATAAAAAAATAACAAAATGCATAACATATGTGTTGTCATAATTACAAAATAATATTATTTTTCTCTTTGCTTTTGCATTTATAAAAAAAAAAAAAACAAAGTTTCTTGTATTAAATAAATTAAGCATAAAATTAATATTATTATTTTATATAAAATATAAATAAATAAATTAAATAACCATTTATAATAGAAATAAGTAAACTAGTTAGCTGATGATAAAATAAAAAGTAATAAACTCGCTTGTAGGTTGTTGAATTGGTTAATGTTGCTGAAGGTTAAACGTGAGAGTCATGTTTGCTTAGTTTATTTTTAATATATATTTTTTTTTATACATTTTTAACACGAAAGCTTATTTGTTTTATGAACGTGAATGTGGTTTTCTGCTGTTGTGTTTATTGAATGAATTTAACAAACCTAACCGCAGTCTAAGTGATCAAAAAAATTCAAAAAAGAAAAACATAGTGAAAAAGCGGTACCATAAAACTTTACCTAGTCGACAAAACTTTGAAGCTTTGCATAAATTATAAGGGATTTTGACTTATGTTTCTGAATAAACCATTTGTTTTATTTTCTTTTCGTTTTGTTTTTTTTTTTTTTTTTTTTTTGTTTATATATTGGGGTCGAAGGTCACCAATCTTTTAGTATCGTTATTTTTGTGCTTTTTTTTTTGTTAAAAAAAAAAAACATTTGTACTTATCGCGTCATTCTACCCGCTCTTATGTCTGTCCATATATGAAAAAGAAAATAATGAATTCACCGTGAAGAAGATAACAAGGTGAAGTTTGTTAGTAACAACAACAATAGCAACAACCAATAGTACCGAAAAAAAGGTCATCAAAAACCGCCCCCAAAATGCTCACACTCAAGATTTGCAAAACCATTTGTTATTAAAATAAGTAGGATCTATCGCAGCACGACGTTGCTGTTTTTTTTTTCTTCTCCTCTACTTCCCTATATTTTTGTAAAATATATTAGCTCGTATGCTGTAATATTATGTTGGACTAAAGCAATATATTTTCATCACATAATAAGATAGACATTGTCGTCACACTGAATATTTATATTCACTACTTGAACAAAACTAAATAAATATATATTTTCCTAGATAATAGAATGTATGTTAAAGGATCTCTACTTCAACCATATCTGATTTATATTATTTTATTTACAACCAAAAAATATCCTATTTTTATTTATTCATTCATTTTTATAATAATAAAAAGAAAAACAGTAAAAAAAAAAGAATATAGAAAAAGTGATAGAATTTTGTTGTGTTGTGCTTGGCTTGTCCATGCCTTGATTCTAAGTTAAAAAAATAATATAAAATAAAAATAAGACAACAAACTAGTCAAAAGTATTACTTTTTAGTTAGTATCAATTTCTTTATTTTCTTTTAGCAAAAGTTTCGTTTTTATCCTTTATTTCTTTCTTGTGTGTTTGCTGCTTTAAACAAAAACTTTAGATAAACAGAAAAAATAAATTTCACACAAATTGTGTTTATAAGAAAACCATGAAATTGAATTGAATTTTGTGTAAAAAAGTTAAAATTATAGTAAAAACAACAAAAAACTTGACCATATGATGTGAATTTTTTTGTTATCGTTTTTTTTTTTGTCTGGAATTAATATTATTACCTTCACTATCAAAATGTTTATTTATCCTGTCATTCCTTTATTGTTTTGTTATTTTAGTATAAACGTCTGCACATGTATATAGCAACACAGTTTAGCTATAAATAGAATGGAATAACGCAAAAAAAAAAATTGATAATAATAAAAAAAGGAAAACTAAGTTGTTTTTGACAGTAAATAGTCATTGAAACTTTTACTGATTTGTGTTTAATGTGCCAATAAAATTTACACATTTAACTTGAATACAGTTGATCAACGATTAAATTAGTTTCTTTATTATCACTATAACATTTTCTAAAAATTGTTCAATGATCTTGAAATATAAATTGCATTAAATGAGAATTTTAATTAAATAATTTTTTTTTTTTTTTACAAAATTAAAACAAAATTAATATGTGGTATTAAGTATAAATATAGCATGAAAATAATTAAAATTATATGTTGATAACGAATAATATGTGGTATTCAAAGCGATTAAAATTATAAATTGTTGCATTTAATTGTTATTTCTATTTCATGTATAAATATAATGTAAAATTAATTTATACGCATGTAAATAAATATTTATTTTTAACATTAAAAAAATGTAAAAATAGTTCAACTAAAGTAAATAATTAATGTGAATATACTTTAAATATCGTTAAGTTTATTAATTTTATCAGTTCTCTGTTATTGCTATTATTTATCGAGTTTAAAATACTTTTTATAAATTATTTAATTATTAAATAAAATACCTAAGCAATGATTTTAAGTTAAAACACAATTGTTAATAGTAATTGTATTCAATTAAAAAATTATTACTTGATAAAGCTTGTGCATCAGCTTTGTTTGTAACTAATATTTATATTTTTTAAAATGAGTTTCTATTAGTTATAAAATCAGGGGCAAAAAGTATGTAAATTGTTGATTATATTGCTATAAGATTAAAAGTCTAGAATAATGATTTGATGGCTGATATAAGAAGTCAGTCTGAACTTCGATCACCGGATTTCTATGGGTAATACCGAGTTACACATAAAAAGCACCAAATAATACGATCTACTAAATATAAAAACTGTTATTTAAATTAAAGTTCGTTATTTTCTTTTTAACAAAAAACCTACTATAAACTGTAAGTCCCTAGCGTAAACAATACATTTCGCAGTTGAATCGCACAAATAAACATTTATTTTTGCTAAACGAATAAAAATTTAATTTCAATTAATAAATAAATAAATAAAACACAAAATACGATATATTTTGGTGTAAATATTCGGTTATTTTTTCATATTCTCTGAGGGCCAATTTTGCATATTTTTATAATATACACAATAAAAAAAATTAGTTTTTTTAATTCAAGTTAAAAACATAAATAAATAAGTAAAAATAACATAGCAAATGCAAATTTACAAAATTTATTCTTTTAACGGGAAAAGTGACAAAATGTTGACAGTTTTATTAAAAACAAATTTTTTATTAATTATTTCGAA
The DNA here is from genome assembly GCA_963942525.1 of Ptychoptera contaminata. Classification (NCBI taxonomy): domain Eukaryota; kingdom Metazoa; phylum Arthropoda; class Insecta; order Diptera; family Ptychopteridae; genus Ptychoptera; species Ptychoptera contaminata. Next base: position 39,500,863 of record OZ012636.1, on the reverse strand, counting down.
AAAAATTTTAAAATTTTTCATTTAAATAATAGAATAAACGCCAACATAATTGTAAAAATCTAATTTTTGAAAATCGTTTCGTAAATATTTAATAAATAATATGCAATTGAATAACGACGGAAAAAATTACGTAAAAATCATTCAAGGTTTAACTTTAAGAAAGAAAAATTATAGAAATAACAACTAAACAATCCGATAACACGACAAATAAAATAAATAATATAAAGTTGTTAATCAATAATTTTAAGCATTAAAGCTATACATAAAAAAAACGAGAAGAAGAAAAAAGTCTAAATAAATCAATCACAAAAAGCTATGTCAGCTAATGTTTATTGTAGAGTATAACAATGATGAACTTTTCATTATAAAGTTACTTGCTGTTGTTGTTCTTGTTTTTATTTGTAAAGTTTTCTACTTTGCTGAGCTTGCATTTTCCTTCTTCTTTTTTATTCACATTAAATTTACCCATAATGACTAGTTTTTTTTTCTTTCTTTCATTTTTTTTTTTGATATATTGAAAAATTTTCTGATAATGAATTCCATTAATTAAATTAATAAATTTGTTAAAATTAATTTCAAATTTATAAGCAAAGAAATGCTGTAATGAAATATTAATAAATATAATTTTTATTAATAAAAATAAAAAAAAAAACCGTTAATTAACATTGTACGTAATACGAATTGCCAGAGCTTTTATCGACATTATTTCGTATTTATATATTTGTTTTATATTTATTTATTTCGTGACCAATTCAGTTATTATAACTATAAAAATAGCTTTTAAAAACAATATTAAATAAAATACAATTTCATTTTTGTATTAAAATTTATTTCAATTTCCTTTCTGATTAAGTAATTTCTTACAATTTATGCAAAACACCCACTAACAAAACGTCAGCCCATAATTTCACATTAAATTTATTTCTATAATATGCTTAGGACTTTATTACGACTACTGCGTCAAATATTTAACGATTTTCTACATTATTTCGTTAAGTTTTATAGTTGCTATGACAACAACAAAAAAGAAATCAAAATTAACAAAAAACCAATGAAATTCAGCTAAATAAATTATTTAGCTTTAATAAAAAATAACGTTATCAACGGGTGTTTATAAGTTATTACAAGTAACCGTGATAAGAATGTTCTCAAAAACGATTAAAAGTGAAAAATTTTGTTGAATAAATTAATTTTTATTTTGTTAAAATTTTGCGCAAAAATTTTATAATTTATTTTATTTGTGACAATTATACTGTATATCCATAATTGTCATTTGATGTGCTTTTTGTGGTGAAGAAACAAATCTATTTATTTATTTACAACTAGCAAAGGTATGTCTGCATATTTTGTTAAACTTTTATATTGTATTATTATACAACAAAAAAATAAATAAAAAGAAGCTGTTAATTATCTGTTGTATGCCATACACAAGTAAATTTTGTAAGCAGTAAAAGTAATCAGTGAATATTGATGAACAATATAATAATAAACATTTGTTAAGCATTTCTGTTAACAAAGTAAAACTTTTTTTGATCAAATTATATTCTATATTTTGATAAAAATCATTGAATATATGTTACTTTTTTATTTATGTCAAATGGAATAGTAATAATAATCATAATAATAAAAGGGATGTAAAGAAAGCTTTGCGAAAAACAAAAATTGATGTAGTAAATAGATTTTTGATATGATTATAATAATATATGTTATAAAAGATAACGAAATTAGAAAAAAGGTTAGTTTGATGACTGACTGCGATAGTATGGCTAACAATGTTCAATTAAAAACGACAAAACAAATACGATAAAATAGAGCTTTTATTTTTGGCAATCGCTTTTATTTTTTTTTTTAATATTATTTTATCGAGATTTACGTATATGTATATATATATATATATATATTTATTATTAATAAAATAAGAAATAAATAATCCTTGGTTTATTATCGTTGATAAAAATAAATTAATTAATCTATAAATGGAATTTAATAAATAAATCATAAAAATAAATTAGTTGATGGCATATAATGTCTGCAAAAAACATACGAGATATTTATGTATTATTAAATTATGATTAGATTAACATAACAAAAATTAAAAAAAATGGAAATAACAATTTTTAATCATTTTAAAAATAAACAAGCCAAAACACAGAATTTTTGCTTAGGAAAAATGACGTATGTTGACTAGTAAAATAACGTATTCACAAGTGTTTTTAATATGAAGAAGATATACTAAAAAGGATTTAATATATAAGTAAACAGCGGCGTTAAAATATATGATATTGCAGCGGTAATACGTTCATTTGTAACGCTTTTAATTTCTGAGTTTTGTTTTTATATATAGATTTTAATGCTTACACCAGGACCTGAAAACTAAGTGTCTTTCTGCCATGTTTACTGACAGAATTAAGATCGCTATATTTTCAATTAAATTATCTTGTTTGTTTAACATAATTTATAAACTAATTAAATGCTTTTTTATTAAATTTTTGATCATCCAAATTTAGATAGTTAATTTTGTTTCTGCGTTTAGTTTATGTTTATCAGGGGGTATTAGAATTCATCATATTTAGTATATGACGATATAAGGATTACGATAAGTTTAATTATAATTATTTTTGTATTTTGTTTTTAACTTATTATTCATAGGTTAAGCTGCTCGGAGTTATCATCAATAAGTTTAATAATTGATTAAAACTCGGGCATACACGTTCAAAATCCACCAGTCACGAAGGTTAAAAGCAAAATTAAACTCGATGTATACTCTATTTGGGACAAATTCAAACAATTCGCAACTATCAATTATGTTGTCAGTTATTACAGCTACCAAAACCATATAAAAAGCATAAATCAACCAAAAAACAAAAAAAAAAAACATCTCTTTGATGCATATTTATATAAAAAAAAATATTCTCACTTTTAATTAAAAAATACATTTGTTTATCGTTTCCTTTTTTTAATAGTTAAAAATTTACGCATAAAATAAACTTTTATTCGATTTAATTACACAAAAAAAAAAAAAAAATTCAATAAATAAAAATTAATAAATTCTGTTTTCTATGTATGATTTTGTGTGTACGAGAATTTAATCAATATAATCCAGATTTATTTATTATTTTACTATGAATATCGTATTAATTTATTTTGTCTATGTAAATAAATAAAATTAAAATATAATTATTAACATTATATAATAATATATATTATTAAATATTTAATTAAACTTATCATTTAACGCATCAATTAATTATTCAATTAAGCATAATAGTCGTTGTCGTCGTTGCCGTTTTTTGTATTAAAAATATTGTGAAATGTGATATTTTAAACATAAAAATGCTTTTAGCTATTTTATATAATTTTCTACTCCATATAAAATGTAATCTAACGTGAAATACAAAAACGTAATTTTTATTTTTATACAACTACCTCATAGATGAACATTATTTAAAAATGTGTTGATATAAATTTTTTGATAACATTGTAAAATCAATCATCTGTTCATATTTACATAACATAAAAATGTAGTGTGTGTGTATTTTTTTTTCTATTAAATTTATTATCAGTGAAAGTTCTTTATATAAATGCAACATACTTATTTAAACAAAAACGTTTAAAATAATATTAAAATGACAAAAAATATAGGGAACATTATTACATATATGTCGTGTCATGTTAATATAAAAATATTTTTTTTGTCAAATTTCTGTCTGTTAAAAAGTCATTCGTTCATTCATTTTTCTTTTCTTTTTATTTAATATCAATAAATTGTAATTTGTCGTTCAATTGTGTATCTGATTTATATTTTCCTCCTATTTTTATTTATTTATTTTTATCATATTTGAATGAATGATTGAGTTTTATTCAAATATTTTATTATTTTTACAATGACAAAATTAAAAATACAAAAAATTTATAAAATTTAAATAAAAATTCAATCAGGCTAAAAATTGAAAACATAAAAAAATATTGTTATTTTTTTTTTAAAGCAAATTTTCATTAAAATCGATTTTTGTATTTTGTTGCAAAACAAATATTGAAACTTTTTTATGATATTAAAAATTTAAATTTTTTTTTTTGTTTTGAATTTTAATTAAAAAGAAAATTTAATATTGATTGAGAGTACATTGTAGTTTTTTTTCCTCTAATGATTAAGTTTAGGGATTGTGAAACGTTTTGTAAAGGTGAATGAAGATCTATAATACAGCTGGAAGTGCATTTTTGTAAAGTTTTTTTTTTTTTCTAAATACCACGAGACATACATTCGTACCAATTAGAATTTTAATTTCTAAAGCGTTTTTACCTAAAAGTACATTTTACTGTTGTTGTCGAGTGCATAGCCTAACAGCTTTGTACAATTGTATTTAAAGAAGATTTTTAGTAGGAAAACGATTTTATACAGTAATTCCTAAACAATGAACCAAGCTTAAAACATTTTAAACCAACATCAGTTTATTTAGAAGCGCCATAGTCATCCTCTTTGTTTTAATTCCGTTTCTCTGCCCAAAAAAAGCTTCGATTGTCTTATTTAGTTTTATAGTAAAAGTGCAAATTCTGCATAATTGATTTGTGCATAAATTCCATTATCAATAAATCAATTGAAGGGAAATTGTTTCTATTGTATCATTTACTAATTGATTCTTTTGTCGATGGTAAATTAAACTTTATTTATATTCATTTAACTTCATGCTTAAAATATAACATACATATATGAATTATATTAATAATTTCTAATAAAATATGCAGAGAAATAAATTAGTTGTGATAAATTCAATATTGACAGTACAAATTACGATAAATGATGAGATAAAAGCAGAAAATTATTAAACATTTCACATAACATCGGTCATATAATTTTTATGAGAATATTTATATTTATTGTGCCTAAAACTCATTAGAACATAAATCTAGACAACATAACAAATCAATTAAATAATTAATAAGTATTAAAATAATATTGCTATATAAATACCCTTCTGATAGTAGTTTTCGATGATAATAATATTTATATTATTATTGAAAATGATGTTAATTAAAAAAGATAAAAATATGTATTTGGAATATTTTGTGTCTATACTCGTATAAAGGAATACATAAATTATGCAAAATAAATTAATTAATATTGCGGTTTATTTCTATATTATATACAAATTTCATAAGAGTTTTCTCTATAAATTGTTATTTAAATATATTTAATTGAAAAGTTTCAAATGAAACTGAGTTCAAATACCAAAAAAATTAAAAATAAAATCTAAATTTTAACATTAGTTTTAGATTTATTTTGTGTTTTTACTCAATTTATTTCTTAAAAGACCAACTTTTACGAAAATTGATTCAAATTGAAGAAAAATATAGAAATAAATTCTCAATACATACGGAATGAATTTTGTTTAATTTCGAAAATAACAGACTAATTGCATGATTAAAGTCAAATCGAAAATTATTGCAAATGACAGAACAACAACATATAAAATGCGATTTTGGAGTAAAAATTTGTTAAATTAATTTTTATTTCTCATGGATAAATTAATTTTCTTTGCGATAAAATTTAGAATTTAGAAAATTGATTTTATGAAAATAAATTTCATTGAATGATTGAATTTAGTTGATTCAAAAAGTGAAATAGAAGTTATAAACCCAATCAGATGAGCTATTTTATTCTGCATGTGTACGTTTTGTAATTAATGATTTAGTTAAGTCGAATGATGCGTGTAATTTCAATTTGGAAAATACATTTTCAATCCAGTCTTTAAAGAATTAAATTCTTGGTATTTCAAATAAATGGGAATTATTATTTCTGTTTTACATGTGACTTTAAACATATTTTGAATTAATTGTTAAATAATATACATATGATTTCTGAAAATAATTATCTTGATTATTTGCTGATATTTGATATATTTGTCGCAACCGCGTAAGGCATTGCTGTGCGAGTCTAATAAGGATGATATGTAAAGTGCAATTCTGTCAATCATATTGATTTTAATTATTATTATAGGCAGAATGATCATCATATTCTACATGTTCATGCATTGTACACACAATCTGTTGTAAAACAATAAAAAATTTCTGCTTAACAAGCTATATATAAAAGAAATTATTAAAAATTGAGCAATGATAATTTTGTCCCCAAATTTAAACGTTTCAATGAATTATTAATTCTGTTCTGTTTGTGGATTAATAGTGATGTAAAATTCCCTGAAATTTATAAAAACCGAATATTCTCAAGAATAATCTCGAGAATGTTCTAAAAAAAAGAGAATATTCTACATATATGTAAAAAAAAGTAAAGAAATTTATCAGTGTAATGCAAAAAATCTGTTTATATGTATATTGATTAAAAATTATATAATGCTCCAAATGCAAATAAAAGCTTAAGTTGCATTGATTTAGCCCACTTGATCAAAAAAACTCATTTAATTAAATCAATTTTTACTTATGTGCATTTATTTATTATTAAGCCATTCATAAAAACAAAGTTGGATTGAACAGATATGAAAAAAGCCAGTATTGAAACAATATTTTACACAATTTGGTGATTTTCTTGTTTTTTTTCTGAACTAAAAAACCGTTAAACATTTTTTTTATTATTTTTTTTCATAAGACGACTGACAAAAAAAAAGTAAAAATTTATCAAATATTTTGTGAAAATATTAGCTTTGCTTTTTTTTATATAGACATTTCTAAACAATTCTTTTTATTTTATTTTGTCTCATTTCTTCATATTTATTTTTTGCTATACATACTGTTTTTTTTTCTAACCGTTTAGCATTGAATATGCGTTTCTATAATTCAATCATATATACACATATAATATTCGACGTATTTTTCTTCTTTCAATTATATTTAACTGATTCTTTTTTTTACAATTTGTAAATATTTTGTGAAAACATTAGTTTTGCATGTTTTTAGTTAGAAAAATGTTCAGTTCGTGGAGAAGTGTTAGCTACTACATTTATTTTCATTTCTTTTGTATTTTTTATTTGTATCAGTTTTACGCATCTTTTTTTATATAGAATACATTCTATTTCTTTTATTTTTCATATTTATTTTTTGCTGTGCATAGTGATTTTGACTAATTGTTCGGCCTTTATATACATATTCTCAATCATGCATACACATATAATATTTTATCTTTCACTTAAACATAACTGAATTTATTTTTTCGTTTAGCATTTCGATGTTTTTTGTATTTTATTTTTTAATTTTTGTCAATAAAAGAAAAAAATTAGCAAAAAGATTATTTCTCGCGGAATAATCTTTTTTAGAAAATACAGAGAATATTTCAATATTTCAAGAATATTCGTTTGAGAATATTCTTGACTAACATCACTATGGATTAATGACTTAAAAATTATCCAAAAAGGATTTTCTTTCATCTGGATATACATATCATTACACACATTTAATCTGTAAATCAATGCTATGAAAACTATTACCTAACAAAAGCATTAAAATATTTTACCTATATAAGATGTATATTATTCTTCACCTAAATGTTTAACAAAATTTGCCTTTAAAAGTCTCTTCTTATATAAAATTTGCAAAATTTAATCAATTAAAAAGTAAATAAATATATATATAATTAAATTAATTAATTAATTAAGGTAAAATAATAAAATGAGTTCAAGTATATTTTATTAAAGAAAAAGAAATATTTTTCGTTAATTTTTTATTTTAAATTTATTAAATGAAAATTTTAAAATAAAATTAAATAAATCGGTAATATCATTTACTAAATTAATTATCTCTGTTTAAAAATAAAGACATGTTTAGAATTTGATTAACATCAACTATTGGAAATAAATACATAATAATAATAATAATAATAGTCATAATAATAATGATATTAAAAATAAATAAAAAATAAAGAAGAAAAAATAAATTAAGTAAAGTAATATGGCAATGACACTCTTTTCGACTGTTTATTTAAATTTATTTTTTTTTTTCGTTCATTATTATGTGTTAAAAATTAATATTATTGTATTTATAAAAAAAAAGAAATAAATAAATAAATATTATTAAAGTACAATAAGATATATTCTGTCATTAAATTATTAAGATGAAAACAACAACTGCGTGAAATCTTGTTAAAAATATTATTATTATTATTTATATTATTTTGTTTTTTTAAATAACCTCATGTGCTAATTGATGATGACACATTTGTTTATTTTCTTATATAATTAGTGTTTATGGTATTTAAAAGTAAATTTTTTACTGTTTATTCTCTCTCAGTTTAAAACAAGTATTAATGAAGTTATTTTATTGTTGATCTGTATGAATATTATTAATTATTTATATAATAATGAATTTATCATTATATACATACATATTTTGCAATTATTAATTTTTGTAAAAATTTTTTGTACTAGTATGCAGTATATCATTAGCATTTCTATTTTACAAATGTTTCTAACTTAAAAAATAATATAATCTTATAACTAGGGGTGGTTCAACGTGAAACAGCCAATTATTTACTTTGCTTGAAATGCTCTAGGCAAATTTATTTGTATCGCTCTCATATGCAATAAAAATATTATCTTCTTGCCTTTATCTTATTTTATAAATAGACATTTTGGTGTTAAACTCTTTCTATGCGTGAAAAAATTCTTTTCAAATCAACAAATTCGTTGCTTAGATGTTTTTAGAGCTATTATGACATACTTCTGATTAAAATCTGATGCAAACGCAGTTAATATCGAAAATCTGTCATTTACGGTTAAAATAGCAAAAGCGAGGACTATTGTAAAATATGTACTGATAAATTTGTTGAAATTATCGTAAAATTTGCTATATTTTTTTAGTAAAAGTGCATTGATTTTATATCATAGTCATAGCAAGTTTTAAGAATCTACTAAAAGACTGTGGAGTAATTAGGTTTTGCTTCTTAAAATCTAATATAATTATTATTATAGTTTATTTTTCTTGAGAACGTTGTGTTTTTGTACGTAGTATTTATACATGTTTTTATAAGCAGTAGGTAGCAAAATAAATAGCTGTTTAAATTTGCCTTAAATGGCATTTTAAAATTAGTGATTCTTAGTCGCAATTAATCTGTTACCGAGTCAAAAACTTTGATTATTTGTTTTCGAAAGCCTATAGATTAGATTTACAGAGCTAAATTGACAAAATAAAATAATTTTTCTATATATCATGTAAACGATATCACTTTTTAAAACAAATTTTTATCAAAGTATTATAACTAAATATTATTTTTGTTTGTAAAAGTCCAAAATGAGGATTATTAATGAAAAACTGTTTTGTTTTGTGTTGAAAATTGTTAGATAGTTTGGCTTTACATTTTTAATTTAACTTGTTTAAACTATAAAATTATTTTTTATGCGTGAATTATTGAAATATTAGATTTTTTTTGTATTTGCTTAATATTGAAGGTTTTTACCCTTGAATTTATTTGCAATATATTTAATAAAATTGATTGCACCTTCAACTTAAAAATTATTTAATAGAAATAAAATTGACGTTTATTTTGTTTAAAAACTGAAAAATTACATTAATAATTTGCTGGCAGCATAAAATTACAAGGATTTCTGGCTTTGCTATGTTTTTGTTTAAAGCTTTAAGTGCTTATTTAAATGATTTAATGCTCATTTGAAGAATATAAGCGATCTTTGTAACGACTTTGTAAGTACGTGTGTTACGTGTTAAATTATAACGTAATTAATGGTTTTGTTTTAAGAATTTTATAAAAAAAGAAATAAAAAATTATCATAAATTGCTGATTCGATAAAAAAAAATTTAGTGATTTTATTGAAACGCTTTTCAATCGTCACTTATTTGATTGTATAATAGAGCCTGGAAAATGCATGCAAACCATAACATAATTTAATTTCTACGTAAATATTAAATAATAATTCCTTATTCATATATACCAGTGTTTGTTTACTATGACAAAGTAAAATCGCAAAAAGGTAAAACCGTTTTAACAGAATTAAACAATACAAAGTCCTTGTATTTCTATAGAAAAAGAAAATTCTTGTTGTTTTTTTTTCAATATTTCTGTTGAATAAAAAATTCCGTTAAATAAAAAATTTAATATATTTTTTTTTATTTATATATAAATATATATATAGCAAAAATAAATATTTACATATATGAAAGAAATAAACAAACAAAATTCTTTAATCACATTAAAACAAAATCAAAAACAAAAATAAAGCCAAATAAAATGAAATATTTTTCTCGTTTTGCTATAATAATAATCCCAAAGTATATTTTATACTTTTTCTTTTTTTGGTTTTTTTGGTTTTTATTATGTTAAAATATTTTTAATAAAACATATAAATTAATTTACATAAATTGATCCTATATTAATGTTTATTTATTTATTTTTTTATTCTTTAGTTTTTTCATTTTTAATTTTATTATTTTTTAATAATTATAAATACAACAAACATAAAAATACGAAGGCAAATAAACTCATTTGCGATAAAATAAATTCAGCGAAAAAATAAAAACTTTTTTTTTTCTGTATAAAATTATAAAAACAAAAATAATAAAACTGTTAATAAATTTAGTCAATATTATTATTAATATATGTATATATATAACGGTTAATATAATGTGTATATGTTTTGAAGATTTTATATTTTTGTAAACAAAAAAAAAAAATTACAATAAAAGGTACATTAATATTGGATAGAACCTGTTGTTTAAATGTGTAATAAAAATTCCTTGACTATCAAGTCAGAGACTGGTGAAGTAATGGTTAAGTTTCTTCAAAACAAAAGTTATAAAAATGGATTTACACTATGTATTTCGGTTAGTGATTCAGGATTATTAACAGCCAATCTTAGTCCAATCAATACATACTTGAATAGATGCAAAAACTAGAAGATGATTATTACTAGCGCTAGTTATTTAGATTTTAGTTAAAGCGTTACCTTCCTTTTAACAGGTTAAATAAAAATATCTCCATTATTGTCCCAATTTTAAGATTACGCCCGTAGTCAATATATACTAATAATTATGAAATTGTAAATTTTTTCTTTAATGAAACCTTAGAACAAGCATTGTACAGCAAAATACTTTTCTGTACAAAAGGAATTAACTTAAGTATAGTACTTCAGTATAAAGTAAGAAATCACATTTGTATAATCTCATAATAACATGCCTTAAACCGTCAGTATATTTATTTTACTAATTAATTAAAAAAGAAAAAATAAATAAAACTACATTTCAATGGCTCAACAAAACACGTAGGATGTTTTAAGATAAAACAAAAAATAAAAATAAAATTTATCGTTTAATTATTATCAGAAGATAACCCAACCATATAATATGTAAATGAAATTTCAATTTGACATAACCTTATGTTTGCAATAAACTAAAGCCGAGAACATGACACACCTTAATTTTATTATTATTATTAATTTTAAAATAAATTTTACTGTTATTCCTTAAAATATTCCAATGCCATTGATGGTGATTTTTTTCTCTCATTTTTTGTTTTCTTTGCGAAATGACGATGTTAACATTCTTATGACAACTTTGAGCTTTTTTTTTTGTTGCTGTCGTCGTTGTGAAATGAACGACATTACTTATTATTATTATTGTTGTTTTTTATTAATATTAGGGGTAAAAACATTATAATAAAATATATATATATATATATTTCATGAAGAATCCATTAGAACTTTAGAAATATAATGTAAGTAATGTGTGGCATCGTCTTTATAAATTATTATCAATCAAGATAAAAATATTTAATAAAGAATATAACTGTCGCCTTTAACATTGATTTTTTTATTTCATTAATTTTGCTTCTATTTTCTTTAATATTTAAATGTTTATACTGGTTAATCATTGTATTTTGACGCAATGTTGTTCTATCGTAACGTAGTAACAGACATTTTTACCTTCTTAAAGTACTGAAATTATAGTAGATATTCTGTGATTAGGAAATAATTGTTTAAAAGTAGCTATTTTAGATCAGATAATTAACTATGGTGTTTTGGTGGCTAATATTTTTTTGTGAAATTATATTACAGCAAAATATCGTTTTCACCTCAGTTGTTGTGTTTAATCAATGCAACGTAATACCGAACATAATTTTAATAATAATATTCTGCTTTGTATATAAAACAAAACTAATGAATAATAATATGTTAATATTGATTTGTATGCTCAAAGCAATTAAAAATAAAATCATAAACATAAATTTCTCTCGGAAAACATTGTTATGCTTCGTTTTTTATTCTATTTTACACATTAAGCAGAAACATAAAGTTATTTAACGTTAAAAGAGTAACATCAAACTACAAGCGCGCACAAAGAAAAAAGAAAAAAAAACCAAACCTTAAGATTGGTGATATGTTATGTTATTGACTTGTAAGGATTTCTTTATTTTTAACACAAATTTGTTTATGTTACGATGGTCATAAAAATAAAAGACGAAAAATAAAAGACAACTAAAACAGTTATATAGCTGCACAATCAAATTACACAATCACGTTTTACACATAAATTTGTCATTTTTTTATTTTTACTATTCTTTGTGGTTTATTTTATGGTATCATTCTTCATTTTTATTTATTGTTTTACATTAACATATGTATTATATATATATATACGATAAATGCAATTCAGGGTTGTTTTTGTTTTCGTCTCTTAATTTAATTTCTTTATTTATATTTGCTTAGATTGTATTGACACAGAACACTATTGAAATTTTGCAATGATAACATACAGTCAATTATTATATTCTTTGTTTCTATTTAATTAATTTGCCAGCCAAAAGATATTACGTTTTATTTTCGTTCGTTAATCGATTTGTTTAGAAATGAAAATAGTGAACCAGTAATTGCAATTTTTTGCTTATATCCGAAATTGTCGATTAAACTTTTAATGCCATGAAATTGACAATTTTTTTTTAAAAATAAGATTGTTAAGCTTTATTTAAGTTTTATAATGATATGCTTAAAGACGCAGGTTGAATTCAATGTGATAAAACATACTAAAGCGTTATAACGTCGAGCTATATGTTTGAATATGCAATATAATATGTAAGTAGTATATGTAATGTATTTTTTTCCTCTTATAAACATAATAGAAGCTGCCTAGTGTACTTTTATGCATAAATTTAATTAATAGTTTTCAAAATCCACTTGTTTCTATATTCTTGTTTTCAATATTATTGAACAAAAATTAAAAAAAAAAATGTTACTCTGCAATACAAAGTCATTCTATGCGAAGGAAATTCCATTCAAAGATTTTTATTTTTAATAAAAAGCCTTACTATTCACTGTTTTTATAATATACATAAAAGAAGCTAAACCACAACATTATCATTGATTATAAAATTTATAAATAGGATGCCTCTAAGTCACAAGAGTCATACAAAAGAAATATAAAAGCGAAGTAGAATAAACTGAGTAAAAAATTTATATATAATAAGAATAAAATCAAGATAAGATTTATATTCTGCACAAGGTTATTTTTTTTTCTATAGTTATTAAATATGGTTAGAGAGAAAAAAAAATCAACATCCACGACCAGCTGATTATTATTATTTTGCAATTTATCGATTCTATACTTTCAATTTACTTTATTTTATACAGTTTAAAATGATATAAAACTTATTCAGCATAAAATACAATGCAACGTGGGCAGCATATATTGAAAGTTAAACAAAAACAAAAAGAAAAAAAAATATTACAAAGAAAAAGAAGAATTAATAATAATGGCAAAAATATTATGAAAAGAAGAAAAACACATTATGAATTCAATTCATGATTAATATTTATTCATTTTAATTTATTTATTTTTGTGTTTATTTCGTTTTTGTCTGTTTTTTATAATTTTAATTATTTACAGCGATGCTAAAATTAAAATTAATTTTTTTTCTATTTGTATCAAAAAAATGTTTATCCAAAAAAATAAAATACAGTAAAAATTAACAACTATCAGCGAGTACATTAGTATACCGCGGACAGTATTATTGAATTATTATGTAAAAATCAGCTGTTTTTGATCGTTTTCGTTGTAAATTTTTCATATCTCATGCATATAAACTGATCAATAGAAAATTATTCTAATATTTATTTATCGAAAACTTCCAATCAATTGGCATAATAGGGAAAAATTTATTTCAGGACTACACCTTAGAAAACGCATTGAAATGGTTTTTACTATAAAAAATTATCGAACGAATATAAAAAAGTTTCCAAACCACTGAACCACTTATAATAATAATAATAATAAAGCTTTAATTAAGCTTTTTTTATTTCACGTATTTAATTAAAATAATTATATGTATGACCTTCAATAATAAATAATTTATTTTTTATTATTATTTAATTATTTTTTCTTGTATTTTGTTTTTTATAATTTTAATTTTTATTCTATTTGATAGATGTTTTATTTTTATTGTGATTTAAATTGTTTTTTAATTTTTTGTACATGTTAATTATTATACAGGTGGATATATACTAGAAACAAGTATCACCTATGTGACTTTATGTCTATTGCTGGATTTGTTTTTCTTTGTTTAATAAAAGTATTAAATTTTCGATATAATGTATATTAAAACTTGTCACTTAAAAGAAAAAAAAAGGGTGAAGCTTTTATAAATAGTATAGCGTGTGGTATGAATTACCTATTAAATGCGCAATTATTGATTACTTACTTTATATTTGTATTAAACTGTTTTGCTACTATTGGGTTGATAATTCTTTTTATCCGTTTAATGAACCTACCATCTGACGTCTTTTATATGCAAAGTTAATAATAAAAAAAAAACTTTTGCACAATTTTGTAAAAGAAATATTAAAATAAAAATAATCCAGACAGAAGTAGGCATTAATTCTTTAAAAAAGTCCTTAAAAAAAATTACGTTTACGGTAAGAAATTAATACACATAAAAAATGTATAAAATAATTTCATAGAAGCAATTAATTAATTTATTTTTAAACTCATTATCATAGACCTTATAGAAAAGCAAGCTATATATATAGCAAGCTGTAATACACACAGAGTCGTGTCGAATAATTCTGGTGCAACACACTTAAGGCGTTCTACCAGAACTGTTTAATATTTAAAAAAAAAATTGTTAATCCTGCATTGCAATATTATGAAATGGTAATTAAAATTAAAAAAAAAGTTGCGATTAGTGACATTAACACTGCTTATCTATAGTTATCTATAAAGAAAATAATATAAGTAAATCAAACAATTACTATATCTCATTACGAGTGTTTTTATTAAACGTATTATATACCTTTAAATCAACTAATATCTGCCTCACCTATCGCCACGGCCCTGAGTATAAACATTTAATTTAATTTTTTGTTTCAATTCACTTATACATATGTATAGATTCTAGAAAAGATTATTTAATTAAAAAAAAAACGAAACAGGTAAATCGTGTTTATTTATATCAAAGCAGCGCATATAACTGCATTGCAAAGTAAAATAACATAATATAAGTCAATAGCAACATAACAAAGTAATTCAATCTGAATAAAAATAAAATAAAATTCTTATTGTTATTGTTATTGTTGATACATTAATATATTTATTATTAGGAATATTTAATAGAATATTTTGATGAAGCGTAATATGTTTAAATTGAATTCTATTATTATAAATGAGTTAACTTTGTCATATCTGAATACAGAATATCTAATTGATTCATTTGTACAAAATAAAATAATATTCTTAAATGTGAAACAGGGAAAAACACTTAATATTAAGTTAACTAATTAGAAACGCCTTTCTTGTCTAAATAAAATATATAATACGTTAAAATTAGCATAAATTACTTCCTTTTATCGCTAATTTAAAATTAAAATTTTTCTTTAATTGACAAAATAATGAAAATTTGCTCGTAATAATATTATTTAAATTATATAAAGTAATTTTAAACAAAGGTATTTTTCTGTCTATAGATATAATATTGTTTTTTTTAGTTAATTATATATATTATAAAAAATAAAATAAGTTTTTTCCTCAAAACTTTATGTTCTGAAATAATTATTGTTGCAAATTACTTAAATTTTCTTTCTAATAATATAATTTAAAGGAAATATAATTTAATAATTATTGATTTTATAATCATCAATATATATAATTGTGATTTTACTATATATTTAATGTTATTCCATAAATTCTAAACTTATATAATTAATAGTTTTCGCTTTAAATTTATCAAGTAATGTAACATTTATATCTTATTATCGAGTTACCTAATAAGTCATATACTGTGTTTAATATTGTAATGCAACTATGTTTAAATAACTTTATACAATTTAATGTTAGAAGTGGTTTTCAAGCTATAAACCTCTTGTTGTAAATAAAATATAAAACATAAATTGAAATAAGAATATATTGAGTTTTGTGACTGATTTGCAAAATAATATTTCTTCTTGTTTATTTGTTAATTAAAAACTAAAAAAAAAAAAATTATTTAAATTATTCATGTTTGTTGTTGATTTTATTAAAATAAAATAAATCAGCATAAATACAAATAAATTTGCCAAAATTTAAAATAAAGTAAAAGTAATTTGTGAAAAGTAAATATGCTAAAGTTGATGCTTTATCTAAAGAGCTTCTTTATTGACTGTTGGTACAAGGATAAACTTTATTTTATTTATATTTTATATTTCGAATACTTTAAAAGTAAAAACATTTAACTTCTTAATCTACATGAATGCTTCATTATATATTTTTTTTTTAAATAAATACAAATTGTTGCTCAATGTGATGTTTTTTTTATTTCATTTTCGTTTAATCAATTCCAACTGAGATAGAATGAAAAAAATATAAAAAAAAACCATTATAGTCTTGAGTTTACTAACCCGTCATATGAAATACAGATTAAAACCAATTCAAAAGATAAATATAAAATAATTATAATAATAACAATAAAAATAAAAAATAAATTAAATGAATAGCTACTAGCTCGCGTTTGAGATGCTGTTAGTTTTATCTACGCGGTGACTGCGAGTCTTGTTCAACTGGTTTCGATTTTTTTTTTTTTTGAATTTGTTTATTTTTCTTTTCATATTATTATTGTTATTATGCTAAAGTGTAAAGTCTTTTTTAGATTGTCTTGTTTAACATAACCACTAGCCAAGTAATAATAGCCGACCACCAGCCAGTCAGCCAACATGCTTGCTTTCCGTTTGACTGTTATCCATCCATTTATATTTACACAAACAGCATTGACATTCAAATTTTTACAAAAGCACCAAAACATCTGACTATGTCTTAATATAAAAAAATAGGTAACTTTATAGCTTGTCTTGTCTTATTTTGTTTGTTTGTTTCTTTAATTTCATTGCGATTTGCGAAAAAAAAATAAAAATATTCTCTCGTTTTTTTTTCTTTGTTTTTTATTGTCTACGAATTTTTTCTGTTTTTTTTTTTAATCAATTATTTTTTTATTTACCTTTTTAAATGTCAACAAATTTTTGTATTTAATAAATTATGTATTTTTTTCATTATCATTATGAATAAATAAATTAATTTTATAAAATAAAAGTTACAATGACCTTTACGTGTTTGTCTTAAAATGTTATAGACATTGGCTGATTTCTTTGCTTCTGTTTACTTTTTAGTTAAGAAATACATGTTTTTTAATGGTTTTTGTGTTTGTTTGAAACTTTAGATTACACAAATATGATATAATTAACGTATATCATGTTAAACAGGCATTTAATTGTTAAATAAATACAAAATTTTTGATTAGATTTTATTTCAAGTGACACTGTCTTAAGATTTAATAATTAATCTTTCCTCGTACAATACACAAGTAATGTGGAAGAACTGTTATGTAAAATTTTTTGAAAAGAAAAGATGCTATACTAACGTTTATAGAGAACAATTTATACGAGAAAACCTACTATAAAATCAAATAATTTTTAATAAGCATATTCGCGGTCTAATAGTAACGAGAGTATTTCCAAAAAATTTTGCAAACCCTTTTATATAGTAGTTATTCAAAAGTTTAAATGTAATACATTTTATTTTATGACTTCATTAAATCTTCTGAAAGTTCATTCCGCTTTAAATAAATAAAATGAAATTAATGAATAGAAAAATAACGAAACCAATAACGAGAAAATAATTGACAATAAAGTAAAAATAATAAATTTCTTATTTTTATTACAATATAATGACTTAAAAATTATAAAAACAAATTAGAAAACTTTCGTACGAAAAAATTTAATTTTATTAAATTTTTTGGTGAATTTTTAGTATCAGAAAAAGCCACACATATTAGTTAAATATTTATTAAAATAGTATATAAATAAAAAGTTAGTTTGGTAAGTATTTTCTATTAAAAACTAGAAGAATGTTTCCATTTATGATGCCACACATTTACCTATTTCAAGCATATATATATTCCTATATAGAAATAGTTTTTAAGAAGAAATTACAGACTAAAACCACGGTTTCTGTTTTAAACAAGAAAGTTTTTCTTTTTACCTGTTTTTTATGTTTTCGTCTGTACGTATTGATGTTATAATTATGATGCAATATAGTGGCTATTTATTTTAGCATTCGTGGGCTCATTATTGTACTATTTTCTTCTTTAAAATGAACACAAATTTAACAAAAGCTTTTTGTTCCTTAAAACTTTCTTTCTAAGTTAATAAAATATTTTCAGTTTTGTTTATTATTTTTTCTATCGTTTCTTTGTTTGAATACAAAATTTTGTATATTAATTATAATTACGAAAATAAACTTGAAAAATAATTAATTTCCGAAATGTTGTTTTTTTTATTTGGTAACGAATTACAGTCTCTTACAGCCTTTTTATTTAATGACATTTATGTTATATAAACGTATATAATCTAGTGAATTTATAATAATAAGTAATAAAGAACTAAAATAACGTTCATTAAAAACATTAAATCATTAACCATAAAATATGTGAGTCTAAATATCATCTGAGTACTTGAGATGATGGCAAAGATTAAATGGGGTTTAGTTACGGCTAAAGGTGTGTGCGTTTTTCTTCTACTTTTTTCATTTTACACCCAGATATTTTCTTTATTTACTTGTTATTATGTATGTAGGTTACTTAACTGTGCTCAACTCAGCAGCGGTTTATGATTAATGGACATGCCTAAATGTGATTTCCTACTATGTTGATAGTAAAAGATTTAATATTTTTCGGTTATTTTAACTGACCCACCAGGGTAAAAACTATAATGCTATTAAAGTAGGAGAAAAGCTTAGATTTTGCCGGAGAACAATATGCCAATCTTAACATGTTTATGCCAAATAAATTTATGCCTTTCTGATTCACATCCATAATTATTAATTTATTTTTCCTGGTTTATGCTTTATAAGACTTTCAATGAACTTATTTATAAAATAAAATTTAATTTTTATTTAATTGAAAATCAACAAACTTTTGACAATGAAAATCCTTGGCACCATAATGTCGCTATGTAAAGTAATAATAATTTTCTTATTTTTTTATATCTATAATTCTAATAGAAAATCAAATAGAAGTTTCACTCCTTAATGTTTTTGACACTTTTATTTTAGATATTTTTGTGCAAAACATAAAAAAAAAACGTAAAAGAAGCATAAATTGGGGTTGAAAAAAGAAAAAGAAGCATGCACATATGTCACGTCCCTAAGTGATACATTACTTATGATTATAATTTATGGTTTTTCGCAATCGCTTTTCAACTCTTTTTTTTCATTTTATATTTTTATTTATTTTTAGAAAAATAACACGGATTGTCACCAGCCTTGCCTTTTTACGGTAACAAACACAACTGGCGGCACAATATAGCTCTAAGTTGTCTTATTTTTTTCTTTTACAGTCGAATAACAATATCACAAGGAATGAGAATATTGATATTAAAGGTGTCTTCCAGTCATTTTGTATCCTTAGCTAATTTTAACGTTTCTTTAAACATATTTTGTTTGCTTAAATATTTGACAAGTGAGTTTCCTAACCCATTAAATATTTTTTAACAACATGACGTTTATTTTTTATTGTGTGAGTGTGTTTCTTTGTTGCCTTCTAAGAAAAAAAAACGGATTTAAGTGGGTTTTTAACAAAATTATGCTTTTATGAGTAAAACTTATAAATCATACTTGTTTGTTGGTTTATTTTATTTGCTGATTTTAATATGAATAGGGAGACTGCTTTTGGCTTTCGCAGAACATAATAAAAAGAATTCATTTTATTTATTTCTTGTTGTTTTCACTAGTTTTGCAAAAAAATTATCCGCATGTGTAAAAACTAAGCTTAAAAATAAAAGTTTTCTAGTGATCATGGAAGTTAGAACATTTATTAATTATAATTTTAATTACTATTTTTAGATTTCTTTTTTCTACTTTAAGCATTAAAATTAGATCGATAATTCACAGAAAAACGCTGTTTAAGCGCATAATTAAACTTTTGCGATAAAATGCACTCAGTTTTATTTATATGCATGTTATACGACGTATCTATTGTTATTCTAAGGACAATATATAAAACATTAAAAAAAAAAAAACAAAAATTATTGTCATTAAAATTTAATCATAAATCGACAAAAATTTCAACAGCACCCAAGTTAATTTTAATTACATTAAATATTTGCCCATTAAAGTATATAACGTGTAAAATCCAATTAAGTTTATCAGCATATGAGTGTGATAAGCACTTCATATCACTTCTTAAATTACAATAATAATTAGAAACATCTATACATTAATATAATGTTTGAATAGAACAATACCTCAGTGTTGATAGAAGATAATAATAATAATATTTTCGGTAATATGTGCAAGAATAGGAAATGCTTCAAGTAGACAAAGTCAGAGATGAATGTTCATAGTGTTTGACACATCATTTCTGTACACCAAAGATGAATGAAAGTTTCTATGCAGTATAATGGAACCTTCAGTAATTTAAGCAATCAAAATTTTTAATAAATAAAGATTAACGATCAGATGTTTATTACTTTTAATTTTCATTACTGGCTAAACATTTGTTTGCAGAAATTTAAAATTTTCCGTTATTGATTTTTTCTAGATAAATTTAAAATGTAATTAAAATAATAATTATCACTACCAAAAAAAAAACAGTTATCAAAAGAATCTATAAACATGTTTTTCAAAAAAATAATATATTTAGAAAAATAAGACAAAAACTGTTTAACATAGTAATATACAAGGTATAATACATAAAAGCACATCATCTTTATGTGAATATGCGTCTCTAGAGTGTGTAAAACGTCATGGGATTTTATTTGTAATATTTTCACAAAGTAAAAAAGGTGGATTTTATTATTGCTACTATGTTGTTGTTATTATTATCATTAATTTCTCGTTTTTCTAAATTTTATTGAACAATAAAGAAACAAGGATAGATGCCATACGTTGGTGGAGAAATAATAAAAACGAAATCATTTAAATAGATAAATACCACACAATATGCGTTCATGTGTATAATAATACAAAGCTCATCCCTTGACTTTTTTTCTCCTTCTTCTTTATGTATATACTTTATTTATCTTCATCATGCATGTTTATTTTATTATATATACATATAAATATTATTATTATATATTTTTCATCCACAAATCTTCTATATGGCATCGTTCTTGTGAAAACAAAAAAAAATGTTGTACACCGATTATTTACTATTTTTTATTTATATTTAAGAAAAAATTTCCTACAACACTTGTGATGTACTTTATTTTATTTAGAAAATGAATATGGGAGTAATGGAGATGAAAATACCTTTCGCCAGGCAACCAGTCAAATAAACAACTGAAATTGAGGCAGGGTGGCTGTTTGCTTTATTTTTTTTTTATTCACAAAAAAGTTTCAAAATATTAAAGTTATAAGATGTTTGGGGCGTTTTTTTCTTATCTATTTATTTTTTATTTTCTCTATGTTAGTAAACATATGGAATTTGTGTTGTATATACTTTGCGGTATGACTAAGAATATTTACCTCGTCCTTAAAAGAAGATACATCAACGGCTTTGTATGTTACATTTTTATTTTTTTTTTATTATTGTATTTTATAACAATTGTTATAGACAGATCGCTATAAGACTATAAGACTACTTACATTTTTAGATTGAACACGATAATAATGACAGTAGTAGCAAAATAAAAAAGAAGAAGATATTTTTTTGTGCGCGATTTTCATTCAATCACTTAACCGACGGTGTAAATAAATAAAAATAAAAGTAAACTACTGTAACATTATTATGTTTATTAAGTTTTGTTATATAAGCATTAGCAACAACAGCAACAAAAATAACAGTGGTTTAAGTAGATATATTGGTATTTATTTCGTTGCGTAGTATATATCGTGGCGTTTTTGTTATTTATTCAAATTAAGTGCTGTCACATGATGACAATATAATTAAAATACAATGGAATTCCATAGTACCAAAGCTCTTGCATGAAAATATTTTAGAGTAAAAAAGAGTTTAAAGAGTTTGTAAGGCAGATACTTTAAAGTTTTGTTTCATATTGTTATACTATAAGATACCAGTTGAAAGGTATTATTGCTGCATTTAAAACTCAGTTGGCATTATCAGATATGTTAAGGAAAGTGCGATTTAAATGATCCTCACTAAAATATTAACCATGAAATAAATTATAATATGTTCAGTTGGAAAACATTACTCTAATTTTTTATTATTACTGTCAACATCGTTCTGAAAAACAATAAAGTAATGGCGGTATTTAAGTGTCATTCGCGGACAGTATCTGCTATCACCCTTTTTTGAAAAAGTATTTCAAACTTAAAAACACAAACAATAAGAATTAAATTATAAACAAAGAAAAAAAGCTCTTAGCACGCTCGTACGTGACGTACATTGAAAATGCATTGTAAAAATATATAAGGGTGCGCACAGTTATGTATTTTTATTGTTAACAAAGGTGTCAATGTTCTTAAGGGATTTTTATTTATTTTTATATTAAAATTACATGACTTATACTAAAGACATGAATTTAATTTTATTGTCGTCTTGAGCCTTTTGTAATAATAAATAAAAATATATAATAAAATAAAAATAAAAATAAATAACTAAAATAAAAACAGAATAAAGATTTTCGGTAATAATTTTTTATTACTTCCTAATTTTTATTACGTGCGTAATTAATTTAAAAGTAAAAAAACATAAAACGAAATGATTTAAAATATCTAAGCATATATATGTGTCAAAATATATTATAATTTTTGTTCAACAAACGTTTTTGTCATAAAACCGTAAAAATAATTAAAATTGTAATTATATTTAGCAATAGAGTTAACAAAAAAAATAAATTAAATTTTTTAAATGAAAAACATTAGAGAAAGTATTTATTAAAATTAAAAAGATACGATGAGATGTGATCTGTTTAACGTTGCTTTGAAAAAAGTTCTTTTATTATTATTATTTATGTTTTTTAACTATCCTAATCCTACCACCCACATCCGACAAACCAATGACAAACAAAAAGAAATATATTTATATGTTTAGAAAAACTATATGCACTGTAAAATGTTTATATTAATTATTTTATGTAATCGGTTGTCGAGAGCACGTGATTGTTTAACGAATAACGAAAATGAAAATGGCATTCTTTGCACAATTAAATTACAAAATTGAAATGAAAACATTAAAAATAAAATAAATATATGTTTGCAAGTCTTATGTTTTACATAATGATTATTTTATTATTTGTTTTTTAATCATTTGTATTTATTTATTTTTCTTTTATTTATTATTCCGGGCACGTATGTTTCTTTTATGCTTTTGTATATTAATTTTTATGCTTCAAAAAAAAAAAAAAAATACAAAATAAAAGAGATAAAGGAATTTATAAAGAAATAAAGATTTGCAAAGACAGTTTTATTAAAGTGTTATAATTTGTGCGATGTTAAGCTTTTATGTAATATTTTGGCGACAGCGCGTTATACAGTATTGACTCAAGAAAATGAATTATTTTTTTAGGTTAAAGGCAAAATATTATTTTTCATATAATTTCATTATTTATCTGTCATTGATTATTTAACAAAATTTTTTTAAATAATTAATTCAAAGATTAATAAATTATGTATAATAAAAAGGAACTTCGAAGTTGCACCACTTTGTAAAACTTTGTAAAAAGCTGAATGTTAAGAAAATTATAATCAATAATATGTATTGATGAGATGTAGAAATGCATGCAAGTTAAATTCCATAATACCCAGAAGTAAACAACACAACAAAAGTGTGGATTTTTTGGGGTTTACAGATAACATACCTGAAGTTTTAATGTAATAACATAATGTGTATTTTTATTGCATAAAATTTTAAAAAACAAGATATTTGAATTCTGATGCTACATAATAAATATTGAAAAGAACATCGTATGCGATATACCGCGGTGTAGCGATATTTTTTTTTATCCAACAAACATGATGACAGTTATGGTATCTTTTATTATACTTTGGTTTTGTCATCGTTTTTATTTTTATTTTCATATTATTATTATTATTATTTTCTTTATTTGACTAGTTTAATCTGACTTAGAGACTTTGTGATTGTTATAACCGGCCAAGGGTTGTTAAGTTGTTTTCGCTGTTAGAAATTATTTTTTTACTTCTTTTAATAAATTAAAATAATTTGCTTCGTACATGGTAACAAAAACAAGTTGTTAATTTGTTGACTTTTAAGTATTTTTTTTTTTTCGAAAATAGGGAAAAAGCTGAAAAGTAACTTTTGTCTAAACAAGAAAAAAAATATATTTTTGGTCCAAAATGTAGTTAGAAAAGTTTTCGTTATTGTAGTAGCGTTTGTTCATTTTGTTTTTGTAAAAAGAATTAAATTTAAACTTTTTCACTTTTGATGTTTACATTAAGCCGGAATTAAATAAAAATAATTATTTAATCAAAAAGAATCAAAAAAAAAAAATCGTTTTGTTGATTTTGTGGAGAAACAAACAAGCAAACTGAGACTCAAGGACTTTTGAAGTCATTACTTTTCCTTTTTTGTGAGTTTTCTTTGTTGTTGTTTGTTTATTTAATATTTTTAGCATTTGATTGATGAGAGCTTTTATGTTTTGTTACAAAACATAAAATTAACACATATATTCAATTTATTCAATTGTTGTCAATCACTTTTAATTGTTATATCTGATTTCTGTTATATAATATTTACCTTATTTAGTTAATTTATCATTGAAGATTATTACTACCTGCGTATGTGGTCGTATTACATTTTTTTTTCATTAAACTCAATAAATTTTGTCTTGAATATCAATGCGCTTCGTTTTTTTTTTTAATTAAATAACTCTAGAAATAATTTACTTTGTCACACGTAATCTATTGTAAAAAATAGTAAAAATATTTATTTACTCTATTTAGTTAATTAAAAATTAAGAAATCTTTAAATACAATTGCGTCTACCTAAAAGATGATTATGACCAAAATATAAGAGAACAATAAATTAGATCAGAAAACGGTTATTAACTCAGTGCAATATTATTATTAATATAATAATTTTGTAGATAATTAAAAATCGATAATACATAATAATAAAAAATTTCTAAAATCAATATTTTATGTAAAAAAAAAAAAGAAAATTTCTAAGGCGCATACAAAAAATGTCGAAATAAATCAATTTTATTAAATCGAAAAAAAAAAATAAAGTTAATAATTTATTATGCATTACGTCATATCCAAGTCATGTATGTTAAAGCGTTATGTATGCTTTTGGTATAAAAAAAGAAAAACAGCTGATTTCTTCAAGGTTACCACACATCGGAATTAATTAAACGACTTGTTTTTGTTTTGATATTTTCGTTTAAGCATAAAAAAATAAACAAAACGATGTTATGCAATAGTTACATCGTCTATCCATACATACATATGAGAAATCAATTATTTTTTTCTTAAATAATATTGTTTTTTCTTTATTTATTATAAAAATAAAACAATTTTCTATCTAATTTATTATAATTTTTTATTATTTAATAATGATTATATAAAAAAAAACACTAATTAAATAAATATAAAGTAACAACCGAAAAAGAGTGCTTAATATTCATTTTAATTAATTAAAAAACAATATTATCTTCTCTCTATAATATATAAACAATGCATGATAAAAAGAAAATAAATAAATAATTTAAACAAAGAAAATATTATTTAATGAAGCGAAGTCTTGTTAATCAGGCCTTTGTTAATCTAAATGTTTTGATAAAGAATGTTTTTTTGTATAAAATTCTTTAAAGAAAAACAACATGAAAGCTGTATTGTATGTGAAGTATTGAGTAAAAAATACTAAATTGCACAATGTTTTTGTTAAAAGAGGAATATTGAGGTAAATTGTTAATTAATTTACTAATTCTTAGTAATTTCTGGTAAATTTTTCTTAAATAAGTTAGTTAATAAAAAATTTGATTAAAAAAATTAAATATTTTAAATGTAAAATACTTGATTATAAGATGAGTTTTATTTAGAGATAAAAGTAATAATAAAACAATTTCATTGTCAAAATTAAAATACTAAAAATAAATTTCTTTTGAAAAGTGTCAAAAATTAAGTTAAAATTTCAACGTGATTTAAAATTTTGATATTTTTGTATGAATAAATCAATTATGCCGCATAATTTATTATAAATAACGTTTATAATTATTTTTTTTAATGATTTCCTTAAACTAATTACAAAATTATATACGGAATTTAAGAAGTAAATAAAATTACAAATTTTCCTTTCTTTTATTTACAGGAAAATTTTTCTAAATTAATTATTTTTAATATTGACTGCTTTAATATTGAATATTGTCAGCAAGAATAAATAAAACGTCCACAGTAATTTGCTTGAATAATGTACTTTTTTTAATTTTATTTATGGTTATATATAAATATTTATTACGTATCAATAAGAATAATTTGCAACACTTTTAATTTAAATAATTTATTCTTTGTTTTCATTAGCATAAAAATTAATTGATGTTTTTTTTTCTAAAGCAAATAATACAGGTTAAACTAGTTTTTTTTTTTCTTTTTGTATTTTTTGATTTGTTGTTTTAATAATAAATAATTTTTAATTATGTTAATTATTTAAATCTTTGTTTAATGAAAAAATTGTTCACTTATCAAGGCGAAGGTGAATTTTAATTTTTTTTTTTTTTTGTTGTTTTATTGTTTTTACTCTTTAATCATCTGCGCAAATAAATTTTTATTTTATAGATGACATAATTTCGCAATAAATTGCATGTAATTTTAATAAATAAATAATAATAAAGTATTTTTCCAATTGTTTAATATTTTTTACGTGAAAACAATGTTAAAAATATTAATGAGAAATATCAATCGATTATAATTTTTCAATGTTATTTTATTATGTTTTTGTCGCAGAATAATTATACTTTGCCAGAATACAAAAAAAAATCAAAGCTCGGCAGATCAAAGTAAATTAATGATTTTTGCGAGTTACAGTAGATTTGCGAATAAAATCGATAAAATAATGTATTTTATAAGACAAGGATTACACTATTTTGGTTAGAAAATCAACAGATTCTCAGCTCACAAGCTTGGTTATCTGGTGATTTATCAATAATTTTGAAAAAGTTTCCTTAGCATAGATTTTGGATTATTTTATGTTTCTTTGCAGAGTTGAATAAAAGTTTATACTATTTTATGATAATATTTTTTGGCAACATCTGAACTTTAGTAAGTATATTTTATAATAAGAATTGGCTTTTACACGGGTAAATCAAGTTGAAAATTGGCATATTTAATTTCTTAAACCGTGTTCTTTGGAGGTGTACTGTGTTAAATTTTTGACAAGCATACACAATAGCAAGTAATTAGAATTTTTATCATAATAAAACTTTGAAAACCATGCAAACATTTATAACAGCCAACTCGTTTACATGTGTAATCCAATGAAATTAACAATGATAAGCAGTTAATATAAACCTCTATAATACGATTAGATAACACGTTTGTATAAAACAAAGTAGAAAGTATTTAAAACGTGTTTAAAAAGAAGCAACAATCATTTATAAAATAGATTAAATAATGTTAAAATGCAAACGAAAGTTGACGATTTGTGAATGCAAAGAATTTGTTGGAAAGAAAAATAAAAAAAAAATAAAAAATCTTTTTGTTTTTATTTTGATGAAATAATAAAAAAATATTTGGACGTCACGTATCTTTAATTCTATAGTCTTTAGTTCATTGTTATAATTTTTATACGTGTGTGCTTTATTTTCTATTATTTTTTTTATTTTTATGTAAAATATTTCACTATAAGTCTAAAGTGTAACACATTTCGTGTCATTTCGTTTGAATGTGTCTGCTGCTGCTGCTGTTATTTGTTTGTTGTAATAATCATTAAGTATTACAAATTCTTTGGTGTATATTTGATGTTTTATTTTATTTTTCTAAAGGATAAATAAAATCCATTATATTAACAAAACATTTTCGAAATGTTATTGTAAAGTTCTTAAAAGAAAACAATAAAACAAAGGTAAAAAAATAGTGAAAAAGAAAAACCTAATGACATATTGCGCGTGTTACTGACAAACCTTTAGAGAAATAAATAATTTTCTGTGTGTGTGTTTTTTTTCTTACTTCTATTATTTACCCGTCGTTTGTTAATTTCACCTTGTTACCGTCATAATAATTTTCACTTTTAAATTTTACTACCATCGTTGTGCTTAAGTTATTTATTAAAAGGCATTGTAAGATTCCTAAGATGGTTTTACATGTTATTTTTGGTTAGTCTGACATGGATGGGCAATAATTTACCGGTGTGTGTATGTGTGCTTATACGTTTTGCTTTTTTAATTAAATTGTTTTATTATTATTTAAAATATATTATGTTGTAATTGTTTTTACATTTTAATATAAATATTTGAGAATTTAATGTTACTTGGAGCAATGTTGACATAAGCAACACGTTTTTCTCTATTTCTTAAAGTATATATTTTTTTTAATATAAATGTGATCAGCGGCGTCGTTAATTAAACTTACTTGACTGTTGTTAGTTATAATTTTAGCATAAGCTTTAAAATTTTGAATAAATTCATTACAGTTTAGCATGTTTCATGAATTTCTTTGGAAGAAAAAAAAATACTATTTTGCTTAAATATTTTTTTTAATGGTGTGAATCTGACAATTGTATTTTAAACAAAATTTTGCTGAAAAATACGTATTATATGATGAAGAACATTACATATTTTTAAAAACACAACAATTAAAATTTTGCATAAAATTTATTTATCGTACCCAGGGATTAAGTCAACATACAAAGTGTAAATGTTGAGTTACATTTAGTTAGACCTTTTTAAACATTTTATACAAAATCGACGTAATCATTATTATTAAAACCAAAATTAAAAAAAAAAAAATTCTCATTTAATTTATTTCCTTATTTTTTATGTTATTCAGTTATCATTCGTAAATTTCATCACAACCTAAAATATTGCTTAAAAGGCATAAAAGTAAAACTTAAAATAATTTTCCTGATTGTATTTTAAATGTACAAAAATTGTTTCATGTTTGTATTATTATTATTATTATTTTGTAACCACTTGCAACCACTTGAAGATTTGTTTTTTTATTCCTTATTTAACATTTATTTTAATGAAATTCACGACGAACAAAAAAAAAATTAAGTAAATGTTCAAGCGTTAACTTAGGGGTGTGGGTGTTATTATGTAATATTTACACAAGATTATTATAATTATTAATGCTTGGTATAGCAAAGTAACATAGGAAAATAGATATATTTTAATTCTTTTGTTAAGAATAATATAAATGTTATCATTTACATTACATAGAAATAGTAAATAAAGATTGTTGTACGCTTTTATTATCGTATGTTGTCATCGCGTCTTGTAAAGCAAAACTTCTTTAGTATAAATGTTAGATGTTTATAAGTTCAGCTACTATATATGAAATTTAAACGTACTACAATGTTAATATAGATAATGATGATTATCATTACTATGTTAAGATTTCACTGAATTTACTTAGTTTTTGTATACAACATACCTCTTGGCAACAAAACTTCTATCATCTTTTAGCTAGTAGATAGTTTATTCATTTATTCATTGTTAAAGGGTTTAATATTATAATATGTATGTTTATATAATTATTAAACACATAATGTGTTACATGTAACACAGTTACCATACATTAGATTATGTGTGAGTATGTATATATAACAAATAAAGAATATAAAACGCGATATTGTTCTATTGTTTCTGTGAAAAATGAGGTTAGAAAATTTTCATTACAAAGCCAAGACAAGAGCAAATGGTGAACCAAATGATTTAAAATTTGTATTCACGAGAATAATAGGTGTGGTTAGATTGTTTTTTTTCTTTTCTATTCTTGTTGGTACTGAACGTGTTGACATTTTCGTTATAAAATTGTATTAATATTGTCGAAATACTTAAATTTATCCCAATTTTAACCCTTATAATTAAATTGTTTTTTTTTTTTTTTCGTTTTTCTTAAAGCTTAAATGAAAATTTTCTACAAAGAAACACATTATTTTCACATTTATAGACATAATATTTCTTTAGTCTTTGTTATTTATTAAAATTAATTTCAATTTTTCTATTTTAATTGCTATTCAGTGTCTATGTGGTGTAAATAAGTGTTTTTAAGAATAGTTTTTAATTAAATTAAAAAAAAAAAAATAAAAACGAGAAAAAATAATTTATTAATTGGAAAATTGTGGTTTTGAAAATTAAATTTTATACAGAAGATAACGTTCTTTGACTTGGTTTATTAAAAGCATTCAATGATTGAACAGTTTTTGCGATAAGAATAATGTTACAAAATACTGTAAAAAAAATGTTTATTTATTATTACGAGGAAAAATTAATTTAATTAAATTTTTAACAATTCTTTTATTATTTGAACGTGTAACAATGTGACGATTAAAACTTTTAAAAATTGAATTCCTTATAAATTTTATTTTGTAATAAATTTGTAAGGAGATAATTCGTTAAAACAAATTTCCTTTACACAGATCTGTTCAATCTCTATTTTAACAATTAATAAAATTACTTTTCCGCATATGTAATTTGGTTTAAAGCCGATTTACTGGTAGAATAGATATGAAAAAAAAATATTAAGTGCTTGTAATAATTATAATTTAAGTGTAAATTTTTGAAAGCTTTAAAAACTTTGTTTTTTATTTTGTATTCAGAAAAAAACAAAGTTCTTCCAACAACCCTGTATTTTAATTATTATACAAATGCATTGTATCTAAAGTTTTTAGTTAAGCACAATAATTAACTGAGTTAAATGAAAGTTTTTATTCCTTTCAACACATATGAATTTATGATTTATATATATGCATATATAGAATATATGCTTACCTACATAATAATTTCTATGTGCTAATATACTCATTACAATACTCAATGATTTCGGAACCATTTTACTTATTTTTTTTCAAAAGTATTAGATATTAATTGTGTACTCGTATAGTTCCGCCGCGTACAAAATAAAACTTGCATGAATAAATTTAAATTTTTTTCGTTTTTCAATTGAAAAAGTTTTTCATACTTAATCCGTTCTTCATACTTAATGAAAACTGTGTTATCTAAATATAATTCTTTGAGAAAGTTAGACTAAGGTATTATTACTATTTTTATTATATTATTTAATAAAGACAATATAGAGTTTAGTCTTATTTTAATAATTCATTCACTTGGCTTTAATGTTTTTACTTAAAAAGGTAAAATTGTTAAAACTAAAGAAAGTTTTAATTCAACAAAAGTAATTCAGAATTTAGTTTTTATATAATTGTGATTGGCTGAAACACGATTAAAGAAATAAATAAAATAAAACTTAATTACTAACTCTAATTAGTGCTTCAGCCAGTCCTTGTATGACAATAAAACCCGTTAGTGTATCACATTTTATATTGAAGGATTAGATAATTTTAATATTAAAAAAAAATAAATGTTTTATATGAAATTTTGTTATATGGTAAAATTATTGTGTTTTTACACATCTAATCCGAATAAATGACAAATTTTTATAATTTTTGTTATAAGGAAAAAATTATATTCCAGAGAAAAAATAATTACTATGAACTAAATTATAATTCTTTGATCTTTTTTACTAACCACGCAATATAACGCTTATAATGATATCGGGTGTTGTACTTCATTTAAAACGGGGATTATAAATGCGAGGATATTTATTAAGAAACGTTAAGAAGTTCTTATCCGAGTAAAATATAATATCCATATTAAGAACATTTTCTTGAGCTCAAGCTTTTTGTTATACTTTTAACTGATAGTAGTGCAAAGCAGAGTGTTTTCACTTTTTTTTTTGTAATAATTATATAATGATTCTTATTCAAACAATTATTATTGTAGCAACATGTATATTCTCGAATCTCTATGTTCTTTTCTACAAAAAAAAAAAATACATTTTAAGATTACTTTTGTTCTATAAAAACATACATGTTAACATGTTTCTGGCTTCTAACATACAGTATATTGATAAGAATATTATTTTATTTTATTTTTTATCATAAAAACAATGGAATTTAATCCATAATCTTAGCAATAATTTTATATGTTTGTTAACATTATTATTAAAATTGATAAAACTTTTGCCGTTTTTCATCTTTTATATACATTTATTTTAGAAATATATATATATATATTCTATAGAAACTTTTCGTTATAAATTTTAAAATAGAAATTATCTTTGTTACGAAATCGACACAAGACACATTTGTTGATTTTAAATTCTATGTAGTAGATATAGAGTAGAGAAGAAATTAATACCCTAAACTAGTAGCAGTCAAAGTAAACTTACATTGTTATTAAATTCATATACATGATACATTTATATAAATAAAAAAATAAAAACTTTGTGTGTCATATACATATCATTTTGGCATTGTCACAATGTTTCATTCTTTTTCTCTAAATTTTCTTATTTACTTTGATGCCATAATGGTTTCACTTGACAACCCTTTATTTTATTATTATTTTTTTTTAACCCCATTTATGTGAAATTAGTTTAGCTGTTGATGATGTAGTTGTATCTGCTGTGATTTTATGTAATAAATGTTTTGTATTTTGATTTTGTAGATAGATTTTTTTTTTAAATTTATTTCAAAACATGTGTACCTTGTATATGTTATTAATATAAGAAAGTTATAAGTTTGTATTTATTTTGTAAAATAGTGCTAAAGCATAATAGAAGTTTATTGCATGACGGGTTTTCACTGTATTAAATTTATTTTATGACACCGCGTATTAATTTTATTACACCGCACTAAGTATTATTTATAATAAAAAGTTCTATGTTGCTTATAAAATACATATATAAATATATTTTTTTATATTAATTAATTGCTAATTAAATTATTTTTAACCGAAAAAAAAAGTATTATAAAAGTCTTTTTGAATAAATTCTGTTTAAATCTAACTGCGTTCAACAATGATGATGAAAATGTAACGACAACGTTATAAATTACTAGAAGGTTATTAAATTTTCACTTATTTTCAAATATGTAGGTTGGTATCCCATTTCTTAAAGCTTCTACAACACAGTACAAGGGTTGGTATGGTTAGAAGTTTTATTTTATTTTTATTATTTTCGCATTTTTTGCTAAGTAAGTTAGACATTAATATGAAATAATGTTGAATTATAATAATCGGATAAAATAAGTTACGTTGGGTAAATATTAAAATATAAGTGTGAAACTGTGTAGTACGATAGGCAGCTACCCTTAATAATATATATTATTATATTAACATTAATTTAATGAATTTATTAACAAATTTTAAGAGAAAGAAAAACAAAAAATTGATTAATGTAAATATAATGAATTTGCCAATAATAAATACTTAACAAAATATTCATTGAATCGTGGAAAAAGCTTATTTATGCTTATTTTAAAAAGATTTACGAAATAAGAGAAAAAACAATGGAAATAAGCGGCTTACGTTTACTTTTGTTAAAATTTTCGTTTTTAATTATAATTTTTTTTTCTAATTGAACAAGTTAATTGAATTTTATTTAAGAAATTGAATTATTCGATGAGCATTTTATTTTCCCTAATTAATTTATTTATTTAATTTATTTGCTTTGACCGCTTCGCTATTATGTTTGGCCATAAACAACTATTCCAGATACTTTTACATTAACTCAGTTTAATGGATTGTTTTTATTAGGAAAGAAATTTTTTTAAAGATAAGAAATCATTTAAAAAGTTAATAAATAATTGCATGTACTTGACTGCGTTAACTGTGTTATAATTTTTCTTTTTTCTGTAAGGATTATGTCTAAAATTCTTGGACAATAATAATTGACGTTTTTCACTAAAAAAAAATCTACGAGCTCACGCTACCACAACCATTTGTATCATAAAATTTTTTTATTATAACATTTTTAAATAAATTTCCACAAGATAGATAAATATTAATTTGTTATTAAAATAGGAATTTAATTGGAATAATAACAGGGATTACTAATTCAAACATTCGTTAAATTCAACCCGCTCAATAGCATATTTATTCTAGTTGATCTTTGACAGGAGTTTTCTTATTAATATAAAACTATTTAACGTAACGTATTGGTTGAGCATTTTTGTGTTAATCCTCTCAACGTCAACATTCACAACGAAATTCCTTTCGCTATCAGCTTAACAAGTTTTGTCTAATATACTAATATTAAAAAAAAAGACATTAAAAAATAAAAACGTTTTTTTTTTATTTACTCTCCGTGTTCATATTTCATAATTTTATCGATTTTATAACAATAAAACTTTTTTTCATGTCATCTTTCTTTCTTTTTATAATTTTTTTGTGAAGAGAAATTATTTTTTTTAACGGAATTATGGTTTTCATTTTTACATTGTATTATTATTATCATTATCGATTTTGGACTTTATTTATTTCAAGTTAATTAGACCATTTCAGAATTTATGTCATTTTAAATTTTGATACATAATAATTTAATAAATATATTTATTTACAGATATATAAGGAAACATACTTGGCAGTGGCGTAAACTAATTTATTTCATAATAATGATGAAATTTATTAAAGAACAGTTGGTTGTCACATTGGTAATGGGACTATGTTGTCGCTGTTTTGCTGATCCTATAGGTAAGACGTTTTATTAAATAGATTTTTTTTTATTTTATTATTATTATTATTAATAAAATTTATATGTTAAAAATATTTAATGTTTGTAATCAAAATCAGCAATTGATTACATCAATAAATTCTAACGATAAATAATTTCTACATTTTTTAAAATAAATATTCTGGTGTTTTTTTTATTGAATAATATTTATTTTTTAAGATAAAACGAATATTATTAACAACAAAAAAATGAATAATTTTTAGAAATATGTATTAAAAATAAAAAAAATAAATTTTAATTAATGATTTTGTTTACACAAATATCTTAAGTAAATACTATTACAAGAAACATGCCAATCCAGTGAAAGAAATAAGAACAAATTTATTGATTTTAACGTTTCTATAATAAACTTTGATTCTATAAGCTAGCTGCACACACTTGCCTATATAACGTTAAATTATTTCAACTTAGACATGATTTTTTTAAATTTGTTTTCAATTACAGACAGAGTGTAATTTTTTGATTTAAATAATAATAACAATCAATTGTCAATGATATATTAAGTAGCAGCTCAGACGGTACTTTGCCCTTATACAGATGCAAGGAACATTTGTATGTTTCGTAAGATATTTCACTTTATATTGTACAAACAATTTTGTCATTTTGCTACTTTTATTAATAAACTCTTATTCGCAAAGTTTTTACTACAATATCTTAAGTTCTCCACTTGCTTATCCGTTCCAATATCTACCTGAGCCGATTTTATTATCTTCGATTATTTAATAAATAATAAAAATAAAATAAAATATTAATATTTACATAAAAATATAAAAACATAAATAAATTTTTATTTCTTAAAGATAACTGAAGAGGGAATGATAGAAAAACCATTCTTAGTTTATGCATCATTAAATTGCTTTAAATAGAAGGAGATTCTTTATAATCATCTTTATTGTTTCTCATCATCATAATCTTTTTTAATTTTTGTTATAATTTTTATTTCCCATTTTTATTTATAATATTCTTCCCAATCCAAAAATATATATTCTAATTAAAC
Source organism: Ptychoptera contaminata (assembly GCA_963942525.1). NCBI lineage: Eukaryota > Metazoa > Arthropoda > Insecta > Diptera > Ptychopteridae > Ptychoptera > Ptychoptera contaminata. The sequence continues at coordinate 39,464,754 of OZ012636.1, read as the reverse complement.
AAAAGGATAAAAGAAACAAATTTATCATTTTTAGATAAAAAATATTAACAATGGAACAGGAGATGGTACTTGTCTTTCATATAATTAGCCTCAATCCATTCTTGTTTATTAAAAATTTCGCAAAATTTAACCTATTATTTGCATCCTTACTTAGCTTCTTTAATTTTTCTTACTTAAACAAATAAAAAAAAAATTATTTTCTTTATTTTGATGACCTTTTTTTAAGAAAATTAGAAAAAAAATTGATAAAAAAGGCTGAAAGTTTCAATTCTCCCGAAGGATATACAGAATAAAATCTTTACCACCTAGCTGGACTAATAAACATTCACAATTTCACCTTTTAAAAATAATTTCTACTCCAATAATAAAAAGAAAAAAAAATGTTTTTGATTTGATCACACATCATCAAATTTAAGTTACAACAGAAATAAAAAAAATAGAGCTGCGTTACGAAAAGTTTTGTTTATTTATGTTTTAATCTTTGAGTGACATCTTTTCTGATAATAAATAAAAAAAAAATCTTATCACAGCTAATTTTAAGACATTTTTGTTTTTTTTATTTTGCTTTAGAAACCTTATTTTTGAGGGAGTTTTTTTTTCTGTTTTGTTTTTCTTAAAACAATTCAGTTACTTCAAAAAGTAGAAAAAATATATATAACATGGGGCGAACTTTTGATGAAAAAATAAAAATAAATAAAATAAAATAAAAGGCATACCGGATAACATTTCTGCTTTATAAACCTGATAAAAATGACAACAGTTGTACAGAAGCTGTTTACACTGTCGCCGTTTCTTACTAATATAATCTGATTTTTATAATCTTTAATATATATGATTAGTTATAACAGTTTGTTATATTGTGTATTTCTTAAGGGTAGATACATTTTTTAATTTTACGATATATCAAAGTCCATGTAAAGTTTTAAGCATGCTTTTTATTTTTATCAAAAAACAAAAATTGATTTTTTACTTTAATTAAATTGATATAAAAAGTTATATTTGCTTTGCTATTTCGTAAAATGTAAATGTTTATTGTCCACCACAAACATGCACAATTCCATTAGCTATTGAGTATGATGTATCACTACATGGAAATTCAATTTTCTTTTCATTTTTTGTTTAAAGTATGCTATCACCTGCAACAGTAAATACTCAATAATAAACAACCGCTCCTGTATATCAATAATTATTTATTTATTATTTTGAAAACGTTACGTTTTTTTTATTATTGTTTATATCAATTTCTTGTATTTTTAGTCAAGTTAAATGTGAACAAGTGAAAATAAATATTTGAAGTTGAAGTATTGCGTCGTTGAGGTCCATTTTACAAGTTCAAATCAAACACTTTTTATTTATCAAAATTCTTTTGTTATTAAAGATTTTTCATTTAATCTCCGCCTTTTGGATTTGATATATATATATATATATATATATTCATTTTTTATAAGAAATATTTTTCATTATTTTGTAGATACAGTGTTTATAAATAGACAATGAGGAATTTTTTCGTTTTTTTTTTAATCTCCTTTTTAGAAGAAAGAAATTTTTCTATTCTAGTTTTGTTAGTTGTGTAGTTAATGCTTTTCTACGTGCTCCGTCTGCCAAGTATTGTGAAATATATATATCATTTAATGTCTATAAATATCCAGAAAATCTCTATACAGATATATTATATGATATGAGAATGGATAAACCTAATAAGTGAAATGCGACGAAATTTTTAGCAGAAAAATACATTATAATAATGAAAACGGATAGAAATTCGATTTGATAAAAGAGAGAAAAATATTATTTACTTCCTCTTTTTGATTAAAAATGAACATGTCGTTATACATTGATTGCATTTCCGTATATCAATGAAAATAAACAAGGCTTTACTAGTTATATAACGAAAACCAGCCGATTGTACACTGGGGTCAGTACAACTAAAAGGTTTTGAACAAGTAAGGTATTTCAGACTATACGAAATCATTATTTCTACGACAAAAGTATTGCTGTACGTTGATTGATAAATTGCAAAATTAATCAAGAATCATTTAATTTATAGTTACAAAGGGATAACAAGGAAAGCTAGAAAATAGTCACTTCGTATGCCTAATTTAATCCTTATCTAGTTCATAGAATTACAAAGCTATCTAATGCTTTAAAAAAACATTTTTAAACAGGTATGCTCATATAGGTATGTTAAACGAAAACATTTTATATAATCAAAAAACAACAAGAAAAAAAAATAATTTCAAAATATAAGTATTACGTTCTATGCATGCAAATTTATAATTTTTTTCTGCAGACAAAATTCAATTAAATAACTATGTCAGTGTGCTTTTAGCAAAAACTTTGTATAAAAGCATTTTCTTTAAAATTGCATAAACAATTTCTCATGGAAATTGCTATGTTCGCAACTGGTCCCTGATGATTTTGATGATGCAATTACATTATACAAAAGAAAAATAAGAGAATGAAAAAAAAAATAAGATTGTCGCGTGTTAAACACCATCTTGACACAATTTTTATTTCTTGACAACAATAAAAAAAAGTAAAAAGAAGTAAAACAAAATCAACAAAACAAAGCACATACTCTCGGATTCCATTTAAACATTGGTAAATAAAAAGCACAAAAAAAGACATCAGACGTTGCTTTTTTTTGATATTTTTTATGGTTTGCTTGTTAAAATGATGGCAACAACAACGACCACAACACACCAATATAGACATTGTCTTGTAGATGTTTTCTAACTCTGAACGACCCCTGAGATTTTTATCTATAATCATAAAAATGAGGCTTTACGTATAGAAAAGTTTATTTTTATTTTATTTATTTTTTTTTTTGGTATTCTACTTTAACCAGCAGAATAAGAACTGTCGAGATAATAATATACTTTGTCTATGCTTTGATTACTGTTTTTCCATTAATTCTTTGTCGCTATTACATAGTTTTATGCTTATTGTAACTATTTTAAAAGGACTTCTAATGATCAATGTTGTTTTTGTGGTAATTATATCTATCCTGCCACTTTACATTAATGAATTATTTAACAACAACAAAAATATAAAAACTCGTTAGAAGTATTGTTTTCATCAATGATAAACATTATATATATAATTTAATTAATATTTTTCCAATTAAAAGTATTTTATTGTTTTCATTATAATACATCAAAAAGTATTACAAAAGTGGGAAAAAAATATACACACAAAACAAGGTACAAACTGCAATACTATACATTCAATTTCAATGATTTTTTCAATCATTGTTTCTGCTCATAGTATGTATAAATAGTTTCTTTTTTTAAATAAAAAGTATATATTCATTTGTCAAGCACTAATTGGTTTTACTGTGTTAATTAAAATAATTCTGAACGAAAAAATTTTTATAAAACTATAAAATGGCACAAAATTCAATACAATTCTTAATAAATAATAATTTTTTTATATTTTTACATTTCTTCCGGCCCGAATAAACAATGATTAAGTGTTGTATGAAATTTCGCAATACCAAACATTACACAGAATTTTCTAAATTATTAAAACGCGATTCAATTGATATAATGTTGTATTATTAAATAATTTTTCTAAACATTATAATAAAATATAAACGATGAGGAGAGAAATTGTTAAACAACGTTTTCACTCCTTAACATAATTACTTAAAGATCAAAGCAACAATGTTTCATTTTGTTCTTGTTTTTTTTTTTATTAATTTTATCGTCATTCTTCTACTTCTTTAATGTGATCATTCATTATATATAGTGGTTTTGATTTTTATACACTTTACTTGCATCTTTGCGTTGCCAATTTTATCATAAGTTTTTAAATAAAGTATAATATTCATGGGAGTAGAAAAAAATATGATTTATGATAACGAAAAAACTATTTTATCATTTATCATGTTCATTTATGACATAAGGCGACCAAGAAGCAAAGACAATCATTTTATAAGTAACTTTTTAAAAAAAAAAGCTTATGTGGTTGTTATTCTTTTTCATTTTTATCAAGTTGATTTTAGTTTTATTGTCCTAATATTATAATTTCCTGTAAAAATTCAAAAATATAAAATCTTTTTTTGGCTAAATGTGTCAGTAATCTTTTATCGTTTTTATCGTGCTTGGAATAAAGGAAATTGAAAATAGAATATTTGCTATATAATGGAGAATAAAAATTAACATTAAGCCACGCTATTTTAATGTAGCTAAATAAAATCAACTGCAGTTTTACGTAGAGAATTTAACCATCTTAAAATAAATTTAAAATGAAATTCAAAGAACGAGCATATACTAAATAAAATGAATTTTTGCTCCATACTTGTCTGCATTCGAAGTTATTTTTATTTAAATATATATGCTTACAGCTTAAAATTACCACATTTGTTATCAAAAGCTATATATTACTTATATGCTTGCATTTGTTATTTCTATGTTTTCCATTCAACATAATTTAAAAGATGAAAGAAAAAAAACTTAGAGAATATGCCATCAATTAAGTGCATGCATAGAAATTTATTAATTTACAATATTCTGTGTTTGAGAAATTAATTTTATACAAAGCTTATTTATTTTATTAAATAACATATAAAGCACTGAGCAACAGCATCCCACTAAAGTAAATAATTATTTAATTTTATCAGCGTATTTACCGTATCATTATGAATAAATTGCTTTAAGTAAACACGCAATAATACATTAAAACATTTGCAAAACAGTAAAACGTTTGATTAATGCAAACAATTAGTAGAAAGTAAAGCACTCACAATATAAATATTATTACTTTTATTTTATTTTTATTTATTTCATTTTCAGTTTAATAAAAAATTATTTGCGATTAATTATTTAAATTTGTTATAGTCGAGAAAATGCTTTATGTATCCTTTTAATATTGTTTTTTTAATACATTTGTTAAGTGCCATCAGCATTTTAACAATAATTAGCCGCTTAGCTTAATTTTATATATTCAAGTGTTTGACATCCTGTATAATGTTTTAATTGGATATTTATTAGCACGTTTAAAATTTATTTATATTTTTGTTGAAAAAATAACAAAAATTCGTGGGTGCAAACAAGGTGAAAAGAAAATAAATGCTTGACTGATGTAACTTTGAGTTGGGTGTGTTTAACGTTTTGAAAATATTTCTATTTTTAATTTAATGAGCATAAATTTTAAGTTGGAAGTTAGAAAATACATTTATATGTTTGATATTTAATTTTAATGTATTATTTTGTGCATTATACAGTAACTATAAAAGCTTTATAGAGTTAAAAAAAAATTCCTTCAAAAATAATGTTTAAAATAAAAATATGCAAAATTGCAAAAGGCTTACGAAAAAGCTTTCAATAACTTTTAATAATTAAAAAATAAAAGAAACAGACAATCTATGGGGTTTTTTTTTTTGTTCACTTTAAATAACCCGAAGCGTTTTTCCAGGCTTCGGACGTTTTAAAAAATATTATAAAAAAAAAAAATAAAATCATTTTGCTTAAAGTTTTCTCGTAATGAATATTTTAAGTACATAAAAACCATTTTAATTAACTTACCTGCATAGCATAACAAGAAATATATGAGAGAAAATGAGGAAATATACACTTTTGTCTGTTAAATATCTCTTCAAAATCAAGAGTTTTTCTTCTATAAATAAGTTGAATTAAGTATTTTAATATTTATTTTGTTTTATAAATGCTTTTTTAATGATAATAAATATAGAAATTTTAACAAACTTTAAAAGCAAAATAAAAATGATTTTTTAAAATTATTTGAAGACTTTTTTTACATGTATTTTTTATTTACACAAAACTCGAATTATTTCGACATAATTTTAGTTTTTTGTATGAAATTTTAATAGAATGAAAGTAAATATTAAATAATTTGGAAAGTTAAATAAGTTTTTATTATTATTTATATTAATATAACTGCAATAATTACGTGTTGTGCAATGGTGACATTTAATAAGGATTTTTTTAAAAAGTATTTATAATCTAGTTTCCTGCACTAACATGCTATTTAATTCTAACTTAAGTGGCTAATATAAATATATACATTTATAGAAAATTTAAAATTCTTATTTAGTCTTCATAGTTTTATTTTACACCAATTTAAATGGTTTAACGCTTTAAAATCTTTGAATTATACTCATATCCTCTAAAAAGCCAGATGCTTCGAATTTAACGTAATCTCCTACCTTATTTAATGTCTTTTGCATTTTTTCTTATTTCGTGTGTGAATGTCGATATTTCTGATGTACCATGGACTATTAGAAATATTTCTTAAAATTTTATACTGGAAACGCTGAATAATGTCAATGTTACTTTGTTTGCTGCAATCCAAAAGTTACCATATACCATATGTTCATATAGAATTTTTTTGTATAATTAAAGCTTTTTGTTGATTAAAAGTGAAGAATTTCTTTTAACTAACCATAATAAGGATTAAAATAAATATGTAAAAAACAAAATTCAAAATAATATTTATCCTGTAATGCAAAGCATTAAAGGATTTACTATAAGAGGTTAAGTCGTTACTTAGTAAAAATGCAGCAAAAAACATTTTTTTGTATATATTTATTTGTATTTAAATTTATGGTAAACAAAACCTTTGAGATTAAAACTGTAATCAAAAGTCCGTAAATAAACTAAACGCCTAAGATTCTTCACCTATTAAATCAGTTGGGGTCTTGTAATATTATTATTAACAACGGCATAAATGTCATATCTTGATTTGTACAAGATAAACCGTGAAAAAAAACTTCCCTTGAGAAGTTTAAAAAAAAAATATGTAAATACATTCAAGGATTACAGAGATACATAAGCTACTTATATATTTTTATCTCCTTGGTAACCATTTTACTATAAATTTTTTTCTTTTACTTTTAACCACTTAAAATTATTGTGAATTTTATTTTATTCTTTAACACTGTCACCGTGTACACAAAAAATAAACAGAAAAGAATTTAATTTCAATCAGAGAATTGACAAATACGAAAAAAATAATAAAATAAAATACTTGTCATTGATATATATAGTTTATTTGGTTTTTCTTGATTTATTTTTTATTTTATTTTTTACTTTGCTTTTTTCTAATTTTTTTGAAAGGAAAATCCCGTAAAAGTGTTTATTATAAATTGAATTTAGATGGACAAAAAAATAAATAAAAAATTGAGTAAAAATAAAAATACTTAAAGATATTAAATATTGTTTTTTTTTTGTGTTCTGAGTAACAGAGTAACGAAACTGAAACTTTTTTTACAAAGAGAAATTTGATTTGAAAGTCACCCGGCACTTGTCTGTGCAATATAGAAAAAAATATTTTCAAACAAAGATAAACAAAAAACATATAACGCCGTCGCTTAGACGATATACCATTTGATAGCGTAAAGTAAAATAAAATCATCATACATACTTTTACATATTGAAGTTTATTTTTTCTTTTTTGCTGTTGTTGCTGCGCTGCAATTTCCACTAAACTCAATTTATTTGCAATTTGTTAAAGGCTAGTCATACATATAAATATGTATATATATAATTCTATACAAAAATATGTTTATAGATCTTCATAAATCTACATGGTACATAAAATTTGATAAAATGATGCCGATAAAACCCTCAAGATGGGCAAAAAGAAAAAAAAATGAAAAAAGGAGAGCTGAAAAGAAAGAAAAGCAAACAAGGACGTATTGTTATTATGATATTTCTTGTTATTTTGTTGTTATTCGGTTGTTACTTGAAAGAATCATCAATTCAATTATGTAGAAGAATTCCGGAGAAAACCAAATTTTATTATTATTATAATCATTATGTTTATCATTTTGCTAAAATATATATTTGTATATACAATCAGCTGTATTGAGCTTTTATTTATATACAAGACGAAGATAGCTAATATTTCTAACCCGCGTTAAAATCGATGTTGCCAATACATATTTACATTCACTTAATATCAATAAATACAAAATATAAACTGAATTACAAGAAACACACTTTTAAAAATCCCACTTTATAAACAGTGGCAGCCAGGTATGTCGTAGTTATGTAGATACTGGCCCTATAGCTTATATAGCTTTGTATACAGTACTAGTCGATTGGGTTCTCTATCTTTTATACTGTTTTTGCGCTTAATAAAATTACACAAAAATCTTTTCTTAAGCAAATTATATTCACATATCGTATGACAGCATCAACAGAATATTTATGATTTATTTTAAAACATATAAACTGTAACAAAAAAATTATTATTTTTTTTATTAAAGTTGTGCTGAATGTAGATAGTAAAAATTGTTTCTTTTCATTTTAACATAAAATAATAAGTGTAGAAGAAAATTCCGTTAATACAGATAGACGATGAAAGCATTGTTATTCGGAAAAACAAGTATTTTTATTTTATTGTCATTATGATGATGCTTTTACTGTGGCTGCTTATGATACTGTTTTAGCTTCAAGCATTCTTTTTATTTGGGTACTACAAAGTCAACAATATTTTTTAAAAAACGACATTATAGCTTCTAAGATGAACAGTTTTAACTTCTAATTTTATAAAAGAAAAAAAAATCATAAATACCAAAAAGAAAAAAAAAATTCAAAATTCATCGATCTGCTAAGATTACAACATTCATAAATCTTAAACAAAATATAAAATTCCCTTATGTATTTTCGATGTTTCTCTACGTTGTACACACATTTTTTATACATCACCAATTTCATGACATTGATGTTATCAAAAAAAACGAAGGAAGAGCAATGCTTAGTCAATATTTCGTTTAAAATCAAAATTTTTCCTATTTTTCTTTCCCTTTGAATATTTTTCTTCGTTTATTTTTAGTTCTCTTTTTTTTATATAAAAATTTATGAAAAGAAAATCGATTGCGTTCTACTTTTCTAAAGTAAATAAACCAGTTAAAAGTAGAAATTATAGTTATTGCCTGTCACGAAGACAAAATAAATGTCCTTATTAAAAAAAATAACGAGATTTGAATGTTTGTCCATCTTTAATATAATTCATCTGTGGCCCTTGCAAAGCATTACTAAAGACATTTTTTTTCTTCTCACTACTTTTACATAGCATTAAAAATGCAAAGGAAAATATTTAAATAAAGGAAATAAACCAACATAGTAATTCTGCAGGATCAAAATTCATATTATTTTTATTTTATTTTTGATCGTATATGTATTTAGCTGTGGTCGCATTCATTTCTAATATAAATATAATAAAATAGGACAAAGACTGTATGTTTTTTTTATAAACATGTTAAATTACCCGACGCTGTGAACTGTATATTATGATAATAATATATGCTGGTTTTGCTCTGTTTTGTGTGCTTTTTGCTCAAACATTTATTAAAATAATATTCCTTGTGGTGTACGTCATCTTAAAATATACCTTTCTTTTATCCTTAATATTTTATTGTTAAATAATTCGCTTTTATACAAATATGTATTGCTGTGCGCTTCAGCAGTTGTATTTATTGGCCACTTTAAAGGCGGTATTTGTAGCAACAGCAGAAGCAGAAGCAGCAGTATCAAGTACTAAATTACTGAATATGGCATATTGTGGAGATTCTAGTCTTTATTTATTTAATTTTATATTAAAAAAGAATACGAAAAACAAAAAATCAAAAGTAAACAACAAGACGCCATAAAATACCAACATTTCCCTTATTATTATTTTCTTTTACTATACTTCTATAAATAGCTGAAGAAAGTTTAATTTAAAAAATTTCAAATGAAATTACAAAATTATTAAATTTATTAAATAAAACAAAAAATGGCAGAGTGCTTTGAAATTTTTAAAGCAGCATAAAAAGCACATGTGTGTTGAAGCAAGCAACGGATTAAATTTATTTCAATTTGCATGTGCGTCCCTTCTAATAGCATTCAGTAAAGTGGTTATACAAACAAAAAAAGCCTTACAGCCATCGCTTGAAATTTTGTGTGGCTGTAGACACTATTAAAGAAGTGATAAAGAAGCTTTAATAAAATAAAATCAAGCAATGTAGAATAAATAAATACGAAAGAACAAAGAGCTTGTTTGTTTAATAAATGGGAAGCAATAAGATGATGCGTGACATAGAAAGTATTATTGAAATACAGATAAGAAAAGCAAAACAAGAAATAACAAACAGATACACAAAAGTATCAGAAGGACTACTCTGATTAGCTTTAAAATAAATTACTTTGTTAAATAATATTAAAGAATTAAGGACACTTTTAATTTAAAGAATATGTTTAACGTTTAAATTTCTAATCCTATAAAATGATAATTCGTTTATTCAATGTTCTTTATTAATTATGTTTAAATGTTTAGGATTTAGGCATCAAAACTGCTTTCTATCATAAAACGTATGTTTGTGAGTAAAATAACATTTGGATCATTTTGCCTCTTGTTTGTTTTAATAAACCAGCCTAAAAGAGGTGAAAGTTTATTCAATAATAAAATTACACTACTGATTTCAAATTATATTGTCTCTCGCAACGCAAACATATATATTTTTTGTTTGATTTATTAAACAAAATAAAAAAAAAGATAAAAAAACAAACTTTGATCAATAAAAATAAATAAAATTTGTTGCCATAATCTAATTTTCATATAAACTAAATTGCATTTTTATATATTATCCTTTATCTTTTTCCATATAGAATATTATTAATAATAACCCCAATAATAAAAATAATAATAATATTATCATTTGATACTAGTTTATTGCAATGACTAGAGCCTTAACCACATTTGTTGTGTAACCTTTTTTCGTGTTACCATCTATATAACACATAACATCAAAAAAACCTGATCATATCGATTTATACTAGTCTATATATGTCAAAAATAAACCCAACATAAAAAATAGCTACCCAAAAATAAAAAGAAATCTTTTGTAGAAAAACAAAAAACAAAAATCTTTTTCTACAACAAGTAAAGTGATTCATATTATTCGTTTTACCTTTTTATACTCTGGGTTCAAATTGTCGTTCCACTTAATGTGCTATAAGCAAACGTCATAAATACCACGTTACGGATTTCATGTGCGTATTAAATGCAATAAATTTTGAATTCAATACGTAAAAATGTAAGAAAATTTATAGAAATAATTCACATATTGTACTGTCATAGTCTCTTTTATTATGTCGAGACTGTTTTCTTTATTTATAGTTAATATAAATTATATATATTAAATGATTCAAATAGGTAAATCTACTCTAATGCACCTAATTGTCATAATATCAATTAAAAATAACTTAAATATTTCTTAATATCCTAAAAGCTATTATTAAATTAATTACATTATACTGGCAAGTTGATTCGAGCACTGTTCAAAGTTTATCATATTTCACTCAAGGTAGATTTTACAAAGTTATAAATTATTATTTTATTCCATTCAAGTTTTAAAGAAATAAAAAAGTGCAAATCGACCGCAATATTTACAATAAAAATTTATATAAAATAAATAAAAAATTGTTTTACGTATTATGATCGATTTATAATAAAATATATAAAGAAAGAGTAGAAAAGAAAGCATCCCAAAGATGAGAAAATGATTTGTTTCTTTATTAATGCTACCGTTGCGTTATAACAAATATTGATATCAAGAATAATGCTTCGTATATGGCGGTATATAGATTGTATAAAGCAACCACTTTATTATTTTATGTAACTGTACAGAGAGATTGATATATTTTCGTACAAACAAAGATTTGTATTTTCTTTATAACAAATTGATAATAAAAAAAAACTGTTTCCGAACAGAATTACAGAAAAAAAAACTAGATGTTACAAAGTATATATATTTATGGAATGGTTTAAGTGAATTTATGCTTAGCAAAAATTTAACAATCACCTGGCGTCTCCACTGTCACAAACATTTTAGTTTATTTACTTTTTACCTTTTTAATCTATTATAAATACCCGTTATTAATTTAAAAACAGTATTAAATAAGCAAATGAATTTAATAATAAACTTTAATTAAAATATATCTAATTAAAATAAATATAATAATTAAACATTTTATTAAAATAAATACAAAAATTAGTTTAAAATAAACTTGAACCGATTATACAGTGTTTAAATAGAAAAACAAAGAAGTTTTGATTGTTAATTAAAATTGATTTAAATGTTTTTCATTCAGAGCAAATATAAGTTAATTTTTTACCATAAATTTGCATCCATAGCATCAACTATTAAGTTTTTACATTAAGTTAGCAGCATGTAATCATTTTACTGTTAATCAAACTATAAATAAATTTTGCAAACGACCGTTTAAATTTGATTTTAGAATAATGTTGATATTAATCATAAATACTATTTAATATTAAATAATAAGAAATCAATATTAATAGTGACAATAAAAGCACGAAGTAAAATAAATATATTATTAATGCCGAATTGTAAAATATTTTTACAGTGAATATTAGAGAAATAATTTCATTTATCGCTGATGGAATTCAACGAACGAAGTGTTCTTTTTTTTATTTATGTGTCTATCAACGCCACTAGTCAATTGCTTAGCGTTAATGATTATATATCGTCTGCGAGTATTGTGTGAAATAATTCTAATAACTAAAATGTTTACGTAGCATTTTATTTTAATTAAATTAATTTAATATATATCTGATCAGAATACAAAAATATTTAATTAGGCAATTATGTACAATTTTACGTAAGCCAATAATCTAAACAAATCTTTGCGAGAATTTAATACAATTCATTTGGAACAATTTTCAGTATTATTTCTTTCAAAAATCGCTAAATGTTCATCTTAAAAAAAAGCAAATCAATTCTAAATTTTCAACTTTCATCGAATAAAACATTTATTTAAAATTCCAACACTTAAACAAACATATTAAACATTGATTGATTATCTCAATTAAGATTTCGCCGTAAATAAAAATTCATTTATTTTAATTTTTTAACTTAATGAAATTATTTTATTTTTCAAAGAAAACTTTTAAAGTTTTTTTTATTTATGTTTTACTATATATAAATTAAAGAACTTTTTTTAAGTTTGAACTTTTATTAATTGATTTTATTAGAAAATCTATCTAGTTTACTTATCAGCAAACATTGTTAGTTAGCTGCTAACTGTTTCAATATTTAAACTTCTATTATAAAACTATAAAATACCATAATTAAAACTATTAAGAAAAGTTGAAGATTGTTTAGAACAAGTTTTGAACTAGGAAATTGTTTAATTTTTCCTTTTGAAAATCATCAACAGTTCACCAATTCACCTCGACAAATATGATAAAATGGAATAATTTTCAATTAAGAAGTTCTTGATAATTTTTGACGTTTGTGTCACATGACTTACTGTTCATTGTCCAATTTTTTTGTCTTTATATTCGATTTATAGCTATAATTTCCTTAAAAACTATTTTAATTTCCATGAAGTTTATTAAAATAACTGAGAGTTGTTTTATAAAAAAAAAATTATAAATTTACTCTAAAGCTGCATATTTCCTTCTTAAATTTACTAATTTGGAAATCTTGGCTCTTATAATGCAGTGAATGTTCATTGGGTGCAAAAATGGATGGCAGCTAACCCTTTTAATCGATCGACAATCATGTTAGCGGTATTTAATATTGTTTATCCCTAGACCAGAAACAAGCAGACTAACCTTTTTCGTTCTATAGACTTAATATTAAACAAACAAATTTCGCTTGAATAACAAAAAGATAAAATTAAATTAATTAAATTCCAATGTCAGCTAAATAATATCACAAACTAAGTTAATAAATTTTTTTTTTATTTAAGAAGATTTTTAAATTCTTTAAAATTTAATACCTTCTAAAAAGAATTAGATCGATTAAGTGGGAGAATTTTATTTTTCTGTTTTAGTTCATTCATGTAAGAAAGATATAAAAATTCCTCTTTACAAAAAATAATAATAATAATAAAATAAATAAAAATTCCAGAATTTATTATTATTATTTAATGTTATTTCTGCAAATGAACAAAATTGTGCATCTGAAAATGTGGAATATTTTTATTATTAACTTTCGTCAATCAATAAAATGTTTTTTGTGTAATATTTTGACCTAGATTTTATTATTTTTACTACAAAATTAGTTAAATAAAAACTTTTAAAACCACAAATAACTAATGGTTTTATATTTTTATGTTTGTTTACAGGAACAGGTGGTCCGTCGGTTGTAAATGAGGGTGCTGATGCGCTATTAACATGTGTTGTCATGGGTCCATACTCAAATGATACAGTAATTTGGCGAAAAGGTCCTAACGATATTTTATCAGCTGGAATGAATCGTGTTACAAGTGATAGAAGAATAAGCATTTTACACGATGAAGGTATTTAATTTATTAAAATCATAATATGTATTTGTTTTTTTTTTAAACTTACAAATGTTTGTAACATATTAAATTAAAAACAAAAACTGTGGTCCGTTTATGGTTTATCGCAGCGAATAACCAACAATAAAAAAGAATCAAATTGATATCGTTTGTCTAAAGTAAACAAAATTGATAAAAAAAAAAGAAACAAACAATAAACGATATAAGCAAAAGAATTTTGGGTTTAAATAACAAAACGAAAAACCCACAAAATAGTCTAGTCACGTATTTTCTATTCAAATTGATTCAATATGAAATAATAGAAGAGGAAAAAAATGGTTTTTCTTTTTCTTTTTTATTTTTATGCCGTTTCTTCTTCTTTTTATTTATTGAAAAAGCTATATTTAGGTTCGAATTGTTAGATTTTCTTCTTAACTTAGCCACAAATAGGCTGCGGTTCTATATAGAAATCAGTAAGCAAACGCATTTCCTATGTTTTGTATTGCTATAGCATACAAACCCTAAACACCAAATGGACAACCGACAAGTAATATTTTAGCTTTACTCCTTTTCTTGATCGTTATTGAATGTCTTTATCGATTTTTTTTAATAAAATAAAGACATCAAAAAAAGTTGAATGAATTGTTCTTTTTAAATGGCTAAATAAGAAATATAACAGAAAAAAAAATCTACTTGTTATTCTGAGGCGCATCGACAATAACTTTATATCCATCACTAAGAACAGTAAAGTAAAAAAAAAAAAATAATACAACACCGAAGCTAGGTGAAAAGTGAAGATTTTACTCGCTTTTTATTTTTATTTATTTATATTTTATTGCTTTAGGGTAGTAGTATCAAGAAAAGTGGGTGTGAAAATAATAATAATAATAATCATAAAAAATAAAAAAAATTATATTCCATGTTACCTGATGAAAAAAATACCCAAAGGCCATTCAAATGTATTTTATGTAACAAAAAACGTATTTATATGTATAGAAAAGAAAAAAATTGCAAATTGATATCTACAAGGAAACGGTAATGATAATATAAATGAATCAGAAATATTCAAGAGAAGAGAGAATATAATTTCCTATGTTATTTATACGAAATAAATATTATGTGGGCTGTTAAATTGCTTTCATATTGAATTAAAGCTTGTTTGTCCTTTTAATATTAAATTAATATTAATTGCCACTGTTAATTAGTCTATTAGCATGCAATTATTTTTGGGATATAAAATAAGTAAATAAATGAATGAATGTTCTTTAAATGAATAAATAATTAAAATAAATATTCAACTTATGTGTATGCTGTATGAACGTTTTTATGTTAATGTTAAGCTACATCATTATTTTTATTTTAAATAAATATAATAACTTTTTATTGATTACTGCTTATATAATACTAAGATTAGTGATTTTTCTAATAGATTTAAATTGCTTAATAAACAAAGATTAATTTCCGTCTTGGTTTTTTTAAATTATTGTTAGCCTACTTATAATTAAATAATTTTCAAACACTTTTCGTTTGTATGTTTGTACGCCATGTATTAATTGTGCTTTAATGTTCGGTTTAAGCGATTAACTTCTTAACTTATTAAAATAAGGATTAATGCTTACATAAATATAAAATGGTTGAATTTGCAGAAACAATAGGAAAAGGTCAACAATTATCTTGGTTTAGTATACTGACCGTTGGTAGTAGAGTATATATAGTTAATTAATTGACTTGCAAACTATCTTTTTATGTGTATAAGCATCTATAATATAATATTTATGTGTAAAATTACCAATTATTTAACAAGAAAATAATTTTAATATTCTTGTAGCAGCATGTGTTTTAAGTAAAGCAAGTAAGCATAAATTTTGTGATTGGTTGTTTCGGGACAAAATACTTACAAAACCACATTGATGGTATATTTTCTGTAGGAAATTAAATTTTATTTAATTTAATCAACATTTTTGTATCTTCTGTTTTATTTACGATACTTTCATTGTCTTTGTATAGGAAATAATTTACGTTACATTTAACTAGGAAAACTGTAATAATTTTCCTTGCATAATAAATATTATGCTGTAAATTGAATGAAAATTAACATATGTTCATATATACATACATAAGCATTACCAAATTATCCACATATAAAATACACACAAAAAAAGGAAGAAAGAAAATAAAGGAAAACTATTTTTCAGAATAAAAAAATATTTCTAGGTTTTCTACTTTTACCATCAAGTGAAATTTTGTTTTTGTTAATTTAAACAAATAACACACATATGACTCATTTCTTTCTATTTTTACCTTTTTTTCTGGTGAAATATACTGAGACAAACATTAACAAGAAAACCTCTTGTTAATAAATATGTACGAGATTATCTACTTTTGGATTGAATACCTTTCTCTAAAATTTTTATTATAAAAGGATACAAAAAGCTGGACATAGAAATACCAAATTGAACGCTTCAACAGCATTGTACATATGATGTTTGTCTCCTTGTTATTTTAAAATTTTGTGATAAAAGAAGCTATACAATTCAATGTGTAGTTACTTTTCAACTTTATAACTCATTTGTGGTTTTTAGTTTATGTTTTTTTAATATGTAAAAGGGATGGTTATTCGTTACTGACCAGTGATGACTCTAACTGAAATAACGTAAAACCAAAATACCATTAATCAGGACATTTAAGCTATAATAAAATATTTTATGTATTTGTATTACGAAAACATAATCAACACCTATCAATTCTTTAATCAGTGTGGGAGTATTATATTATATGCTTTATTAAATTCAATTAATACTTTCATCAAAGATATTTTAATTAATTATTTAGAAGAGATTATGTTTTATTTTCAATTTTTAATCAAGCAAATTAGTAAGATTTTTCAAGAGTATGAAGATAAAATTTCTTAAGGAAAAATTTTTGCAGAAATTTTTCATTCTTCATTAAAGTAATTAATAATTTATAATATTATTTTGTAAGCTGTTTATGATTTTAGTTTTATTGTTTAAATTTTGCCTTGACTTGACAGCAACCATTTTAAACATGTGGTTTAGTTAATAATTGTCATTTGCACCAGAAATTTTATCAAATAAATTACTTTATAGACATTACATGTTATAATATTTTGTAGACATTTTTGTTTTTACTAAAAGGATTATCAAATAATTGGATTATATCCGTAGTGCTTTTCAACGCAGAAATTATTTAAAGAAAAATCTTTAACATTATATTTCATTTTAAAGATAGATATTGTGTATAAAGACTAATTTTGAAATTAAAGCAGCTAAATTATACAAAAAAAACGCCAAAAATACAACAGGTGGTTAAATTAAATTTTCTTCTTAAAAAAAAAAATAATATTTATATTTTTAATATCAAAAAATTCTAACCGAAATATAAAGTTTCTTCAACGAGCTACAAAATATCAAAAAACAATTTTTCTTTAAATAAATATATTCAAACAAAAATTAAAAAAAAAAAAAACTTTCTTGGTTTCCGTTTTGCAAAGTGGTTTCGGATAGAAAGCTCAATAAAGATGACTCGTGTTAACTTAAATGGAACTAATAACCAGTTGGGCTAAAGTTTTGTGATTGTGCTTAAAAAACTTGTGGGCGCAAAATGTATTATAATAACCCTTTCTTATTTATTGAAAGTTAAATACAAAATACAAAAAATAGAAAACAATTGTGTGGTTAGGAGAGAAGAAATTTCTCTGATTTTTATTTTTGATACGCATTGAAAAAAACAGCCTCTACCATTTGTGTATATCTTTTTGAAATGGTTTTTTTATCTTCTTCAAAAAATACATTTAAGCGTGATTATTACAAAATCATTGGATTTCATATATATATTTTTATATATTTAACGTAATTTCTGCTTGCTTTGTTATAAATTAAATTAAAAAAAAAATAACAAAAAATGGTTAAATGTGATGAAAATTTTAATTAAATCTGATGCATTAAATGTTTAAGGGATGATAAAATTAAGTTAACAATATTATTAATTCTAGTAAAATAATTTACGATAAACGAATTGAAGTGAAAATAGGCAGTATCTATACATATACATAAGAACTATACACTTGTAATTATTATTTTATAACGTTTAAGGAATGGAAAAATTTATTCCTTGTACACCGTTCAAACTGTTACGCCTTGTAATAAGAATGATTACTTACATTTCTGCTGTCATAAAAATTTGTCACAATATATTTGAACAAAAACAAGAAAAGAAAAGAAAACATTTAATAAAAAGTCAAAAGCTTTTTGTGAAAATATCTCGTCAAATGTTTACATAAAATTGTGAATAGAATATTAAGATGTGTCGAATGGTGGGTACTCTTTCATTATATTAACAAAACAATTGTAACATTCATTTTTAATTTAATATATATATATTTTTTTTTTTTTTTGGTTTGAAGCTGCGTGCTCTATCTTATTGATCTTGTAATCAGCAATAATGAACATTTTTTCTATGTTCATGGAAATTAAACGCAAATATAACCAAAATCTACTATATTTAATTTTTATTAATTTGTTTAGTAAGTCAAAGATTATATTTTGCTGAACGAACCTAATTCTCATAATCTTATCATGGATTGTTATGCTAAATAACAAATTCTGATTAGAGAAAAAATCTTCTAACTACTTAACGTAATTGTTTTGATTATTTAAAATAATTAGGCTAAATATACAATGGGTTCGTTGTGTATGACGCTGCACAAACCAAAATAGTCGCTTATATTCCATAGGTTGAATTTGTTTAACCCTATTTACCCTAGATAAACCAAATAAAAACCAAGCTTGAGACGGACATAATGCCAAATTAATTAATGTCTCACATATTTTAATTATGTCAATTATAGTGAGTCCAATGAATCAAAATTTGCTAGTAATAACTGATAAGCAATCAATATTTCCATTAAAGCTTTTATACATACGTATATGTAGTGCTTGTAATACAATAATTATTCTATGTTTTGATCATTGAACATATTATAAAAATCCATTGTGCATAAAGCTTTAGAAATATTTTTTATGCATTTTTAATTGTTTGAACAGTCAACGGAATTTGTTGGAAATAGAAAATAAAACTGCTTTAAGGCATCAATAATACAAACATAGAACAGATTACTAGCCAATAGTGCAATTTTATTACCAGAAAATACAATTATTTGCACAAATTCACTAATAAATTACACTTGTTTTTTTTTTTTTTTTTGTGAAAAATTAATGCAAAAAAAATTCAAAATTAATTCATTAAAAATAGTCTATTTTGCAGTCTGAATAATCTTTTTATTTAAAAATTTGAATTTTAAATTTGTACAAAATTGAATAAAATAACATTTTAATTTTTGAACACAAATTGTATGCAATTTCTGTAATTTTATTTTTTTTTTGCTATGAATTTAAAATAATTTTAACAATGATCAATATTATGTGAATGATTTATGTGTAATTATCTGGCAGGAAATTTATTGAATTGAGTCTTGATTCTGTATTGTTAAATTCTTGGACAAATATCAAAAATTTGTGATATAATTAACTGATTTTTAATAGTAATTATTAATATTTTTATTTTATTAAAGTAAAATGTTTTATAATAATCAAATTTTGGTCATTATATGTTTATGTAACAAATTATTATTTAACGATACTTAAATGCAATATTTATTTAATACAAAAATACATTTAACTTTAGAAGTAATTTAGATATAGTAAAATGGTGGATAATATTGAAAGAAAAAGTCCTATTTTTATACTAATTTTATTAATAAAAATATCGTCCGGGTGTCATTAAAATGGTATGAGCGTTTGGGTTGGGTAATCTACAAATTATAATAATAAATATTAAAGAATAAATGGTAAAAGAAACCCCCCAGTAGTTGTAAAGACAAAGGATATTTATCCAAGCGAGGAAGTAAAAAAGAAAAATAAAAACAGAAAATTTATTGAAATGAAAATTTTAAGTATAATTATATAGCCATTTTTCTTCATTTTCAATTTTTTTCTGCTCATTTTTAAATAAATAATTGAATCAAATTAAGCGCGTAACGCGCGGCCTGTGTGTTTTGCTTTTGTCGTCGTCGCAACATTAAGTTATTTTACAATTTATAAGGGTAATCCGTTGTATGCATATAAATATATCTTTTATATATTGTTAGCCCTCTTGAAGTTTTAGTTATTGTCTTAAATTATTATTTTTGTTATTTTAAATATAGATGGAAATTTATTTCTACTTAAGGAAAAACCGGGAAGCGAATTTTATTTATTTAATTTTTAATGCGCTATAGTAGCACAGTTGATAATTTTGCTTTATGACCTATTTTCCCTATTTTTTTTATTGTATGGATAATAAGACGATCATCGTTTTATCTAATTATTAACTAATCATTTCATCATTTTCCATTTAGAAATATTATTAATCTATAATTATAATTTGTATTGCATACTATGGTTTCTTATGGATTTAAGCACTTATATTTATGTATATCGAGCCAAGAAATATTTTTTTAAGTTAAATCTATCAAGTTTGTGTTAATGAAAATATTTAAATCTAACTTTGGTAAAAGTAACTCAGTTTTCCACGTTGTATAAAAGTTTTCTCACTTTTACATGTAATAAAAAAACCCCTTTTGATTTGAAATAAATATATTTAAATTTTAGTCTTTTCACAAAAAAATAAAATACATAAAATTAATATTCCATCAGCCTGACTTCTCCTTCTTGTTTTTTAATATTAATAAAAAAGGTTCAAGAACATAATTTTAAATGCTTAAAAATCTTAATGAGCTTAATATTTCATATTTAACGTTGAAACGATATAATGATTAAAAATACTGAAAATGTTGAAAAGTCTATGGTAAAAGCGCTTCATTATGTTATTCTAAATAAATTAATGGTTTGTTTACTTTTAACAAAAAAAATTTTTTTATTAGTAATAACAATTATGCTTGCCATTATAGCTATAACTATGGCAGTTGTTTGTGAATTTAAGAACGTTAATGAGTTAAACCCTAAGCAAATTTTATGTTATTTTTTGTTCTTTAAGAATAAAAATTTCAATTTTTATAAATTCCTAGTTCATCAAAGCTTTTTCACTATAAGCTTATTTATAATGTTTTGTTTTTTGCACTCTTTTTCCTATAAACGATATCACCAAACTACAAACAGCTATATAAAAGCAACGAAATCATAGGATTTTAAGTGAGTTAAAAATTTTTTTAACAATGTGCAATAAGCAATAAAAGCCCAATGGATTTTATATTTTAAAATGCACAGGTGTATTTTGCATCAATTGTCGTAATATCATTTTTTTAACCGCAAAATATTTTACTTCACTGATTTCAATAATAAAATACTTTGTTACACATTTATTTTCTTGTTGTGCAATAACTACATTAAATAAGGATATCTAACTATCTTACCAACAATCATAAATAGTAATAAATTCTGATAACGGTTTTTATTTTCCATAAATAAATAATTAAATCTCCTATTAGTAAATCACGGTTACATAATTACAATTTTCACTGTTGTTAAACGATTATAATAATTTATTAATACAAAGATAAGGACATTATTATGGTAATTAAAAATAAGCATAAAAATATTATTGACAGTCAACATTATTACATTTACGTAAAGTTTTTCATTTTTTTTTTTTTGTTTTATTCTTAGACCAAAAATAAAACGAAATAAAAAAATAATAAAAAAACAAAATACAAGGAAAACTTAAACGGAAGTGCTTCTGTTAATAAAGTTTACTTTTTGCAAATGTTATTCCGCTTTACAATTTTATTTTTTTTCATCTCTGTGTATGTGTGTATTCATTACATAATTTACATAAAACATATGGAAAAAGTTTTTCTAACATGAAAATCAATAAAGAAAAATTATGTTTCTTAACAATAAATGTAAGAAAGCAGAAATAAAATGAATAAAAGACAAGCAAGATGTTTTTTTTTTTCCATAAAATTTTTATTTTCTTCTGTAATTGTTCAAACTGAAACTTATCCGAAACAAATTTTGTGTTATGTAAAACTATATACTATGTAGTTTTTGACATATTACAATAGTTATAGAAGAATAAAGAAATTATATAATCTTTACCTAATTAAAATAATTATTTCGTATAATGAGATCTTTTTTTTCTTTATAAATCGCCTTGTGGTTTTTTTTAATGTTATTTTAACATATTAATTTCAATAACTTTGCAAAATCTTATAATTATAGCACCAAGTGGAAGAACACCAACGGGTGGTGATGTGTGGGTTCTTTTAATAAAGGATACTCGCCCTAGCGATACCGATGTATACGTATGCGAGGTAAACAGTGATCCTGTTATTAAAAGTTTTCATCCGCTAAGAGGTAATTTTGAGTGCATTTTAATAATTAATTGCAAATTGTTAATTTTCTTTTTTAATGTGCATAGTGAAACAATTGAATGCGTCAACAATGACTCAATCGCCAGATGATCAATCAGCGACTACAACAAAACCAGTGACAACTGTTGAACCAAATTTAATGCCTGTTTACACACATGATTTTACCGATTGCTGTGAATCGTTAAATGTCTCAATGACTTGTAAAGGTTTTTGTAGTGTTCATAATATTATGGATGGTACAACTGGAACAGAACCGGAGTCATGTGAAAAAGATTTCCCAAATATTGTGAAGTGTATGGCCGATGGTCGTAATCATGTACCGTGTTGTGCTAATAAAGGTGTTCCTGACTTATGTCAGGATATGTGTCGCGGTGAATATACACCGTTTACCGATTTCCTAAAATCGCGGGTTTCATGCGTTGCTCATACTCTACCAGCTTTAAAATGTATATTATTGGGTATTCAGCAATTACCAAGTGAACCACTAAACATAATTGTTGAGCCATTAACAGAGAAATCGTTGCAAGTGAGCTGGTCTCCACCGATTAATTTACCAGAAACTGTCAAGTTCTATACGATAAATGTGAGTGTTTTGCATTCGTTTGATCAGGACAGTTTGGCAAATGATACATCAACCATTAGTGAAACGGTTTCTAGTAATCTGGAATCAGGTGTTATTAACGATTTAAAACCATTTACTATGTATTCGGTTAGTGTTACAGCACATAATGATTTAGGGTCCAGTTTGCCAAGTTTTCGTGTTCGAGCACTTACTTTAGAAAGTGGCGTTAGTAAACAGACAAGTGTTGCCGAGGTACCCATGCTACCAGGTAAGATTTCTGTTTATGCTATAAATAATAATTATTATGTTTATTTAATTAAATCAACTTGTATGAGGCATAACATATGTTAAAGAAATAATTATGTTATTTATTTTTATCATATGTTAAGCAGAACAGATAATTTACATAATCATTTCATGTTGCTTGAATTTATTGTAAATATAGACCATACCATTATTTATGTTTGATTTTTTTGTTTGTGTTATATAAAGAAACATCTGTTGTTGTTATCACCATCGATTATTATTATTATTATTAGGCAATTAAAAAAAATAAATGTGTTACTTGATAAATAGTAATAATACTAAATATAAGAGAAATTACTAAATATTGACACATCACATATGTTTATTTGCATATCATTAAATATTCGTAACATAATAGACAAGCAAACAGAATATAGAACATAGATAGATATATGTATATATGTATATTTATATCTATTGTTTGATTTTGACTTTATTTTTTCTTCTTCGAAATTAACAGATGTACGTGGTTGTTGTATGAAGAATGGTATGACCCATCGTACGTGCATCGATAGAATGTGTGATCCGAAAAAAGCTGATTTTACAGAAATTCCAGATTTAATGGTGTGCGCCCCATGGGCAAATATAACATTCTCCTGTTTAGCAAACAAAATCGATCATACGCCATGTTGCAAGGCCAGAGGAATACCAGACACATGTTTACCATTTTGTGCTGGAACTGTAAAAACGATGAATTTCAATTTTTTTAAGTGAGTTTGGTTTACTTTTTTTTATCCTGGATGAAATCATATTTGATTTGTGTTTATTTTGCAAAGGTGCCTTCAGTACATGTCCGATTATAGCAGTTGCTTATTGCAAGGTTACGGTGTATTAGCAGGACCACCATCACGTTTAAAAGCACCACTTGTAGCTGCACACTTTGCTATTCTTGAATGGAATCCTCCAAAAATATTACCAGATACAGTTACCTCGTATCACCTACATATTCGACAGTTGGGTAGCGGTGAGGAGTATATTGTCGTAGAAAAGGAGCATCCACCAATGATTTTAGAAGATTTAGAAGCAGGAACATATTATGAAGCTTTCATAGTTGCATTAAACGCTCATGGAAAAGGTGGTCCATCGCCAAGATTAATTTTCCAAACCAAACATAATGTAAATATTTAAGGAAATAACGATAAAAACTGATTTTCATTAATTTTCTGCGTAAATATTTTACAGGTTGAAGCTGATCCACCAACAAATCAATATAATATAACCTCTTGTTGTCATGCATCTGGTTTATTGCCGCAATGTATGCCTTTATGTTCATATGATGTAAAAATGTCAGACGTCCAGGCACTAGGTGGAACTTGTCAAGGCCAAATGGGTAACAGAATTTTTTTTAGTTATTAATTTTGATTTAAAACAAATAAAATTATTTTATACAGGTGTGCTGGTAAGATGTGCTGCTGGTGGACGAGACCATTCTTTATGTTGTAATAGACGATCAGTACCACCAAAATGTAAATCACTTTGTCGAGGTGTTGTGTCACAGCCACCGGCCGATTGTATGCCATATGCAGGCAACATTATACAATGTTTAGAAGAAGGTAAATTCAGTATCATTTTTTATTTTGACCTCTCATTAGTGTAATAATTTTTCTTTATTTATATTTATATAGGATCGGATAATATTCCCGGTCCAGTTGAAGATTTGCATGCGACAGCGGTTACAAATACAAGTATTTCATTACAGTGGGTACCCTTTGAAACGGATGTTAACAGTACAAATAAGAAAAATGGAAATTATACAATTTTGTATGAAAAAGTTGACAATATGACCATCTATGAAACAGTTCTTGACTTAGAGCATGTATGGCACATTGACTTAAATATAATTTTTAATCATAAATAGCAAAACTTATAATATTATTGTACTCTTATAGATAATATACACAACTGAAACTGAAATTGATTTAAATAATTTGGAGCCGAATGCATTGTATAAAATTTTAGTTATTGCCAATGGCGAATATGGTTCTTCATTACCATCGTCAATGCTACTAATTAATACTTCTAATACAGGTAATAAACATTAATTTGTAATTAATATTTTTTTATTCAAAATAATAAAATCACAGCAGATTATTCGACAAAAACGTTTGGTTCACCATCGCCACCACACTCTTTAACGGTATCAACACACAGTGCAACTTGGGTCACTGTCGCGTGGCAACCACCAGAATTTGCTCATCCGCATGAAAGTATCTCATACAAGTGAGTCAATTTATCTCCTTTGCTTACTATTTTTGCGAAAAGCATTACGGTTTTTTTTTTTTCATTTCAATAAATCACAATTTCCCTTTTACAAATTACACAAATATTTTATTGCTTTTACTACAAAATACAAAATCATTACAAATACAGGGTGTATCATAAAACAACATCTGCCGATACATTTTCTGTTATCGAAACAAGACTTGTATGGACACGTTTGGGTAATTTGAAGCCAAACTCACAGCATATTGTTTATGTAACAGCAATTGGTGCTAAGGGAGTTAGTTTTCCATCAGAGACTCTTGTCGCATGGACCGATCCTGCTCTACCCGCATTTGTCGATGTAAGATTTTTATACAATTATTTATTATACTTGTTTTTTTTTTTTTCTCAAACGAATGCAATCAATGCAATATTTTTTTTGTTTTATTTTATTTTTGATAAATATAAAAATTTATGAATTGCAAAAGTTTGTACAAAAAAAAGAAGAAGAAACAGAAGTTTTAATGCTTTTTTGAACAACATGATATTGATTTATTATTTATTTGCTATTATGTGCTGTCAGCCACCAACAATACATCCCTCAGATATTGTAGCTGAAGGTGGGTCAATGACTGTCCTTTGCTTAGCTTTGGGAAATCCAGCACCAACAATATCATTATATGTTGGTGGACATTTAATACGTCAGGATACGTCCAGGCATATGGTGACTGTTATTCATAATGTGACTACAGATATGGAACATGTATCTTGTTATGCAGATAATGGCTACGGAATACCTATGCAAGCTTCTAAAAAAGTTAATATCAGCTGTAAGTGTTTTTTTTATATTCTAAATTATAATAAAAATAGTCTAACGACCAGTAGTTAATAATTATAATTATTCATGCAGATGCTCCAAAAATTCAAGCATCGGGAATTACTGTAGCGTCGGTTGGTGACGGCGTAGATCTTAAATGTAAAATCAAAGCAAAACCACAACCAAAAGCTATGTTTTGGCGAGACCATGACGGTAGAGTTCCAGTTATTCAAGGTGGAAACTATGACATCTCGTTAATTAAAGATGTTGAAGATCCCACAATGTATACAATGACGCTACACATAGGTAAATTGGGTCCACAAGATGCTGGTGATTATTTTTGTCATTCCGAAAATTTACTGGGTTCCTCCACCCGGCCAGTCTCTGTACGTGTACGAAACACAGCTGCAGTGCATAATATTTCTGAATGCTGTATGGCACAAAATGTTTCGTCGACATGCATGGTTGCATGCAGTTTCTATATTGACATTGATGCTGTTATTGATAGACCAGAATGTATTGTTGATTTTGATAAATTGATGAAGTGCGCTGCAGATGGTTCAGGTTAGTTCTAATCAAATTTTAAATTATTTTAACAAAAAGTAATTATTTGTCCGTATAAAGATCATCGGTCATGTTGTGCAAACGAAAGTGTTCCGCGAAAATGCTTGAATTGGTGTCGTGGAGAACCATTGGGTACAGGAGGTTTGTGTTCCTTGCAATACACACGAACAATTATTGGTTGTTTCCAAACAAATCGTGATCGATTACCGGGTCCACCACTTAATCTCGGCGTACAAGTCTTATCTGACGATGAAGTTTTAGTTCGGTAATTGATACGCCTTTATTTATATTTTATCAGCAACAATTAATTTATAAATAAATAAATGTTACAGTTGGGATCCACCAATGAAAAACCCACACATGGTTGAAGGCTATCGTATATTCTGGCATGATGTTAATGAAGGCAATGAAAACTTTTCAAATGCTATAAATGGTCTGGGTACTACACGTCTCGACGCTAAGGAGACTAGTATTCGTATTGATGGATTAAAACAGGACGTGATGTATGAATTTGTGGTAAAAGCTGGAAATCAATACGGTAAGTGAGGATTCAAAATGATTAAAATTATGGTTTTTTATTTAAAAATAAACACTTTTTATAAATAAAGGTGCTAGTATATTAACTGATCCGCTAAGATTTACTCTTGGTGATCATCATGTTACTTCAGCATCTCATTCGACAAGTGCAGGCACTGTAAGTGGGATTTTAGCGGGCATCTTAGCATTAGCATTAGCAATAGCAGCTGTTCTATTTTACAAACGACGAAAATCAGGTCATAAAGCGGCAAATGGTGTTGCATTTGAAAATCCTAGTTATTTACGCGAGGTCAATATGGAACATGTTCACGTGAGTATTTCTTAGAGATACATTTTCCTTTTATGTGCTTTTTTCAAGCATTTCACTGAAACTAATTAGATTCCGGCTGTGTCTGGTGAATCATCGACTGAATGGCGACAAGAGATATTGCAAACGCCAACAACAACAGAGTCAAGCTCAGCAGCACCAATGGCAACAGAAGTCAATCCCTCATTATATGAGGAACTTAAACTCGGCCACGAAGGTGTTGGTTTTAAAAGACTTGTATCATAGAAGAACGTTAATATTAAAAAGAACAACAAATAATAACAACAAAACATATTAATTATAAATAAATAAATTGAGTAGCACAAAACATAAAAAAGTAAATAATTTGTAAATAATCAAATTAAATGAAAGCATTATATATATACAACACATACATATATATATATATATAGATAAATAACAATTTTAAGAATTTTTTTTTTTATTTTTCTGATTTTAATTAAAAATTTAAATAAATTTAATAAAAAAACACACTGCACCATTCCTTCTAATAGATATTACTTAATTAATTTCGTAAAATAAAACGAAGCATGTAAATGATTAATTTACAATACCATTGAATCAATCAATCAATTAATAGCACAAATTAAACAAAATGCTATTTATAAAGAAACTCTCAAATGCTCGACTGATTTCCTTTATAAAACCAATATGCATTAGAACATATAATACAAATCAATAAAAAAAAATAATAGTAAAATCTAGTTAATAATCACAATATCTAGTCATAGAAAACTTGTTAATAAAGTGTTAATCCCATTAAACAAAAAGTTTCAATACAAAATATCTAGTATCCACCATAAAATAACGATTGACACTCAACAATAGTTAATTATTTTATTTATTGAACAAAAAAGAAAAAAACAAACTTTTTTCTTTTGGTTTTTACAGAAAATAACAATATTGAAACTCTTTTCTTTTTTTACATCTTCTATAAAGTTTTTATGATGAAAATATATTTTTTATGATTTATTAATTAAAATTTTAAGTTTTCTATTTATTTTTTAAATATTCATTTCATATTTTTTTTTTAATAACAAAAAAAAATTAAAACCTTAAAAAACTTTTATAATTTATAGAATTGTACTTATCAATCTGCTGGGCTGGCACTGGTGAACGCCTTGTATACAGAGATATAAACTTTTCTTAGAAAAGAGCTACCAGTCGAACTTTTTTCTTTTATCTTTTAAAACATTTTATATAATTGATCAGACAAACAAAATACATTTGTGCATCATTTAATCAATAAAAATAAGTTTAAAATTTTCAAAAATCTAATGAAAATAATTCACAAAATAATAATTATTTGGTTTGTCAAGGAAACCCGAGCAAAAGATCATTTAAACATGCTTCGTTTATTTATCAAAATATTTTTTTTAAAAAATGCTTTAATTTTGATTTTGAATAAAAGTAATAAATTTTTATTCACGTAGAACATTCGTTAAGCATTATTATTTTTTTTAAAACAATCATTAACTCTCAATAAATCAATAATAAAAGTAAAAAAAAAAATGGTGTGCTTTATATATTTGTAAGTTATAAATAGAAATAAATAAATTAATTTAAATTAAACATAAATGACAAGATAAAAATCATAATAATATTAACAATAAAAAATTATTATTAAAATGATAATACAAAACACAATAAATAGTTTAAAACACAAAAAAAAAAGAAGAAAATAAAATTATATAAAATTAATATAAATAGACAATTAAGAGCAGAATAGTATCATGTTTAAAGGTTTTGCAGAATTTTACTTTAGTGTGATAATCCGTGTATTGCCATTATGACAGTGCTTGTACATAATATAAATATTAGATAATATATATCGTAGAGTGGGATTGTTCAGGATTTTATTTCAGATAGGTATATCATCTGCTAAATAAAAGCATGAGAAAAAACAGGGACCGAGTTACTAATATTATTCTGCACAGTTTAATGTTAGTTTGTGTGTGATTAACAAGTTTTCTATCGGAATTTATAATTATTTATAAATAGAAACGTTGATTGTTTTGTGTATCTTGAATTCGGGACTGGCCATTAAAAATACTACATAATATTTACGAATTTCTATAGTAAAAATGTGATGAATGTTGTTTTATTATTCAAAAACAATAGATACATATGAATTCTATACAAAAAAAGAGGCATACACGTAAATTATCATACTATGTAACTTCTAAGTATACCTTTTGAACTAAAAACACGTTAAGGGTAACAAAACTCAAATATTGAGTTAAATAAAAACACAAAAAAAAATGTATATGCTAGTAAAACAGTGTGAAAAAGAAATAATTTATAAACAGTGAATAATGTAGAATAATTTAAAATAAATAATAATAATAATAATTCAATCAATAAAATAATTTAAAAAAAAATATGTAAATAATAATAATAATAATAAAAAATATATATATTAATAATAATAAAGCAATAAAATTATTTTATATACACATTACTATCTTTTTATTACAATTTACCACACTAAATTATTTACTATGTATGTTATTTATGATTTAGTATAATGCAGACCGAAAATATAATTTTATTGTTAAAATCACAGGCAATAACAGGAAAACAAAACAGAAAAAAACGGGTGATTTAATTCAGGTGAATTATGTGTGATAATGATTGCTTTTTTATTTATCTAAAAATGTTTGTTTTCAATTTTATTGTTTTGTTTTTTTGATTGATTGTATTTATGTCTGATACATAATAATCAAAATTAAATCAATCGAAGTACATCCAATACAAAAGGCAAGTTTAATCGAAAAATAAAAATTATTATTATTATAAATATCAAGATTGTATTGAATTGGAAGAATAATTTAATTAATTTTTTCTCAAACTGCTGATCTATTGAACCATTGTGTATGATTTATTTTTCGTTTGATATATATTATTTAGCTTAAATAACTATGGTCATCAATCAACTGCACATAATGTCAGAGATAGCAATAAGGTAAGAAGAAAATGTTTGATGTGCAAGTGTTAACATTTAGTTAAAGTGCAATAATCTATAACTTTTTTTCAAGTTTACCCTCTGAAAAATTCATATTCTTATATTTAATTCTTATTTTATTTAATATTTGTAAAATTTAAATATAGAATATGTTAAATATAATTTGATTTTATTTTATTTTGGTTTTATTTGTACCAATAACAAAAATAACCATATTGTGAAAAAGGAATAAACACTACACCCTCACACTGTACCCTCGTACATTATACGGCAATCAAAAATTAAATTCTTTATAACACAACCTCTAAATTATTAATGGTAATCTATATAATATTACTGTAATGTTATTTCGCAAACAAATTACTAAATGGTATTCTTAAGCATTATATCACAGTAATAAGAATTTTTCTTGAATAATTATGAATCATATTCAGAATAACTTCTCAGAATAATAATTACAAATAAAGATTTGTAATAAAAAACAATCAACAATAATTGAAAATTTTAAAGTGATTTGAGTTAAGAAAGAAAAAAAAAATATGAAAATGTCTTAAATTTCAACAAATTGAGAAAAAATAAATAAATAACCTTAGGAAGTAACATCTCCGTCTCTTCGTTTAAAATAATAAGCAAAGCAAATGAAAAAATTTCTTTTAATAACAAAAAGTAAAACTTAAAATTTTAAACGAAAAAAGTTTTATCAAATATATAAGACATAAAACCAACGTATCAAGTGGCTTTATTAATTATGGTTTAAATGGTTTTTCAACTAAAAAAAAAGAAAATTGTAATAATATTTTTAATAAAAACAAATTAACGAAGAATAATCGTTATAAGAGCCATTTTTGTAAATCAATAAACTTGATTACTTTTATTAAACATAAATGTTTTGAGAAATAATAGTTATTAAAGTTTATGGCAAGAAAAATAATATTTTGTTACTTGTTGTGTGATTCTATTTGTTTCTGTATCTTCACAGCAAAGTTTCAAGTTATTAAATATTATTTGACATTAGAAACATTGTAATGAGTCAGTGGTTTTATTAATTGAAATATATTTTAATTTCACCGTTTATTGTATCTTTTATTATGGCAAACAAACTGACAGTGTGCGTATAAATCGCTTAAAAAATTGAGTAATATAAACATAAAACACAATCAAAAATACGAAAATAATAATATAACTTAAGCACTGTTCTGTTTAGTTCAGTAGATGATACTGTGCGAAAATAAAGTAAATAAAGCAATAAACAAACAATCATACAGATTAGATAGATAGATAGTTATATTTATAGGCAATTTCAATTGTTATTTTATATATATATATTTTATTTAATAAAAATTTGCAATTTGATATTGTTATGTGTGTTTCGCGTGATCTGTTGTTTTTTTCTTAACTAAAATTTATTACGTGATGGCACTTTCTACACAGCAATAATAAAAACGTAATAAATAAATTTCCTAATTTGAGAAAATAAAAATAAAACTAAAAGCCACTGTAAAGAAAAGTTCTGTTCTGTCTATGAAATCTTAAATAGGATGAAAAATAGTGAATTTTTATTTAAGCATTAAAAGCTATAAAGACCTTCAACAATTTCTCTTTAAACAACATACGAA
Organism: Ptychoptera contaminata; assembly: GCA_963942525.1. Classification (NCBI taxonomy): domain Eukaryota; kingdom Metazoa; phylum Arthropoda; class Insecta; order Diptera; family Ptychopteridae; genus Ptychoptera; species Ptychoptera contaminata. The sequence continues at coordinate 39,432,207 of OZ012636.1, read as the reverse complement.
ACACATAATAGATGATTTTCTTCTCCTTTTTTTATTTTTTTGACAATAAAGTTAATGTTATTATTGTTGTTTTTTTTTCTTGATTTTATTTTACTTCGTTTTGCTAATAAAAATTTCCATTATCTTGTAATTTGAAATGATCAAAATGTTATTACAATCAGACTCAATTCAATAGAATCTCTATTGCTTTTTTATGTATCGTGATATATATATATACATATATTGTTGTTTTCGAACTTTTATTAATATTTATTTCATTTATTTTTGTATTTATTAGCAATCGCAAATCTTATTGCAAATATTTGGTGTTTATAGTAATGTCACTGTATTGAATTATTTTTTTAATTGTAATTTTTGCTACATTTGAGTAATTTTAGGGAAAACCTTTAATTCATTTTAAAGAATTATTTGCGCTTCCTAATTTTTCTATCAATACAGATAATATTATTTGCAACAAAAAACAATTTGCAATTTACTGTGTATATTTTTAGATTAAACATCTCCATACATCTACATGTATTTAATAACACATAAATTTAAAATTTAAATTAGACTAATATTATTATTTAACGACAGAAAATAGATAAAAATAAAAATTGGAATACAAGATAAAACTTACGAAGAACATAAACGCACAAAAATGTCCAGCATCAACATAAATTACTTCATGTAAATAATGCTAAATTGAATGACATGAATTTAAAAAATAATAAAAATTTTAGAACGATGAATAAAGATTGGATAATTTAATTACGCATATTTGATGGTATTTGTTCCATATCTTTTATTCAGGAATGTTTTTTAGTCTGCTTTTAGTCAGTACAACATTTTATTAAATTAAATTTCTTCTTGATTATTTTTTTTATTTCATTAAATTGAAAACAAATCAATAAAAACTAGACGACATCGAATAATCAGAATCAACTAAAAAACAAGAAGAAACGTTTTCTCAACCAAATTTAAATAATTAATAAAATTATTGACTTTTCAATATATTTTTTTTTTTTTGTTTAAATATATCATTAACAGCAGATAGAGTTTAACCTTAATTCCACGATACACATTAATGAAAAGTGTACAATAGAATTGAATTTTATTTGTTTAAAATTTAAAAAGTTTCTTCTATGCATACATTGCATTTGATTACGTAATGAAATCCGCGGATAATTTACTTGTTATCGAAACAAAAATTGTAATAAACTGTTAAATTTTCGAGAAAAAAAACACAAAGCACTCAGTAGTCTGTCTGTGCATAAAAAATTAAATTCAATAAAATACAGAAAAAAGCACTTTTTTTCGATAAATCATTGCAAGAATTGCAGCCACATTGTGCTATTTTTCATTTTTATTTTACTTTTAGAATTAAAACCTATACTACTGGTTTGAACTACTGTACATAACTACGAAAACTACCTAAATGCAATACAATTGTTTCTTTTATTAACTTTTATTTGCCGACTATACATTTTGTGACAAATTTGATTAAACTTTGATTAATAAACAATTTTTTATTCTAATTGTAGAGAATTTTATTTTATACCCACATGTGTGTATTATTGTTGCTTATTTTTTTGGTTGCATTTATTTCTGAGTTTAAAGTTTAACAATAAAGTTTTTACAATATCGAAAACAATAAATAATATTGTATATAGCATATATGTATTATGTATATAATATGGTACAGTTTTTGAAATTTTTGTGAATTATTTTTTTTTATTAAGTGAATTAAATCAATTAATGTCAATTTAAAATGTTTTATTTGAGATTCATTGAAATCTATAGTTTAGGCAGCAGATTTTTTTTTATTAAGTTTATTATTTGTTAAAGGGTAGAATTGTATGGCGTATTGTACATAGGGATTACTTACTTCTACAATTATGTTTAATATACAGTAAATTAAGCATTACTTATCTTTCCCTTTTCTAACAAAATATCTTTTTCAATTTTATAAGATTTATAAATTTGAATTTTGTTTTATCCTTAAAGCGTCATTCTTGGAAATTATTATAAAAATTATACTCAAACGAAGGGTGTTTCTTAATAGAAAAAAAAAATCACTTTTAATAAAATTTGTGTACATCAACCATAAATTAAGATTAATGAGATTTTAATTGTCACATTCATAGTACACCAACCAACAATAAAGTATTTATTAAATAGGGTTAAAAGATAATTATCAAAGTGGCAAAAGTATAATTAAAAAAAAAATTACGATAAAATTAAAATTCATTTTTTATAATAATTTTTATTTTTTTATTTAAACAAAATAAATAATCAAATAATTAAAAAAAAAAATTGAAATTTATTTGTACCAATGACACATTGAATAAAAATAATTCAATGAATTCAATTATTTTCAATGTTTGTTTAAGACATTTAAGGGGTTGATCACATATATATATTTAAAGCAATCAATCATTTAATCAATCAATGACATAAATCATGCGATTTATTTTGTATTCTACCAATTTCGTTAAAATATAAATAATTTTATTGTCTTTGTTATTTTTATATTTTTCTGATTTGGTTTTTTAAATAATTTAAAGAATTTTAGATAAATACAATTTAACACTGCAACAGTAATTTGGTCATATGAAGATTTAAATATAATAATTTAAAATTATTTAAGCATATTTTATGTAATAAACATTTAACGCAACTGCAATATACATATATTAGCTTCTTTTTTGTAATTACCATGAATTTCCTTTATATGCCACTAGCTTAATAGAGAAAAAAGTTAAATTTGTAGACCTAGCTTAATATCTGGTAGAGGCTAAAAGTGGGCGAGGTTTATTGGGAGAGTGCATATTTTTTTAAAAAGAAATTTTTAAAAGAAATTTTATGGAATCTTATTTAATTATAGAAATTTAAAATTTACTCATCAAAATCTTCTTCGTCGGAAGCAAAATTATCTCCATCTAAAAAATAATTCATTAATTTTTCACGGATTGCAAGTTTCCTCTTCCCATATGTTCATATTTTAGTACAATTAAGAAGCCAGTGGCTAAATAAAGGGTAGTCGCTAAATAGAAGAATCCTAAAACATTTTGCAATTAGAAAACACTATTAAACCTTATTGCTTAATAGAATGTAGTGACTTAATAATAAATAAAGGGAATTTAGGGTAAATATATTCAAATATGCTCTTTTTCTTATCATTTTAATTTATGATTCGTTGGTAACTGGTTATTTTTTTATTTTAATCTTCAAACATAATATTTTTCATTTATTTAAATAAATTTTTCATTTTATGTGACAATCGTTGCAAACTCAAAGTATTTTTTTGCTTAAATTTTAATTAATCAAGAATATGTGCATAAAGATCAGTAAACAAGTGTTTTTATTCTCATCATATAGTCATAGTGCATACATAAATCATACATAGTGGCTTCCTGAAAGTCCGTTAACTTTTTTTTTTTTGCTTTTTTGTTAACGAAATCACAGATTTAATTTCTAATGAACCGGAATTCCGATTCTAACAATTTTTATATTTTAAAACAGAAATCATATTTTTAATTTTTTTTTAAATAATCATAGAGAATGCATTATCAAGGGTTTAAATCAATAGTTTGGGTATTTTATATGCATATCTGTTTTAACAATACCACATACAATAATTTATTGAATTTCGTTAAAATTCTCCTTAAAGTATTGGACAAAGATTGTAACCTATATGATTCTTAAAAAATTTTAAATTTATATTGAAATGTGTAAGAAATTTTAATGAAAGTAACAATAAATAAGAGACAATATTGTAACTGATACCTTCTTAAATTGTAGGTCAAGTTCCTCAAATTAAATACAAATACTTAGAATGTCAGTAAACAAAACCATTTAAAACTATTAGAACAAAGTAAAGCAAAGAATATTTTCTAACTAAAAGTTTTATTAATATTTGTGAAATATTTAATTTCCATATCAAATATTTACGCTAAAAACTTTAAAATATTATCAGTCTAAAGATAAACATCAATTTAAACAATAATCCTAATGTTGTATTCATACAAATGCCGCTTCAGGATTGTTTAAACTAGCACCAAACAACGAATAGAAGAATATTATTACGTAGATAATATGCGTGAATACTATTCATTGATATAGGCACTGAGAAGGAGCTAAACTTTTTGTATTTCGCGGTCGTCATTTTGGCAAATTTTGATGTAACAAAATGTATAAACTTTGTATAAAATATTATTTTTTACAATTTTCATTTCCCACATTGATTAACCTATTTTAAATATAAATAATAATAAACAAATTGAAATGTTTAATAACAAAAGGATAAAAAGCCCTAAGGTATGATTCTAAGAATACATCAGTAGCGCTAAAATACCTAAGGCAATTTATACTTATTTATATGATTTCAATATAAACGTGATCAGAAATTATTTGCTAAGCAAATCAATAAAGAATAAGTTGAAAAACCACACAACAATACAAAAAAGAAGCCACACAAATATTATATTTTCTTTTTTCTTGATGATTTTTCCATTACATAACGCTTACATTGTCTTTAACTCATAAAGCTACATTTATTTATAAAAGAAAAATATATTTTTCTTTTTATCTGCATTCCAAATGAAAATTGTGCACACGTTTACCATTTTATCGGCAACCAAACAATTGTTTTTGATTATTTCCTTTGTTTATACATTTTTCTTCGAATTTTTTTTCCTATCTTAACAAATTATTATCTTTATTTCGTGTTATGAATTTCACAATTTCAATTTTGTTAAACTTAAACAAATAAATAAATAATAACAGAAAGGTAAATCGGTAGCAGTAACAACAATAACAAAAAACAGCTTCAAATCCTTTATCCCAGTCTCTTCTATTATTGAATATGAAAAAAAGAAAATTATTATAAAAAGGAAATAAAATAAAAACTCATAAAAAATGGTTTTATTATTATTTTTTTTTTATTATTTATTTCCTTGAATAACAAATAATAATAAATAATAATAACAATAAAAAAAATAAATAGAAGAAAACATAATAATACTTAAATCATAATATTAATACTTGAATGTATTTTGTACCATTCTTTATTTGTATTTTGATTACATTAAATTATATTTTTTAAATAACAATTTAAAGTCATCTAGAATACAATATTGTTTATAAACATTTCTTTTTTTTTGCAGAATTATTTGAGAATGAATGAACGCTTGTATAACGATTCCTTCTAAGAAACAATTTGTAAGACTTTTCAAACGCAATAAAATGAAAAGCATATTTAACATTTATGAAATAAATTTTATTATAATAAGAATAATATGTAGTTATTGATTTAATTTTAACACAGTTTAAGCTCAGATTTAGATTTAATGTAACTTAAAAGCAAGTAGTTTTTTAAGCAACTGACTGAGTATATGAATAAAAAACTCATCCACTATTAAGAACAAATTAAAATTATGTGGCTAGAAGTAAAATGCACTAACTTCTTGTCACTTGCTTATTAAGAATTTGTGACTTATTAACGTACAGAAGATGGTCTTATTTCATTGAATAGAAATTATGGTGTATAGTTTAATTAAGTCAATGGATTAACGAAATCTAACGCCAAAGAAATCTTCTACAATTTATAGAAATTCACAAAATACAAGTACAAAAATCAATCTTATCAAGAAAAACACTTAAATTCGTTTTTATTTGCCGGCTAAATGAAACTAAAAAAAGTAAAATATTATAACAACAAATCGTCATATATTTAATTATCGTCTCTAAACCGTTAAAATACATGAAAAAACGGATTAATAAATACTTTTAACACAATTTCTATATAGTTTAAAATCCAATCTTAACGTAGTTTACGCCACAAAAAATATAAATTAGGAAATAAAAAAAACAATTTTTTTATTTTCTGTCAGTCGGTAAAGGAATATTAATTTTGCAAAAGTAAATAAATTATGCAAAAAATTTAGCTTATTAAATTTTTTTTTTATGTTTTATTTTAAATAAATAATGAAATGAAGAGTTTTCGAAATTTTCGTTTTATATTTTTCTCTGTTACTTTTTAGCAAAGTGGAAAAGTTCGAACGAAATATTTGACAAACTGATTTTATTTTGTGGAAATGGAGAAATGAAAAAATACACAAAGGATGAAGCTTTTGAAACCTTTTTTTTTTTTTTGCTTTTTCTTTTTACTCTCCTTTGTTTAACCTTTTTTTCTGTGTTACAGATTGATTTTTTGATTTTATATTTTCCTTTATTTATATTTTTTTTTATTATTATTTTTGTTTTCTTGCTGTGGGAAAATATCATTTTTTTTTTTGGATGTTTTTCTTTTTTCTTTCGTTAAATTGTTGCCTTTAAATTGTGATAAAAGTAAAAAGACAATTCATTTGTCGCAGTTTTTCTTTCTTATTTTTTTCTGGTGTCTTCCTGGTTAATAATAGAAAATTTAAAAGCACAAATAATGGAACTTGAATAGACACCACAGCTATTTAAGGTTAACTTTAAGGAAAAACTTTTATATCATTGATTTTATTATTATTATTTTTACTTTTACTTTACATTTTTCAACTATAATAAAGTTATTTTGCTTGGTTATTTTGATTACCACAAAATATTGTCAACAAAAATTTAAAAATAAAAGCATACATACACAAAGAATCCTTTTATATTAACATTTTATTTGGCAAACTTACATTACACACCGTAATAATATTACAAAAACTTTATGATGGTCAATAAAATTTATAAAAAAATTTTATTAAAAAGACAAAAAAAAAAATATTAAAATTGGATCATAAAATATTTTAATTATATTCGTAGGCAGGGAGAGCACATATGATTAAATTATTTGAATTAAACAAACGTTAATAAATATATAAAAATTGTCGCTAAAATAATAAAAATAAGCAAATACCTTCGAGAATAATGTTTAAAATTAGAATAAAACTCGCTCTATTATAATGCGTATGGTCTTTTGATGCAACGGTTTTTTTTTTTAAATTCTTCTCAATTTTGATTTAATAATTAATTAATTATTAATTCTTAATCATCAATCAAACAAATAAGAATTATTTTTATGCATATTATGTATTAAAACAAGTAGAAATTCGGCAGAATGAATGTACATTAAACGCATGCTGCAAATAATTTTAAAACACTTTTTCTTCCTCAATTACCACCTAAGTTTTTACTATTTTGTTCTTTTTTCATAAATTAAATCAAAATAAATGCAAGAAACACTCAAAGTATTGATAAAATTAAATACAATTATATCTCATTTGAAAACAAAAAAAAAAGAAGATAATAATTAATTTTTTGCAAAGAAAAGGTATGAAGAAGCAAACGAGATTTTTTTTTCAATTCTCTTATCCGCAATTATTAACACCTGTCATCATTAATGCTAATGATGCTGAGTTTGTTTCTTTAAAACAAATTGTAAGAATATATTTCTACAGAATACTAAATACTTTGACAAATAAAACATTTTGTAATTATGACATCGTGTATCCCACACCTGTGTGGTTTTACCAATAAAAGCAGTTAAATTGTTGTATTTTGTGTGTTGTGCGTGTCTTATAAAGAAGAATCTTATTGAAATCATTGCTAGTCATAGCTGGATTAAGACATTTATTTTGTTTCTGGTAGAGTTGGGTATCGAAGAGAATAAACAGTACTCAAACCACACTCACCCATTATATTTTGCATAAGTTTAAGCTTACAAACTATGAAGAATAAAAAAGTTCACTTGCTTTGCATACACAACTAAAAGATTTTATACTTTGCTGCCAGCTACAAGACAAATATTTTATTCTTTAACATTGTTTGTAACAATAAAAAATCTTTTTAAAAAAATTACTATAAATACTCAAATTGTGCATTTAATAATGATCACTCAATGTTTTTTTTTCCTTTAATTTAGGTATCTATATACCTGTTAAACTAGTTACTTTATTTAGAAGAAATTATTATTACACTGCTACTTAGGACTTTAAAGATAATTTTGGCAAGATGATGTAGGCATATAGTATTTGTATTGAAAAGATCACAAAAAGTTACATAATTGCTAAAAATTATGATTTTTAAAAGCTTCTGAACAATAATAGTAAAGAATCCTTTCTTGGTTTTTCTTTAAGTAATGACAGTATAACTACAACTAGGACGAATTTTTAAAGCAAAATTTATACAAGTCTAATTTCCTCTTATATAAATAAATCTTAATTTAAACTCACACTCTGATTGAAGCAAGCAAACAACACACTTACTCACACGTTATATAAATAAAACCAACAAGAAAAAATAAAAAGAAGAAATTGGAAAAAGAAGCAATCTAATGAACTGTAAGTGTTACAACAAGTAATATCTTTGATGCCCTCTTCAACTGTCAGATTTCAGACTTCCAATTTGTGTTTGAAACATAAAATGAATTTAGCTTATGTTATCTGACATTTTATTATCCATTTGGTTGTCTCTATTTTTATAAAATATATTTACAATGATGATTGCGTTGGCCGATGGTCCTTATATAATGTAGAAATGTTAAAAATTTAATTTAAATTATCAAATCCACAACGAATTTTGTTGATATTTTTAATTTATAGTAATGTTGAGTGTTTTATTAAATTTATTATTACAGTATTTTACTTGCCAAAGCCGCTCTCTAACAAACGGACAGATAGTTCAGCTTTAACACAAAAACATAGTGAATTCTTACTAATTTTATATTTTTCCGAACTTTTCAACGCAGATGAACATATTTCCTTTTATAATAATTTTATTACAAAAATTTTAATTTGTTTTTTAATTGGCAATAATTCGGCTCATATAAAAGAAAAATTAAAACACAATAGAAAGCAAAACCAAACGTAAATCTTTTAGAATCTATTAGAGGCTTAAGTAGTAACAAATTTAACAAATATACTTGGGTTTTGGCTTAGAATTTAATATCTCTTTAAATTGCCTTTAGTACGGAATATTGTAAATTAAGTTAACTTCAATAATGTATAATTAAATTAATTAAGTTAAATTTTAATTGCAATTTTAAAACTTAAACGTTATTTTTTATTTCGCATTTCAATTCTTTCAAATTAGCACGTAGTTTCTTTAATTTTCGTTATTTTAAATGCGCATTACTTTAAGTAATCTTTTTTTGTAATAGATGGCGCGTAATATTTCCTATCGAAGTTTTTTATTTAGTCCAACTATGGTTCCATTGCCGTTTATCCACAATTATTTTATAGAATCTGCATTATCCATTTGTGGTTAATATAAATATATACAACATAATTGTACCAGTAGTGGTTTGAGTATAAATATATATTTTTACTCTGCGTTTTTCTCATTATATGTCATACATACTTTTATTAAACATTCATTATTTTAATTAATTGAAATTATTACAGTGTTTCTAATAATAAAATTTTCGTAAAAAAAAAGATAAATTAAATTAACAAAAAAGTGTAATTAAAATTTAAATAATTTAATCAATCAGTATTGTAAAAGAATAACAAACAGTGATGGGCAACAAATCATCATTATTATTGACACAGGAGGAAATTGCACAAATTCACGATGAAACAGGCTGTAAGTTTAATTAATATTTAATTATTTATCATTATTTAATTGTTATAATAGCAAAAATTAAAAGAAATTAATATTTTCATTTTGACATACTTTTTTATAAATTTTATCAAATGTAAATAAAACTAAAGTAAATGTCACCTTGAGTAACATAAATTTTGTTATTTATCATTGTTTTAGTTACACCAAGTCAAATAGAACGATTGTATTCTCGTTTTACATCATTGGATCGTAGTGATTGTGGTACATTGTCACGAGATGACTTCTTAAGAATTCCAGAACTTGCAATAAATCCACTTTGTGATCGTATTGTGCATGCATTTTTTGTAAACAGCAACGATGAACGAGTTAATTTCCGTCAGTATATGAATGTTTTAGCTCACTTTAGACCGATTAAACATAAAAAAGTCAACAAATTAAATAACCGAGAGGAAAAACTCAGATGTAATTATTATCAAAATTACCAAATTATCTAGTAAACATAATAAATCTATTGTTAATTTTTAGTTGCATTTAAAATGTACGATTTAGATGACGATGATACAATTTCACGGGAAGAATTATTAAATATTTTACATATGATGGTCGGTGCAAACATAAGCCAGGATCAATTGCTAAGTATAACAGAACGTACAATATTGGAAGCTGATCAATGTGGACAGGGAAACATAACATTTGATGATTTTTGCAAAGCTCTGGAGCGTACAGATGTTGAACAAAAAATGTCGATACGCTTTCTTAATTAAAGAATTATATCAGAAACTTAATTAGTAGATGTAAATAGTACTTGCCGTATAATCTATTTATCTATTTTTCGCATTATTTAAATAGTAAATAATTTCTCATTGAATTTCAAATTTCTCTGTTTCGATTGTGATGATTATAAATGAAAGGTATTTAATAAAATCCATTCCTTTTATTGAATTTAAAAATAAGAAAATGTAAGATATAGTAAAAATGTGTTTAAAATAAATTGGTGCTGCTAGAAAAATTATATTCACATATATTTTTTGAAATAAAATTAATTTATTAAATACAAAAAAGCCATTCTTTTAATTTTGCGCTTATCATTTGTAAATATTAATATTTCTGTTATCTGTTTAATAAGAAATATATTATTTCTCTACTGTATCTTTATCAAAAATATATACAAGCGGTTAAGCTAAGAGGTGAGAAATTTTTAACACAGTAAATATGTAAGCCATTTTAATGTGTCCGGTTATGGTTTCAAACTAAACTAACAATTTTTAATAGCATTTAATTTTTATCAATTCCTTAAAATAATTATGTGCTTAACTTTTTTTTATTCTAAACAAATGTAATATATTATTTTCCGAGTGTCGAAGTGGAGGAACGTTATATGCTTGCAAATTCAATGTAATTTTATGCTGTATGAAAACATAATTTTTGATATAAAGTCAAATAAAAATGAAACATTTTACATAATTTTTCCTAACAGATGTCAGTAAAATAATAAATTGACAAATATCATTTTACTCAAGTCACTAACCAAACAAACACCTCTGCTATAGACAATACAAAATTTCCGCATCGATGAAAAAAACATAAACGAATTAAAAAATTAAATAAACAATTTAATTATTTATTAAGTCAATAAATAATTAATCAATATTACAAGAACTAATAAATATTATTGTACGAACATAATATTAAAGTAAATAAAATAATATATACATATATATTTATATTTACTTAATAATTTTCTTCTATGTCTTCTAAAAAATAAATAAATAATAAAATGAACTTTTAAAAAATTAAAATAAGATCAAACTAAACAAATAAAAATTTTACAACTATTTTATCTTATAAAACGAGATTGTTAAAAATTATTTTTATTAAATATTTACACAAAAATAAATATTTTACCAAAAAATTATTGTTTATTTTCGCAATTTAAAAAAAAAAAAGCAAAACGTAGAAAATTTTTGTTCAGGAAAAATAATTAAATAATAAATGATGAAACAAAAATATTAGCGCCATCTCAAATGTTTCCTTTAATTAATTATTTTTTTGTATAAAAGAATAAATGAATACGAGAAATCAAAACGGGTTCTTGTATTGAGTAAAAAAATGTGTGAAAAGTAAATAAATAACAAACAAATCATTATATAGGCGCGTGGCGAAAGTAATTGTTATTTTGCTAAACTATTTTTTCATTTATTGTTTTATTTTAGTTGTGTTTTTTTTTTTCTCAATAAAACGCGACTTAGCACGAGTTTAGTTGGTTTGTTTTCTTTTACAAGAAAAGAAAAAAAATCTACAAACTCCTTTGAAAAATTTCTTAAAGTTGAAAATAAATAAAATTTAAATAAGCAAAACAGTAAGCAAGTAATCATCAAACAGTTACGCGAAGACAGTCAATCTGTTAACAGTTTTTTTTTTTATTTTTCAAAAAAATTAAGTGTTCATTTTCACATCCGATAGTAATTTATTGGTTTTGCAAAGTGTTTAATAATTGTTTGTGAATTTATAAGCATATTGAGACCAATTATGACAGAATTAATGAGAAAAAGTTCTTTTATATATTTTTTATTATATTTTACATGTAAGTTTATGTTGCGATTTTTATTTATTCTTTATTAGTTCTGTTCTTTTTTTTTTGATTTTTACAAAATTTTAACAAAAATTAATCTAAAACGTGACATCATCTTAAAGCAAATACAATTCAAATAAATAAATAATAATCAGAAGAAAAAAAAATTTAATTAACAAAAATAATCATAAATTTATTGATTTAATTTGCTTATTGAAACTGAAATTTGATCATCATATATTTGCCAGTTGTTATGTTTTTTCATGTCATTTATAATAATAATATTAATTCAATCAACATTAAATTTTATCAACTATAATTTTAAAGATAAGTGTAATAAAAATTTAAAAACTATATGAGCTTTCTGTTCATATAACAATGGCTTATCTGATTATTTTTAATATTATTTATTGATAAATTAAATAAATAGGGCAATAACTGCTTAATGTTATGACAATTTATTTCTTTTCGTTGATTATTAATTTATTTAAATGCATATGAGTCAAAATAATAAGATTGTTGCACCGAGATATACAAGAAAAAGAATTTCTTTATGGAAACATTTTTTGCGTTAAATTATGAAAATTTGTTTCATTTCATTAATTATTTATCTTAAAAATAATGTTTAGATGAGGTAGGTCAGACAATAAATCATTTTTAAGAAAACTACTTAGTAAATGACTTAAAATTTTGTTTTTTTAATGTTTTTATTAAAAAAGTTTCACACGATTTAAGAGAAGAAAATATTATTTCATTACACAGAAACATTAACATTAAGAGAATAATAGTAATAATAATGGCAAAAAAATAAACATTAATGATGATGAGGATTTTTATACTGTTTGTGAAAAACATTAAGTTTTTATACCAAAAATAAATGTGGTTTGCTTGATTTTTTTTTAATTTTTTAATTGTGATTTACGCTATTTTTAATTAAATATTTATTTAGCCATGCATTTTATGTTTGCCTATGTTATGTATATTCAAGTGATCGATCTATCCAGGAAAGACCTTGACTATGATCATGCTTTTACAACGCACATGACAAACCTCCTCTGTATTATGCTAATTATATTTATTAAAATTAATAATTGAATAATTAAAAATGTTTTATTACAAAGGCAAAATATTAGGTCATCAAATATGAAATAATCATATAAATAATTAAAATATCCTTCATTATTATTTAAAGATAAATTAAAATGATTCAGAAAAATTTCTTCATTGATACGTTAAACAACAAAAAACCAGAGCCTGGTGCTAAACATGGATGATTAGTCATTATCTCTACCGCTTTTGTGTAATTTTTTATTACAAATTTTTATTGTTGAATTTTAACAATAATAATAATAATAATAATAATATTCTAATAAAAAAAAAGGTTACATAGGTGAAAACACATCTCCTGGATAATAAATAAATATAAACTAAATAAAAAAAAAATGTTTAATATTTCAACAAGGAAAAACAATCAAAAAATTAGCTAATAAATTATAATTTTTTTATATGCTTGTAGTGCTAAAGAACAAAAAAAAAAAATAAATATATATTTAAATAAATTAAACACATTGTTTTGTGCTTAATTTTTTTTTTTATTTATATAATTTTATTGTTTGTGGTTTTAGTAGTTTATTTTTATTTAATTTTTTGATTTTTAAATTTTGTTTTGTTAAATGCCGCGATAATGTCGTCGATCCTTTTTTTCTACTTATTTCTATTTATTTATTTATTTATTTCTTAAAATATACTTAAAATGTGTTAATTACTAATATAATTTTTTAATAAAATTTAAGGTTTTTAGAACGCCTTAATACTTTATTTTATAATTTCTTTAAATATAAAAATTCCTAATAAAATGCTTTATTATAAATTTAAACAAATAAAATTCTATTACAAAAAAAATAATATTATGTAAAAATATTTATTAATAAACAATACAAAATATAAACAATATTAAGTAAATATTTAATAGCAAAATTATTTTTGCACACTTTTTAACGTTGTTTGTTTTCCTATTTACATTTCAGTAGTAAACATTAAGACGTAAATTGTTCATTAAATTTGTTAAATAATTAATTATTTATTGTTTTGGCCTGCATTGCTAAGCAAGTTCATTGTCGCTTAAGATTTTTTTTTAATTAATTTTTATTTTTAAAAGTTTATTATGTATTTTTGAATGCTTTTAGTGAGAGATACAAAAAAAAAATACAAATCGGTTTGTGTCCTTACTATATAAGCAACAACAAAAATTCCCGTTTCACCTTATTTTCTCATAGAAATAAATCACTTGTTTCACTTGAAATTCTTATTTAAAAGCATAATTAATATTTTTATGATTAATACGATAGTAATAATAATAAAAATAATAACTTTCTTGTTATCTTAATGGTTTTTAACATCTTTTTTTTTTTTTTTTTGAATGCAGTAACACAACCGTTGATGCGATACTAGTTTGCCGCCTTTTTGTGATAATAATTTATCTTATTAACATGTTACTGATTAAATTAATGATTGTTTTTTTTTCTTTTGTGTTTTTCTCTGAATTTTATTTTATATTTAAATACATCATAAAAAAATAAACAACGAATATACTTAATTTTCATGTTATTTGCTGTTGTTTTCGATGTTTTATTGATCAATAAAAATAGAAAAATTGAATTTTTAATAATAAATTATAATTCATGTTGCTCGTTATTTTATTATTATTATTATTATTACGATTATTATTTTTATCGATTTTTATTAAAGAATTATTTAAATAATAATAATATTATTTCATTTTATTTATTTACGTAATTTAATGACAATAAAAACCGATAAACATAAAACAAATCAATACAAAATGATTTAAATTCAAAGGAATCTGTTTAATAGGTTTTTGTGTATTTTTTTTAATGGATATGATGCTGATGCTTATTTTTATTTTATTAAGTGTTTTTACTCTTAAGTAATTTTGTAGTATATATTTTTCTTCTCGAAACAAGTGGGTGATAATAAAATAATTTTATCATAATTATATGAGAAAATAATGCGTATGTCTAATGTCTAGTCTAGGTCGGCGTTTTTCTTCTTATTTATTTGTTAAGAAGCACAATATTCTAGGCACAACAAACACATTTTGCAAACATCTATTTATGCAAACATCAATCTACCAATTTTAAGCCTTTCTTACCACTTTTTACTTACTAAATGCGCTTATAAATCATAAGCATTTTTAATGCAGCTCTATCGGATTTCCTTTATAAATTACTTTACATAAATGTCTATAAAGTCATAGTAAAGAAAAACAAAATAATTTAAATTCCTCGTGTTTATTGAAAATTTAACAAGAATATTCTTATATAAATTTTGGCACACTTAGCCACTAATCATCAGCAGCATAGTTTGTGGCAAACACTGGGAAAACACTGGTCTAAAGTAGAAGAAAAATAAATGTATGTTTTTCGTATATTTCTTTTCATTTTCATCAAATTTTACATTAAATTTTAATTTTATTTTTATTACATTAAAAATGTTTAACTCTTTTTTACTGATTTAACTATTAACACGTGTTTCTTTTAAATCATTTCTAAACAAAAATTAACTTAATAAAATGCGAAAAAATAAAATAAAAATGTATATCCGTTTATAAAAATACTAAAATTTATCCATGTTAACCGTGAATATACTACACTCAACTGTTGAACTGATAGTAATCGATTGTGTCATTTGTGAAAACAGTTTTTACTTTTAGATCAAAACTTTTTCGTTTTTCTTTTTTGATAATTTATTATTATTTTTAATTAAATTTGTTTCTAATTTTATGTTTTTCTTAAACATGCTTTTAATAAAATAAATAAATATGTGTCCTCGAATTATTATTACATATTTAAATATATTAAAAATCGACAGAAATGTTTGATATAAAATAAATAAAAACAAAACAATTTTAACGCCTCAAACGAATCAATTTCCTCATTCCTTATATTTATTTTTCGCGATTTATGGGTTTTTTTATTTAATTTTTTTTTTTTTTTGGTTAACAACAACAAGAACCGCTTAAAACAACTAGAATTTAACTTAATTAATAATAGTATTCATTTGTTTGTTTATTTAAACAAAAAAAATTGTTACTTAAATTAAAATTTTATGTAAAAATCAAATAAATTTTCGGCGTTTTTTTTTTCTCTTCTTATATTGTCGATGACGTTCATTGGATGTTTGATAGTTTTTTTTTTTTTTTTTGTAATTTAATTATAATTATGTGTTAAGTGTTTTATTATTATTATCATTTTATATTTATTTTTAAATTTAAATAGAAACTAAAAAATTCATTGATTTAAATAAAATCATTCGTATTAATTAGTTGCTTTTGATCCTTCGAATAATTCTTGATTCGTCATTGTTATTAATATTTTTATTAAAAAAAAAGAAGAAATTAAAATTAAAGTAAATAGAATATTTTGTATAATTATTAAATTATAATCTGACATCACTTTGATATTTCAATTATTTCATTTTGTTTATATTAAAAAAAAATTTATTTCTCGACTATATAACGCATTTTGAAAATGTTGTTAATTTCTTGTCAATTTGCGTCTGTTTTCACCACTTATGCCAACAAAATTTTTATTTTAAAAATAAATTTTAATCTTTTGATTGAAACATTCGATAATAATTAATATTATAATAATTATTTTATTTAAAATACATAATAATAATAATTTATCGAATAAAAGTCTGCTTGTCTAAAGTATTTGTGACACAATGTTCTTCATTGCGTATAAATAGACTTATTTTGTAATTTCAACATAATTTAACCATAAATAAATAAAAATAATTTTTTAAGTTTTTAAGTATGATATACATACATTTATGTTGGTTTAAAGCGGTATTCTAGCCGCAAAGAATAACATTCTGTATTTAAATAAATATTATCCTAAGAAAAATCTTCACAATAAATTTTCGATGTGACCCAATTGGTCTACAGAACTCATCATAATTTAAGTCTAGCGATTTAATTGGTTCAACATAAATAAAAACTTAGAATATAAAAACTTTCGATAACAAATTAACATGATGTAAAACATAAAAACATAACATTTAACATGTTACATTAAAAATAAACAAAGATTAACATAAAATAACATAAAACATTAAAACAAATCCAAATGATCTTGAAAAAAAATTATTTTTTTTCTCGTTTTCCTGCCTTTAAATAAAATTTTCCAAATTAAGAAATTTGTTTATTTAAAATAAATTAAAATTAGAAGAAAAAAAAAACCTTAAACTTAAAGTGCTATTGATATTGTTGTTTAAATAAATTATTAGCCAACCTCACACGCACACCCAACAAGTTGTAATTAAATAAACACCCAACATAAATTTGAATAACGCAGAGCAATAACAAACAAATGGACACAAAACTTTTAAACCTTTGTCCTTCGTTGTATTTTATTTATTGTTTTTTACTTTAGAAATTTTAATTTAAAAATATCCAATTGCCACCCAAATTACTTTTTTATGGGAGTTTGTGTGGTCTTCTCTGTTAAAAATAATTAAAATGTGTAAATTTAATTAAAATATAAAAATAAAATTGTCAGTCAGATTTTTATTTAATTCTTTAATCGACCTTTTAAATTAAAGGCTTTATTAATTAAGCTCTATAACTTTAACACTTATAATGCCTATAAATAAAGTATTTTCGTTAGCTTAAAAATGTCTAGGATCATTGGTATCCATTATTTATTTTTTTATTGCTTTTCATTTCTTATACTACAATAATTGCATGAAAACTTGTCGCAGTAGAGACCACTAAGTCTAATTTTATTGTCTTTGTCAGTATTTCAAATCATCAATATCTATGCTTTTGTTGTTTATGAGATTATAATATTTTATTTTTCCAGATCATTTGTATGATTATTAGCGATATTAGATTTAAGAAAATTTAGTATACCATCAAACAATCGCATTGTAGTTAAATAATATAATTAACATATACAAAATCTTAATTAAGTGTCAATGAAAATTCCGACCGTGTATATTTTGTTTTTAATTAAAAAATCCCAAAACAATTACCTCATAAATTTGCAACAAATAAAAACACAATAAATAATTAATCATTTATTAATTATTATTTGCATTATTTTATTTAAATAAATTAAATTAAAAAAAAAACAATACAATTAAAGTAATTAAAATTAAATGACAAATTGCACACGTTATGTGTCTCTATAAAGGTAAATTTTATATAATACAAACAAGGATTAGTTTTAATAAAATAAAATATTTATGCGTACACATGATTTATAGTTGATCTTGTAATAAAATTACGTCAACTACTTTGTTATTTAATTTATTTTTTCCTGTATAGATAGTTTCTGCTCTCGAATATATATTTTTTTTTTATACAAATATACATTTTTCAGTATGTAAATACACAATTGAAGTTCAAAATAATAAAGAAAATAAACAATTTTTCAAATAGACATTTTTAAAAATTAAAACAATAAAGTCATAAAAAATAATTAATATTTTTGCATTTGTTATTTATCTATTTGTTTTAAAATTAAAAATACAAAATTAAAAATCAGAAAGATCACATAATTGTTAATGACATTTGAAATAAGCAAAGGAAAAGAAAATTAATATAACATAATGCGCGCGCATCTTAAATTAAAAACAAAAAAGAATAACGGATGAGCGTCAATCAAAATGATATTCATTTAAAACAAAAAAATAAAAACAAAATATGAATAGCTGCGATCACTGTCACTTGAATTGTAAAACAAAAGAAAAAATTAAATAAATAAAAATCAATAATTGACATAACTTTGCTTTATGTTATAATTAACTTGATGACTTAACTTGGTGCAATTTAATTTTAAAAATAAGCAAACAATTTGGCCAACACTAATATTTAATGTTTTGCAATAATTGACTTGAATATCATCTAAGAAAACACAGACATTAAATCTGTTAAGTTTGTTAATTAATTAAATATTTTTTTTATTAAACAGACAATAAAATTGTCACATTTCAATTAAAAAAAGACATTTTTTAATCTTAGACATTTTGTCGGGGTTTTAACGTCTTTTTATTTATATTCTATTCATGCTTTTGTTTCTCTCTTGAATTCTTACAATAAAAATAAAACATTTAAGTCAGTTGTAAACAAAACAAAAAATAAATAAAAACATTAATAAATAAGTTAAACCAGAAGTTAGTAAGTTAGTTGTCAAATAACAAAACAACGTAACAAAAAACAGCAACAGGTAAATAATTTTCAATTTAATTATTATTTTTCTTTAAATTGAGATTTATTACCTTTAAATCTGTTTAATTAATTAAAAAAAAAAAAACAAAATTTGTGGCCAGGTCATTCGAAAAAATAATAAAAAAGAAAAATCCGTTTAAAAAATTTACAAAGACAACAATTATTGTGCGATTTTTAACGTTAACGCAAACCACACATTGGTATGATAATTGAATAATAATTAAAATAATTAACAATAATAAAATTAGTTACCGAAAAAAAAAACAAAAATAAAATAAAAACGATTTTATCAATTTAAGTAGCCGTTATTTTTTTTTTTTAAATATAAATAAACAATTCTGTTTAATCCATTAAAATTTATTTGATTAAATTTGCCGATTTGCAAATATAAATGCAAAAATAAAAAGTTGTTAATAGTCTGCAATTATTTTTTTTTTTGAAAAGTGTAAACAAAAACTAAATTCTCCCATCAAGAATGCACTAAAAATCTTTTTAATTACCTAAGCCACAAGTTTATATATATATTTTTATTTTTTAAATAAATTTTCAAGGTTCTGTTGTCATTATTACTTAGCTTAACGTAGTTTATCAAGCCGACAGAAAAACAGTTTTTATGCTTCATTTGTTTTCATTTGTTATATAAAAAAAAATTTATTTCTTTTCACTTTACTATTTACCTTGCGATTTTCTTTTATTCAGTTAATAAAAGAAAAAAAAATGTTTTTGCAAAGCAAGAAAAATCTTTTCTCTCATTTTTGGCATCAGGTCAAATATTTTTCGCGAAAGCAAAAAAAAAATAACACACATTTATATTAAAAGAGATTTAGAACAAGAGAATTAATAAGTAAAAATAAATAAATAATTAAATAAAGTACAGAAATTCCGTCATCTGGCATTTTGCACGCTGTGTTTTTTTTTTCTTAATTTTTCTTTTTGCAATTTTATTACAAAACTAAATTGCTAAGTAAATTTTTAAGCGTGAGCAGGGTGCTAAATACTTTTCCGGCGAATATTAGGTGTTGATTTGTTATGAAAAAAAAAAAAAAAGAAATAATTTTAAGCAAAATAATACTGAGGCTGGTTTTCATTATTTCATTCATTTAAGAAAATTGCGCACGCGTATGTGGGTATAATTTATTTAATTTTGTTTTTTATTTTTACTGATTATTCCTACGCTTATTATATTTTCATTATCTTAATTATTTGTTTAGACTTTGGTTAGTCAAAATAAATAAATAAATGTTAGAGCAATATTCTTTTCGTTTTTTTTTTTTGTTTAACTTTTTTATTTATTATTAATTTAATTAGGTGGAAAGTAATTAAAAATAGCGAAAAAAAAGTGAAATTTTAATTTTCAAAATTTAATTTTTATTGCTTTTTATGTTGAAAAAAAAATGTTTTAAGTCAAATTGCACTAGATGTTTATTTTAAGCTTATTAAAAATCACTCCCAATCAGTTCGTTATTCTTTATTGAGTTAGTTTTTTTTTAGACTTAGAGTCATTGAACACCTAAACTGAAAGATAAAGGAAGTTTATTAAAGTTTTGGCTGTAGTTTTTTTTTTTTTTTTGTTAACATAATTTGCTTTTTATTTTACTAATAAAAACACTTAAAAGTTGTTAATTATGTAGCTTTTATCATTTTTTTATTTTGTAGCAAACACATGAACCGTTGATTACTTATTTGAAGTTTTATATAATGTATATTTTTTATTTAAATTAATTTTTCTTATTTATTAAATATTTACAATGCTTCTACACTTGTTTACAAATTATTAATGTTTGCCTGTTAAGATATGTTAACAATTATTATTTAAATGGGTTTTCGCCTTTCATAATCATTATATTTAATTAAAAATTACTTTTATTTTTTTGAATTTCTATAAATATTTATTATTATCGGTTATTAACATAAGATTATCATGTTGTTTTCATCTGTTTAATGTACAATTATATATATATGCTAAAAATAAAATGAAAATTGTTTATTAATATTTAATGCGAACTATTATGAATATTGATAATTATCCACACAGATTAATAATATAAAAAAATACGAAGAAATGATATTTTATGCATTATTAAATGCAAAGTTTTGTATATGAATAAACCTTTTGCTTGCTAAAGTCGTTACAGTTTTCCTTGTAGCATAAATAATACTGGCAAGAGTTATGGTATCAAACAAAACAGTATTGACAAAAACTTTAAGAAACGAAAACCAACAATTTAATTTTTAATTACAAACTAAAAAAACTGATTTAGTTCATAAAAGTAATAAAAATTTAGCATATTAAGTAAACTGTCATCAAGTATAAATTTATTCTAAAAATTCAACAACATTAAATTTTAGATAAATATTAATTTATCATTAAAATGAGTAACAAAAATAAAATCAAGCTGAGTCGAAGACACAAACCATCATTTAACTGGCTCCAAATATAGTTCAAAAACGAATAAATCCAGTAGTTGCTGCGGACAAGTCTAGACATTAAAGCCAAAATAGCATGCTCTCATCACTCATTTCACATTATATTATAATTTTTAAAATTATTTATCTTTATTTTAATATCTGGATAAAAGTTTTTGTTTATTTAATTTGAATAAATAAAACTTTATAATTGTATATAAAAAAAAATAAACCGAAAATAAAAAGTTACATTAAGTACATCAGGCTATATTTCTCTTCTCTCTCATGAGGAGAAAATACTTAATATACATTTTTTTTTTAATTTCTTTATAAAAACCATACATTTCCCACGGTTAAATATTATTTTATTTAAAAAAACAACATTAAAATAAATAAAAATAGGACTTTTTATAAATAAAAACAAAATTACCATATATTCATTTAAAACAAAGGCAAGAATTTTATAGCATAGAAATAAAATATTCATTTATCTAATCTATAAAAAGAAAACATGTCGAAAAAATAATGCATTATAAAATTGTTTTGTATGATAATAGAGTCTAATTACATTAATTTTCTTTTTATGCAAAAAATAAACATAAATGAGTCAAGCATGCATGCTTTATTTATTTAATCTATTTTTATATGACCGACTTTTCTAGTTTAATGTGTTAATTTCTTTTTCTATATATATATATATAAATGTGTGAACACAAATATATATTTATTTATTTTTATTTTAAAATTACAGACTTTAATTATATAGGTGTGAATGGTAGTGTTTCTTATGAGGCCCAACCATCCAAAGTAGCTAGATCAAGGTAAGAGAGTTTATTACTATTTAACTTTCTTCTTAAAATAATATTTACTTTGCTAAAATGTTTATTATTAAAAACATTCTTTAGATTCTATATAAAAAAACCATAAATTTAATTACAAAGCGAAATAATAACTATTACTACGCATATAAAAACCATACAAACAGTTTTTTTTCCTGTGATTGGATAAAATTTAAATCTCAGCCAATTTTATACCAATATTGTCTCAAGAATTTAATTTAAAATCTTATATAAGCATATGTCTATAAATGACATAGGAATGTTAATATTTATTATTATGATGTGTAATTAAAAATGTAATAAATAAATTAATTAAATCTCACACTTATCTATAATTTACTAATTTGCAGCAATAATAATACTTTAAATAATCAAATAAGAGGCATAGTAATTAATATATATACAGTAAAATCTCGTGGTTACTTCTCTGATTTCATTTTTTCTCGCTATAAAAGTACATTTTATACAGTCCTGATTTATTTGGCGCATTCAGTACCCGTTTATACGTTATTATTTCACACAATTTACATCTGAAATATTCATTGTTTTTACTGGACACTTTTAAACTATAATAGTAAACTAATATTCGAAGGACATGGAAATAATCCATATTTTTTAGCATTTACATCCATTTAGCATCCTTGAAAACGGAACATGTCTATCTTCAATGCAATAATTTAAATTATTATAATGCATGTAATGAAATTGACAAATAACGATTCAAATTTGTTTTCAGAAACTAGAATCGGCAAGAAACAGAAAGATAAATTATTCGGTAGCATAATGTCATTAAAGGCGTAAACTAGACTTTTCCAAATTATTTGCACCTTAACCTTAATGTTAGGCCTTTCAAAGTTGTGAAAATCAATTATATAACGAGTAAAGAACGTTGTATGAGACATATTGAGATCCTTAAAAGCTACTTTATTTACATTGAAGATACAAGACGAATTTTTCAAGCAATTTACAATGTCGAAAGTTTTTAAGTAACCAAATTAAAAAAAATGTACTAAAGATATTGCTTTGAATTATTTTCTTATTAAATAACAATTTTTACTTTATGTCCGGAAATAATAACGTTATTTTTGTACCTCGAAAATCGTAAAAACGTGGTTGTACTGTATTAAAAATGCATAAATATACATAATACTAATAACTGGCATCTATTAACCCTATTAAATAACTATAAACTTATCATAAATTGTTTTTAATTTTATTATTATTTATTTATTTATTACAAAATAAATAATAATAACAAAAAAAAATAATAGCAAATAAAAATACATACATAACAAAAGTGTAGGAGTTTTATTATTATTATTATTGTTATTATTGTAATTAAAAATAAATTATGACAGATAAAAAATAAACTAAACACGTTGTTTAACGATTTTTATTCATTTGTCATCAAGCTAACAATAATTCTATTTTTCTAATTTTATTATTACATTTATTGATGTTATTTTAATTATTATTATTGTAATTATAATATAAACATAAAATAATAATAAATATTTTGTTAATGTGTAATTGTGGCATTTTCTATCAAATAAATATTTTATTATATTCAGTTAATGTTTAACGGTTTTTTTTTTTTTGACTCTATTTGCTATAATGTCTGTTGTTCTTTTATATATTATATTCAGGGTGCAGCGAATTTATACAATATTAAATTTATAACAGATAATAAAAAAATAAATTGTATGGTAGCGGAAAAACAAGTTTTATTTTTTATTTAAATTAAATTATAATTTACTAAAAAAAAAAAAATTCAAAAACATGTCATAATAAGTTTAAAAATATGCAACAAGTTGGAAAACCACTGATTTTTTAAAACTCGCTTTAATATTTATTTTATTATACAATAAATTAGTTAATTTATTATGTTTTTTTTTTACTATAAGAATTTTCTCACTTTTTTTCTTTATTATAGATTGGAATATGATCAAGTCTATGAAGATTATATCAAACAAAAATTGCATAATAATGATAATATAATAAGTGAATATTCACCACCATATAAGAATTCAATACAAAATATAATTAAGTAATTTTATATCAGAATAAATATGTATTTTTCGTTTTTTATTGTAAATAATAATTTGCATTTTTGTGATATAGAACGGATCAACAGACACAAAGGCCAAACATACAAAGTCAATATATTTATCGTAATATACAAACAGGATCAGCGGTATTGCCGCAGCGAGGTATGCGCGTTCATATTAGTCCTGAAACAAATAAAACAATTTCCCATATAGCACGTGTGGACACAACTGTTTGTTAATACATAATTTCTTTCATTTTACTTCTCTTTAATCTGTCTATATATTTTTATTTATTTCAGATAATAAGTCCGAAACGTTCGAATTTACGGAAACCGAATAAAATAAATCACCGTAATGATAGACGATTAGCAAATGGTAAACAGGCGGGTCGTATGTGCGTTAGGTGTCCACCTGAGAAAACGGTGATTGCCCAAAAAGGGTTAGATGGAGTTTTAATTGAGCCACCACCAGTATTAACGTGTTCAAATCAAGTATTACCGTCGACCAGCCAATACGAGATACAAACATTATTTGGGCCGAACTTTATGTTTGTGTTGCCTCAAGGACAGCATACATTTATCGGTAAAATTTACAATAAAAAAACAAATTTGCCAGAACAAACTTGCTTGTTACGCTACAAAGTAATCGTACGACAATGCGGACGTTATCATCCGCGCAGTCATGATTTAAAAATGCGTTGTGATTTGGCGAGTATATGGGGATCACGTTGTTCATTCCATTGTCGCGAAAATGGTATACTAAGCCATTCCGATTCCATTTATTGTGGTGATAACTTAGTTTGGGAGGGAGAAGAACCATCTTGCTTCTACAGTACAGACTATCAACATGACTCTGAAGTAACACCGCCAGTAGTTGAAATACAAAATAAAAACTGTGAAATGCCTATACCACCAGACAACAATAAAATATCCTGTGAAATTCAAAATGAAACAAACAACGATGAAGCGGATATTGCTGATGAGATTAAGCCATTAACCAGTGTACCTGAAGGATCTACATGCCGTTTAAGATGTACCACGAAAAATCATGAAATACCAAAACATCATTTCAATAGATCAGTATTGCGATGCGAAAATGGCCAATGGAATACAACCGCAATTGATTTGTGCCAACCAATGCGCGGAACTCGGCCCAAACGACCATTTTCATTATTTAACAATTATCATAAAAAACAAAATTAATTTTTATTTTGGAAATTTTATTACCATATAGTTAAATCTCTTTTAATAAATTAATTAGTTAATATTTATGCTAAAACAATTTTATATTCATTTTTCCATCAGTCATCTAAACTAATTTGATAAAATTTATTGCATAAACATAGATTTTTAACAAACAACAGTTAATTTTTATTTTTTAATTAATTAATTAATTAACAAATAAGTTTTATTTTTTTTTTAGATTATTAATATTATTCTTATTGTTATAGAAATATATCAGAAAATACTCTTTAATGGTTTTAAATTTAATTTTAAATTTACTTTTGTTAACAAATTTTTACCTAAATATAATAAAAATATAAAACTATTATTTAAACAAACTGGATTAATTGTTAATTTAATATTTATGTATATGAAAACATAATTTTTCTTAGCAATAATAAAAGAAAGAAATCATTGTAGACAAAAAAAAGAAAAGAAAATAATGATTTATGTTTAGAAAAAAATAAATTAAATAAACAAATTATGTTGGATATGTGCCAATAGTTTTTTTTTTTTTTTAAATATAATTAATTTTCAAATTAAATTCTTTTTTTTTTGGTTTTTTGTTTTATATAAAAAAAATTATTTTATAATTACTTGTTATCAAAAAACAAAATTTGATTTTTAAATAAAAGGAAATTGAATAAAAAAAAAATACGAAACAATTTTTCAACCGGTAGTGCCTTGACTAATAAAAATGAGATAACCAATCATATTTAATTCTTATCTATAATAGGTGAATTGTTTTTCTTTTTTTTATTTTCATATTCGGTTTGTATCTTAGCTGATAAATTGTATCAAATTAAACCTAATTATAAATATAAAATACATTTATTAGTTTAATTATTTAATAATTTTGTTTACTCATAACGATTATATCCATTGATTATAAGTGGTGTTGATCCAGATGCTAATGGTGTTACTGGTGTTGAATTATTATTTATAAATGACGACATTAATTCTTGATTTGTTGCTTGATTAAATAATAAATCTTCTAATAGATGTTGAGCGCATGGTAAATTAATTTATTGAAGTTTCGTTGATTATTCGTTTAAATTGTTTAAAATTTAGTTTTTTTTTATATTATTTTCAATAGAAAATTTTGTAGGTAGTATGGTATAGGAGTAAAAAGAAAAAATAAATAAATAAAATTGTGTAAATAAATAATAAGAATTGAAAAAAAGATAATAATACAAATATAAAATTAAATGTCTCAAAATAAATATAAGTAATATAACGTGCATGATTAGTTACAATCTATAATAATTATTGAGAGTAAGATGAGATTAGCAAACACAGAATCTAAGGAAAAGTTGAATAATATGGTTTGGTTATTGACTAGTTAAATTAACGTAAATTATTTATTACTGATAGAGTATCAAAAAAGGTATCACAAAACCTAAAAAAACACCATTTTCATTAAGTATATTATCAAAGAAAAAAAATGTAAAAAATGATTATTATTCAGTGACCAAAAGACCAAATAATAAATATTCTTTTCATTTTAATAAAATTACTAAAAGTGTATAGGACTTTTCATAAAATGTTGTAAAAAAAATAAATTCTTTCTTTAATTTAACAATTATTGTTTTTGAATCATAACATTATTTCTGTTCAGCATAAAACTGGCTGTAAAGTCATAAAAAATTGATTGCACTTTAAGGAAATTATAATTAATTAAAAAAAAAAATAAGTCATAAACATAACGGGCAGTAAATTCCTACAACAAAAAGAAGAAATAAAATATTTTGGAATTAAAAAATAATTGTAAGGGAAATATTGCTTTAATTATTATCAAAATTTGTATAATTTTTTAATTCTATTTGTATAACTATAGAATATTTTTTCAACTTTTCTTAATTAAGCACACAAAAAACATGCAATAAAAATAAAATAAAAAAACAGAACATAAAAATAGATAAAGGGATAAATATGGTTCAAACGTAATTAACAGGTAATAAGAGTTTATTGTAGTATTTTTAAAGGGGTTTTTTTTTAAGTTGTATTAAACTTTTATTTTAAATAACGAGATAATGCATTTTAAAATTCGGTCCCAAATTTATTAACAAATTGTAGTTTCATTTGGCACAGTCATGGATTGTTGTCTGTGAATGTTTTTTTTTTTTTTAAGTTTCAGTTTTATTTTTATACTGTTATAGTTGGAATGTTTATTTCTTAATTATTAGTATTAACGATAAATTAATTGCAGCACACATAGGGAAATAGATAATTTCATTTGAAAGCACATAACAAAAATATGCAAAAACAGTTATATATATATAGCACAGCTTAAGGTGTTTCAGAATCAACAACACAACGTTTTAGCATAACATTAATACCTTCATTGCGTTGTGTTTCTAATTCTTTCACAATAAAATCTCGTAACTCATTGTATGCTTTCTTTAAATTATGATTATGGATTACAATATGAAAATTTCCCGGTTCACTTCCTAAAATTAAATAATATTTAATTTAATGTACTTAATAATTTGGTAAATTGAAAAGATATGAACCATAATCGATTTCCGTTTTTGCTGTATTTAAACGTTTCTGTAAACTTTCATCGGTTTCTGTGTTACGACCGCGTAATCGTTCCTCCAATTCTTTCATAGATGGCGGCATAATAAATACCAATATTGGATTCAAATCAGAATTTCGTATTTGTTTTACGCCTTCAATCTCAATATCGAGAACGCAAACCTTACCATGATTTTGGACATTTTGAACTGCTTTTTTACTTTAGAATACAAGCAAATCAAAGAAAATTAATAATTCAGATGTAATTAAATTTAAATATACAAACCTAGTACCATACATATTGCCACTAAAAACAGCTGTTTCTAAAAATTCACCACGTTCAATAGCTGATTGCATATCCTCAAACGAAACAAAATGATAATGAATGCCATTCTCCTCACCTGGACGTGGTTTGCGTGTTGTATGTGACACACTTTTTAATTAAAATTAAAATTATTTAAATATATTACATGTACTTTAAATAATTAAATAAAACAAAGCATACCTAAAGCCAAATGTCTCTGGAAATTCTTTAAATAATTTTTTCAATAAAGTGCTTTTACCAGAACCAGACGGTCCACAAATCACCAATGGTCTTGGTCCCTGTTTAACCATACTGGAGAGAACTGCGCATTTATAAATTACACACAAACAATAATATTAAAAATATAATATGAAATATAAAAAACAAATTTAAAACAGAATATGGCACAAACCAAAAATAAATTTTATGTAAAAACAGATAAATTAATAAAAATTATATTTAAGTACAACCAAAAGAAAATAAAACATGCGCGCCGTTCTAGTTTAAAATTACTTTGTTATGTTTTTCCTTTTTGTTTTTGATTTTAAATATAAATTTATTATAGTATATTTAAAGTAAACAAAAAATTACTAAGTGATGAAAATACAGAAAAACAATTTAATATTGACAAAAAGAAAAAACGCAATTTTTCATCAATGTTGCCAAATTATTATTTATTTTGTAAACACATTTTAAATGTATAATACTCTGATTCATTGAGTAAAAATGAATATTTAATTTACACGTTTTTTTAAACATAAATTTTAGCCGGTTTTAAGCTTTTATTTTTTAACTTATTTAAAGAATTATAATTTTGGCAACACATGTGAAAAATATTTTATTGAAAAAGAACACACTTAATTATCTGTACACTGACACAACTGCCGTCTAGTTACTCAACTAAGAACTATTTAAACGTCAACCGAACAGCACAGAAGCCAATTATTAAATGTAAAAAAATTCATCTAGAGTAGCAATAAAACGCACAAAAAATAAAAATTAATTGAAAAGCAATTAAAAGTATTTAAACAAAATAGCAATTAAATTTCAATTA
Source organism: Ptychoptera contaminata (assembly GCA_963942525.1). Lineage (NCBI taxonomy): Eukaryota > Metazoa > Arthropoda > Insecta > Diptera > Ptychopteridae > Ptychoptera > Ptychoptera contaminata. The sequence goes on along the minus strand of OZ012636.1, from coordinate 39,402,470 downwards.
TATTTATTGATTTTTGAAAAAAAAAAAAACAAGGATTTGTTGTATTTAAGTACACACAAAAAAACTCACCCCTCGAAGCAATTACAATAATTGTTAGCATGATTGGTTATTTATTTTATTTTAATAATATTTATAATGAATTTAAGGTTATTAATGACAAAAAAGAACAAAACAAATATTAATTATATCGCGTGCAATATTTTTAAATTAAACCACAAAATTAACCCACGTTTTTACTTTAAGAGAAAAAGACTTTTTTTTCTTTGCTTTCCTTAATTACAATAAATTATTTCTATTTACCTTTAATAAAAATTATATTATAATTAATAAAAAATATTTTTCTTGGTTGTACAATTCTTGTTATATTTAATGAACTATTTACTAAGTTGGTTCTTAAAATAAGTAATGGTCCGGTTAAAAACATATAAGAGACAAACTCTGCTGTATGTAAATTTTAAAACTTTATTTTTTTATATGACGTTTTGCAGTAAGCAATTAAAAAACACGTTTTACATTTATTTCAACAATTTATGAACTAATTTTAAGATATATATTTTCATCACATTTAACTCGTTTTAATACAAAGAAATATTTCTTATTTATCCTCTATTTTTATAATTAAATGTAGGTGTATTAGCGCACAATATTTAAAGATCTCTTTTGACACATTACACGCTGTACAATATTTTCTTTTCATATATCTACTCTACTTTTAAATTTAATGCGTAATATCATCGATAAGTTTCGTTGCACCATCTAGTGTAATTTAATGTTTAAAAATATGCCTTTGATAAGTTTTTTTACTATTTTTAATAACTTAAATTATTATCATTTTTAATTAAACATGTTTAATCACAAATCAAATGCAATTTTATCTCTAGTATATTATCATTAAACTATGTCTTATATTTTTTTTAAATTAAATTATAATTTGTAAACTAATCATCACACAATATATTTAAATATTATAACATAAAACTGAACAAAAATGAATTAATAGTTTGTTAATAATAATAATTTTATTTATTAATTTTTTATGCAAGTAAAATGTAAATAAACTAATAATGAAACGATTTATATATAAAGTAACGCAATCATTAAATAAAATTTTAAAAAAGATCAAAGAAACTTGTGCCATCTGTTTGATTAAATAATAATTCATAATTAAAAATGTTTTTATGTTTGATTCATTTTGAAATCATAGTGGTCATTTATTTTGTTATAAAAATAAACGAAAAATGGCGTTTTTTTAAAAAAAAAAATTTAAAAATTATTGTGAAATATTTTTTCTACAAAATAAATAAATAGTAGTAGATTTATAATTTTTATACATAAAAATGGTTGGCTCGCGTATTGAACTGTTAACACTTAGACGTCGGAATAGAATCGATGATATTATTAAATCGGTGCCTATTCCGAAACGAGCGGTTCCAAAAAATGCATTACCGGGTTGGAAAGAATTGCCATTATATCAAAAATTACCAATGCTTAATTGCCCAACAAATCAAATTGTATTTAGTCGGCAGAAATTAGGCAATAAATTGCATAAAACGCAGAATGCAGGATTCATGCTGCACGATCCGAATAGTCATGACGTTTCCTATCAATATGTATTACTACACGATCATCACTTAAAAGCTTTTTATAAACAAAAACTAAACAATCAGGTATTTTTGCTTAAACTTTTTTATCGAAAATTATTTTAAAAAGGCTATTTTAGAGAACCAAGGATATTGGTAGGGTAACAAAAAGTAATGAAGCTCTGTGCACTCTTCGTGAGTTTAACGAGTATCGTCTATTTTGCAATCGTATTCACAATGATGCCGTAAATCTGGAAATAAAGCGTCTAAACGAATTAGATGAGGATCGCAGACGTTTTCGAAATGCTGAGGAAATTGCGAAGGATGTTGAGAAGGGACCGCGGCAACTTGAACTACAAAAATTACGCGAAAAACAATTTATAGAAAAGGAAATTTGCCGGAATCATTTAAAAGAGTTGATAACGGTTAAACACCAAGAATCGTTGAAGCGAGCTAAAAAGATTAAAGAATTAAAAAAGAATAAATTAATAGCGGCAAGTAATGAATTAGATGCAAAAATAGCGGAAAAGCAAAAACAAAAATTGAATAATGAAAAAGAGTAAATTATTAACAAATTATTTTTTTCATAATATCAATAAAATCTTCTTTTTTTAAGTCGAATTATAAAATTGAAGAAGTACTGGAGGGAAAGAGAATGCAAACGAATAGCACACGAAGAAAAAAAATTATTAAAGACAGTTGAGACCCAATTAAAAGAAGATATGATGCGATGGGAAAATAAAATGGACTACCGACTCATTAGACAGTATAAGAATGAAATATTATTACGCAGAGCAGAAAATCAAACTCGAAGAAACGTTGAAGTACCAACTTAAATAATAAAATTAAATAATTTAAGCATATATACTTAAAAACAAACATTTATTCTTTATTTTATAGAAACGAAAGAAGCAGATTAAAAAAATCATTGAAAGAACAGAGCACATAAAATCATTAAAGAAAGTTGCTTTTTTAAGATCACATTACGAGAATCGGAGCCTAGATAATTTAATAAAAGTATTTTATGATCGTTTAAAAATTTATGCAACAAAAATAAATAATGCGAAAGAAAAACGCTTGAAAGAATTATTAGAAAATCCCGACCAAATAACTGATGAAAAAGAATTAGCTGAGTTAGAAAAATTAAAAGAATACTCGCGAGGTATGTATAAAACAATTGAAGTATATGAAACGCCAAAGATATCGGCAGCCGGTCTTAACGAACCTTTGTGTGGGTACTTAACGTTAACATATCAAAATGTTCGCGATGCTATTACCAGTGCTGTGAATACTAGTAAAGGCTTTAAAATACCAAATATATCAACAATGGATGTTTATAATAATGCAAAAATAATATTAGACCGTATAGCTAATAAGGATGTATTTGAATTGCCCACCGATGAGTTCATTATGAATTTTGTATTACGAAAATTATGGACTCTGATGAAAACAAGCGAGGACACCCTTATAAACAGCATTAAGGTAGGCTGAAGAGAAATAATTTTATGCGTAATTATAATAAAAATAATTTCTTACAAATTTGTATTGTAATGGTTTAGTCATTATTAAAGAATAGAGAGGCAGAAATTGCGATAATGAATGAACCACCAAACAAATCTACAATTTGTTACAAAAAACCCAAACCTAAAGTAAAACTAAATAAAACTAAGCATAATGTATCTTTTGGAGTTGCCGAAATAATTGAATATTCTTATGTATGCAATCCATCTTGCTTAAAATCAAGTAAAAAATCATCACAATCAGATTCTGAAATAGTTACATCAAATAAAGATTGCAAAAAATGTCCCAATACACGGATACCAAATTTAAAGCTTATTGCTGATGCTGTTCTGTCGACTGAAGGTGACGAAGATAAAATGGTTATTAGTGATGAAATGAAAAATGATCAAACTTTGACACACGTTACAAGGCCACAAAAATTATGCATACAAAGTAATTTACAACGTTTTAGTCAATATTACACAAGCCAATTAGAAATGCTCGTTATGCCATGTTTAAATTTATTTAAATATAAAATAATAAAGCCGAATTGGATAAACGATGTTGATCCAAATGCTGAAGAAGATTTTATCACTGAAATGTCTACAATAATAGTAACATTCCCGGAAAATGATCAAAATTTCGCAAAAATAGTAATAATGCTATCAAAAATAACCGCTCAACGTTTAATTGATAATATATCAGATTATGTAAAAAACAAGGTGCACAAAAGTGATTTATTATATGTGCATACTATAAGAAATAGGTGAACAAAACAAACAAAAAAAAATACATAAAAAGGAAATTTACCAAAAAAATAGAAAGTCTTTAGTTATAAAATGTTATACTTTTTATAAATTGTGCACATGCGCTGGATTATTAAAATTTTCAATTTATTATATACGCACTAATACTATTACATTATTAAAATATCGCGAAAAATTATATATAGAGCAGTGGAGCAGGTAACACTCATGCAACATATGCTAATAATTTTCTTCTTTATTTGTTTTATTTAATTTTTTTTTCTCTAACTAAAAATTTGTTATTTCATTTTTAGTTTTTTTTTTATGATTTTATTTATTGACATAAATAACTTGTTTATTAATTTGATAAAAGTGAATTGTAAATTGAATAGCTGAAGACACCCTTTGCGGCAAAACATCTGTTTGTTATTGTTTTCAATCATATTTCAGTGCGACCAAGGAAACACTCAATACGCATTGAATACATGTTACAAAAATATGTGAAAAAAAAAACTAACAACACAACAAAAATGTTTTATTTTTCGTTATTTTTTATTCGACTGTCTAGTGTAGTAGGTTGACTTAAACATAAAACGGTGTATAAGTGATGTGAGTTTTCGCTTGAAATAAAAAGGAAAAGTAAATTAAATAAAATATCTATATATATTTTTAAGAAATTTATTAAAGTTATTTGTCTTTGAAAAAAAAAACAATAGAATCACTTTATTTTGCTAGAGAATTTCTTTACTTTGGTTTTACATAAAGGCGCGAGTTTTTAATTTTAAATAATTGTTTTTTATATAAATATATTACTTATCATCCACCCACCTCAATCGATTTTTAGATTGTTTTGTTTCCTTTTACGGTTTTGTGCTCATTTTTTTTTTATCTAAACATATATAATAAAATACTTTATAAAAATATGATTAGAAAAGTTATAAAGGCAAATAAAAATAAACATGAAAAATACTTGTTGAAAAATAGTTTTCGTTAATTAGAAGGGATTTTTTTAAATATATAATTCTGTTACGAGTTGAACTGTGGCGTTGGTGTTGTGTATTTAAAAGACTTGTATTTTACTTAACCTTCTTTTAGAAGTTTTCAATCAATTTTCTTCTCGTTTTTAAAACATTTTGACATTTCTCCTGTCAAATGCTTTTTTTTTTATTGTTTTGCTGTTGAATTTTTATTTAATTTTTGTCTCTTGGATTTAAGTCTTGTTTTTGTTATTATTTAAATATTTTTTTTTTTGCTTAGGTTATTGAATTAAATTTTACTTATTTGCTAGATCGGGTTATCAATTTTTCAGTATTTTTTGTTGGTTCTATTTATCATAATCTATAAAAAATAAATAATAAACAAACTGACAGATAAACTATGAAATAGGAAAAAAAATCCTATGTTGTGTGTCATTTATGTTGTTATGGTGTCATTTGTTATTTAATGTCGCGTTTTTTAAATTGTTATTATCATTTTATATACTTTTTCGATAATAATTACTTCAATTATGCTTGATTGTATGCAATTATATTATAAAAGTTTGTTTTTGAGTAATGTAAAATTAGTTTGATGAATCCCTCGTGTGTGGTTGTTATCACAGAAAAATGAAAACAGAAAAAAAAAACAAATAATAAACCAAAATGAAAGAAAAAATGCTTATAATGAATTAAAAACTAAATTACCTATCCGGTTAATGAGTCAAAATGATAATAATAATAATAAAAATAAAAACCAATACACACAACAACAATTAATATTAATTATTCTTTATTACTTTTTCAATTAATTTTATTTATTTATTATTTTATTAACAGTGACGTTTTAGTAAAAAATTTTGGCATTTGTTTTGTGATAGCCCATACAGGGTGACATAATAAATTTAAATCTGTTATTTGATTTAATTTGGTCAAAATATTTAATTGCTGTATAAATAATTATTTTTATAATTGCGACTATAAATGAGAGCATGTGAGAGACTTTCTACAATTTATTCGCACGGTTTTTTAGAAGAAAATTTTGCTTTGATATTTATATTTAAATAAAAACGAGCATTTGAATTTAAATAAAGTGTGAATAAATATTATAATTTTATATTAATTCATTTATAAATATGTATTACTAATAAAATACACGCCACCACTGATAATTGTTACAGACAAATTTATCACAATAGAATAATAACGATCAATTTAATTATTAAAAGCAATTACAAAAATAAAATTATATACAATAATAATAAATTAAATATTCCTCAACCCTTTTAATATTTTTTTAATCAATGGGTAGTTATTTTATTGTACGACGAAACGTATATAGTTGAGTAGATTGATTGAATTTATAAAAAAAATTATTAAAGACGAAAACCACGCAATTGTGTTTATTTTTTATTTTTCACAGAATTCCCTAGCTTAAAAGTACATAATAATAAATCAATAAATAAAAAAATATTATAAATAATAAAAGCATTCGTTTATATATTTTTCTTATTATCATTTTATAATAATTTTTAATAAAAATTTAAAAGTAAAGCGGAATAATATTTTTTTTTCCAGCGGGTAATCTTTTATTCTTGATTAAATTTTTTAATAATTTTATTATTCTTTAATTCTATGTAGGTAAGGAACAAATTAAAGCGTTTAGACAGTTTAACACAGCATATGTATATGTAAACTTTTGCTTCGGAAAAGCGTCTCGGAACTTGAAAATGAGACTGAAACCATTTCATAGTAAATGCCACTGTTATTGTCAGTTGTCACTGTTATATCTGAGTCAGTTGTTTTCAAACGTAACCAATAATCAAATATAAATAAATAAAATTGAATATGATTTTTCCAAAATCAGTTTATTAAAAAAGTAAGAAAAATATATATAGAAGAGTCTTAAATTATATATTAGATTGATTTATTAATTTTATTTCTACCACTTCTATAAATAAATAAAAATAAGATCTACGTTTAAAATTTCATATATAATTTCAAATATACTTTCACATGGTGATGTGTTACCAATGAATGCATATATTTAACAAATTTATTTCAATAATATTAACAGTGGTATTTTACAAATCTTACAGCCATTTGATTATTTAAATAAAATTTATAATAATATGTTAAAACCTATCAAAATATATAAATTCGTATTAATATATCGATATACATATCAATTTATTATTGATAAAAATCTTATCTTTGCGTCAAAACTAACAAGTAAAACAAAAAAAAAAATTGTTACAAGAAATTAGGCTGCCAAAAGCGATGTTTTTTAATATTTTTTTTCTTTTATAATTTATTTCATTTAACAACTAATAAATAAATTAATTAGAAGTGTCATGTTGTTTACAAGATTATCGAAAATCAATAATTTATTAAAAATTAAATAGTTGATATATATGTACATTATGAAATATTTTATTGCTTTGCAATGTTGTTTACTATTGTCATAAATTTTATCAACAAAAATATTTTTATAAATTTGCCTATCTTTGTTAAAAATTAAGAAATAAATTCGGTAGTTGCAAATATTAATCAATAAATATACTTCAGTGAGTATGCCAATAATAATTGCAACAATTAAATATATAGATATTGAAGAAATTTTATGATTAAAATTCAACAAAAATTAAAATTTATTACTTTTATTATATAATTAAAAATTTTAAGTACATTAAAATATTTAGAAAATAATTAATTACTTTGTTTATTTTTTTTTTTTTTTTTATATTTTGTGAAAAGAAAAGTTCAAAACATTTATCTATAAGTGCTTTTATGATTTTATCAAATATTTTTAATCTGCTAACAAGGATTTAATGATAATTACTATAAAATATATATTAATTTTGATGACTAGTAAAATATTTAATTTTAAAAAATAAATTAATAAAATAAAATTATATATATTTATTGTTTGAAAAATAAAATTTTTTAATTATTTTATAATTAAGATAAATAGAAATAAAGAAAACAATAATTAGCAGGTGTGTTAAACAAAGTGAATTAAAAGTTGTTAAAAAAAAAGTAAAATATAAAGACAAAAAACAATCTTTAAGACAATTGAAAATGTGTTAATTAATTTAAAATTCATAAAGCATAAGAGACAAAAAAAAAATTCTTTTTAAATTAAATAAAAAATAAAAAAAGTGTTAAAAACATTTACTTTAAAAATAAAATTAAAAAATGCCTGATCGATTTAAAGTAACGAAAGCTGAACCGCAGCCGGTTCTTGATGAGGAAGCAGCTGAAATAAAGCTTCTGCCGGACAAAAATGGTAAATATATAAATTTTTATTAATATTTATTTTCTAAATATAAAATAAAATCAAATAATTTTTTTTTCCATTTTTGAATATAATCGATTGCGTTTAAATATTGATAAGCTATGTCGTTGGTCAATGGCGAAAACATATTTTTGATAAAGTAAAAACTGTTCATAAATCACAAAATCAAAAATTCAAGTTAGACACGCTGAAAAGCGTTGTTTGTTTGTTTTTCTTTTTTAAGTAATATTGAGCTAAGCAGAGTTTTTAAAAGCTTAAACAACATTATTTTTGTTGTTAAAAAAAAAAAAAATGTTGAAATATTTTTATGTGAATGATTTAAAGGGATTATAATAAAACGATAAAAGTGTTTACTTTTCTGATGTTTGGCTAGCTTAAATTAAATTGTTAGCGAAATTAAGTTGTCTCTATTTTTTCTAATATATTTTATAAATTTTGTTTAGGAATTTTAACAATACATTGTTATTATTTAACACTGTTAAGCTTTTTAAATACCATAAACGTTATACATTACTTAAATGACATATTATTAGACTTATTAGAATTATAATGGAATGACACACGCCAGGCTATAATCACCGTTTTGTAAATTATTTATGTCTGATAAAATTGTTTAATCTTTTGATATTTAAATGTTACCTATGATATTTGCTATAGTAGAAAATAGCAGCTTTGTTTAATTATAGTTGACACTTTTTGTTAAATTATAAATTGTTAAGGTTATGTAAATTTTAAATAGAATAATTATAGCAAAAGTTTTTTTTCCAATGGCTAAGCCTTATATATATTATAATATTTTGGTTTTTTATTTAAATTTTACACATTTATAATAAACTATTGAAGCTGTTTTAGTTCAACAAAACGTATCTTTTAAACACCATTATATTATGTTTAATGTATGTAACAGGTAAATTTATATGACCGTTTCACAATTAAAAAACAAGACAAAAAATTGTATTTTTTTTTAACAAAAACCATTTACGCAATTATTCAAATCTTAAATTAATAATTATGCTGTAATTAAAGTCAGTTTGATCAATGTGATGAATAAACTCCAACTTCAAACAAGCAGTTGATAACAGGAATTAACTTATTTAGAATTTTATTCATAATTTTGATAAAAGATTTTTTTTTTCTCTTTTATTTTTAGTCAGTGAATACAATTATTTTTATATTATTTCTTTATAATTATTTATTTTCATTTTAATTACTCTATAATGGTATCAAAATTATTCTCAGTTGTTGTATAAATTTTTATCAAAAGACTTTTCGTCTCTCAATAATGTAATAAATATAAAACATGGTGAACAGATGCGGGTTAATTTATAATTCATGTAATTCCGTTTTTTTTTATGATATATCTTCTTTTTATAAATTTATTCATACTAAAAGCTCTATTGTTTATGGAAATTCTTTTTATTTAAGATTATAACTTCTTTATCTATTAACTTTTTTACATCTCGATTGTATTATGCTTATTTAATTTAAATTTCACATTACATTAAATATATATTTTTTTCTCACAAATATTAATCTTGTCATTCTTTGTTATGAGATAAATGTTTAAGGTTAAATTTCATATAAATTGATTTTATGTGCTAAAAACCGAAAACTTATTTATTTATAGTAAAAAAACAAACAAACATTCCATTAACTAAACATAGAGAAGCACCCGAGTTGAAGGTGTTTAATGTTAGTTAAGAAAACCATGACCTTTTAAATTACAAGTTTACGTCGATGTGTGCTATTTTGGCTGTATAATACCTGTTAAGCGTATATAATCCAATTTTTTATTTATTTCTATTAAAATTAAGCTAACAACAAAACCTTTTGCATGCATAACATTTTACCGGTAATATTCTTATCTAGGTGCAAAGGTCATGGTATGCTCTTGGTTTAGCATTGTTATTGTAAATTATTAATTATTTTCATTTACTATTAGAAACATGTATTTTTTTTTTGTTAACAAATTAGTAATGAAACCGTTATAATAAAGGTCTAAATCTTTACTAATTGACTAAAATATATTTTTTTCTATGAATTCATTCATATCATGCAATGAAACGATTATTTAATCTAATTAAATATAACGTATTTAAAACATAAATAAAAATAAATAAGTGTTTCTTGTTATTTTGCCAAACCATAAATTATGCAGTTTTTTTTAAGCTTCGAAAGAAAATAAAAATTGAAGAAAACACAAAAATAATATGTTTATAAATAAATAACATTACTGACCAGCTTAATTCAAATTTATGCCAAGGTTATGGTTTGTGATTTTTTCTTGTTTAAAAATATGTATATACACAATATTTTCGCGTATCTGACAATATACAAATTAAGTGTAGAAATAAATCATAGAAAAATCGAAAAAAAAAAAATAATATACAAAATAATGTTGCAGAAAATTTAATAACCACCTGTTGTTTATAGTCGATTTTAATTTGTTCCACCCACTGCATATGAACGTATTTTTATAATTTTTTTTTTTCAATTATTTTAATTAAATTTTATTGAATTTACTTTTGCTAAGAAGATTAATATTTATCCGGAAAAAATGTTAGTTTTATTATGGTTTTTTTTTGTGTCATATGTTTGCGTCATCGATTTTATTTTAAATTCTATTTCTTTTATTTATTATTGTACAGTAAAAATTTGAAATGAATGATTTGATTAAAGTTAGTAGATTAAAATCAAATTTTGTGCTATTTTAATATACCAAAATTAGCTAATTTAAAGCATAAATATTTTAATTATTATTAATACTACATATTTTGTGTAAATGAATCAACTAACCGATTAAATTCATATCAAATTAACTGATCTGTTCAACTGAGATTTTACTGTTCATAATTAACAACAGGACAGTATTTTATTTTGTGTTAATTTCTTTTGTTGTTTCATTATTTCGTTGAACTAGAATTCTTTTATTTTTATTTTATTTTTTAATGTGAAATATAATTGAAAAACTGTGCTAGTTAGCAAAGTTACATAAGTGGAAACGCACCGCACCTTGATTTTTTTATTTTATTTTTAACTTACTATTTACTCATCAAATCCATTAAACTGATTATCTAATCACTTTGAAAATATATTTCAAAAAAAAATTATTAAACTAACAAAAAAAAAAAAAAACATTTTTTAAACGACATTATAATTACAAAATTATAATATTATCAGTATAAAAACTTCTTTTTTGTTGCTCCAATTGCTTGTTAATTTGCGAATTTTTGTTTGTTCTTTTTTTGTATTATCTTCTTCGATTTATTTTTTGATTATTCATTTTTGATCGATGCAATAAAATTATCAATAATTGTTTTATTTTCAAGTACATTTATATTTCAAAATAAAAGGTAAGAAAACTTTTTTTTCAATTATTTACTAATCATTTATGTGATGAAAATTAATATTTAACATATTGTTAAAAAAAAAGACTGAATTAACTCATGCGAAAAGTATTTTTGCTTTAACAAAATTTTATATGTTGCTATACAACGTGTTGCTTTGTTAAAAATATACTATAATATAATAAAACAATTTTCGCCATTCACTGTGTTTTTTGATGGTTAATAAAAAAAAAAATGATAATAATAAAATAGAAAATTCTGTATTTCTTTATACTAACACAAGTATATGCATAAAATATATTTAGATACATAAATTTATTATAAAAACATTTCTTGTCATTTGTACTTTAGTTTAATGATTTCATTTGTTGCTGTTTTATTGTTGTTTTCGTTTATTGTTTTCTTTTTGCTGTAAAACGTCGTATTAATTCAAGTTGAGCTAGACTTTGTAGACGAAATAATCAACAAAAATATTCAAGATAAAAAAAATAACAAATATATAAAATATACATATATAAATATACGATTGTTAATTTTCTTCTTGGTTGTTGCTTTTCTTTTATTTTATTATAAGTAACATTTGACCATTTTTTTTGTTTTAATCAGAAATAAGAGTAAATGCACCATTTAAACCACTCTTACTACCTTACCAATTATATAAAGAAACAATGATAAAATAAAGGAGCGACGAAGCTATTAAATGTAATTTATATACAAAGACATTTCATACACATACATTTAATTTGTTTTATATTTTCAACAATTATTTTCATCTTAAATAGAAATATAATAGAAGGAAAATTAAATGAATAAAAAAAAAGTAAACGAAACAAATGGTAAGAAAATTAAAGTAAATAAATAAAGTGGGTGAATGAGGCAGTAGTTTAACTTTCCTTTTTATTTTGCATTTGTTTTAACAATTCTTTGCTCTAATCTTGGCTACGTATTATTAATACAACGTTACTTTACATTATTTTACTTAAAATTACTTAAAGCTTAGAAATGCTGAATTAAATTTCGTTAAGCTCACATTTTTTCCTAAGCACTGAAATTGTGCTTTTAATTTAAAAAATTACAGAAATATTAAAATAAACAAAGTGGTGTCGTCTGTTTTCACCTTTATTTAAACATTTCTTTTTTAATTTCATAATTAAATTTAATACTCTTAACATTTCACAAGTTTTTCGTCTATAGTTTTTGAATTTTCTAGTCTTTACTATCTGTGTTAATTGTATGTTTTTCATTTTTATTTACTAATTTACAATTGTACGCATATACAGAATGTGCAGAGTGATTTTTGTAATTTTTATTAAGAAGTAAAAGTTTTTGTGATTTTTTTTTGTAGGGTTTTTATGAAATTGGTTTTGCAGAATCGACACGTATAAAGGATATTATTATTTGTTGTTTTCTTTTTTTTATTTTCTTCATTTATTGCCGAGGAACTTTATTATGCAGAAGACATAAGACAAATAACAGAATTACTCAATGTATGCTCATTGATTTATTTGTTGCTCGTGATATTGAAGTGTCTCTGGTTGAATAAGATGTTGGATATTTATTCGTTTCTCGTATTATGTTCGTGTTTCTTTGTAGTAATTGCTGTGTATCTTTATTTATTAACTTATCGGCAAATGCTTTTTTTACGCAAAGTTGATCTCTGATTAATGTCGGTATCGAAGTTTGGTCATTTTTTTATATTTATTTATTTTTAACCCATATTGTTGCTTTACGTATACAATCATTTAATTCATTTCATTCAATTACGTTCTTTGTTTATTTATTTATTTTATAAAAATTAGCCTCTGTTAAACACGTGTAATATAATATATTGTCGTTAATGAATATTGCTTACAACATTTTTTATATAAAAATAATTTTTATTTCTTACAGTAAAATTTATTGTTTTATTAAAAAATTCTTAGTTATTCATATTTTTTAACACAATTAAATTGTGCTTCTCAGTTTTAACGCAAAATCATTCATTTTATAAAGAAATAAATAAATAATTTGTCGGCTAAAGAAGCAACAAAAGTAATAAAAAGTAACAAAAACAAAAATTGTTTAATTAAAATGAATTTGTTAGTTGTTAATTAATATGTTTATATTTTTTTTTGTTTTGTTTATTAATTAATTTTACTCCATCATTCAATTAAGATTAATTAATTTTTTTTCTTCTATTTTATTTTGTTAAAAACCTAAGCAATTGTTTTTTAATAACAGAAATGAAATAGTTTCTTACGAAATAATAATTAATTTTCTTAATTTAAAATTATATATAATAATATATGAGAAAAGGTCAAAAGTATTCAGATATTAAATGTTATTTTATTGAAATGTTTTAAGAGATGTATGGAATGTATATTGCGACAGATTATTATTTTTCAAAAATGTCAAGATGTTGTCTTGTGATTGTCCTGTTTAATTTAATAGCATTTGACGAAGTAAAAACAAAAAACTTTATAAAAAATAATAATCTTTCTAAAAGATTGACATACATTATCGAAATCTGAGATTTAAGATTGATTCGTTATTGATTATAATTTTTTTCATATTTAATAAAAATATAAGAAAAAAGAAGTTAATTTAAAATGATTGAGTATCAATTTGCCGGTAATGTATTCCACGTTAACTCGTTGCTGAGTCATTTTTATTTTGTTAGTTATTCGGAAAATGATTACTTTGATTAAAGCTTGCACACGTTTTTAATAAGGAAAATAATATTAAGAAAAAAAAATTTACTCGTTTATGTTAATCAATTTGTAAAAATAATAATTGAAAAGCATAAAAACAAGCGAAGACGCAAACCGAATGCAATACTTACACAAATAATAGCAAGTGGAGTCGCCTAGTATGTAATAAAAGTTATTTTTACCATTATTTTACTTTGTAAATTTGTATATAATTAAGCAAAATAAATGAATAAATAAATTTACGCTAGTCGTGATAAAAATTCATTTATTTATTTATTTAATATTAAATAGAGAAAAAAATTTATTGCATTCAAATATTTAATGTTTGTTGAATCATTAAAACAGCAAAAATTATTAAGGTGTGTTCAAGGTAAACAAATAAAAGAAATATTTCACAATTTTATTTATTATATATTTTACCGCACTTGGTATCTTCTTGTACGGTGAGGTAATAATTATACCTCTTTGCAATCAATTTTCTGGCGTAACGATTTAGTGAAATTATTACGATTTGAATAGAAATTTTTATTGTTTTCTCTAAAAACATTATTTTCTTATTCATCGTATTTGTCTTTTTTTATATTTTGAATATTGGTGCTTAGAAAATAACAACATTATTCATTTCATTGACGTATGTTCTAATAAATAACAATCAAGAATATTTTTCAATAGTTTTAAATAAATACTACATATGCGGTGTTACTTAAGTAAGGATATATTATAAATAGATTGTATGATAATTACACCAGTTTATACTAGTACCTAATGAAACATTTATAGCATAAAAGTCGTTATTTATCCGTTAAATTTGTTTTAAAGCTAATTTTCTAGATTAATCTAGTTTAATACTTGAATTTTGTAATTATTTTAGATTAATTAATATTTTTTATTTAATTTGTTTTGTTTTTCTTTATTAATTACAATTTTTTTTTAAAATTAACTGGATATCGCATTATTGTTATTGCTTTTGTTTATTTTGTTCAATAAATAATAAAGTTTTCTTTATTTTAAATTAGATTTTACTGATAAAATTTCTTGTTTTCATCATTGATTAGCTTACGGTTAAGTAGTTATGATTACGTATCCTATAGATTACAATGCTTTAATCTTTTTAAATTTGATTACATTTTGTTAATGGTAATCGGCTTTATTACAAAATATGTATTTTGGTGACATTTTATTTACTGTTGGCTCCAAATGTTATCAATTATATAAGAATAAAACCTTTGAGTAAATTTTCAATAATTTTTTCATAATAGAAAAATGTGTAAAATCTGTGCAAAACAGTGTTGATAATCCATTAAAAAAAACAGTTTGTTCGTAGTTTATTTATGTGTATGGCGTTGACAGCTGTGTTTATAACATTTTAATATTTTTTATATTATTATTATTATTCTTATTTTTATTGAAATTATAAAATGTATAAAAAAAAAATGTATGCACATTCAAAATATATGAATAATTACTTTGGCAAACATTTTCCATTAGAATTTTTCTAACAGAATATAATAACTTGTAAATTCTTAAACGAACAGGTATAACCATACTATATTTACATATTTATTTTTATTGGTTTATTTTTATTATTATTATGTAAGAAATTTGTTATATTATATATAAATTTCTAATCATATAAATAACATATATAACCAAAAATAAGGAAAGGTCTTTTTTTTACATTTTTATACATTTCGTTTCGTTATTTATTCTAATACAGAATTTACATCGTTGAATAATTTTTGTATCGTTTCTCTACCAGGGTACTGTTAAACATTTTTTTTTTCTTGATTTTTTACTTCCTTGCACTAACTTGATTTTAGATTATATAAGTAAAATGGCACACATATTAAGATTTAATTAATTCAAAAATTTTGAAGGAAAATACTGTGTTTTCTGATTAATAAAATTTTTATTTGTGTAGACTTTATCAAACAAACTTTAGTAATTACATACTAGAAAAAGTAATCAATAATATTTTACTTTAATTTAATTTTCTCTCTAAAAATCATTGTTTTTATTCAAAGTATAATATTTACGCAGCATAAAGTAGTAAATGGGAAACCATGCGTAACAGCGGAAGATAAAGTTAATACGTATTTTTTTTTCACAAGGTTTTAAGGAAAATGGCAAAGCAAAGCTTTAAACGATTTTTTTTTAAATTGATATATGAAAATATAATTATGAATAAGTATTTTTCCACCATGTTTGTGGCATAAATGCGATTTATAATTAGGCGGCGAAGGTGGTTTTGCGTTATTATTTTAAGATTTAATTTTTTCTCTTCTTCATATTAAATCAAGGACGATATGCTTTTTTATCGGATTTTATTTTTTGCCTTTAGGTTTATTTTTTTATTGCTTGAAAGGACACCAGGCAATTTTCTTTCGTAATTTTTTTTTTGTTGTTGTTATGTTTTTATTATTATTATTATTTTTATTTGTTTAAGAAAAGGTGAAATTATTGTTTTATTGTGTATTTTTTTTTGTTATGGAGATGTTTTTTTGTCTTTTGGTTGTTGTAATAAATCCCAAATGGTGTAATAAAAATTTACAGAATGTTACAATAAAGTTTTTTGTTCCTTTTTTTATTTGTTGTCTCTTATACGTGATCAATTTAATTTTTTTTTTATTAAATAAATAAACAAAGAAATAGAATTTAAAGCTTTATTTTTTTGTTTTATTATGCAATGAAAACGTATGTATTGTAAAAAATATAATAATTTATTAAATCACGTAATTTGTGCTTTTTCTTAAATTAAAAAAATAATTTTATTGTCTGTATTAAAAATTAAAATTTTTACACTTACTACGTACTTGTACATATGCATATAATATGAAGCATCAGTATATTCAATTTAATCATAATTCATAAACAAATATTAACTGTCGTCTTATCTTATAGCGCATAATACTGATTGTAAGATGATATGCTAGCAATTTATTTCATGTTTACATTTGTAAATTGTTAAAAAAATCAATTGATTTTTATTGTTCTTAAAGCAGAATTGACTAGACGTTACATGTTGGTGTAAAAACTTGCTTAAAACTTGCATATGTTCGTAATTGGATAAAGTTATTTATGTGTTTGGTTCGAAGACGTTTTTTTTTACAATATATTGCAAAAAAATAAATTAAACACATTACAAAAAACACAATTTTTTTGTATAATAAATAATAAAAAGCTATTACAGACACAAACAGAAAAGTATAAAATAATTTTTGATGTTTTCGTCTACTATAGTAAACACATGACCTATTTTTAATAGTATTTTCCGCATAATTAACATTTAATCGTATAATACTGTGCTTAACTAGTGTAATCTCGTTGTTGGTGTTCAATTTTTTTTTTTTTGTAATAAAAGCGAATAAGCCTTTTAGATGATTATTGCAGAAGGAAAATCCACCCATAATTTATACATAATTTTTCCTTTTGCTATAAAACTCTTATCGTTTGCATTTGATCACACTTTAAACACAAAAAATAAAAATAAAATAAAAAAAGAGTGAACAAATCTGCTGACAAAACTAAAAACATAAAATATTAATCCATTATGACTTTTCTCTACGTTTAAGTTCTTCTCTTTTTTCAGAATCATATTTTTTTTTTTGCTTTTTTATAATTTAAGCAAAATTTTTTTCAATTTATTACTGAATATTTTATTTATGTCATTTGCGTAGATTGAAAATTTCAATAACCACTATGTATATATGTTTTTGTTGTTTGTGCTCATTTTTGTCGCTTAATTATTATATTTAGTCATGATTTTATTAATAATTTTCTTTTGTTTTTAATTAATTTAATTTTGCACAGTTTAATCTAGAAATGTATATTTATTTATTTATTTTTGGCTCTTATTTTTATTACATTTTCATGAATAAATAAAATGATTTTATTAAGTTTTGTTTTTTTTTCCTGTTAAAAAAGATTAATTTCAGAACAATAATTCTATTTTATTGCATTTTATAATGAGTTTTATGTAAATAAAAAAACATTTTGACATTTTTTATGTCAATATAATTTAATTTGTTTTTTATGTGTTTTTTTTTTATCATATCTGTTGCTGTGTAGTTAAGTTGAAACAAGTATTACATGCAAAATAAACATTAGCTAGCCACAAGCAAATCATTGTGTTGAGCAATTTATATATAATTTTATTATATTATAGAGATTTATCGAATATTTAAGCATGTAACTATGTTATCAGTGTTGGAATGTACTCTTTAAAAATCTTAGAAATCTGTAAAAACCAATAAAAAACATTTATATTATGTTTTTATAAATAAAAATTCTTCAAGTCTCACCGTCATCATACAAAATCCGACAATACATATCTATATAACTTGCAAATTCTTTATTACAAAATAATGCGAACACTATTTTCATTTTTTCAACAGCATTTTGCACAAAAATATGAATAAATAGTGTGTATACTACATATATCATATGATTATATAAAATCCTTTTTAAGCCCTCGATAATATTTGTATCATTAATTCTTGTTGTACCATTTGCTTAGACGTTTTGATCTTCTGTAAATAACGATTGTCTTTTGTGTGAAGTGTTTTTATAATTTATAAAGAGATAAAACTTCGTGTTAATTATATAATTAATGGTAGATGTTTGCTATTAATTTTCATCTTCAATTATCCACAATTTGTTAAACATTAGAAAAATCTATTGTTTTTCTTAGTAAATATTATAATTATCTTTATTTTTTCTTTATTACATTTCTGAATTGTAATTCAATCCATTTTTCTGTAATAAAAAACAAAACCGAAAATCCAATGATATTGTTTTATATTCGTTACTTTTGGCTGCCTTACTACGTTTATTATCTTTTAAAACTGTACATGACTGAATTACTAATTTTTTTAATATTTTAATATAAAATGATAGGATATCTATATATATATATATATATCTAAATAATATATAAATATGACGTTTTTATTTTATTATTATTATATTTTTTTTTTTTGGTATTTATATCATCATATCATGCAGGCATTTTGTTTTGTTAATAATTTTTTTTATTATTATTATTGTTTCACTGCAACGCATTTAAGCAGATAATCTATAATCTGATCATTTTTATTTTTTGTTATCTTTTTTTTTACTTATTTTTTTTTTTTTTGAGACGTCTACCTTTGACCTTTACTCCCTTCTCGACTTATTTTGTCTTAAAATAAAAAGCTACGCACAGACAAGGGGTTTAGATAAATAGTTGTTAATACCCTGGATAAAATGAAAATATAAAGAAAAAAACTCATAATTTTGCGGTTTTATATTTTATTGAAAGGAAAATACATTTTTTTTTTGCTTTTTGTTTTGCTCATCTTATATCATTTTCTACTCTGCAATCTGGATCTTTAATATTTTCTGTAAAGATAATTGATATTTTTGTATTAAAATTTATTAACTTATTTAACTATATTACCTTGGTATGATTTTAATAATTTTAATTGCTTAATTTTATTAGCATAAATAATCTAATTATCTATAAACTAATTTATCCTTCACGATATTTAATTATTAGAGAAGATATTAAATTGAATATACTTATAAATTTTTAATTTGTGGCTTAGTTGTATTTAGTCGTTGTAAATATAAGAGGTGATGTTATTGAATATTAAAAAAAAAATATAGATTTTATCAATATCAAGTAGAAAACAGCGTTATTTTTTAACAAGCCTAACAAATATTTTATTTTATTTTTATCTTTCGGTTGATGGCTTATACACGTCATATACATTTTACCAATTTTATTTTATTATCAATGACATTAAACATATATACAACTGACAAATACACATGTACCTAACAAAACTGAGTAACAAAAATAAAAAGAATATTCTTTTTGACCTTCGTGTATATTTTCCTTACGGTGAAATATAATGGAAAAATAAATATTTCCCTTGAAATAGAAACATAAAAATAATGATGACGCGTGGCTCGTGGTCAGAAATACCAGGTGAAATACACAAAGCGCACGCGATCGGTCAAAAGTAAAGCTTTTATAATAATTTATTTATTTTTTATTGAAAAAGAAAAACACTTTTGATATTTATATTAAAAATCTTTTTTATTTTTTTTTTGTTGATTCTTGTGCTTTTTTCTGTAAGATGATTGACTTTTTCTAAACAAGAAATAAATAATGACTCAAGTATATGTTTCAATAGATTTTCGAATATAAATTCTTTATTTTATTTCTTTGTTGTTCATTTTGATTTATTCAATATCTTAAAAATTATATGTTTGTTTTTTATTTTTTACTTTTTGTATTCTCTAAATGACAAATAAATTAGGAACGGTTAAGAGGAGCAGAACAAATAATGTAAACAAACATTCACTTCAATTTATAATTTTTTTTATTTTTTTCTTAAACATTTATTAAACTCTATATAAACACTTCTTTGTTATTCTTTTATATAAAATTTTTAAGCCGGGATAATATAAATACTGTACACCACCCACCCAAAACAAAGAGTAATCAATAGAAATTGGAAAATAGAAGCAATTGTAAATAAAAATGGTTAATACGAGTAAATTTTGTTGAACTTGAAGTGAAAATAAGTAAAATTGTGTCAAAATATTCCCAAAATTAAAGATTCATACCAACGAAAAAACTCATATTTTGAATGCTTCTCTTGTTAATATCATTTTTTTTACTTTATTATTATTATTATTGATGATAAAAAAGTGTTATATGCTCATATAAAATAATAAAAATATTTTCAGTTGATTAAATTCAGAATATAATATTTTTTTTTTCTGTTGATAAATTTGATGGAATATTTTTTCAATTACTTATTTTTATTTTACCAACCTTTAGTTTAGCATAGCTGATTGTATATTGATCATTAATCAGTCAGTCTGTCTATTATAAACCGATTACTTAAAGTAAAGGATTATTTGCATCAAATTTTTGATTTAAGAGCAACAAATGGTTATTATTTTTATTGTTTTTTTTTAGTTTAATTTTATGAAATCTACTATGCAATAAATTACGCAAATGTTTAAGTTTTAATGAAAAGTGATACCATATTAAAATCTTAAGTGAAATTTACCTCTGTTTAATTAAAAATATATTCATAATCCATTGTTTAGATTGCATAAGCAAATACAATTTTTGTTAACAATTATTTAAATTTTTACACACGTTTAATGTTGTTTGTTAAATGAATTTTTAACTTTTTTCTTTATTTTGTACTTATTTTTGTTCTATGAAATATGCTTTGCTTCTTATTAATGTTGTTGTTATTGACTCTAAATTTATTTATTAATCAAAAACAATCAATCGATTTGTATCATAAATTTTACAATAAAATTGACAAAGAAGAGAAAATAAAATCAAATAAAAATTATAAATAAATAGAATCACTCACAAAATAAATAATAAAAGGCAAAAAATAAAAAATAAAACAACATGTTTCAATTCTGATGTCGTCACAAATGACAAAGAACTGAATAAATCACAGCAGCAACCAAAAATAAAGCAAACTTATTGATAAAAAAAGACGGCAAAATATTTGCAAAACAATAATTACATAGAATAAATGTAAATTTAAGAGTGTGTAGTTGAGATGTTGATGATTTACTAGCTAGTAAAAAAAAGTGATTGAGTTACAAAAAATGAATAAATAGCATAAATTTAATTCAAATTAAAAATCAAACAATAAGAATAAATATATATATATATATATGGGTCAAACTACTCTAAATACATATTACAATACTGATGATACTAATATTAAATAAATAAGAACAAATAAAAAAGAAAACAAAACGTGACTCTTCATTAAAGCTTTACAAAGAAAAAAACACATATATCAATTGAATTATATTAAGCATTTTATTACTTAATATCATATAAAAAAACTCATCATTGCTAAAATTTGCACTAGCATTATTATTATTTATTAGTTTATTGATTGATTTAAATGCTATGTTATTACTTCGATGCAAAATAATTTTTAAAACATACATGTTAATGCAAGATTGTGTTCTTTATATACCAATCATTTTTTAATTAAAAATATTTACTTTCTTTTTAATAAATTATAAAAATAATATTAATATATATATTTTTTAGTTATTGTTTATAAAAATTATAATAAACGAAGAAAACCAGACTTAACGTATTAATGACATACGGAATACGTATTTATACGATATAAAGATATTGTAGAAAAAATAATTATTAAAAAAATAAAATAAAAGTTTATTATTTGCAATATGCTTAAAAATAATTAAATTAATAACAAATAATTTAATTGTATAAAATAGGGACTAGTTAATCGTCGTTAAACTGCTTTTAATTATTATTAGTAATGAAAAAACAACTGTGTTACAGTTAATGTCCATTTATTTTCTTTACATTAAACTATATTACATTACACTACGTTAAGCTCCAGTATAGATATTTATATTATATGTTTTTAAACTTTATTTATCTAATCTTAGCCGGATTATTACTTGCGGCATTAGTGTTGTTTAGTAATATCCATGTTAATTTCCTCATTATATCTATTCTCCACCAGAGTGTTCTACTGATAATATAAATGAAATAAAACCATTTCTTTTTCTTTAATAATAGGAAATTCAAATAAAAAAGAAAAAGTAATTCCAGATCATTTTATTATTTAATTATTATTATTTTATTGTTTTTATTATTGTTATTATAATTAATAGATACGCTTTGTAGGTACATTTTAGTGGTTTTATTTTGTATTAGACATAAACAAACAAATTATTAACTAAAAAAGAAACCTTTTTCCTTTTTGGGTTGCTTCATTATGATTTTTATTTGGATCTATCTTTTTAATAACTTACAAGAAGTTAATTTAATTTTATAGATTAATATTGTTAATTTAATGTTTATTATATAATAAAATAAAATAATGTTTTGTAATAATATTTTTTATTGTATTTTTATTAAATAAATAATAAGAAAAACCCAAAGCTCTTCTGTTATCATCATTAAATGTAGCAAAGTTACATTTTATTAACGATAATATTTTTTATTAAACAAAAAATATATAACAGATGGCAGCTGCATACATATATTTACAATTCGTCAAGAAAAAGGATCAAAAGATATGCTTTTGCATGTTTTATAACAATTACTAATTCTTCCTTATTTACTAATATTGAAATTAATTACACCTTTTAATTACTGTATTTATTTATTAATTATATATGTTATAAATAATAATTTATTATGGTTTTGTTTATATATATTTTTTATAATAAAATTTGTAATTATTTTTTTCAATATTCATAATTTTTTTTAATGAAAAATCATTCCAAAATAATTAAATGTTTATAATAAATTGAAATTTTTAACAAAAAAAAAAAAATAAATCCTTGTGTAATTGGAACATTTTATTAAATACAATTTAATGCATAAGTAAATAAAAATCATTTTATGCTTTATAAATATTAATCAAAAAAAAAAATCAATTTGTATTTGTAAAAGCTTAAAACCAATAAATGTTTTATAGTTTTGTAACCTTAACGGTGTGTGTCATGGCTAAACTATTTTACATTTTTTATTTATATGAGAGATTTTCTCAACTTTTTTAATAATTTTCCGGCAAATAAAAGTTTTTTTTTTTTTTTTTTTGCTCATATTTTTATTGTTAATTTGTTTTACATTGTTTATTAGCAACTTTTTTCTTTATTATTTTATTTTTTTTGAAAAAATAATTCTTTATTAAGACTTTGTTTATAGTAGTATGAACTTTTTCGCCAAGGCTTCAATTCTCCACAGAGCAAATATAAAACATAAAAAACCATCAAACCACACAATCAACTTCAATAAAGAAATAAATTGTTATTTATTTTTATGGGTTTTTCTTTTCTAGTTAGTTTTTTTTTTTTGTGTTTTTACCTACTGTGGAATTAATTTTTCTGTTTTTCTTTTTTTTTTTTTGCTGTTTTAGTATGTTGCCGTGCGCGTGATATTTTTTTTTTTTTTTAGAAAATAGAATAAATAATAAAAGCAAAAACTTCCTAATGTTAAAATAAATAAAAGTCACAAAAGTTTAAATAAATAAATCTAGAAAAACGAAATAACCTTGTACTGGCTGTCGGTGTCGTTGGCTAGACGATCGTCGACTATTTACAGGTTTAACTGGGTTGGTAGTAACAAAAAAAAAAAAAAACGAAAAGGGATGAAATTAAAAGAGAAAACACGGATGTACGGAAATAGAGATGAAATTGACTTTAAATTGATTTATAAACTTTAGTATTATTATTTTTTTTTTTTTTTTTGATATTTTACATGCCTTGGGAACCTTTTTTGATTTATCTATTATTTTTGATACTAGTTCTTTACGTTTTAAAATCATGAAAACTAAAAAAAAAAACTAACTTGAAATTTTCGTACTCACTTTTCAACACTAGAAAAAAATACCTTAAAGAAATTTTCTTCTGAATAATTAACAAATTCATATCAAGGACTCAAACTTAGATTATTATTTATTCAATTATTACCGATACACTACTTTTTATTTCCGTTATTAAAATTATTTTTTTCTATTTCTAAAATTGACATTGCATCTACAGAATTTATTAACAAGAAAGAAATAAGTAATAAGAAACATGTAAATAAAAAAAGACGGCTGAGTGTCTGAACTTCCTGTAAAAGTTGTTGAAAATAAAATTTATTAACATTACTTGTGCTGCTGCTACTGAATGGTTTATGCTTACCTTCCTTAACACATCACTATCAAGTTAAAGGTAATTTGTAGGAATGATATAAAAGAAATAAAAAAAAAAACATAAATCACAGTCTACTGTGTTTTCTATGCTCAAAAAAAAAAATTATTTTCTACTCGTTACGCTTTTTTTTATTATTATTATTGTTGGTTTCTTTATGGTTTGTTGGTGTTTTCTAGCAGTTATTGTCTTTAAATGGCGAAAAAAGGTGTGCTTAATGTCATGAACTAAACGAATGAATTTTCCTTTGGTCATTTTTTTATTAGTGTTATTATTATTTTACTAGCATGTTATTGGTTATATATTTTGTATAATTTTTTTTCAAAACAGTGAATATCATCAAAGAATCATTTTTTTTCAATTGATATTATAGAAAATTTATTCGAAAATAATAACAAATTAGTTAAAATAATCTTGATTCAAGATGCAAGTAAAATAAATACGAATGTAAAACTTTGATAGAAATTTATTTAATTAAATGGTTTCCTTTACAATTTTTATTTAATTTAAAATCCACCCTTTTCTTCACAAAAATAATGCAAATTATCATAATTTGTTTTAATTTTATTTATTGCTCAGTGCAAATTACAGCACAAGTTTTATTCATTTAATTATAAAAAAAAAATACAGAAAATGAAATTATGGTCAAATTAGCGATCTTGTCATCCTTTAATAATAAAGAAGTAATTTTTCAAATTATTGTTCTTTATTTTTATCTATTTGTAATTATTATTAATTCTACATGAGAACACAGTAAATATAATTTGTAGATATTTTTCTGTTTTTTATTTCTTTTTCTTGCTATTCTCAGTTACAGAAGTGTGCTTTTTATTAGGACTTTTCACTTGTAGTTATTATTTCTATAAAATTATGTTTTATTAGATATGGAATAAATTTGCTTATTATAAGGTCAATTTTACATATGGAAATAAAATATATCCTGAGATAGATAGAAAGCAAGTTATTCTAATTTAATTCATCAACGTCTAGTGAGTTCACATTTCTCTGGAAAATTACTCTAAAAGAAATAAAGAAAACATACCCCTAAAGGCTTTATTTATTGAAGCACGTTACAATACGTGTAGTCAGAGTTACAGAAGCAAATAAATTTAAATTTTTTAAGAGTTTTTCTATAATGGGTTTTCATTTTCATTCAGAATAAATTTTATATTTATTTTTAATTCCTTTTTTCCGTATTTTTAAATGCATAATTTTATTATTTATAGAATTTTCATTTTTAATTTGATGAATTGATTTCAATTAATTTATGCTTTATATAGTAAATTGCGTCACAAATAATTTAACGATTTTAGTATAACTGTAGTCAGTCGACCTAATAGCAATAGTGAAAGCTGACTAATTGTATAAAAATTTGTAAATGCTAGGTGATTTTTAGTTTATTGTTGAATAATAGTTTTTTATGGTAGAGATTTTATATATGTATTGTAAAAGCACCAGGATAGAATAGATTGTCTAAGGCGTAACTTTGCAAAGCTTTATCCTATTTATTTATAACATAAAAATATCTATGTAGTCATGAAAACTTAACCCAGACCCTGGACAAAACTAATATACACAGAAAATTAATGTTTTGATAAAACAATGTTAAAGAAAATACATAACAATCTCTTTCATTAAATAAATAATGTTCAATGAATGTTGTTTAATTAACTAGCACTCTACTGTAAGAAAATAAAATAAAATTTATTACACTTCACTTATTTCTTATAACATCATTATTTTATCTCAAAACCTAAAATTATTTTTGTATTATATTCTTTTTGTTACTATCAAAAGCAATGGTGAAGTGTTTTTATATATATATATTTATTTTTGTATGCCCTTATTTAGATGTTTTTCCATGAATATATTTACTTTTCTATATTAATTCGTACATTTTTACTAATTTAAAGTTATTGAATTGAATTGGAATAAATAAGCTACTTTTTTTCTTTAATTGCTTTTAATAATTAATAAAGTTTCTAATAGTATAATAATACCTTTTTTCTATTTTTCTTTTCTGATCAATATTGAATTTTTATTGTATTTTCCGTGACTAAATACAATCAGCTTTTTATTGCTTTGTTTTTTAATGTCATTATCAATTTTATATATAATTTGCCTTCAATGGTTTTTAATAGGAGCAAGGATAGTTTTATTTTGCTGTTTAAATGTATAAGTTATTTATTAACTTAATAAATAGAGAACCTTTGCTAATTTTATTGATATTGATACTTTAAGTAGCATATAATCATAATAAATATAACAATCAACATATTGTGTATTTTATGTTATTTATTTTTTTTTTATTCGTAATCATCATCATACTGGATAATGTCATTAACGTTTTTTTTTTTGATTTTTTATTTTTTACATTTCGCAATTCTACTAAAGAATATTTTTATCCCGATATAAATTATGTGTTTGTACGGTTTTCTTGTTGCTGTAAAGTCGTTTATTACTTCGGTGTTATAGCTTTTTTACCAACACATAATTTAACTAATTATTATTACTTTATTGATTTTTTTTTCTGTCTAATATATATTTGTTTTAAATTAAAAAGAAATTTATAATGATTGTACTGAAAAAATTGTAATTAATTCAGAAGAATTTTTAATGAAATTTATTTTAATGAATATATTTCGGTTCGATTTTTTCTGTTTTTTTTATATTTCTTTATTTTATTTTTATTATTTTGATTTTAAAGAATTTATCCCACTTTACATTTAATTACATATAAAAATAATTATATTGATCTGTATTTTTAATTAACATATCTATGTTTCGTTAAACAATTGTTTTCGTGCCATGTATATTAATGAAATAACCATATTGACTCTTTAAGATTATTATTATTATTCTGGTGTAAATGTTTTTATTTTTGAAATTAAATATTGTTACACTTAATGTTATAAAATTGTGATTTTTTTCTAATGAAAAAGAAATAATTCAGTAATTTCATTTTTTTAAGATGTTTTTATCACTTAACAAATCCTATTCTTTGCGTTGTTGAATGAGAAAAGAAAAACAATTTTCTTATCACTGTAGTGTTTTTTTTCTTCCCCATTTTGTTACCATATCAGCGTTTTATTACATATATATATACATTTTTATTATTAAAGAGTTTTACTATGTGTTTGTGTGTGCCATTAATGTTAATATTTCCCCTGAACACAAAAATGTTCATATTTTTATTATTCTTATATTTTTTTTTATTACTGTAGTTGATGCCTCTCTTTACCTTAACAATAATATTTTTCCATTGTCAACTGATTGGCAAATGTAGCAATGTATAGTAAACGAGTGGGCAATTGTTGTTAAATGGAATGGGGAGCCAACAACCAACAATAGCGAATTTTTTCTTTACAAAATATTATACAAAAACATAAATATATAATAAATAAACTGAAGCTTTTCACCTATACTACTATTAAACCATTAACACCCTACGAATACAATTCAATACGATTGTTCGATTGATTTTTAATATTCTGTTGTTTTCCTTTATTTATATGATTATTTACTTTGAAACTGATTTATTTTTATTATTAGTTTGATTATCATGGGTGTAATTGTTGAGTATTTTCTTAATAATTTTTTTGTTTTGTTTCGGTATTTATTAACAGAAATACAAAGTTCTTAAAGTACATCAATTTTCGTTATATTTTCCGAATTTTTCTTTTAATTAGAATAAATTTATATTATTTACTTTATAAATTTTTGGTTCAACTAACTAATTAATTGATTTTTCAGCATTTTGACGAAAGATGTTGCGAATTATTTATTCTGTGAAAATACATTTTATTTTAATAATAATTATTTTTTTAAATTATTTATCTTGTCGTAACACTTGCATTGTGTTTAATTTAACTTTTTAGTTTTTGATTAAATTGTGCGCAAAATGGCAGATATGTTTATTGGTGCCTGGGTAAAGTAAATCACTTTATTTTACCATTCCATAGCGTTTACTACATTAAATAAAGCTATTTATATATTAGTTATATATCTGTATATCATTATCTACTATTTAATTAAAATTGATACTAAAATGTGCCTTTTATAGTTATTTTATTGTATTATGATCAACTATTGATACTTTAAACTTGCACAGATAAAAGTATTAATAAAATATATTTATTATTATTACAACCGTTTAATTTACAAAACATTATTTTCCTTTCAGGATTTTATTTGTTATTCGTTTAATTAAATATAAAAAAGAACAATGAATTAAATAAAAATTTATAAATTATTCCTTTAATTTAATTTTTATTACATTTAAATTTATACTCTTTGTTGCGAATTTATTTTCATTATTATTGTTTTGTCCTTGCATTTAAAAGGATGAAAATATGAATGTGTATAATAGAAAATTAAATCATGAATAAATATAAAATCATCTCGTTTATTTTATTATTATTATATATATCCTATATTTTTTTTTCATTAGTTTGAAAATGCAACAACAGAAATATTTTTTATTCAATTTAAATTAATTTTTGCAAATACAAGAGGTAGAATTTTTACTCTGTTTCAGTTACTAGAAAAATATCAAACAATGTCTATAAGAGAATGCCACTAAACGAACAATAGATACGATACGACTATAATTAAATTGTTCAACATCAATGACGTACCTAGGTTATTTATCCACAAAAAAGTGGTATACTGTATGCTCAAACATAATATTACTAAATTTTACTTTGCTTTTGCATTTGCTTTTACTTTACATTTTAATAATCAACCAAGTGGAATTTTTTTTATATGCAGAAACAATATTATTTATTACAGAATTCATTATTAGGTTTTATTACTATAAATAACGAATTAGGAACAAGTTTATTTATAGAAATTATTATGATTATAAATATAAGAATTATTAGATTGATATAGATTTACAATATTTGCTGTGCAAGATGTGAAATGTTAATTAATTTATTATTATAATTATATTTTTTAAATATTTTATATAAAAATTAAATTTATTTTATATAAAAATATAGTTTTTGCTTGGATTTTCTAAATTGAAACATGTTTTTCTTTCAAATTTACATTTTTCAAAGTCACATATAAGAGTTTACTATAAAACAAAGAGAACATATTTTGTCCTAGTATTGCTCCTGCAGTGCTCTATGAAAGCACAAAGCTCATTCATGATTTTAATCAAATTCAATTAAATTGTCCTAATGAAAATTGATAATTGAAAATGGTATATTTCTAGTAATGGATTAAACCACTATAAATTTTAACAATCATATGCGCACACTGAACAGAAATTAGATAATATATTTTATTTCGGATAAAGAATATTATATTGTATCAGGGTCTCTTACTTATGTTTTCAAGCGTGAAATAAATTTTATTTTATTTTTCAGAAACATTTATCACTTTTTACGTTTGTTGTCACTGAAAAAATTAAAACAAAAACTCCTATTTATATATTGATTTATTAAACATTTTGTGGTTTATAAATGATTAAATTTAATTAAATAAATACCACAAAATTAAAATTATAGTGAAAAATGTTTTGTATATCTAACACTTTAAAAATTATTTTCAAATTAATTATCAACAATAAATCATTTTCAATGAAATTAACTACATTTGTTTTATTATTTTGAAAATAATATCCTGATTGTTGTATAATTGAAGTATAAGTGGGTGGTTTATTTTAACATTAACACTATATAGTATAATAAATTTTATCATTTTGTTGTTTTGTAGTCAGTATTGATGCTGTTTCTATTATAATATTGTTGTTGATTTGAGTATGATGAATTTGTATTGTATGCTAGTGATAGAATATTTCTTCTGATTTGTGAATAAACAATGGTTGAATGGGGAAAAAATGTCAATTCGATTTTAAAACAGTAAAATGAGAATATATGTTTAGTATTGGATGTTGATGATGGTAATTATGTAGCTGTTGATGGCGACGACGATGATGATGTTGTTTTTGTTGTTGCTGGTACAACAATAGTACTATGAATAATACCGTGTCGATGACATAAGTCTTTAAAGTTTATTTACCTTAAGAATTATTATTTTTCCTCTCTTCTTTATCAATATGTTTTCAGTTTTTTTTTTCTGTTTCCTTTTCCGTTATTTTTTATTCTATTTTATTTTATTTTTTGAATTGACTTTTTTGAAAAGTTGTAAGATTGTGTAAAAAAGATATTATGATTAGGTTTTATATCGTTCGCCACAAACAATGAATAACAAAATGAAAAAAATTTTTAAAGGGAAAAATGCAAATTTTGGACTTTTGTGTGTTTTGTTATTGTTTGCAGAAAAAAAGCTCTCTGGAAACTACTAAGGTACAGTTTATTTGTCGTTCTTTTTCTACTTCATATTGATTTATTATAATTTGCTAGCAAGACAATTGTTAAAAATGTTTGTATTAAAGACTTCTCTAGATCCAAAATTTCCACAAATAAAAAAATATTAATAAATAAAAATTTAAACTACAGGTGGAACAGAAAAAAATATACATAAAACATAAAAGCAATCAATACACTGCTTATTAAATATGTTTTATGCATTTTTAAATTATTTAAAGTTAAACTAATGAAAAAAAAATCCATAATGTAAAAATTACTTTTTTAACTCAAAACCCCATTAAATAAACCCTGTCGGGGGTGGTTAATTATTATAAAATGATAAAAAGTAAAAAAAAAAAAAAACAATAAGAATGGACGAAATTTTCAGAATCCTGGGTAAAAAATGCGCGAAAAGAATGGAGCTGAAATCAGTAAATGGATTTTTTTTTATTTCTTTTATTTTCCAACAGACTTACCAAATTTTTTACCGAAAAAAATGTTATTTGTGAATTAGAAAAAATTAAAAAAGTTCTTGTTTTGCTTAAACAGGAAAAAATAAATAAAATAAAATGAAGGGATTGTATTAACTGAAACTGCAGATGTAAAACGATTTTTTTTTTTAAATTAAAAACAATGAAGGATTAAGCATAAAAAAAACGAAATGAATCTATTCAACTGACGTCATCAATTTATTTTTTTTCAATTTAACGATGAAGATCAACACCAACATTTTCTATTATGTTTGGTTGCTACTTGTGTTTTGTAAAAAAAAAAATTATTTTTATTCTGTTGTTCTTCGAGCGAATGGAAGCTTTTCTTGGTACTGGGTGTAAGCTTTGGATTGGCGGTTTTATTTTTTTGAAAAAATGAATTTGTTTTCTCTTATCAATATACCGATATTGAAAAAGATTCTTTTGTTTTGAGTAGCCAATTTCCAAGTTTTTTTTCGTATAAATTCCTGTATTTCGTTTCTTATGTTTGTTATTCAACCAAAAAATTTGGTTATCTTTTCATTTTCTTTTTAAAGTTTATTAGAAAAAGTATCGTATAGGGTTTTCTTATGGATAAAATGAAATAAAAATAAATTACGTTTTGCCTTGTCGTGCGTCAATCAATTTGTTTAATTTATCCTATGTACTCTGTTAGTCAATTTTACTTTATTCTTCATTTTTTGCAGTCGTTTTTCTATGGTATATACCAGTCGGTTGTAGTTGGTTGTTTTTTTTATTTTTGTTTAATACATCGAGTCGCGACGTTCTACGACAAAATTTCTATATAATACAAACGACATTGAATATCCACAGTTAAGCAACAGACGTTGTTTAGTTCGGTTCAATACAGGTGGACGTTGGTCGTCAGTCTGTTAGACAGTCAGTCAGTCATCTGTTTGTTATTTATTTTGTGCTTAAATCAGAAGGAATTGTGATTTGAGAAATTAATTAAATTAATAATTGTGTTCGCTAAGGATTTAAATTAATTTTGTTATTATTATAATAGTCTTTTTTTATTTTGTTTGATTGTTTCTTTTTAATAAAAATAACTAAAACCGTGAAGTGTTTTCATGTAATAAATAAATAAAAATAAACTCGGTTTTTGTCTTGGCTGTGAATTTTCATTTTTTTTTTTAAATAATTTATTTAAAGAAAAAAAATAAAATTAAATTTCCTCTCGGCTAGTTTCTTTTTTTTTTACTTTTACGTGTTGTTTATAAATTTTATTTTAATTGCTTCCGTTTTAATTAATGTTTTTTTTTTATTGTGATTTCTCCTAAAAGGATTTTTTATTTAATTAAAAAATAAGATAATTTTTTTTTTTCATTTTTTATATTATTTAAATAAATTTTTATATATAAAAAATACTTTGTATCGCTGTTTAAAAACTTATTATGGTTATAATAACAAATTAAATAAACGTGAAGCCTTTCTAGTGTTTAGCTTAGCTTTAATTTTATTTTTATTTATTTAATGTTTTCTCATATTTTTACTTTTAAAATATATATTTTCATTATTTAACGATTGAACTTTACTTTTCAAATTAAAATAAATAACAAGTGTTGCCTTTTATGTTTCATTTTATTTACATATTTCTGTATTATTGCTACAAGTGAATTCAACACTGTGTTGCCAAATTGTAAAAAGTCTTATCAAAAAAATAAAAAAAATATTCAATCACATTAAAGCACATTAAAAAAGATTTTTTATTTTAATTTATTTTTTATGTGTGTCGCCTAAAACAACAGAAAACCCTTTTCTGTTGTCTTTTTATTAGACTGAAATGTCAATAAATATTTTCACTAAAGATTTGAATTTCTTTTTTGGATTTTTTTTATAGTATTTTGCCTCTAGTATCCTGCATAATGAATATAAATTTATTTTTATTTTTCTTTATTTGCTGTTTTTTTTGTCATTCTTTTCTTTAAGTTTTTAAACTTTTTGCTGATAAGAAAATTCAATTTTATAAAAATTGAAAATAATAAGCAAAGAAGACGTTATAAATATTATTATAAAATGATAAAATGTGTTATCAAATTAGAGATGAAACAACTTGACCATGTTGAAGGATATTAAATGGATAATAGGGTGATTCGTACTTATTTTAATTAATAAATAAACTTTTTTAATGGCTAGGCAACACATTTCCATCATTTTTATTATTAAGTTTAAAAAAACAAGGAAAGGATAATTGTGTGCAATTAAGCAAACTTTAACTCTACAGTTTTTTTTATTTTTTATGTCATAAAACCACGACAAAGTAAGCAGACACAAAATACTTTTTGTATATCATCTTACGGTTCAATCCAATTAAAAATATTATCAGTCTTTTCTACACGTTTTTGTGAAAAATAAAAATAATTTCTTTAATAAGATTAATTTTTAAAATTGATAAAAGAAAAAAAAATTATTAAAGTTTAATTAACCATAGTAAGTTACTAAAAAACAAACTTTCGCCCGAACCAAATGCAATTTTCTAATAAAAATATGACATAATTGAATTAAAAGTTTATTTAATATATATCTTACGTATATTAATTAATTAAATAAAATATATTAGCATGATTGAGTTTGAGATGGATATTTTTTTTTGCAAATCAAAAAAAAAGCACGCAGTTTTTTTAACTTTTAGAAATGGAAACTAATTAAAGAAACAATATAATTTTTTTTTACTTATTATAATATTTTTTAATTTAATTAAAAATTACTTTTCCTTAATCTAAAAATTAAGGCTTACCCTGTTTGACAATAATATAAATACCATAGGAAGTACAGCAGCAAGATCAACATAAACAGTGAAGCATATTAAAACCTTTTTAGAACGTTAAAAAAGTTTGAATTGAATTTTGCTTTCTTTACTATAATTATTATTAGAAATGTTCTAAGATAAGAAATGAAGTGTCTAAAACTTGTCTCTATAAAACAATAATATAACATAAAACCTCATACCTGTTTTTGTTTTTATTTTTCCAAATTTTTAATCAAAAATTGCCCATAGATCAATTATGTCATATATAATTCGTTGAAAGCTTCTAATATTTGTTAACAAATAAATAATCCTTAATCAAAAATTCGTAAACAATAATCAATTTTATCTAATCAATACATTTCGTATATTTAAGTTAATTTTTTAAACCAATATCAAATGATAACTGTCATCAGGCGAAACTTTGTGACAGTTTTTCATAAATCAATTAATTTAAAAGAAATTAAAATATTTCTTTTTTAAATTCCGAGTAGAAAAAGATCATATCACTAGCCAAGACACAATCCAGTACATACTACACTATTTAAATCGAATTTACTGTGCTTATGTGATACAAAGTAAAACATTTTAACTGGATTGAGTTGAAACAAGTAACAAAAAAAAAATGTTTAAACTTAAATAATTTATAAATTAATTAATTAAAGTAGTGTTGAGTGGCAAAACATATTTTTTATTATAAAAAAAAAATAAAAATTTAATAGAATAATTAAAAATGAATGGTTCAAGGGCTAGTGGTAGTGGTGTTAGTGCAAGTGGTGGTTATGGCTCAATTGTTGCTATTGAAATGGATACATATGATACAGAAGGTAATTAACTAACCTTTAAAACACACATGTATATAAATTTAAACATAATTCATATTTTTTAAGTATTTAAAACAACGGATTAACTCAAAACGGTAACAATTTTATTTTAACGCAAAAATATGATGCGCTCAGAAATAGGTGATTTAATGGTTTGAAAAAATAAATATTCAAATTAAAAATAAAAAATAAATGTATATAACATGAAAAAGCTGTCGTATATGTTTATTTTTATTTTAATTACTTTTGGGTGACATGAATTGTGTCATAAAAACAAATTATTTTTATCGTCGGATTTACCTTTTTCAATTTTTATTTATTTATTTTATGCTTTAACAATTGTTTCTCCATTTTCTTTCTCATTTTTCAAACTTATTTTTGGCAGTTTTTTTTTTATTTTGTTCATCAATTCATTGGACTAGGCAACTGTCTGCAGATTAAAACAAAATGTGGATTATTAATGTATTCTTGTATTTTTGATATAGATTTTTTTTTTTGCTTAATAGCCATGTGCTTTAAATTTAAGTTTAATAACAATTTAAGTATAGCAGAAAATTCTCCATCACTTTTGGGATTAGTGTTGGCTTTTATGGTTGCTTGATAAATTGTGTAAGTAGGGCTGAATTGAATTTTATTTGATTGGTTTTTAGTCGATTCACCTATTCAAATTTATTTTAAAAATAATTTTTGCTGTCTTTTTTTTGCTCATCTGGCCTAGGTCTTATTATTATTATTCTTATCATTTTATTAATTTATTTGGATGACGTTAACCAGATGAGATTAAAAAACATATAAATGTATTATAAGGAAATTTCAAATAAATTATTTATTAATTGAAAAGTATTTTCGAAATGTGAAACCACACGGGAATTACAGAGTTAATCTCAGATAATTATTTAAAGCTTAAAAGGATGCTTTATTCTTTCTTTGTTATCAGAAACTTACTAATGCTTTTATTGCTGTTGAAATTTGAAGATTATTAACTTAAGATGTTTTTTTAATACTTACATGCGGCTAAGTGACTCTGTTTTTAATATTGTTATTGTTTGGTTTTTCCGTCCAAAGTGGAAAAATTTATCCAAATAGAACTTTCGAAGTTTTTGTTTTTTTTTTTATCAAATTAAAGAAAATTATATATTTGTTTCTTTTTTTAATACAATTTAATACAAAACTAACTATCTTAATTATGTCTTGAACAAAGTTTTAATTGCCATAAATCTTAACGAAAATAATATAAGTGGTATAAACTTAGAAATGTTAATAAATTTTCACCACAAGAATGTTACAAGTTATATTAGTAATAAAAAAAATTGTCTTATTTCATGCTTGATAGCAGTAGTACATAAAGTATACACTAAATGTAGTAGCAAAAAAGGGGCATAAAGTAAATTAATAAATGTATTCTAGTATTTTTGAGTACAATGTTCTGCTGTTATGAATATTGAACTAATCAGAATAATAAATAAAAAAGCAAAATTATAATAATAATAGCGAAATATATATGTATGTATATAAAAATAAATTCGGGGTAAAGGTGTACCAAATGCCACGAATTGCGCAACGACTTGAACCAAGGTAAGAGCGTTTCATGTCTTCTTTAGTATTCAACGTTTCTTTTTGTGTGTGTTAAATACAAAAAAGATTAACAAGGTTAAGGACGTATTTTACATAGAGAAGCAAAAAAAAAATTATAATTCAAAAAGCACTATCAAAAAGGAAATATTTTCAGTTGATTTTCATTTCTTTATTCAGTTTTCTCTTTATTCTATTTTCTTTAACAAATCTTTGTTACGTGGAAAAAAAATTAAATAAAAAAACATTCCTTAAGCTTTATCCATAATTTTTTTTTCAGTTATAAATAGCATAAAAAACAGACGAAATGTTAACACATACAAACAGAAACGTAACGTTATCAAATGAAAATTTATTTTTAATCTTTTCGATGTTGAAAAAAAAGTTTAACGAAATAAAATAAATAAAAAGAAGAATTCTTTAACAGCATAAATAATAGGAAAAATAAAGTTAACTTTCCAATGCTAAATATTCAATCGATTTTTAGTTTATATTTTTTGCTCAATTTATTTATTTATTTTTTTTTTTGTAATATTTAATTAAATTGACGCAAATAACAATATTATTAATATAATAATAAAAACGCGCTCTAATGAACAAAATAATAAAAAAATCGGTTCACATGTGTTACAGCATGATGAAGTCAAAAAATAAAATAAAATATAAAATACAGAAGAAAGTAGAAAAATCAGTCAACCCCAAAAATAACAATCATTCAACAAAAAATTATAATGAATTTTTCTCTTTTCTATATCCTTCCTAATGGTCAAGATAATGGTAAGATTTGAACACATCTTAACAGTATTAACTCATACGGCACGCGATAATTTGGCAAACAATGTAATAGAAATATTGTTATATTTCATTTTTGTTTTCACTCAACAAAACACTTATTTTTCATCATTTGGCATTTTGAACAGGAAAAATCAAAAAAATAAAACAAAAGCAAGAAATAATTCTACAATAACAACCGAGATAAAAATAAAATAAATTTTAACAATTGCTTCTCAAAAAGCGGCGATAATCGATGACTCAACATAAAAACTTTAACAAGGTAATTTTCAAAATAAAAAATGAATGATGAAAAACCTTACTAATTTCCATTAAATCATATTCAGGTGTCTTGTTGACGTTTTCTTTGCCGCTAATTTATTTCTGATCGTTTTCTTTTATATTTAAAATGAAAGCAACTCATACTTGACACGGTTGATGTCTCCGTTAAAGCTTCTTTATTAAAATAATTAAAAACCAAATAACAAAAATGCAAATAAAATCTGATATAAGCTCATATATTGTTGCGTAGTAAATTACATCTGAAATTTTTATAAGTTATATTAAAATCATAAAGTTAATAAATATTCTTGCCTACTTTCGGTTTTATCACTTCCATTATGTAAAACCGCTTAACCAGATTATATTTGTATTAAACAGTCAGCATATACGTTTAAAAAATTAATTTATTTATGATTGTTTTCTCTCAAAAAATAATAATAATAATGCAAAAAAAGGAGATAGGTAAAATTATAAACGAATCTAGATGAAAGAATCAAATAAATTTTTAATTTTATTTAATTTTAAACTTGTTCAAATGGTTTATTCTCCTTTCTTTAATTTTTTTTTTTACATTTTGGGACTAATAAAATAACGCTATACCACACGTGTTAGTAAAATACATATAATGTTTAATCGTGGTTGACTTTATTATTGTTATTATTATAATAATTATAATATTACATACTTCTTTGATATTCATATAAATAAAATAATTTATTATTTAAAATTCTATAATATGAGTTTAAATGAATTTTTTATGAATTACCAAGCATTATATGACTAACAACAGCTATTACTTTATTGTAAATTAAAAACAGTAGCAGCATACAATTCAAGGTAATACATAATGAAACTAATTTGTATTTTGTTAAAAAAAAAAAGATAGCAATATAATAAAAAATAAATTCAAAATGTGTACCCTATAAGCTATCAGATTAAAGTAGAAAACAAAATAAAAAAATCATGCTTAGATTTAAAATTCGTTCAACACAATTTACATTTGTTGATATTTGAGAAGAATTCGTAACAAGAACAAAAAGAACGGAAATAAATTCGAGTTAATACAGTAAAAGCTTTTAATGTCATCAATTTTATTTTCTTTTCTTATTTTTTTAAAGTATTTATTTTGGAAAAGCATAATATATGTGATAATTTTTCATCAGTGGTTTTAACGCACAGAAGCATTCAAAAAAGAGATTTTAAAGTGTTATTTGATGCTTTTGTGAAATAAATTTAATACAATTAATATAAGAAAAGATTTATTTTATGTATTTACTTATTTAAGACAGGTAAGCGCAAATATTTATTTAAATACATTAATTAAATAATCAAACAAAAAAAAAATGTATACAAAATTTGCCTTGTTAAATTAATAAACTATTCAATTTACAAAATTATTATATTTTATAACGCAAAATATTTCCATTGCAAAAATCATTTATTTACAACAACAAATTTTGCAAAATTTCTTCCATAATATAAGAAAATGCTCAAAAATCATTTAACTTTTCATACAGATAAAAATTAATAATTTATATTTCATTGTGTCTATCCGTTCATTTCACTCATTTTAATGTGATTTTCTTGGTACATACAAAAAAATGTCTGCAGAAGCTATGCCATGATTTACATGTGTTATTTTGCATATTTTATGTGATTCATTCGCGAATTTTATTTTTATTTTGATTGACATTGTTTTCCTTTGTGACATATTTCTCGGTGTAACTCAATGATTATGGCATATATTGATAAAAATATACATTTGATGTATATTAAAATAAATATATAAAATAAATTGAAATTTAAATATTTTTAATGCATTAGGCATTTGTTATACAGACAGTGTTACACTTGTTGTAAAGTGAATATTACGAACTTTGACATTAAACAAGACAATAGGAGATACAAGCTCGTTTTCATGTTTATGAAATGTTACATCAAAAAATTCTTTTCATACGTTTTCATATAATGTTTATATATATTTCTTTATGCTTTAATAATAATAAATATATTTTACTGTTTTCATATAAATTTTCTAGCTTTTTTATTATTATTATTATTATTTTTTTTTTATTGGTTTTGTATGAGATTGTATTGTTTCACTCACGTATCGTTAACATTGTTTTGTTATTACATTAAATTATGTATTATAATTTGTTTTAAATTTATTTTATAATAATATTCATATAGTTAATATTTCTAAAGATTCTATTTTAACATATATGGAATAGATTGTTGAATTTTATTTGCTTGTCATGACATTCAATTGAATATAAGATATGAGCTGGTTGTTTTAGTAACTACGCCTTTTTTGTTAAATATTATTTTTATGTTTCAATATTTTACATGTTTAAATACATAATGTACAGACAAACTATTGGTAGTAATGAAAAAATTGTTTCTAAAGAAAATCGACCTAGAAAAATTCAACCAAAAAAAAAAGAAAAAACTGAAAACACTTCTTTTGCTGTGTAGAATTTTTAGTAGTTTTCATAGTTATCAAACAATTTCTATTGCAAACTTGTTTTCGCTTTTAGTTTCGTATCACAACCTAACGTAATAAGTTTCTTGTTTTTTCTTTGTAAATAGTCTGCGAAATGTTAAAACTTAATACATTTAAAATACTTTACTTTCATTATATATAAATTCATATATATATATATTTACTTATTTATCTGTAATTTTATTATTGACTTTATCAATGTTTATTAAATTATTTAATGTATTTGACTCACGTAAATGAAGTAAAAAATAAAATGATTTTTTTTTTTTTTGGATTTTGGTTAATAAATTAATTACAAAACACACTTCGATTGCTTTTATCATTATTTAATTATTTGTTTTAACAGTTAAAAGGATTTAGAATTTTTTTACGATGTCATAAATAAAACGAAAAAAAGGATGAAACAAAGGGTTTTTGACTTTACTTAAGAGTTATACCAGTATTTTAGCCAATCTCTATTAGTTGTTACATTGGATCATAACACGGCTTATACCAGTTACATGATTTTTTTTTATTTTCTTAAAAAAAAAAATTAACAGAGAGTATAAATATGGAGATTTAAAAGTTTATCTCAATGTTTTTCTGTTTTATGAGATGATAACAGTGATGATTTAGCAAGGATTTAAAAAAAAAGAAGAAGACAGGTAACTGTGCTTGTGTATTTGATACGGTTTAATACTTTGATTTAAGTTTTTCTTTTTTAATTTTTTTTTTTAGCTTAATACGATCATAGTTAAATAACCATAAAGCTTTGTTTTTTTTATTTCATTATTTTACTTGATTAGGAGAACCACAGTGGATTTGTTTGATAATGTTCATGACACTTAAGTGACAGTTATATACAGTGACGATCTTTAATTTGATTTTTTATTTACAAACATACAAATTAAATTTATGACAAATCTAGTCTAGATTTATTAAAAAATCACCATCTTACACCAATATTTATTATTATGAATTTATTCCTGGTGTTCTTTGGTTTTATCACTGTATATAGTCATCGTTTTTTATTTTGCTTTATTCTCATT
The DNA here is from genome assembly GCA_963942525.1 of Ptychoptera contaminata. NCBI lineage: Eukaryota > Metazoa > Arthropoda > Insecta > Diptera > Ptychopteridae > Ptychoptera > Ptychoptera contaminata. The sequence continues at coordinate 39,361,076 of OZ012636.1, read as the reverse complement.
TGATTTTTTTGTATTCATAGTGTTGAATGCGTCATTAATTTAATTTTTATTTTTCCTTTAGCGTTTTTCGTAGTTGCTGTTATTAAAAATAAATATAATGAAATAAAAAGAAAATGTCGCATCAATTTTTTTCACTTCTTAATTGCTTCGATTCGTTATGTCGTAAATTTTTGTTGAGAACTTAGTTTCCGTCAAGTTTATTATAATAATATATTTTCTCAATTCAAATTAACGGACATTTATAATGAAATTGATAGAATTAACAAAAAATTATAACCACTGAGGATAATACTTTATATTTTTTTAAATTTGAAAAACAATAAGTAAGCATTAGTCAGTAAAATTAATTAATGTACCTTAATCAGTATTTAAACTTTTATTATTTTATTGATTTAAATAAAATAGAAATTAATATAGTTTAAATATCGAAGGTATAATAAATTTGTTAGATAATAAAAACATAAATATTTATTTAAATATGGCAAATAATTACGATTAAATTAACAAATAAACGTTTTTAATTATTAATTGTGGATTTTTTTTATTTAATTTATTTCTGGTACACTTTAACACATATACAAATATAACTTGTTTTAAGCATTTATTTCGATATGACAATTATGTATATTTGTTAACTATACAATTTTGGACTTATATTTTAATTATTTATTATTATTATTGTATACTTGAGCGTTTATGATAACCCATCATATAAGTCCTCAATCGAGATGTAAAAAGTTAATTTAACTTTGATTTCTGGTCATGTTTTTCATGTGTTTACATTTAATACCATTATACAACATATATATTTAAATATTAAATACATATACCCATGTTTAAATATATTTTCTCCGTAAACATAAACAAATTATAAACTTATAACTATAGCATAATAGTAATGACAATATATAAAATATTTTTAATATGTACATATAAAGTCAAGTTATTTAAAAAGAAAATTATATTAAAAATACACGCGAGAGAATATTTTAATCGGTCCCATAACTATAATGACAGTATTTTGTCTAGTTATTCTCTAGTTTATTGATATATAATTTCTGTGTTATTTTATTTATTGTAAAAATTTGTTAAAATTTATTAACTTTAAAAAGAAAATAATAAATTTTGAAAGCTTAATCTATTAGAAACGTTTAATCTTAATTATAAGTAAACTGTTGCTGCATAATTTATTAAGTGAAATATTATTATCACATTTGATTAAAATCATATATAAGTCTAATAAAAAAAGGAATAATATAAATTTAGTTTAGTAATTGGTATGCCACGCGTATTTATAACAATTTAACTGACTAACATTAAATATGTGTTTTTGACTGTTGAACTGCAAAACCACACAATAAAGCTTGAATAATAAATAATTTAATACGTATTTAAATAAACAAGTTTTATTAAATGTGAATTAATTATTTTATTAATAACACAAATAATGTAATAATCACCAGGTTTACACAAAGACACATTAAATTTGCTTAATGTTTACTAATTTTTAAACATATCCTTTACATAAAATCGCAAGTTGAAAACATCAAATATCTTCTCAAAGCAATTATTTATAATTTTTCAAAAGCAACATTATTATTTATTCATGCTGAATTAATTTCTTTCTTTTTTTATTTTTTTACTGCTCTAAATAAAAATTAGTGCTCACATAATTCACAAAACAGAAATTAATTCCTATTGACATAAAATTATGTAAAATAAATAAAGAGGAGTTTTCTTCTTTTTTTTTTTGTTTGTAAGGGTTATTGTAACCCAATGTTTAATTTTGCTTAAAGAACATCAACAAGAATAACGGCAAATCTAGTTAGTTAACCAAAGCATCAGTTGCTACCTTTAATACAGGTGATATAATTTTTATAGCAGCAATAGCAATTTTTTCTTTTTTCTAAATTAAAATAAAGCAAATTGGGTACTTACCGTCAAGAAAAAAATAAAAATAAAAACAAAACTTTTTCCATTTATTCATAAGAGTAGAAATATTATTAAATTTTTCTTTTTTTTTTTTTCGTTTTGCGAAACGTATTTACAAGTGGAGTTAGTCTTGAATATAAAAGATTTTCAAAAATAAAAATTGTTGTAAACTTTTTTATGAAGTTTCAAAATTATAAAAAAAAAAATAACGATGCAAAAAAAAAAACATAAATTAAATAAAATAACAGAAAAACTATCCAATTCAAGTAAAATGCTTCGGTTTGTTTGAATATATAAAGTAGCAAAAGCTGCACTCTGTTTGCTTACCTTACTTAAAAAAGAAAAAAAACTATCGAGTGGATTGAAAAGTGGGATTTTAGTTATATTAATTTTATTTATTAAAACATAAAAGTTATTTTCCTTTTATTAATTTTTATTTTTATTTTCTATTTCGTTGCAGGTAAATAATTTTTTTTTAAATTGTTTGTATTAATTTTTTAGTTTTAAAGAGAAATTGTATTTTATGATGTGTGCTAAATATTAACTCATTGTAATGAAATAAAAAATACATTTGAAGTCTGAACAACAGCACTGCTCGCGGATTAATAGTGTTTGATTTTCTGGATTATAAGGATTTTAAGCTGGTAATGAAAATGAGTTAAAAAGCTTTTATAGAGAATGAGGAATTTGAAATTAAAGTTTTGTTTGCAATGAAATTAAGTGTACTCAATTCTTCAAATATGAAAATTTAACTTTGTTTATATGAAAATGCACTGCATAGTTAATATAAATATGCAAACCGAGCTTTAAACACTTTTTTAGTGTTTTTTAATAGTTTTATAATAAAATGAATTCAAATTAAATGTTAGTTTTAAAAGAAAAGTTATTAAATGTGTGTCATTTAAATGAGTTTATAAAAAGAGAAGCTTTATTATTTTTTGTTTATTATTTATATATTAGTTAAAATATATATAACTACAGAAATAATTATACAAAAAATTCAAAAAAAAATATCATAACAGTTATGTTAGTGATCAATCAAATTGACATAAAGTAATTAAAATGTTTAAATTATAATTAAAATTCAATACGATAACATAAACTAGTAATGGTGTTGATAAACACAATTTTTACTTTTAAATTAAATTAAAATAAATGTATTCTCTTTAAAGGTGTACTACTTTTATAGAAAAAAATATTTTAAAATATATATATATAACGATTTATAAGAAATATATACAAAACACATTAATAAAACATTTTTCCTGCTTCTTACGTTGTGTTGTATATTTTTTAACTAAGCATTGTGGTTATTGTGCTCGATGTTGTCAACATATCATAGTAATTTTGTGTTTGCCATTAGAATTCATAAAATAATAATAAAATACAAAACTTTATAAATACCAAATATCGCCAGGCAAGCATTATATTCTCAAAAATAAAAAATTCCAATATACTGTCGTAGGAAGACTTATAAAGTGAAGAAAAAGAAAGAAAAAAAATAACCAGCAACAACAGCAAAAGCGTAACACCACCAACAGCAGCAGCAGTTAAAGCAAAAACAACACAAATATTGTAGAATGAGGGTGTGAATATAAATTATAGATATTTTATTTATTTTTTCTACAGTTATAAGTATAAATAAAATGAGGTAATGTTATGTTTTGAATTAAATCACGTACAATAGCATTCTTTGCATTATTAATAAAGAGAAAATTATGAATAATATTTCCCGTAGTTATTTTTATGAAGTTTAAAGCAATTTTTTTATGTTATATTTCTGATCAGTAGTAAATAAATAAATAAGTAATAAATTAATTGTAGGAGGTTTAAGGATAACAAAAATTTTGTGTTTACTGTCTCGAGTTTTTAATTATACAATGCTCTGAAAAATTTATTAATTTAATTATTTTAAAAGGAATTAACTAACTAACTTTCTATAGTAACATTATGTATAGTAAATCGTAGCAAAGTAAATTATCATTAAACTTTATTGATACATGATATTTAATATTTGTTCTATGTATAACTATTGGCTTTGCCATAAAAACGTAGAGCATGTTTACTCAAAACACATTTGAGGTTAACATGAATGAACGAATAAATATTGGGAAACTTTAACTAATCCAATCGATTTTTAAAGTTATTTAATATTGAGCTTTTTGTTCATCATATTCTTTCAGATTTATATAAGACAGTTACTAAAAATTTTTAATGTTAATAACATCATAACTTTTATACTTAATTTTATTGAAATATAAAGGAATACCTTGCAATTGCTTTACTACAAAATCTATAATAACATTTTATATTGCAATTATTTATAATTGCACTGTACTCATAAGTTCCGCATATTCTGTTAAAAGTTTAGTAATTTTGAATTTAAGTAAAAAGAAGAAGAAAAATATCTATAAAAATTAAAAAATATTCAAACTATCTATGCACATGTATTATTTCCAATAAATAAGTATTTATTGAACATGTCTAAAAAATTGGTTTTAATTAAAACAGAAAAGTAGTATTTTTGCTTCTATTGAGTTTGTATTTAACCAAAGATGATGTCACAAGGTTTAAACTTTAAATTATTCACAGTATAAAAGTACATTTTTTTTATTTTATCTGTTTTTTTTTTTGTTCAATTTTACTAAATCGGTTTGAAAGTTCTTTGTTTTCCATATTTTACTTCATTAAGTTTGTCTTTTTTTTTTTGGTTTATATTTATTATACCAGGCGCCTCCACTGCCACATACAAATTTGGTGTTTTTTTTTTTGTATCAATTTTCTATTTTTTTATTCTATAGATCTAAATAATATTTTGCTTAAGAATTTATTTATAAAATGTATCAAGTAAATGTTATTCATTGGTTTATTTTTTATTAAAGATAAAAAAATTTCCTTCAAATAAAGTAAATAGTTTAAACTTTAAGCAAGTATAAAAATGATTTTGTTTTTCCTGATTTAATCTAAAATAATAGAATTATCAAAAGTAAATAATAAATCTTATATTAATAAAATATTGATATTACAAATTGCATTGATTTAAAATTTACAATTATTTTGATATAATTTACAATGACCGATAAAACAATTTTTCAGTTGTCTAGCTGCATGTTTTTCGTTTAAGAAAACTCATTACAACTATTTGACAATTTGTCTAGAATTTTCTAAACTGCAGCAAGATGATCTCTGATTATTGCTATTTATGTTAAAAATTAATTCACAAAAAAACGGACTCACCCTCGATTTTAAAATAACAAGAAAAAAAAAATTACATTTTTTATCATATATAAATAGGAATCTGTCGTTTGTCCTAATTTTACAACTTAATACGCTATAATAAAGTTTTTTTTTCTAATCAAAATAATAAACAAAAATAATAATAGATAATTGACAAAGAAAATTAAACATATTTTATGAATTGATTCATTTGCGACAAAAATTTATTTAAAAGGAAAAAAATTATTTATGATACACATTTTTTTTTATATAAAAAATAATAATAATAATAATAAAAATTTTATAAATTAAGATCATAAATATTGAGTTACTACAGAAATAAAAATAATAATAATAATAATAACAACATCAGCAAGTAACACATATAACTTATAAATTGTGTTCGCTTCGTTTATTTAGCTGATCGAAAATTTTGGAATCATTGAGAGGAAAAAAAAAAAAAGAAAATAAATTTAATAAAATAAAATAAAAATTGTGTTGATGTGATCACTGAAATTGATTATTAAAAATAAACATTTTTATTAAAAAAAAAAAAAAATAGCGTCAGTTTAAAACCGGCTACGTAGGGCTGGAATAAGGTATATTAATACCTTATAATAATACGCTCTAGTATTATCATCTCACATTAAATGCTAAAGATTTCTAGACCAATTTTGTCTATTACAAGTTGAATATCCATAGAAAAAATAAATACAAATATACTAAAAACGCAATGCATAAGCATGAGTGAAAACATACGATTAGGGGATGGTTTGATTTTAAATGATAAGAGTTATTCTGTAAAGTGATATTATTATTTAAAAAAGTGTCATAACACAGTGCGTGCAATGCGTGATAAATAAAATGTTATTAAATTTTCACTCTAAAATATACAAAATTTTTAAATATCTTAAAAATTATATCGAAGCGTAAACAACAAAATTACTGTGCAAAAATAATAATACTTAGAGATGAAAAACAGAAAGTAAAAAACATAAAATACTCCTTGGGGCAAGGATTTTATATATTTTTTTTATAAATGTAGCGTAAAAATACATATAAAAGTATTATAAAAATAAATTCAAATTGCTGCCTGTAGAAAAAAGTTGAAATTTTATTTTGATTAATAAGAAGGAAAGGAAAAGCTACAAAAATTACAGCTCATGCTGCTGATACCGTTGTTGTTGCTTCTTTTTTATAATCTTTTTAAACAAATTTTATGAAAAGAAGAAGAAAAAACAAGCATTTTCCCTTGTGATACCATCAACGAAAGACATCGCATGTGATTAAATGACAAACAGATAACAAAATAAATAAGAAATTCAAAAATATAAAAAATAAATAAAAAGCATTCACAGAGTAATACAAACATTAATCTGTTTTTAGTCTTTTATTTTATCGAGTTCTAGATTTGCTATAACTTTTCAAATGAAAATTCCATTGTAAGAAGCTGCTTAATAAACATATATCGTAATTAAATTATAAAAGTTGGGTGCGGTTGCATTAAACAAACAAGTAATTTATTTACCCAAAAAAAAAAAAATAAACAAAAAAAGAGAAGGTAACACTGATTAAAGCATGTTTTGCCAGTTGTTTTTCTGTTTATATTGACGCCTTTAACCTATATATGGCACATCGAAGAATACTCAATAAACGGCCTAAAAATTTTATCAGTATAATTATAAAAAGAAATTCTGAGAGTATAACAATTTCGGCTGTTGGTAATTTAGAGTAAACTGTTAAATATTGTCAATGAATTTATGCTCAGCTTCTTACTCTGCAGAATAATTTCATTCTGTGCAACACAGCTAGAAAATAAAATATGAATTGTCTTTCACTAGGATGTTTATCTTATCAAATAGAAGTAAGAGCATAGAAATAAAAAAACTAAAACGTACAAATAATTTTATAGTGGTAACCGAATTATATGTGTCATTCTAATAACTTGTCTGAATTTTGACCGCCCTGCCAAAATTCATTTAAAACGATAATGAAACGTTATAAACGGTCTACTGTAGCTCTTTGTTTATGTGTTTATCCAGCACAATTTAAAGTTCGTTAACATCTCGCTTGTTTTCGTACCTATTTTTTTTTGTTGGCACAAATATAAGGCAAAAAATCTGAGTACTATAGGAAATTCAAAGCAGTTTATGCGCTGTTTTTATATAGGAGTGGAAACAAGCAAGGTTTGAAGAATATTAAGATAAATGGATGCTAAATAAAAGAGTTTGAGTAAGGTTAGGTTAACAAGATAATTTTAAAGGGAAAGAAAACGGAGAAGTTTTAGGAAATCGACGCCATATTCGACGTGCCTTTTCTTATGCGCTGTCGTTGCGTCATAACATCCTCAGCACCTGGTTTTGTTCTACAAAAAAATTCATCATTAAACAAACAGACAAATCTAAATCTGTATGCTACTTACATATACAATGGCATAATATTTTTTTTTTTTGTAGCAAAAAACTGAGTAATAAATATACAACATTATCATGTGCCATGCCTATTTTTAAACGCGCATCTTGTTTTTTGCGCGAAGATTTTCTTCTCAACAACTTATTTTTTTTTGCCTATACATAGTATTTGAAGGATAAAATCTTTGTTCTATTATATTTTACATTTTTTTGACATTAGAAAACAGTAGCAAAATAATAATGTTATTTGACAGTACATTTATTAAAATTTGACGAAAATATACACACAAGTCTTCATCAAATATTGAATCCTTAGTAGTTTTTATATGGAAATTCTAAGGTTTATTTATTTTGACAATAAACATACAATGAAAACAACTGCATATCCAGCTGCCTGGCCAAATTTACTAAAGAGCTAATATTTTATTATTTTGCAGCTGGTTGTAGTCATCCCAGGCAGAGTACTAAATGAGTATGATAAAAAAAATATTTTTCAGTTATTTTGCGCAGCATCCACATATTTTCTCTTTATTGTTCTTGTATTAAAAAAAAAAGAAAGTTTAGTACTAGTGGAGAAAGCACAGAGCTTTTTCGGTTTATTTGTTTTGATTTATATGTTTCCTACCCTAACCGTATATAAAATGGGATTTCAAGGGGTTTTCTCGATGCTCAATTGTTTTTGCGTCGAAAATGCCCAGACAAAACAGAATGTTCACGGTAAACCAAGAAATAAGTTATTAAATCCTCAGAGAAGAGTTTAGTATTTTCATCTTGTGGTTTTTTACCGTGACATCTGGTTACAGTCACTAGTTTTCGTGTTATTATTATTTTTTTTTAACATTTAATTTTCCATTACTTGCTGGTGTAGTTGAAGTGGACAAATCGTGTTGCAAAAAATAAAAAACTAAAAAATTAAAAATATTTTACTCCAACTGAACAACATAAAATCCACATGAATAATTCTCCTCAAAAAACATGAACTTTTGTCATCACCACTTCCATTTATACTTAGTTCGAGCTAAAAAACAGAACTGAAAACTGGAGGCAAATTCATCTCGTGTGGTTGTGCGTTTATTTATTTATTTTATTTGGTTTTTTTTTTAATATTATTAAAAAAAAAACAACGTGAACGACATCAAGGCGACGACGACGCCTCTGTTCGCTATTTAGTTGGAGCGCTGACGTCACTTGGATGCGAAGTACCATCCATTTAGTTTTCTCTTAAAAGAAGTTATATTTATTTATAATCAAAAATACAAATTAATCAAATGTGCGAGTCAGTTAAAAAATTTCAATTTATCAAAGCTTAAAAGTTTTAACTTAAAAAAAAAAAAAAATTCGAAAATAACCTTAAAATTTGCACCACCCAAAAGATCTTAAGTTATAATAATTTTTGTTTAATAATCAACACTTAAATTAAAAAAAGGGCGGCAGACACCTAAGGTGTAAAAAAATTAAATAGTTTAATTCTGCCGTGCCTTTTAGTTATATAATTTTTTTTTTATTTTTATTATGTGATATAAAAGGATGTGAGCAATTTTTTTCCTAATCTAATAACAAAGACAATATTTTAAATTGCTAAAAAAGCGGAAGGATGAAAAGGAGACGAAAGAGATGACAAAAATAAAAATTGAAAAAAGATTATTTTTATTAAATTAAAGACAGAATACAAAATCTAGAAGTGCGTCCCGGCAGTGTGTTATCTGATGCTTCCTAGTTTACTTTTTTCTTAAAAAAAAAAAAATATTAGTAACAAACGTTATGCTGTGTTGATTGGTTTTAAATTTTGTTTTACTCTGTTGTAATCACCCTGTGTCGTGAAATTTTTTTAGTTAAATTTATTTAAGAATTAACTTCTTTTTTATTATTAAGTGCAATGCAATGATTTTATGCCTTGTTTGTGTTCCCCAGAAAACCGATCCTTAAGTGTTTTTATTAATATTTTTATAATTTTTTTTTAGTTTTCTTTATTCATTAACGTTACAAAAAAATGATTTCAAACATTTAAAATGAAATAAATTACGTATAAAAAATTTAACCACACATAACGTTAACTACCCTATTTTTATATTACTTTTGTATATACGTTTGCCGTTATAAATGTTTCCTTAAGTAATTTATATTCTGTGGGTGGCTTTGCAATGATATCTGTTTAAAGTGCACACCCCTTATATATATTATTTTTTTTTTTCACTTTTCCTTATTTTGAAATAAGAAACATAACTCTTTTTTTTCTATAATCAATTAAATATAAAAAATACATGACAACCCATATTTAACCTACCACCCACAATATTCATCTGTATTATCTCATGTACGGGCAATTTACTTATTTAGATTACTGGGTTTTTTTTGTCTTTTTCATTTGTTAAAGTTTTTTTTTATTTTTTAAACCAAAGAAATTAAACCAGCTTAAATACTCTGATTAGCTTAAAAAAAGACAATTCATTACACTAAGATTTTAAGCTGTGAATAACTAAACTGAATAAATAAAGTAAAAAAAAAAATTAACTAAATTTTTTAACACAAGAAAAGCTTTAATTTCAATTAAAAAAGTCAACGAACAAAACTGTAGTTGATTATCTAGGAAACGGTTAAAGCCAAGTGATTTTTCTTATCTTAATATAATCAGTTTGTTTTATTAGAAAATTTCTTGGAAGCAGACTAACTCAAGTACTTCCTGTTACCAAATAACGAAACATTCAAAGAAAACAGCAATAATGAAAACAAAATTTACATAAAAAAATCATTTAAAAGTTTTACAAGTTTTCTCTAAAAAAAAAAGTAAATTTAATTAAGCATAGCGAAGCTATTTCGTACCTATTCTTCAGTTTACAAGTTTTCTTTTTGAATGATTTACTGATCAACTGATTAAATTACACAAAAAAGAAAGCAACGGAATAATATAACTGATAAAATAGCGTCTATTTACCATAACAAAAGATATGAAAATTAAGCAAAAATTAACAAATGAAAATTTTGTGTTGAAACAATTTTTTCATTTTTTTTTTTTAATTCAAATCATAAAAGTAGAAATTAGATGTAATAAATATAACAAATAGCAAAGAAAAAACCGGATAACGGAAATAATTAGAATACACACGAAAGCAGTATTCTTTTCTTTCTTTTTTTTTCCCTCTGGTATAAATTGTTCATTCGTTTTATTACACTTTTGTCGCCAAGATTGTTTAAAAAGAAAATTCTAAACATTGTTGAAAAGGTAGAGAAAAAACCGCATTGAATCCATAAATTTTTGGGTGTGGAAATACATTTTCTTTCAATTTTTCTTTTTTATTTCTATACGCGCTACCAGAGGTAGGAGTTACCAATAATAAAAATAAAATATATCTAAAATAAAGTAAATATTCCCAGTCAGTAGACTTTTGTTGATTAAATATTTTATCAATAAACACTTTTAAAAATCTCCTTTAAAATCCTTTTCGATGTGCAAATAAATAGAAAAAAATAATTTTACAAGCTTTAAAAAGCTTAAAAATAGGAAAAGTTTTTTTTAATCTTAATAAAAGCGATTAACAAATATATCTATTTTAAATGTTATTTTTTTATAATTTTGTTAATTGTTGTTATAATCTCAATGTAATAAATTTAAATATGTTTTAAATTGTAAAATCTTGTTGGCATCAATGGTTATAATAAATTAGTTATAGAAAAAATACACAAAAATCCAAAATTCCTATCTTTACAGCCTTAAAACTATTATTTTAAGTTGTGACAATCTATATTACCACACATATACGCACAAAAATGTTGTAGTTCATTAGAAAAGAGAGCTTAAAGCTTGTGATTAGTGCTTAATTACTATAAAATAAAGGACAAATATTAAAAAAAAACAGTATAACTTCGAGTTTTCAGTGTTTTTTATGTTTTAATTATTATTTTACTGTGCGCATGTGTGGATGACTTTTTGTTTTTTGTTTCATTTAAGTAATAAATAAATAAATAAAAAAAAAACAGTTAGAAACGACAAACCAAGCTCTAAAGAGCTATTAAAAGAACGGAAAAAGGAAGAAAAAAAAGACTAAGATGTCTGATTGTGAGAAGGCAGCAGTTGTAGCACCAGGCAGCCCAGCTGTTGGTGTGGCTACAATTGAGGGCGGTGGTACAGTTATGACAGATGGAAATCAGGCATCACTTCCACCGATAACTACAACAATCGGCTCACCATTACCATCGGTTAAACGACTAGCAACACCAGCCGCTTCACCAAATAAATCAGCTCAAGGTGATCCTCGATTTCTACTTCTTACATTTTTTCTTTTTTTTATTCTTCTTATCCGTGCCTAAGTTGTTGACACGATTTGTTTTTTTTTTTTCTTTTTTACTTTTTATTAAACAAAACTCAACACTACCCCACTTAATGCGATTAGTTTTATTTGGCCTTTTCTTTCACCTGCATAAAAACTAATTCAATTAAATTATAAATTTTCGTCTCGGTATTTCTACTTTATATTCAATTTTCATTATACATACATATATGTGATATATATATATATATATATATATGAATGGTGAATTGTTTTGTTTTGCTTTGCTTTAATTTATTTTTTCGTGTGACTAAATATATACGCAAAAACATACATATATCGAAATGTTTCGGAGTCGTGACCTCGTTTTTCTATGATTCGCCGTTACCTCGATAAATTGATCTTCATTATAATTAAATTAATCACATTTGGAAAAAAAAATACTAACACTCTTAAAATGAAAAGAAATGCAATACGAACGACATAATATAACTTGACCTGATTCAAAGCATAGCAAATATACATATATAACAAAAGAACTTAAAAACGAGGCGAAAAAACACTTTATTTTTGCTCTAGTGATGGTTTTTAATACACTTTTAGTGAGTTCTTATTAATTATTGCAAGACCAACAACAATAATAAAAAAGGATAATAATAAGTTTATAAGGATTATCACACAAACAGTATTTTTATTATATTATTAACGATAATTTGTGTATCTTTCATTAAAATTGGGCCTGAGGTGTGTTAAACTTTAATTACGATTGTTATCTAAGATTCAAACAATTACATACACACCGTAAATTTGTTTATTAGTTATGTAATTCTATCAATTCCACTCAACTAAATTACGTTCTATTGTTAAGTACAAAAATGAAACCAACCTGAATTAACTTTTTATTATTATTATTATTATTATTACAATTTCCATTTTTCGGTTGTGTTAATTTAAACCTTTATCATGTTTTGTTGTAGATTTTTACTTTTGATAGATTTATTAGTTTAAAAGCAACAAAAACAATGAAATGAAAATTTTAATTAAATCGTTAAATCTTGTGCAATGATCTTTAAAAAAATAATAATAAAAGCATTAATTTACCTGATAAATTAATTTTATAACGTTGAAATTGGAATAATGTCATTAATCCAAGTAGTTTTATCTATCTAAGTGAATTGAAATTATTTAAGTGCTAAATTTAAAAGCAATATGAATTATTGAAGTAAAAAAAAAGAAGAACTACCTGCTAGTTAATTAATAAAATTTTAACGAAAATAATGCTTAAAAAGCACTATTGTAACAACAGTTCATAAAAGAATCTATAAAAAAGTATCTAATTATTAAAATTATTATCAATAAAATAGCAAAATTAATTTTATTAACATCAAATAAAAATAAATATCATTTTTTAACCCCATCGATAAAACTGTTTTTTCTTTCTTGTTGGTTAATAAAAATAAAAATTTATTGAATTTTCCTTTGTTGATTAATAAAACAGACCAACGCCCAGATTATTTGGGAAAAAAATTTATTTTTGTTAATTCAGAACAAAAAAAAAATGAATTTATCGTTGGTTTGAAGCTTTGTTAAAAGTTTTTTTTTTTTGCACGTGTAAAAGAAAATTTTTGTAATTTTATTTAAAAAAACAATTAAAATTGCGCGTATTTTTCACATTAAACTTATTTTATAATTAGTATCGATTTTATAAATTTCTCTTTTATCCGTAACTCACTAACTAACTAGTTTTTTGATTAAACAAGTTTTATTTCTATTTATATGTTTCGGTGCAGCAAACACATTTCTTGAAACGATTTATTTGATAAAATCTATGTGACGGCATTACACCAATAAGCTCATTTAATTTGAATTTTTTTTTTGTTGTAATAAAGTAATTTTGGTTTTAACCAATTAACAGATCAAAAGAGTAAACAAACATTTTTCACTAAATCAATTAATTGAATATCATGAGATTGCGTTTTTTTTTTATTTTATTTACTTTATTTTACCATCATCTATAGCTATCTTTTTATTTTCTAATTTATAACAAGTATTACAAGATAAGTAACAACCCACTTAAGTAATATTTATATTCTGTTATTGACATCTATAATTCCCATTTATAATTTAGTTAAATAAATTACGTAGAATATGCGAGTGTGCGGTTTATTTACCAATTGTATACGCTTGTGACTTTGATAACTTTGAAGAATTTTTTTCGATCATTACGCTCATTTATTACATACATGAGGCAATTTCCCTATAGATTTTGTTCAAAATAATCTTTTCTGTTTTTTTTTTTTTTACTTTTTTTGCTGAAGATAACATTTTGTAAAATCATTATGATGATGATGTTGAATATAGTTTTGACTGGACGAAACAAGGTTTCTTAGATTTTAAGTACGATAAAAAAAATCTTTGCACAAGATGAGGTGAATAGTAAGAAAAATAGAAAAAATCGGTAAACTTAAATGAAAAGCCAAAGCACATATTTGAAGATAAAAATGCTTTTATTTACATTTTTTTTCTTTCTTTCTCTCCTATTTTTGCAGGCAAGCTGCAGGCAAACAAATATACAAAAGTGAAGATTTTTCTTTTATTATATTTCTTAACAATTTTCGTATTTTATTTTTTCTGAAGCTCACATATTACCTTGATGTTTATAGTGTTTTCAATTTTGTTGTTGCCTAGTTGTGCTGTATTTGCTCTGTTTGTTTATTTTATGACTATCATGCGTTTGTCGTTTGCTTCCATTTATTCAGCTGCTTATTTAACCATAATGGGCACAACAAATATCAAGTACCAAAAAAGGAAATAAAATAAAAAACCGCCCAACAGGGTAGCAACATCTAACGTAAACATAAAATAAAAGGAGACAAATCAGAAAATGCCGCGATCCGGTATATAATTTTTATATAAAAAAAAAAAAAAAAATAAACAATCAAAAAATGTCCTAAAATGACCCCAATATTATTATTATTTTTTATTTTGTCTTTATAAAATGACGACACATGGAACATATAACAACATTTTTTTCTGTCTTAATAATAATAATAATAATAAGAAAAAGAAAAATCCAAATCGTTTAACTTATCAAATACCAAAAATAAAATAATCATTTGGTGAGGGTTTGGAAACCTCTGTAAAGGATTTATTTTTTGCTTCTAGTTTTTATTTTTTATTAAAATGGTCATGTATTGTTTTGCGGCTCAGGATATGGCACCAGATGGTAAAATTACTTTATGATTATATGGCTCATGTCCAACAATATTTCATCGAACCGATTATTATTCCTTTTTGCTTGTGCTTTAACTCTTCTCATAAGTTTTTAACAACTTTATATTCCTTTCGCTTTAATTCATTATTGACGGTTTTGTATTTTTTTTGTTTTTTAATTTTTGCTTACTTACAACCAATAAAATTCTTAAAGACCTTTTAATTTACTTTGGTTATCTAATTTAAAATAGTTATACTAGTTTAGTTAGATGTCTTTTTAGCACGTTCTAAAATCAAGTAGAAATTTTTAATTGAAGAGGTGTGGTTTGTGGTTTTTCTTCTTTAATTTTCAATTTAATCAATTTTACAGTTTTACTTCTACTTATTACACAGTCTAGAGAGACTAACACAAATACTATAATTTTCTATGACACACCATAATGCAATTTACTCTGTAATCCAATCTTCAATTATCTATTATAATTTTCTTTTCTTTATTTTTTTTGCTATTTAATTTAATTTAAGATTTCGTTGAAAACGATTTAAAAAAGAATAATTTACGAGTTGACTCTTAACTAGTTTTTACTCTGCATGCATACATGTTTTTTCTTTCCATTCTAAACAATAATTGGGCGACATTTTGGCGTCGATGCAAAAGTTTTTTTTGTGTTTTACTTAACACTACTACTGTGCGCTACAATTTACTATTTATTTATTTCTTCTTTTCTTATTTTGGTATGTATTTCTTTCTTTTTATTTTGCAAAATGTCTGGTACTAATAAAATTTTACTTTATTTGAAACAAATCAATAAAATAAGAGAAAAAAGAAATTTCATTTCTTTTTTTTCTACCTGTTTCAAGTATTGTGTCAATTGGGAAATTGAAAAAACATTACTTAAATTCACTGTTTAAGTAGAATGAATAAAAAAATCATTGAGTAATGAAAATGAGTATAAATAAATACAGATAAACGAAAATACAAATTAAATTAGGGAAAATGGGTTGTAAGATACACGTGTCAATTTCTAAGTAATAAAAAAGCTACAACCAACGGAACAACTGTTAAAAAAAAAAGACGAAAAAGTTTGCTGTTTTTATTTTTTAGTTTTTTTCTTTTATGTTATAATAAAAATAACGATACGAATATTTATCGCGAAAATATATAATACAAAGTTTATATTGTTTGCTTCATGTTTTATTCCTTATAGAAAATCGGTAAATATTGGGCATTTCGTATGGATGGATGATGATTTTGTTATAATGTTGACACGATTTGTGTTGTCTTTCATTCGATTTTTTTTATTTGTGTTCTGTTTTTTTCTTTTTTTTTTATTGTGTTTGCATATAAAAACATAAATAAAAGAAGTGTTTTTAGATGTTACATCGATGATACGATTCGCTATTTTGACATTTTGTTGTCAAAGACAATAATAAATAAATAAATAAAAAAAAAAATCAGAAACAGAAGCAGCAACACCAATTTTATAAATAAATAACAAAACATTGGTATAACCGGGTATAGTTTTACTTTATTTATTTTTTAAGGGCTTGATTTTGTTTGTTTTTTCTTTTTTTTTTCGGTCTATTTTTATGGCAAATCAATAAATTTTACACACAAAAGTAGACTTACGGGAAATTTTCTTTCTGTTGTTGTTAAATTTGCCAAGATATTTGTCAATAATCAAGGAATTAATGTGAATAAATAAATAAATGAAAAGAGCAATTTTTATTTAAATTGAAAGGTTCATTTCTGTACGTTTGTGGTCGTACATGATTTCTCAATTAGGTAGAAGATCGACTACTGACGACTGTGTTACGTAATTCAGCGTTAACTTTATTATTTTACACAGATTTTTTTCAATTTGTTTTTCTAAATCTTGTCCTTACCGTTCGTAGTGGGGATTTTTTATTATTATTTATTTATAAATGAAATAAAATTCATTCTTTTTTTTTGTTTATTTTATATTTTATTTGATCTTGTCGCAAAATTTTTACGGCCTTAACTCACAAATGCTAAAGTGTGAAAGTAGAAGGTACATGCTACCTAACAAAAAAACAGTTTAGGTCTCAGCAAAGAAGGGAATGAAGTTAAAAAAAAAAATCTAAAGATAGGACAAAAGGATGTAACGGCGACGTAAATATGTAGGTCACACAGGATTCGTATTATTTTTTCTCATCTTAAATGCTATACAAAGTATAAGAGAAACAAAAACCACCATTACCAGTCATCCTTGCACAGTAGGCGCATATGTACAAATATAATAGCTTCGTTAAGAGTAGATTTATATTTTTTTCTGCCTTTTCCATGGCGAAACTTATTTCGGTTTTTCATTATTTACTTGATTTTTTTTATTCTTTCATTTATTTGTATCGTCTTTTGGGATTTTTTTTTTTTGTCTGCTTCTGCTCTTTAGATTTATAAAAAATGAGGCCGAATATATTGTGGGGCATACAACGGCATCAATAAACGTAACTTATTTACTATAATCTTCTTGAATAGAAAAAGTAAAATAGGGAGACAATGTGCCTGCTAAAGCTCAAGTCAAATTGTCATGGTGTAGTCTTTAAGCTTACTTACATTTCTCAGAAAAATATATATAAAACCAAATAGTGATACATATTAAGCACAATAAACTGATATATATATATTTTATTGTTTTTCCTTTTTTATTTTATTTGTTCTTTTAGGCACAAAGTTCTATTTATTTATTTTTTAATTCCTTACGCCATTTTAATGAGATAAAACTTTTTGTTTTCACTTTATATGAATTTAATTCCGTAAAATAATTTTCTTGGAACATAATATATATATATATATATATATATATATATATATGTGTGTTTCTTTATTAAATGATTTTAAAATT
This sequence comes from Ptychoptera contaminata, assembly GCA_963942525.1. NCBI lineage: Eukaryota > Metazoa > Arthropoda > Insecta > Diptera > Ptychopteridae > Ptychoptera > Ptychoptera contaminata. The sequence goes on along the minus strand of OZ012636.1, from coordinate 39,343,172 downwards.
CTATTTTTATAAAAAAAATATATGAATTTTTGCAATGTTATTAACATCAGCCACAATGTAGGCGGTTTTTTTTTTATTATAATTATTATTTTTTTTTTTCGTTTTGTTGTTAAATGTGTCTTTTTAATAATAATTAAAAATAATAAGTTGTTTTGTTTTTTAATACACGATCTCCCTGTAGAAATTTATAGCAAAAAAATAAATAAATAAATAAATTTTCTTCTTTGAAATAATAATTAATTAAAATTGTTTGAAATGAAAACACTGAAATAAAAATACAAAAAATAAAAACTTTTCGTTTAGGTCAGTAAAAAAAAGCTGGATTTATGTTTCTTTTTTTTGGTTTCTTCTTCAACAGTATAACAAAGTATCAAAAAAAAAGCACACAGTATTATGTAAAAACACAATTATTAATTAATTTTTTCTTCTTCTTTTTTTATAAACTTTAATAAACAAAAATTTTAATTTAATTGTTTTTCGAATTTTTTTTTGTGTTGTTTTGATACCGCTTTTTGTACATTTGCGTTGATTAATATGAATTTTTATTTTGCTTATTTTAACACAAGCTAGGTAAAAAAGGGTTCGTCGGATAGTGGTGTTTGTAGTATAACTTGTTTACTAATTTATTTATTTATTTTTATTTGCATTTTTTTTTTTGTTGATACAAACAAAATAGTAATAAATAAACATAAAAGAAAATATAAACACAAAACGGATCATGTTGTATTTTGATTAGAGGACGAAATAAAATTATGTTTGTTACAATTTTCTGTGATAGTTTTATACTGATAAATGTATCTCATTTTAAAGTAAATTGTAATCCTCGTACCGCAAAAATATAATTATTCAAAATTTCTAGAAATATATTAAGTTATGTTGATGTTTATGCTTACACATAAATAAGCATTAAATTTCTTGGATAATTTATTAAAAATTCAAATTAATTATTCTTAAAAAAATCATAGCTCATTGATTAACTTTAATAGAACCAGTTTGTCCTTGTTTCTGTGTGTAAATTATTAGAGACATTTTACCAAAAATTTTTCAACTAAGAAATTTCTACCCTTCTCAATGGTTGTATATTGATGCTGATGTTACTACTGCTGCTATTGTTGCTGTTGTTATTATTATAAATGTTGGTACTGCTTATCGGAAATTTAACAATAATGACAACAATGACATAAATAAAAAAATTATAATAAAAAGCAGCACCCAACTTTTACAATAATGAAAACATTAAATATCGCCTTTAAACATCCGATTAAACAAAATAAAAACTTTTCCAACCGAAGACACCAACCAAGGGTTTGCTATTTTTTCGTTTTAATTTTTTGTATTTTTGGTTCCCTCATTACCAAACTAGTAAAGACATAAAAATTCAGTAAAATATTACATACGAACACAGCAACAAAAAAATTAATAAATAAATAAAAAAAAACCCTCAAGAATAGTTTTGTTTATTTTATTATTATTATTTTATCGACAGTAGGTGGTATAGTGTGGATGATATTTCTCCTGTCTTTTAAAATTGAACATAAAATTATTCAATATTCTGTTGTTATTTTATTTTTTTTTTTTTTTACATCACTAATCTCAAACGTTTCCTGTTCTTATGGCTTCCTGCTTATGTTTATGTATGTAACATTCGCCAACAATGGATGTTTTTTCTTTTTGTGTTTTTTATTTTGATTATTATTATTATTTTTCACTTTATTTGGTTTAATTTGCTGCGACAAGACCTTTAAAATAGAAAAAACAAAATTACCGAAAACAACAAATTGATATATTTAAAAGTTTATTATAAAATTAAATTTTTTTGGCCAATGAACGTCAAAATAACAAACAAAAAATACCATTAGTTGTGTGTGTGTGTGTGAGTCTCTTTTTTTAGTTTAATTTATTTATTTAGGGTAGATACAAAGCGCAGAAAAATAATTTAATTTAATTAAAAAGGAAAGAAAAACAACGGAAAAAAGAGAAAGAATTCCCGTGTTTTGTTCTCTTAATTGACAAGTTTTTCCTTCGTTAGTTTAGTTTTTTTTTTTTTTTCGACTTTTATTTTTCCTTTTTTGTTTCCATGTTAACGTACTTAAGAGGAAAATTCCGCACAAAAGGCTAATCTGTCATCCAACCGTAGCGATACTCAACCACATAGCTAAGCCCAAATTGCTCTTTTTTTATATTTAACTCGCGCTCACGTTTACGTGAAAGAAGTTAATTTAACGAAAGGAAAATAATAAAATTACCCTGGCCAAGTTACTGTAATAAAGATGCTGATTGTGTAACACTAACGCAATGTTACTCTTTGTTTTTTTTTAATATTATTTATTCGTTAGCTTTGTACATATATTTGTTTAATCTTTTCTTTTAAGACATTTATTTTTTAATGTTCTTCTGTTATTCACGATGACTAAAATTTGCAAAGAAATATTATGGAACATTTTAATGTTAATGTTAATGTCGCGTTTTCTGTACGACATTAATCGCCTACGCAATATGATGACAAAATATGTGTGTTTTTCAAGTATTTAAGAAGCAAAGAAAAGAAAAACTCTTTTTTAGATAAATAAATCATTTATGATTCTAGCTGGGTGTGCTTTTTATTTGTTTATTTAGAACTTTGATTGTATTATATTGTAGTAACGAATAGCAGCAGTTAACAAGAGAAAAATGATGAAAAACATAAAAAGTTCTTCCGCAGAAAATCATAAAAAGGGATAAAATATTATTTGTTTGGAAAGCAGGAAAACAGAAATTTTTATTTTCTTATTTATTTGCTTACAAATAAAAAGATGTGATTTTGATTGATTTATGTATTTATTGTTATTTTATTTCCTAAATCAATTCAATTTTATAAAGATCTCGCAATAAGATAAAAAGGAAAATTTTTTATATAAAAAAAAAACATTAATGAAAACTGAAAATAATTTTTTAATTATTAAACTTTTGTAGTTTGAAATGAAATAACTCTTAAAATAAAAAGGAAACCACTTCAATCACAGTGACTACTCTTTTCTTATGCTTTCGATATTTATTTATTTGATGCCGAATCAATTTTATTTTGCTAAAAGAAGCTAAGACATTGGTTTATAAAATTCTTTCCTAATTTAATTTTAATTAATGTTTGTTTATTTAACAGAAGTTGAATTTCTGTGTGTTTATTTTATGTTTTTTTTTTTTGTTGTCTTGTATATATATTATAAGTGATTTTTATGAATAGACGTAAATTTTCTATTAAAAGATAAAATTTATTAAAAAAAAATGAAAAGAAAAAAAGATATGAAAGAAAAGTTAAAGAAAAAGTTTTCTATATTGCCAATGTATCATCTTTTTAGTGGAGATTAATTTTGATTCTATTCATACATTTCTTAATATTTTTATATGTATGTATTTTGGTATATTATTTAACCGTTGATTAAATAATTTCAATATAAATTGATTGATTTTGCCCACAATAAATTATACTACAAGTCCTTTTCTACTTTTATTAAAACTAATTAGCGAAAAAAAAATATTTTAACATAATGTACATGAAACACTTAAATGGTTTTAAAAATATTTATTATGTTTGTTTTATTGAATAATTTGTTATCGAGTATAGTTCAAGTAGACAATATGTTATTTATATGCAGATGATATAATATAGAAACGATACCTGTAGTTTAAAGTTTCATTAAAAAAAACTTTTTACCACAAAGTGAAATTTGAACTAGAAAATTTGTCGTTTTTTTGTTTAGTTTCAAATAGAAAATCCATTTGGCTAGTTACACACAGAAGCTCAAAGTTGAACCGGACATTATTACTGAATTTAGTCTTTTGTATGTTTTTGATCATTTCAGCATTAAACAGTTTTGTATGTTGTAAGTTAAAAACTTTTAAGCCAGATTTCATTAATTAAATCCTAAAGTAAAAAATAAAAACATCTATTATAATTGTTATCATTATTATTGTAGAAATTTCAATTATGTATTTTGTTTTAAGATATGATTTTAATTAAAATCTAATAATAAAATGAAAAACAATTAAAATTTCATAATGTTGCTTTAATTAGAAAGTTAAAAGGCGAAAATCAAACAACAAAACACACAAAATAAACACAGAATTTCTAATATTTTTATTTTTTGTTTTGTTTAATTAAATATTTCATTAATAAATTACTCTGTTATAATTATTATTAATAATAAAAAATAATTTACATTTGGTTCTATTGTTCAATTTCATTGTTATATTATCTTTTCAATAAATGATTTAACTATTTAACATGGTAAAAGTTAATTTAATCGAGAAATTTAAGTAATCATAATAAAAACAGCCGAGTCTCGGTTAATTGGATTTGTTAATTAGTTCAAATAGCAAATTAGAACATGTGAACATGAGCCACCGGCAATAGAAGAAAATAAAATTATAAGGTTAAAGTAAAGTTCAAACAATGGACATAATTGTTAACATAAGCTTAGTAATAAAATAATTTAAAAAAAAAACATAAAGATTTCTTTTCTTTAAGCAACCTTTAATACTGCAAGGTGAATAAATTACCAATAACGGTATGAATTAAAGGATTTTTTGATTTCTCTTTAAAGGATAAAAATCAGTTGAGCTTAATAATTTAAAAAGTGATTTAAATCAGAGTTCAAATCACATCTATCAATCATTTAAATTTTTTACTTTTTTAAAATGTATAGAAAGAAAGATTTTTTTTTATTGTTCAATAGCTACACTTAATTTGGTAGCATTTAGTGTGTCGTAAATAATAAAATCAAAATATGTGATATATCATTCTTTCTTTTACAATTTTACACATTTTCTTGTTATTAATTATTAATTTATGATTCTGTTCTTTAATAGAAAACTTAACCCGAACATAATAGTTGGTATTTTCATATTACATTATTGTCATTATTATTACTATTGTCATGTTTCAAAGAATAATAATAATAATAATAACAACAAGAATAATATTAATAATAATAATAATAAACTGTAATTCAATACTTTGGTTATTTCTATATCAAATATGTCAAAAAAAGGTAAAGAAAATCGTAAAGACTATTGAATTATGTTTGTTTATTTTTAGTTTTTCAGAAATAAAATGAATAAATAAACAAACTGAAGCCAAACAAAAAAGGAAAAAGGTTTTCTTCTTTTTTTGCGCTGTGTACAATTTTTCTTATATAAAATAAAAAAAAAGCATAGTTATTTCTCTATATAAAGTTATGTTATTAACGCGTTGAACAATGTTGCAATTTTATTGATTGAATTCTTAATAATAAATTGTGAAAAAATAATATTATTAAATCATTAAATATTTATTATGTAGTATTGCAGCAGCGTATTTTTTTCAATAAAATGTTGTGTTTTTAGTATACTAAATACTTAAAAAGCTTTTCTGTTATTTAAGGATCTTATATTACTTTTCTTTTAATGTGTTTACTCCTCTCTTCTGTAACCAAAATACATAATTTATGATAGCAACTTTCGTTTTTATTATTATTATTATTATTTATTGATTTTTATGTGGCAGCAAAAGCTTGTTCGGTGAGATAATTTTTTATTTTTGTAATAAGTATTTTCCTTTCACTTGTAATAGGGTGCAAAAGCGAAATTAAAATTAAAAATAAAATTGTAAAGAAATGAGCCTAAAAATATTAAGAAAATGAACAAAAGAACAAAAAAACAAGAAACTTTTTTTCGTATAAAATTTTATGAAATTCTAAAAATAAGTCTAGACTCGATTACATCGCTGCTGGATATACTTTATTGAGAAAAATAATAATAATATTTAAAGTAAAATAAATATTATTTTTTTTTTTATAAAATCTGTAAAAAGATGATTACTTTGTCATTGTCATTTTGTGCTTTTCTTTATTATTTTCTGTAATTTTTATTAATAATAAAGTATTTCTCTTTCCTATTGTTGAGTGGAGTGAAGAAAGTCATTCATTTCTAATTGTTAAGTAAGAAAAGCGATGTGTTTCACCTTAAACTATATAAATAGCTTTTAACAAAGTCATACATTTATTATTATTATTATATATAAAACAGTTAATTAACATTGAAATAAATTTTTTAATATATATATATAATCTTTATTCGTTAATTGGAAAATATATTTGCTTTAAAAACTGTAATAAAACAAAATTTCCCCTAGTAATTTTATTTTTTATAGACGTTCCCACAGCAACATATAATTTTTCATTATTCTTATCATTTTTATACATATATTTTCTACTTCTAACAGCCAATTATGTTATCGAATCAATTTATTTTCATTATTTAGCCTTTATTAAACGTTTTCACAATAAGTGAGTGTGTAAATTTTATAATAAAAGTTAAAATTAAATGCGGTTGTAAAGCTGAGTCAATTATTTTTAAGCGTTTTCATACTTTATTTGAAAATAAAATAGGAAACCAAATATGATAAATCATTGATGATGAAATTAAAATCTGTTTTATAAATGAATTTTTTTATGGTTTTTTTTTTAATGTTAAATTTATTACTTAATTGTTTCTTAAGTTTTGTCATTTAACGAAAGTTTTTATGGTGTTTACTTCTAGTAAATGGTAACCGCCTTAAATTAGTATTAAATAGAATTACAACTATGCTTGTACAGAGTTTTTGTGTCTGATTTTTGAAGAGAGAAAAAATCTTTTCTCTATGTTTCTTTTTTTTCAGTTTAGTTCTATGCTGCAAAAGTTTATCATTTATATGATTTATGTAGTTTATAAATCTTTATAAATAAAGATAAGCAAATAGTTTTGTCATACAGCTTTTTCTTAAAAGCTTTACAAACATTTTTATGTCAAAATAAAACGAGAAAAAGAAATATATCTATATAGAAACTCTAATCCAAAATAGATAATATTAGTTTATATCTATTATTAGTTCGATTAAAGCTTTTACGTCAAAGAACTTTATTCGTTGTTTTATTATTTTTTTTTCTCTTGAATTCCAGCACCACAGTATAACGATGTTGTTTAACGTCGATAATATTTTAATCAGACACATTTCTATAAAGTATTTTATGGAAATTTTTCTACTTTTACATAATATGAACTATGTTTTGTGTTTAAAAATGTTTATGGGAAACCAATATTAACATCGTGTAATAGAGTTTGAACAGTTTTTACTTTATTCCTAGTCACTAAAAATAGATTTCTGTACGATGGAATATTGTTTTCAGTTTTCTATTATTATCGTTATTATTATTTTTTGTTATTATTAATAACATTCCACTTTGATGTCGATTGTTTGTTTGTTAATATTTTATCATAAATTCAGGCAACGAAAACACACTCACGCATTTATAAATGATATTTATCCAATATACTTAGCACAGTTTCCTTTCTTAATGCCATCCGCATACCCCCAACTACATCACCCTATTATTCTTAATAAATTTTTTATATTATTACATTTTTTCGCTTGCCTTTTGTATATAAATGTGTACAAAATGAAAAGAAAAATTATTTACATTTATTTATTATGTGTCAAATCATCCATCACTATTTTATTTATTTATACAAAAGCTGTTACTGTCACACGAATTGTTACGAATTCATTTTTATATTTGTGTAAAAAGACTGGCAAATGGTAAGAGGATACTAGGTAACAGATATAACATAAAAATAATAAAAAGGCAAAGAGAAAATTTATATTTATACTTGATGAACTGGAAAGTAATTAATTAATTTTATTATTTTAAATTTGTTTTGTTTTTTCTGCGTTTTTTCTATTATATAGTGCTTTTGACGCTGTTTTGGACAGGAAATGTTTAAAAAATATTTCAGCCAATTAATTTATATTATTTTTAGCTGCTTTAGCATAATTTTATAAATAAATAATTATAGATGAAAAGCAAGCAAACTGTGTACAACCGATTTATATAAAATGCTATCAAGGTTCTTTTAGTTTTTTACGTTTCACGCATCAAAATTAACCTAAATAAATGGCAATATTATATCAATAAAAGAAAAATAATAATAAAATAAAGAAAATTTATTGGTTTCAATTGACATCCTGAAAGGATTGATAAATTGATCTGATGGAATAATATAATTTCCCTTGCTTTTGCTAAAGAGAAAAATAATAAATAAATAAAAAACAGCTGGTGTCTTCAAGTTTTTACCAATTTAAATTTTATAAAATAATTTGAATAAATAAAAATTAATTAAATAAATGCTAAATCTTTAATAACAAGCGAATAAAAAAATCTGTTTTTCTTCAACAATGTTGGTTACAAAATTAAATTAAAACAAAAAAATAAAATCCTTTAAAGGGATAAATTTAACTTTGTTTCTTCTTCTTCTTCTTTTAAAGCAAAAAAATAAGCCACATTGAAATAAAACATTTTTTTTAGCTACATCGATTTATCCTTTCTTTAATTTAATTTAATTTAATTTTTCATTCTTCTTTGTAGTTTCATTTTTTTATTATCCTCGTTTTTATTATTTTGTTTATGTCGTCCTAACTACCAAATTACACTAGTTTACGGTTTTCAGTTTGTGTGTTTTATGAATAACGGGGGAAAAAAATCTTTTGTAGAAAAGATATAAATTGTTCGTTATTTGTTGAAGCACGTCGTCGTAGATCATTGGACAATTTATGGGCGAACATTTATTTATTTTGATGACAACATATTTTGCAGCAAGCATTAAATATGAAGAAATTTATGTAGTTTTGTAGCGAAAACAAAAAAGAATGTTTTTAATATAACTTGCCGCTGCCACTACGTTAGACGGACAACAGGCTAAATTGTTGTCTTTTTTCCTTTCCTGCTTACGTTGTCTGCATTATTTTTATGCTTTGTTGCCACTTGACAATATCAAAAGTGTTGTCGATGGCATTAAAAAGAAACAAATTTTGTTAAATTTAACGTTGTACCATGTGGGAGCTATTCAACAAAACTTGCGACAAGTGACTGATGATTCGACCCATGGGGTTTTTCTTTTTGCCTTTTTATTTTAATTTTATATTTCTCTTAAATAATTCTTTTTTTATCCTAACTTTTTTACTTAATCAAATATTAAGATGGTTTAAAAAAAATATATAAGAATTGACTTAGCCGTCGAAGTCGCTTTACAAGCGAATATGTAGGAGAAAGTTTTCCATTGGCAGATGTAAAAAAAGAAGAAGAAAACAACAAGAAAAGAAAAGAATATTTAAATATATAGGGAAGAAAAAAATATTATATTATATAAAGCAAAAATCGTATAATCTTTGTTTTATTTATAAATCTTAAGATTAGATGAAACGAAGAATAAATTTATAAAAGTTATTTATTTTTTTTTCGTTTACATTTTTACACTGTGTCTTACTTACGCGCGTACACCCACATCCATCATCCGATGGTAATAACTGAAAAGTTTACTTTCTTTTAATGAATTTAATAAGAATTTTATAACAAGATGAAGAAAATTGAAACAAAATTAAAATTCGATGATAATACAAACATGTTTTATATTTATTTATTTTTCCAGTAAACCTTCTTGTTGTGCCGAATATCATAACCCGGGTAGATTTGAATATAAATAAATGCGTTTTTTTCTATATATTTATTTAATAAGAAATTATTTGAAATAAAACATCAAATATTGTTTGTTTTATTATTTATTTCTTTTTTTTTCTCTCTGTATCAGTTTGTTGTCTCAATTTGTACAAATTTCCCAGCAATTGATTCTTCCATTTGATGTTGTTTTTTGCTATTTTTTAAAAGCATATGTTCATTGGTTTGAGGGATATATAAAAATATTTCTCGATAAAATTGTCTTCGAAAGACAACAAATTATTTTTGTAAATTTTATATTTTAAAACTAAAAAATATACGGTATTTATATATATACTGACAGTTAGTTGAATATTTCCTTTTCCTTTATAGTAACACCCACACTGTTCGCCCAAAGTTTTTGACCTATTTTTTTATACAAATAAATAAATAAAATTTTGTCGCGTGCTTTATGTTTTTCTTTACATAAAATATATTTTTGCTTGTTAAAATAAATAAATAAAAAGAAGTAAACAGGAGATGAGAGGAAATGTTACTCAACTTTAACATCAATCTTGCTTTCTTCTATTTTTATTATTATTATTATTATAATTATTACGTTTCTTTTATAAAATAAATTTAATAGGTTTTTTACTTCTTATATTTTTCGGTTCTTAAAGTTAAACTTATTCAATGAATTTTGTTGATAAATTAATACAAAAAATTATTATTAATAATTATAATTTGGTATATTTTTTTTATTAATTTCAATAAAGTTAACAATCTTTAACGGTTTATAAAAGAAAAAATAATTAACACCCTACCCGGTTGACTGGTAATATAAGTGATAAAATTAAGATTTTTTTTGCTTTAATTTAACATTACAGTAGCTGTTGCTGCCTCTCGCTAGAAGTCTTTTAATACAATAATCATGTTTTCGAATATTGTGTTAATATATAAAGTTTGCAAAAACACATTCAGCTAGAATTGTTTAAAATTTCGTTAAGTCAAAATATAAGATATGCTTTAAACCGCCCAAAAATTTTCTTTAAAAAAAAATAAATCTTTCGTCGCCCGGATGTAATTAATTTAGTTGTTAATAATATTAAACAATTTATTAAAAGATCGAATGTATGCGATAAAGTGTATAAATTATGATATTCAGCATTATTTTTTGACAGGTTCTCCCCATTTATCCAATTTCTTATCAATTTTTTTTTCTAAGTTTAATAAAATATTAAATCTAGATAAATTTTATTTATTTATTTTTAAATAAATCTTCACAGCTGACCGATTAACTTAAATCGTTGAACAAATTTAATCAGTGACCGAGCTTTGTGTATTTGTCAAGTGAGGAAACAAAGTTTCAGTTATTACAAAAAGGATTTATTTTATATCATTAGTGGAACATAATTTAAATAAAGTATATAATTAATGCTTTTTATTAGTAATTTTAGTCGTCACGTAGATGTGATAACTTTGCAACGTTATTTTTTTTTTTTTGTATATTTTATTATTGCCTGAAGCTCTACCAACAAATTGCTTTTTATTGCAAAAGATAAAAAAATATCAAATTTTCATAAATTCATAACTAAATTAAAAAAAAAAGTAAATTTATCATTTAATAGACAAAAAAACTGGCACAGACGTAAGATATACAATTATTTTAAATTCTTCTAAACTTTCATTAAAATATAAAAATAATTTGGAAACAATTAATTAAAAATAATGATGTACTCTGATAAAAATCGTTGTTCAAAAAAAGATTCTAATTATTAAAATCGATTTTACACAAACAGTATAAAATTATTAAAAAATAAATATATGTATAGTTCTTAAACTTGACTCTTCTTTGAATAAAAGTAATTTAATTTGATTAAGGTACTTTTTGATATATTTTCTCTTAAGAATTTTTTTATCTTATTTAATTTATTTATTCTAAAGCTTCTAATTATATTGTTATAATTATGGTTCTATTTATATATTAAAGAAAGCTTTTAATTATATCAACGAAAAAACAAAAAAGGGGAAAAGTTCACGTATTTAGCAAAGACACTTTTTTTGTAAGTTTCTTATCTTAAGCAATAACCTTCAGGGATTTTTTTTTTTAACATTTAACTAATATTCTTTATTTTCCATATGCATGGTTACTTGAAAAATATTGTCAAAAGTTACCCTAGGGGTTATATTATTCTTATTTTCGTTTGCATAATATGCTTTAGATATAATAAATAAAACCGAAATATATTCTATATGGCCTTGTTATTATTTTAAAGCAAACGACAATGCATAATTTTATACAAATTTTCCAGTTTTATCAAGGGCACAAATTTTGTTTATCATTTTTTGTTATTATTACAACCCTAAAAAGTAATTTTTCTTGTTTCATTTTAAAGGCTTTTAACCATCAAGTTACAGAAATGGTAAAACATATTTTTAATAATAATAGTAAAATTAATCTAAAATATTTTTCATACATATATAAAATATTTTTTTGCTTTAGCATAACAAATTTGTTCGTTGTGCCCTTGTGCCTAGGGTACTTAAAGGATTTTTGTTTGTTGCGGTGAAAAAACATACATTTTTCCTGGTCAATATTTACTTAACAAAAATTATATTTATGCTTTGATAATAATAATAGTAATGATAATAACAATAATCTTCCTTACTAATAATAATAATAATAATAATAATAATAATAATAATAATAATAATAATAATAATAATAATAATAATAATAATAATAATAATAATAATAATGATGATAAACAAAACCAAATAAATTAAATTAAAAAAGGGTAAGGGTGTGGTCTTAAAATACATTAAATAAAATGTCTCAATTAACTGGGTGGTTTGTTTTCTTTTATTTTAACTATTTTATGATTATTATTATTATCATTATTTATTCCTAAATGAATTTATTTTTTAGATGTAGTTTGTTTTCGTTTGCATTTTTCTGTTTTTAGTTTTTTACTAAATTTAATATATTTTTTTTATTTTCCGTTCTATTTTTAGGCTTAAGTTATACTCATTTATTTCTGTTATTTATACTTTTTTATAAAACAAAGAAAAAACTTAAATAAAAATATATATCTTTCTTAAGATTCATTTTTTTTTTCCAAAACTTTTTTGATAGGCTTTTTTATTAAATTTCCTAAGAAAATGATTTCGTAAGATTTGTTTGCCTTGTTAAGGGCGTTTATAGTAACATTTTTTTATGTTCAGTCAGAAGTAAATTATTTTGTTACTAAAAATATGCCAACAGTTTTATCACACAAAGAAAAACAGTAAAAACTTACAGAATTATTTTTGTTCAACATTATTTTGTTAAAATTTTAAACGAATATTATTAAATTTTTACGATTTTAGCGGTTGTTAAATTAAGGTTTACAGTTAATTGTGAACTGAAAACATATTTTTGCCTCTGAGTTAATTATATTTTCACAAAATTTTCTTTATTTTATCTCCATTTTAAATGAAATTAAAAAAGACTTTTAAGCAATCAAATATATAAAATAACATGCGTGGGTTATGAGTGGTAACTATGTATTTTCATATGTATTATCAACTAAATTGAAAATAATAACCTTTAGTCTTGATCGGAACTAGTAAGTGGTTAACTAATTAGTTGTTTTTACTATGCTGAGACAAAAACAAAATCGTTATAAATTTTCACTTAAGGTTTATTTAGATTTTATTTATCTAAATTATAACGATAAAGGTTTATTGAAGATTTTAATTAAAAGAAAAATAATAATATACAAAAAAAAAACCTTAATTGCATCACGGCTTTTATATATCAATCATTTTTGTCATGTTTCAACCTATTTTATGTTAAATAATTTACAGAAGCGTTTGCGTACCTGTAAAGTAGTTAACAAACAAACCATTTTCTTTTTTCTAATTTATTATAACTCCTTTGATGTGTAAATAATTTACAAAACCAAAATACAAAAAAAAAATAAAATAAAATAAAAGGTAAAAAATGAATTTTTTAATTTAATATTTTCTTTTTTAATTTTATTCAACAAAATTTTATTTCAACTCTTTAGGTTTGGTTTTAGCTAAAGTAAAAGTTAAAAGAAAAAATCTACAGCAAGTATATGAAACCAACAAAATGACCTTTCCATGTCCTTTTAGTTTTATTTATACTCATTTTTTTTTTATTATTAAATTATGAAAATTACAACAAGTAAAGTGGTTTTTCTATGTTTTCTATTTCTATATATATATATATATATATATATTGTTCTAACCAAGGAATAGTCATTTGTGTTCTTCTTTTTACCAACATCAATTATTTATTTTTTCTGCTTGCTTTTACAATATTTTTTTTAAAATGTTTTTTTAAGCAAAAGTTACACAGGATTTTTTTTGTTTTTGCTAAAAAAAAAAAACAAACAAACTACTATTTTGAGCTTTTATTTTGTTGTTTCTCTCCACTGCAATTATGTCACAGGCTTGTCACAAGTAGATTTTATATTTATATATTTTTTATCATCCACATTTCTTCTTCTTTTTTTATTCGCCCCAAAGGAATGTTTCCTTGTTTTTTGTTTTCATTTTGTTGGTTTTACTTCTTCATTTATTTGCCGTTGTTTGGTTTGATTTCTTGTATGTATTGTGTATAAAAATTTTTTTTTGCAATGAATGACGGTTTCCTCGCTATTTAAAATGAAATAAAAAATTGTATGATGCCTAAGTTTTATAAATTGTTGAATAATAAAGAAAGTAAACTCTTAATGGTTATAGTGGGTGGTAGGTAACTTATCACAAAAGTTACTATAGTTTTTTATCCTTTGTGAATTTTAGGTTATACAAAAAAATAATGTTTAAAAAGGTTAATATTGCTACCTGCTTACCTGATAAACCACATCTTAAGTAGTTTTTTTTTTTCTGTTTTATATTTTAAGCTATTTTTCTTATTGTTCATTCTAGCAATGAAAAAAAAAATGCGAATTATGAACAAAAAAACGTATTCATTTTTTAACTGATTATAAATTCCATATACATATTATATTTTCTTTTTTGGTTGGCACTTCCCATCAATAAAACATCTCTTTTTATGTTTATGTTTCCTTTTAGCAGGGTCAAAAACTGTTATAATTATATTTTTATATATGTTAATTTTCCCTTTATATTTAAATAATTAAAACAAAAAGCTTCTTGTTTTATTATAAATTCTTCTTTTTTTCACATATTTTTAATGGTGAATTGTAGAAATATACTTAGTAAATATTTACCAATGACGGCCCGCCAAAAGCATAATCATTTTATTTAGCTTTACAAAAAAAAAAATATTTTCATGTATAATATTTAACTAAGTTAAGCATAAACTTAAGTAAGGCTCAATAGATCCCTAAAATTAGCCTTAAAATTAGCTACTTTAGCGATTTAGCCCGACAAAAGAAAACAAAAGAAATGAAATTTTGTAGTGAGGTTCAACTTCGTGCCGGTGTTATTTATGTTTATAAATTTTAGCGAACATAACAATTTATCTTCATTTTCTACATTTAACCGATTAAATGTACCCTTTAAAGAAGCACGAACTGTATTTATATTTTCGAATGGTTTTCGTATTTTGCTATTATCAAATTAAACCGTAGAGAATTGTTTATAATCTTTTATCCGTAAGTTCATTGTGAACTTTTTCATGTTTTATTTATATTCTTACCGATATATTTATTGTTACGGCTTACTGCCAATAAATAATTAGTTAAACTCAGTGAATACTGATTTTTATTTAATTTTTTTTTTTTTTTAAAACGTTTTAACAGCTTTACTTAACTAATTATCCTTGTTAATAACATTTTTTGTCCCGGTAGTAAATTATCCAATGACATAAAATAAATTTTATATACCCATCAAATACAGTGGGTAAGCACGCAACAAACTCTTTTTATTCTTTTTGTTTTATTTTTTTGTTAATACAATTTTTAATCACATTTTTGTTGTATTTATATTATTATTATTATTAAAACCAAAAAAGAATAGTTAATATCGGTTATAAACCACGATTATCATATTGTAACTGGTTCCGTAATGATATTTTTTCAATGTTAGTGTTAATATTAATTAAATTGTATATTATGTTACATTTTAATAATAAAAAATATAATAAATAAGCGGAAGTAAACGATTTTTATTTTTATTATTGCTGCTTTACTATACGACACGCGAATTTATATTTTCGCGTGGTTTTTTCTTTTTATTTATTCTAATTTTCTTTTCTATAAAAAATAAATTAGGCAAGGTGATAAGTTATTATTGTTCAATGTTGACTGTTGTACATTTCATGATTTTTCATTTTATTGTGTGTATGTCATGGGATTTGTTGTTCTTTTTAGTTTTTTATGACCGTAAAACGATTTAACCTTCGTGTAATATTTGAATAGGGATATTATATTTATACATATTTATTTTTTTTAATTATATTTATTAATAAGCCCTTTCTATATTCAAATAAACATAATTCCTTCTTTTTTTTGCAATGAATATTCATATTGTTTTGAATGAGAAATGATTATATATTTCAAGGATTATTTGCGGGCTTTTTTTGTATCAAAAATGAAAAGAAAATTACAATATTATATTTTTTTAATGCAAATTTTATGGATTATTTTCGCATTGGATGAATATTTAGATATGTGAAGGTATTTAACATAGGTGTCATAAAAATTAACCCTGGATTAATTAATATTTTATTAACACTTATGTTAGTAAATGATATATTTTTAAATGAATGTTTAGTGTAAACTTTATTAAAATCTATTTATCTAACACTGTTTTAGTAATAGCACGCATTGAATGTACTATTATTTTTTATAGTAAAATTATTTATACAGATATAGTGATAGCATTTGCTCTAAGTTGGATTAATATTTAAATATTGGTATTGGCCGTATTTCGGTTTCAATTTAATATTATATATAAGAATAAACTTTATTGCAGAATATAAACTATGATATTCTAAATTACGATTTAATGCAGAAATTATTCGCTATAATGCGTTTCAACAAATGGATATTATCAGCTAAGTAGTTATTCGCTACTAAAGATTTAAAGATCATAGTATATATAAAGTCTTTGATTAATCAATAATATATTAAACAACACATGATTGAATGCTAAAGAAAATAAAAATCTGTCATATCGCTTTATATGTGACGCATTGACGCAAAAAAAGTGTTTCATTTAAACCCCATTTTGCTGCTGGTTATCGTAAAAACTTTTCTTTTCTTTTCTTTTGTTCCAACTGCCAAGTACGTTTATAGATTTATTTATTTATTTCTAAACGCACATTGACACATATATAATTTAAAAAAAAAAATATATATTAATGCCGAGAGCTCTGTATAAAAAGCCCAAGAAAGCTTCTTTTTTTTTTTTAAATAACAGTAGCAAAGAATTGAACCAATATTGACTTTGTTATTAGATTTTTGTTTTTATTTCAAAACTGAAACAGGACGTAAATTTTGTTTAATAAATGCAGAAAAAATACAGTACGGCAAATACATAAAACATAATAACGTTTTGTCGATAGATGTATATATATATATTTGTTTTTTATATTTTTGTTAAAGTAATTAAGGGACGACGTGGGCACAGTAATAGTGACGACAAATCTTTTTGACAGTGATTTATGATTTTTTTTTTGTTGGTTTGCATGTTCTATTCAATGTTTCTTTTTCATTTATTCGTCCTGATAAAAAAGTCCTAAAAAATAAAGTTATGCAAAGTTATTATTAGAAAAATTTGTATTTTTGGGTTTGAAAATAGTAATGAAAAGCTGCGTTAATTCAAATATCAACACCAACAACAACAACAATTAGGATATTATTAATAACACTAACACTAACACAATAATGGGATAGTTAACAAAAATAAAGAAATTAATTTATTTTGTTTCAATTAAATTAGGAAAACAATGAACAAACTTGGAATAATTATTTTCGATAAAACTTTAACTTTTTTTTTTGGAACTATTTCTTTGTTATTTGTGGGATTGTAGTAACTACAACCTTTCGGTTTCATTTTATTATACTTATTAAACATAAATATGTTTTTTAATACATTAATTAAAAAATATTTATATGTACAAATATGTTTAATAATATTGAATTGTAAGCACCATATCGCGTGTTAATAAATTTTATTTTATTTTTAAATGATCACTTTTAACCCTTAGCATCATATATGTGATTGCGGTTTTGTATATTAATTGTTAATGATTGAAAAATCAACTGGGAAACCAGTTTTAAAAATTTTATTAATACAAAGGAAATAAATTGACAGATGGATTTTTTGGAACAAATATATTATGCTTGCTATTCTTAAAGTACTGATATTTGTGCTATTCATACAAAATTCACAAAACGTGTTGAAAATCCATATATATATCGATTTATTGATAAAATTGTAGTAATTTTATAATACTATAGGATAACTGCCATAAAAGCTTTTATAGCACACCTGTAATTTTATTTTTATAATTAATTTAATTATTATTTTAAAAAGCAACAAATAAATCAGCTGTCATAAATACTTTTTGATAATAAATTTAAAATTGCATTGGTTGGCTATGAGTGTTTTTAGGTAAATATGAAAGAATTGTTTACAAGGGAATTCGTTCAATACAAAAATTTGTGAAAAAAAAAAATAATTAAAAAAAGAGTTAATTTTGGTTCAGGTGTATTATTAAATGTTTTATTATAATTTCGTTATTATTGTTAATTTTTATCATCCACCAGATTTTTTGTTATTTTTTTTATTATTATAATTTTTTTTTGTGTGTTTCTACCTGTTTCTGTTATTTATTTTATTGAGTTTATCGTTGTGTACATGAGATGATTTCTATGTTTGTATTTAGTGAATAAACAAAGCCAAGTATTAAAAATGCAGCTGCCCGGATACAGCCAAAATATACATATTTCGACTGTGTGACCATAGCTCCAGCAACGTCAAAAATACAGCCAAATAACAAATATAAATGAAGAAAAGAGAAAATTACAGAACAAGCTAAAAAAAAAGGTCATAGGTTTTTTTTTTACCAGCGCTTTTTTCTGATAAAAAATAAAAACATATTTGGTTTTTCTGAAAATATAAAATAAAATTGTAGGAAGGCAGCTAAATTAAAAGAATAATAAAACAAAAATAGAAAAACATTAATACTTGTCGAATTTATAACTGATCGAACAAAATAATTCAAATTTTGTAGTGATAAAGGTAGGACAAAGTGATACTTTGGTGCTTTTAAAGGTCAATGTTTAATTTAAATCAATTTGAATGCGATTTTTTTTTTCTAATTAATTTTTATCTTCATATAAAATAGAATACATTTGCCGCGTTTGACACAAAAAATTTTCTAATATTTTTTCGAGCAATTTAAGCATTTTTATGATGAATTCTGTTGGTGGGCAAAAAAATTTTATGTTTCTTTTCTTATTTCTTGAAAAGCGAAAAGAAATCTTTTAATCTGAAAATAATATAAATGGACAGACACATGATGTTAACAATGGATAGTTGTGCTTTAGTTTTGGTACATAAAGATTAAAAGCTCAAAAGATATATTTTATTTTTATTTTTGCTGCTGCTTTGTTGGTTGCTTATACGGGATTGTTTTTTTCTTCCTTTTTTTCTTAACTACTGTCAGAGCTTGGCTTATATTTATTTTTGTTAAAGATGATGATTTTTGTTGGAAATAACGAATAAAAAGTATTAAAAAAAAACTAGAACGAGAACGAAATAAGAATAAGATAATTTATAATTTTTGCTTTCAAGTTGTTAGACGAAAATAACGATAACTGTGATGCGATGCTAAGAAGATGATTGAAGGATAAAAGAAACAAGAGCAGAAGTTGTAGCAGGAAGAATATAAAACTTATATACTCACTGCTGACGACATTTGTACTTAAAAGCTTTTTCAGTTAGAAATTTTTGTTGCTGTTTTTTATTATTATTATTTTATTTATATTCTTTTAACTCTTAAAAGCTTTATTGTTGTTCCTTTAAATTGGATTTTTAGGATGTTTTGTTTATTTATTTGATGTGTTTCACCTCCTTTATCCTCCGTATGTACGTAATTTTGAAGAAATTCTTAAAAGAAAAATAAAGCAAAACAGGAACTGCTGGCGATAAGTTTAATGGTTGATTATGAGATTAACGGAATGAATTTACTGTTCTGCAATGTTTAACATTATAGAGATGCCTATTGTTCAAATATAAATCTTCTTGCGCTATTTCTCCACTTTAAATTTGGTTATTGGATTATTTATTTTATGAATTTTTCATAAATTGACATTGATAAATTGTTTAATTAAAGTTTTGACAAATAACAACCTCATACGATTGTTTATTACTGCTTAATGTGAACTGATTATTATTCAATCAACGATTAAATTGATAAATAGAATTTAAACCTTCGGAAAAGCCTACGTTCAATTACATATTTGTGGTTAAAAGTGATACATTTTTTTTTTCATTAAATAAAAACATTAAGCACAATGAGACTACGTCAACAATAATAATGTGAAAATCACTTAAAAACAACCATAAAAGACTTTTAACCATTTTAATATTTAATTTCAATATAATTATAACATAATGAATGAAAGCTTTTTCTACTCATGTATTATTGATAAATGTTTTTTCTTTTTTTCATATAATTACTTTTGTAAGATTTGTATCTTTAAATTTTTGTTTAATTTTATTTTTCTTTTCTCTTATTTATTTAAAGGTGATGCAACTGATGATCAACCGTTTGTTGCTAATAATGAAAAACAACTATATGATCCAAATTTATATCTCTATTCGGTAAGTTAAAATTGTGAATAAATTATTTAGTTAATAGAAAAGCAAAGTACTTATTAAAACATCTTTTTAGATGAATATAAGATAGTGCTGTTCGAAGATGCTGCAATTTATATTTTAGCAGATGTTCAATAAATAAATTTACAAAAAAAAATTTATTCAATTTTGTACGTTCGACGTACAAACATTTAAAAATTAATTAAAATGCATTTATTTAAATACTTTCCTTTAACAAAACTAATTAGTTTATAATTTGAAAAATAATAAAAAACTGTACGTTAATTAAACTGTAATTTTATTAGCAGCAACAACAATATTCTTATATAATTAATAAATAAAATATGAGCTGGGTTGACATAACTAAACCGTGCTGTAATAAACTTTATTATTATTATTCTCATTTTATTTACTTTAATGCAGCTGGAACACTAATTACGCAATTTTCTCTCAAAGAATAAAAATGTCGTTGTGATAATGACTCCTTAACATAATTAAATGATTTATTATTAAACAGCAAAAGTTCACTTTGGTGATTCATTGTGCTTCCACTTCAACCATATTGCTAAAATGTTTATATTATTAATTTTCTGTTCTTAAACATTTAATGTTTAAATTATTGAAATTTAATGAGACGAATATAATTAAAAGAACAAAAATAATTCTTATTTTTTAATTTCTTTTCTTTTTGTTTTTTTTTTTTAATCACCAATTTAATGCTTTTGTTTGCAATTTATCGCTGAGCTTTTATCATTTACCATATCGGCGACGATGTTATGCTTATTTTTATGACTTTTTTATATTTCTATTATTTATAAACCCAAGCGTAATTCTCAACAGAAAATGTTGACAGTTAGATAAAAGAAATTAGATTTTTAACTAGCTTTAATTAAATGAAATGGCGAAACCACTTTAATTTTATTTCATTTTCTTAATTCATTAATAGGAAGAACTGGCGGATCGTCCACGCGTGTCAACTCTTATCTCATCATTGGCCAATTACTCAAATACAATACCAGCAGCTGCAGATCCTGATGCTAAACCGCCAGCACCATCGGCTAGAATGGGTAAATTTTCATTTCTCATTTATTTATTTAATAAAATTTAATTAATACTATCTCTTTGTTGTTTTTGTTTTTTATTTTATTATAAATTTATCAACAGGTACCTTAATTGGTGTTTATTTGCCATGCATCCAAAATATATTTGGTGTTATTTTATTCATTCGTTTAACATGGGTTGTTGGTACAGCTGGTGCCGTTTATGGTTTTCTAATTGTTTTTGCATGCTGCTGTGTGGTAAGTCTTTTTATATGAATTAATTATTTATGTACATATTATTATTATCATTATTATTGTTATTATAACTAAGAATAATAACATTAATAATTATATTCATAATATTATTGTTGTTGTTTATATAAGGGTTCTTTTTCAATTTTTATTTTATTTTTCGGGGGCAACGCAATATTATTTTAATTTTACCAAACAAAAAAGGTAGCCATCAAAACCACCTTATAGGCTAGTAATAACTTAAGAATTTTTATTTATATTAATAAATGGTTTAGCAACCACAAAGTATAATAAATAAACGGTTTTATTGATGACAATAAAAGTAACATAAAAGAAAAAACTTAACGAACATTTTTATGAAACAAAATAATGTGATGAAAAACCAATAATTCACCAATTTTTATTCATTCTTTTATTCGGTGAATCTAGTAAATTATGTTTTTTTTTTTTAATAAATTTTATTTAAGAGAAAAAAAAAATAAAATTCGCAAAGCAAAAAAAAAAAAAAAACAATTATCATAAAAATAAAACATCTTAAGGGGATTGTTGTGGATGGCAAATATTATTCCCTTACTTAATGTTTTATTTTATTAATATAATAAACGAAAGAAAAAGAGCCCCGTTTAAAATATGATAAGGATGTGAATTTTAGTAAAATAACAACAGAATTGTAAGCCTAGTTCATCACTTCAGTTATTGTATAGTTATATTATTAATTTTTATTTTTACATAAACACTGTTGTTGTTTTTCGCATCCTTTGTAGTACTTTTAGTGGTTTTTTCTGCCTTTTTACCTAGTCGTGGTATATAAATATATATATATATATATGTAATATTTATTCTATGTTTTATTTTTAGACAATGCTCACAGCAATCTCAATGTCTGCAATTGCTACAAATGGTGTTGTGCCGGCTGGTGGGAGTTATTTTATGATATCACGGTAATGTAGAATTTTCTTCTTTTTCTTTTTTTTTTCATTTATATTTTCCACCTCGTATTAGGCATTTGTACCATCTCATAACTCACATTATTATTATTATTATTTTTTTAATCTTACTATGGTTCTTCCGTTATACATGATGGATTATTAATATTTTTATACATTTTTTCATATTATCTTCTTTTTACCAATATCTATCTATCATATCAGGTGTATTACGTTTACGTTGTTTTTATTTTATATATTTTTTAATAAAAACAAAACAAAATAAATCAATAAAAATAAAGTAAACAAAAGGAAAAGGGATAATATTGCGTTAAAACATAGCAAAAGATATATCTCAAGGTTGTCTTTCTTTTCTTATTATTTTTCGCTATAAACAAGTTAATAACGATTGATAAAAATCAATTTTAAAAATGTAATATTATGTAACCTCACTCAATGTTATCACATCTTTAGGCATCATATATATGTACGTATTCTGTTTTTGATGTTTTTTATTATTGGCTTAACATTTTGCCTGTTTTCTTGTTAAGTATAACATGTTTATAAAGACATCATGCTTACACATATCTTGATTTAAAGTTCTTAATGTAATATGCTATTGTAAAACAATTAATATCCAACCATAAATGTAGTGAATTTTTTTTGGTTTTATATTTTTATTTATATAAAAGTTTAAAAAAAAATTTTATAGAAGAAAATATAGCAAAATTTAAATGTGCTAAATAAATAGAGTAAATTGTTTTTATTCAATAAAATCATAAATTTCAACCGAAAACACACAGTAAATATGATTTGTGAGCTTATTTGTTATATTTATTTTTTTTATTATTAATATTTATTTGCATTTGAAAGAAAAACTGATGTGTGTGGTTTAAAACGCTGATTAAATCATATTTTCTAACAATTGTGTGATGATTTGTATACCGATGGGTGGTTTTTGTGTGCTTTTTTTTTATAATTTTAAATTTTCAATTCATCTACCTATTAATAGGCATTGATTTTATTTTTTTATTCCTCCTTGTTTTTTATTTTACATTTATTCTTCTTTTTTAAATACTTTTTTTATTTTATCTACCTTTCATCACTTAAATTTCTATGAAGTGCATTTTTTTATGGCTTGAATAGTTTAGCTATTCAATGCTTTGAATTAAAAAAAAAAGTTATTTTGCAATATTTCAATTAAATAATAATAATAATTAAAAAAAAAAAAAAAAGTTATACAATTTATTACAGTGAAAATTGTTTAAATTAAACGATAAAATTAATAACAATAAAAGTTTTTACGTTTATTTCACTAATATTTATATTAAAAACTAAAACAAAAAATTGAATATTCTATTATATAAACTTGTATTAAGTAAATATAGATAGATTAATTTTTAGAATAATTAATCCATCATTGTTTAAACTATAAACGGTTATAAATTTTAATTACAAATTTTATCTAATTAGCTTTATTGCAAAAGTTTAAAAACTTTCGGCTTCCTTAATCAAGTGGTTGGTTTTTTTGTTATTTAATTAATTCTTGTTATTGATGTTGTGGTTTAATCACATTATGTTTTTCTTCTTTTCTTTTTTGTAATAAAATCTTCCTGATTTTTCGTAGTTTTCTTCTTTATTGTATCTAAAAACCAGAAAGCTGTAATCTGTTTATAAATTTAATTAAATAAAAAAAAAAACGAAAGAAACATTTATTAAGAAACAATGAGCTGTATGTTTTGCTGTAATCGTAAATACAGATAATCACTTGACAGCACATCATTACAATGCATAATAGTTTTCTCTACTGGGTAATGCTGAAACGATATCAGCGAACTTTGTCAATAAATCATAGAGCTACAGTATTAAATCAATCGATTATTTAAGCAAAAATAAAAAAAAAAAATGAAATCAATAAAACTTGAATAATAATTTTCAGAATACATAAACACAAATTATTCACGACAAAAAACATAACATAATACAAATATACAACAAAAAAAATGCCAATTTATTATTCAAAAACCATAAACTATAAAATTTCGTAAATAAATCAAATAGCAAATAAAGAAAAAGAAAAAAAAAACACAAAATTCATAAAATTATTCGCAAACATAATGTGTCACAGTAAAGAATCAAATTAAAATTAATTCTAATTCGATTTTTAATTAATAAAGGAAAATCAAAGATTAGGAATAATAAAAATAAAAAACCGTATATAAAGTTTAAAAACGTGCGTCAATATTGTCTGTTTTTTCTTCGATTAATTATTTATCTTCTGCGTTTTTTTTTTGTTTAAAACTTTATTTTTACTGTTGTTCTTCTCCCTTTATTTTTGTTCTATGTATTTACTTACATATAATACACACGTTTAATTATAGATTTTGTTGGCTTTTAAAATTGATTTTAAGTTTTTTTTTACCAGCGATGACAAATTAAATAATAAAAAACTTTTCCTTCGTTGTGATCTCTTTTTTTTTTTTTTATTGTCATGGTTTTTATTGTTTTCTGTTTCTAGATCACTTGGCCCAGAGTTTGGCGGTGCGGTTGGTATGCTATTTTATACAGGAACAACACTGGCAGCTGCTATGTACATAGTGGGTGCTGTTGAAATTGTATTAACGTATATGGCACCGTCAATGTCTATATTTGGTGATTTTACTAAGGATGCATCGGCTATGTATAATAATTTTCGTGTCTACGGTACAATACTGTTACTTATAATGGGTGAGTTATAATTATTTAAATTTAATTAAAATTAAATTTATAACCATTGTTGATGCAATTTAGGTACAATTGTATTTGTTGGTGTAAAATTCGTTAATAAATTTGCAACTGTAGCATTGGCTTGTGTTATCTTCTCTATAATCGCTGTTTATGTTGGAATTTTTATGAATTACCATGGAAACGATAAATTGCAGTAAGTATTTCAATAAATAATTTTATTTCCTTTCCTATCTTTTTTTATAACATTTGTTAATCATTTGTGCTATTTATAGTATGTGCGTCTTAGGTAAACGTTTGCTGAAAGATGTATCAATGGATAATTGTAATAAAACGGTAAATGGTTTCTTATGGAATATGTATTGTGAAGATGGAAAATGCGATCCATACTTTGAATCACATAATCTGACTATTCAACGTGGTATTAAAGGATTATCAAGTGGAGTCTTCTTTGAAAATATTTTCCCATCATTCTTGGAGGTAAGAATTGAAAATTAAAAAAAAAATAATCATATTGAATTTAGACTAAAATATAACTAAAATTTTAGGAAGGGCAATACATTTCATACGGCCAGAATCCGGAGGATATTGAAAAGTTCGACCGTCAAAGTGATTTCAATCAAGTGTTTAACGATATCACGACAACGTTTACAATTTTAATTGGTATTTTCTTTCCATCGGTAACTGGTATAATGGCTGGCTCAAATCGCTCTGGTGATTTAGCAGATGCTCAAAAAAGTATTCCAATAGGTACGATTGGTGCAATATTAACTACCAGTACGGTTTATTTATCGTCGGTCATGCTTTTTGCTGGCACTGTGGATAATTTATTATTACGTGATAAGTTTGGTCAATCGATTGGTGGAAAGTTAGTTGTTGCTAACATTGCCTGGCCAAATCAATGGGTAATTTTAATTGGTTCATTCTTGTCAACATTGGGCGCTGGATTACAAAGTTTAACTGGTGCGCCACGCTTGTTACAAGCTATTGCCAAAGATGGTATTATACCTTTCTTAGCACCATTTGCTGTATCTTCAAAACGCGGTGAACCTACACGAGCTCTTATCCTGACAATTCTAATCTGTCAATGCGGAATTCTTCTCGGAAATGTTGATTATCTAGCACCATTATTGTCTATGTTCTTCCTTATGTGTTACGGCTTCGTTAACCTTGCCTGTGCTGTACAAACTCTATTGCGTACACCTAACTGGCGTCCTCGTTTTAAATATTATCATTGGTCATTATCATTTATTGGCCTATCTTTGTGTATTTCAATTATGTTTATGACGTCTTGGTACTTTGCTTTAATTGCAATGGGCATGGCTGTACTTATTTACAAATACATTGAGTATCGAGGGTAGGTTTTTCTTTTCGGATGAAAGGTTAATCTATTATTTATTTTAATTTTTGTTTTTTTATTGTTCAGTGCCGAGAAGGAATGGGGTGATGGTATTCGTGGAATGGCATTAACAGCAGCTCGTTATTCTTTATTGCGCCTGGAAGAAGGTCAACCCCATACAAAGAATTGGCGTCCACAGATTCTTATTTTAGCTAAATTAACAAACGACTTGACACCTAAATATCGTAAATTATTTTCATTTGCACATCAGTTGAAAGCCGGAAAAGGTTTAACGGTTTGTGCAAGTGTACTTTCTGGTGATTTTACACGTAAAACAAACGACGCTCAAGAAGCTAAGCAAACAGTTCGTCAAATAATGGAGGAGGAGCATGTGAAAGGTTTTTGTGATGTTCTTGTTGCTAGAAATGCAATTGATGGCTTATCGCATATGTAAATTATTTTTTGAATATTTTATGCAAAATAATTAAATCAAAACAAAAATGAATGAACATAATTTGAACTAACAACAAAAATATCATTTATGTACTTTTAGGGTTCAAACAATTGGATTAGGTGGCATGAAACCGAATACAGTGATTCTTGGCTGGCCATACGGTTGGCGCCAAAGTGAGGACCAACATACATGGCAATTATTTTTACAAACTATTCGTGTTGTGGCTGCTTGTCGTATGGCATTACTAGTACCAAAAGGAATAAACTTCTATCCTGAATCAACTGAAAAAATCCATGGTAATATTGATGTCTGGTGGATCGTGCACGATGGCGGTTTGTTGATGTTATTGCCATTTTTATTGAAACAACATCGTACATGGAAAAATTGTAAAATGCGTATTTTTACCGTTGCCCAAATGGAGGACAATTCCATACAAATGAAAAAAGACTTGAAAATGTTTTTGTACCATCTACGTATTGAAGCAGAAGTGGAAGTTGTTGAAATGGTTTGTGACTAAGCAATAAATTAATTTAATCTATGTCAATTATTTATTACCTATTATTATTCAATTATGTCTATAGATGAATAGCGATATCTCAGCTTACACTTATGAACGTACCCTAATGATGGAACAGCGCAACCAAATGCTACGCGAGTTACGATTAAACAAACAAGAACGCCTTGGTGTTGTAAGTATTATAGTTAATATTTCTTTTCAATAAAACAAAAATTAATTAAATTAATTAATTAAATACTTTAAAAAAAATATTACAAAAATCGTTATTAAAGATCAATTTTTTTTTTATTTTCTTTAATTTCTCTTAATTTTTTTTCTTACTCCGAATGCAAAAAATGAACAAAATATAACAAAATCATCGAAATAATAAACCAAAACATATGTTAATTTTGTTAAATCCTTATATATATATAAAAAAAGGTACAAACTTTGGTGGATTTCAGCGAAAATACCGGAGAGGATAAAATGCCCTTGGTAAACAAAGATGATAATAAAAAAAAAAACAGAAAAACCTTCCTACAACAGTGTTTTTATGTTTTTCCAAATAATTTTTCTTTATTTAATTGTTTTTATGGTTTTTTGTTTCTTTTAATTACTTTACTTTCTAAAAAAAAAAAAAAAACAGATTATAATAATAAGCCAACATCCTAGCAACTCTTTTTTTTTATTTCTTATGATCTACTCTTATTATTTTTAATTAATTTTTTCATTTATTTTTCTTAATTAATAATTGTTTTCATTTTTTGTATGTTGCTAATTTAATTAGATGAGAAAATTTAATTGAAAAGTAAAAAAAAAAAAAACACAAAATTCTTTAATTGGTGTATTTTTATTTGCTCCCTAAGCATCGTTTCCTGAATTGCATCATAATGCTTAAGTACAACCAAAAAACTGCACTATGATACGTTTCAGCAAATGAATCTAAATAAATGTTTTTTTTTTTTTTAATTTATTTTCCATTCAAAATTCACGTGAATCTGTGAAAATAAAGTAAAAAATCCTAAAAATTTGTTTTCTGCTAGTTTTATTTTTTTCAGTTAGAAGCTATATGTTTACCCTCTTTTAAATTCATTTATTATATTTATAATTATTCTTATTATTATTATTAGATAAATTTATACCATTATAAATGTTCACTCGAAAAGAAAGCATTTTCAAATTCATAATTCATTGTTAAAGAAACAAAGCAAAACAAAAAAAAAAAAGCCCCAAACATAAATCATTGATTTTTATCGTTTTTTTTTTTTCATTCTTTTTTTATTTTTTCATATAAAAACCATTTATTTCATTTTTTTTTCCTATATTTTAATTTTTATTTTTAATTAAAAATAAATTATTAACAGATGCTGGTTGAATATAAGTGAAAATAAAAACAAAAACACATAAACAAACAACCTCAATAATGTAATTAATTACACCGGTTTTTTTGTTAAGCACTAAATTTACAGTGAATAATAATAAAAAATAATAATTTTTATTATAAAATAATGAAACTATAATAATTATAATAAAAATAACCACCATCATCATCTGTTAACAATTTTTTTGATTAAAGAAACAAAAAGCATATACATATTATCCTCCTACAATTATATAATTTATAAATCTCTATGTACAGCAAGTGGATTTTTGGTTATTTATTCTCCTATGTTTATTTATTTATTTTTTTTTTTTGGTTATATTATTCGCTCGCATATTTTTGTGATTAATTTTTTATTACAAAAGCAAAATCCTCCACTAAATCTTATTTGGTTTTTTTTAGTTACCTTTTGTTATTAAATATTTAATGTTTATTTACTATTTTTTAACAATAAGAATTATTTTTTATTATTTTGTTCATAATTTTTGCTTAATTAAAGTCTGTTTGCTGAAATGCATCAAGAATATAATATAGACATAGTAGCTAATTGGCTAAAATTTATTTTATTGATTAAAGATCAACAAAAATACCAATTATTAGAGTGTAATAATTTGTTTCTACAAACGGACTAAAGTTCGACGTTAAGCAATCAATAAGTCGTCTTAACTGAGATATATCATATTGAAAATTTTATTTATGAAACCTTAAAGGTTTTGTAAATATTACTGTTAATAATAATAATGCATTTTAGCATACAAGACTGGATTACCATGATTATAGAATATAAGAAATAAACATTATTTAATCACAATGATCCATTTCAGCAAACAGATTTTAAAATTTTTAATTTTATCTTATACCAGAAAGTATAAATTTACATAAATTTCATTTCATTTAAAAAAAATAAAATTCAGATCAATCATTTACATATCGCAAAATATAAAACAGAAATATAATCACGCAAATCTCAATTAATTTGTTTCTTAACTTTTGATTAATTTTTAATTTATAAATGAATTTATTTTTTTCTTATTTTGATAATGTTTTTTTTTTTTATTAAAGCATGATTTTTTCTGAGTTTTAATTAATTTTTTTTTTTTCAACATTTTGTTTAATAATTTTTTTAATTTTATATTTTTTCCTTATAAAGAATGATTGAATTCGTATTAGTTGAGATAAAAACCCGGAAAAAAGAAATGTTTTTAGTATCCTCTGAGCTTTTAATGTTAATTCGGTGTTAGTTGAAAAAAAAAATGCAATTCTTTTAGTTTAGATTAAGCAAAAAACAATAAACTAAACCTCCTTATTGATAAATATTATTAAAATTATATGTTTTTGCTTTTTTCTGCGGTTTTCTTTCTTGAAAAAAAAAAAAACGTTTGAAATATCAAAATAATAATAGGTACAAGCTATTGTTGACCATCATCATCATACAGATACTGCTAAATCAGCGACCAAAGTACGTTTTGCTGATCCAAGTGAGGCTAAAGAATTATTCAAAGAGGACACTGAAGACGAAAATGAGGTTTAATTTCTAAATAAATTATTCAAAATAAATATTAATAATGATTTAATAAAATTCAGGATAAGGATAAGGACACCCAAGAGACTACTGGCGATACTGCAGCAATAGACTCTAGCAAAAAGGAAGCAAATGATCAATCGAATGATGGCGCCAATAATACAACAAAAACTACAACGCAACAATCTGCTGATGTTGGAAATCAAGAACCAGAAAAAACTGACAAAGCCAAAGAAAAAGAATTGGAAGCTAATTCAGAATCGCGGACTGATGGCGGTGGTGACAAATCTACAAATGAAAAACCAAAATCAAATATTAAACCGTGAGCAGTATCTTTATATGTATTCTTTATCCCTATTTACTTATTTTATATGATTACAGTGATGAAGGAAATGTGCGTCGTATGCACACGGCTGTTAAACTAAATGAAGTTATTGTTAATAAATCACATGATGCCCAATTGGTTATACTA
Source organism: Ptychoptera contaminata (assembly GCA_963942525.1). NCBI lineage: Eukaryota > Metazoa > Arthropoda > Insecta > Diptera > Ptychopteridae > Ptychoptera > Ptychoptera contaminata. Next base: position 39,312,278 of record OZ012636.1, on the reverse strand, counting down.
AACTTACCAGGCGCGCCAAAGGACACACGAATAGAACGCGAGAGCAATTGTAATTTATTAAAACTATAAGCATTCCATTTAAAAATAATGAATAACCAATTTTAACTTTCTTTTTCTTGACATTTTAGATATGGAATTTTTAGAAGTTCTAACCGAGGGACTAGAACGTGTCCTAATGGTTCGTGGCGGTGGTCGCGAAGTCATTACCATTTATTCTTAAATTATTTTTATTTAAAGTAAATAAAAAAAAAAATACTAAGAGAATCGTACCACCTTAAAGTAAAATTAAATTTAATTTTTAATAAATTTTTTTTATTCTTTTGTTGTCTTAATAGAACTTAAAATTAGGGTGATGCAAAAAAAAAAATAAATAACTAATTTGAGCAAAAACAATTTTCGTTTTGTATCAAAAAAATAATAATAATAATAATAAAATTAAAAAAAATATATATATATTTGTTTGAAAAGACGTAACAAAAAAAAAATGAAAATAATTTAATTATTATATAATTAAAATTAAGAAAAAATAAAAACATAATTAATTAATTAAATTAAAACTAAAAAAAAAAAAAAACAAAACAGTTAATATTTAGAGAGAAAACTATTTACTCGTTAAAAATTAAAGAAAAAGGATAAAAATTACTACAAAAACCATAACTATTTTTATTTTCATTGGAAAAATATTATTTCTATTTCAAAAACAATGTTTGAAAATAATTTTTTCTATTTTAAAACACATCTCTCCTTAAGTTTCTTCTAATTCAAAATGTGATTGTGAAATTTTTTGTGATTAAAAAACTAATAAAACAAAAATTTTTTGTATTAAAAACAAATACAAAAAGTTAACTAGTGGTGCCCACCCACTAAAAAATGCAACTGAAACCTAAAAATTGAAATATATTATGAAAAAATTATATTTATTTAAAAAAAAAATTTTAGTAGCTTAAAAAGCATTTAATTAGAGAAAATATATATATATATTTATTTTATTTTAATTCTGTTATTAAAAGTTTTTTATTCTAATTTGTTTGTTACGCGTTTAGATATTTTATTTATTAATAATTTAATATAAAAATGAATAAATCATTCATGTTGCAAAAATAAACATGTAAAACTCTGTTTAAAAATATATATTTTATCTATACATCATTTTATAAACGTTTAACGTTTTTTTTTTTTTTGCATACCAATGCTATCAGCTATATAATAGACAAAAAAAATACAGTTTTCTTAACGATATAATCGCTTATTAGTATTTAATACAACATTAATTTTTGTAAAGAATAATTTTTTAAAAGAATTTAAAGCAAAAAAATTAATTTTTAAATGTAGAAAACCGTTTAAAAACGTTACTGGTATAAAGTATCAAAGATTACAACCAAATCGGTTTTTTTTTTTACAATTTGACAGTATATGTATTTGCTAAAGCACTTGTTAAGCAATCATTCTTTACTAAAAATAATATAATTAAAAACCATTGTTAATCACTTGATGGATGTGATTAAAGATTATAAATTACCGATTTCATTAAATCAAATAACAAATATACTGCCAAAAAAAATATATATATATTTATTTATTTAATTTTATTATTTTAAAATCTTTAATAACAATTGATTGGCCTATTATTAACCACAATTAAGTAATTTTAATTTAGGTAAAAAAAAAAATAAATTAAAAACAAAAAAATATTAAGTATTAATAAAAATTAGTAAATTAAAATTATTTAAACTTTTTGATGTTGAACATATGTATTTAAATTTATTATTTCAAATCCAAACATTGAAAAAAATCTTCTTAAATAAAATTTTGAAATCAATGAATAAAAATCATAATAATAATAATTTTTATTATTAGAATTATTATTATTATTATAAAAAAGTCTTGTTCTATTTTAATAAAAGAATTATATAACTATAATTATAGTGTTTTTACGCATTAAAAAAAAAACAACAAAATAATAAAATCAGGTGAAATAACCAAAGGATCGTCTGTAATCATAACAATTATAAACAATTTAAAATTCATTCATTCTAAAAAAAATAATTCATATACTGTGAAATCAAATATTTATATTAAAACAATTTAAATTTATTAATTAAACAAAAAGTCATTAAATGACTTAGAGAGTATTCAATTGAGTAAAAAATAATAAAAAATTTAGTGAAATAATAAAAAAAAAATCAATTTTTAGAGTTCGTAGTATAAAGTAATAAACTAAAATTAAATTAAAGTAATAACTAATAAATTAAAAAAAAAATTATTAAAACAATTTCCCTTTATTCGTTTTTTTTTAAATTTAATTTTTATTCTTTTGATTATCTAACTTTTATCTAATTTAACTTAACCTGTTAAACATTTTCAATAAATTTCATTTCTTAAACAAAGAAATATAAAAACTCCACCATTATTACTTTAAATTCAAAATTTATTTTTGAAATAAAAAAAAACCCCTTAATCTTTATTTCACAAAAAAAAAATCTACCCAACTTTTGCCTAATTTAAAATAAAAAAATAATAAAAATAAATTAATTAAAAATTTTAACAAAACATAAAAAATTAAAGCAATACAAGAAAATTAAGAAATATATAAAATAAAATTATTAAGTAAAAGAAAAATTTTTTATAAAAATTATTAACAAAATAAAAGAAAAACCTATAAATGTCTATTGAAATAACAAAAAAAGAAAAAAAGATTTTTTTTTTTTAAATAAATAATGAAAAATTATAATAAAGTAAAGTAAAAGTAACGTAAATTAATTTAATTAATTAAAAATTATATATATTCTTCTTATAAAAAAACAAAATAAAATCTTAAAATTAATAATATTAATAATAATAATAATTAAATCTAGAAAAAAAGATTACGTGTGATTGCATGGACTGAATGATGCTCTGATTTATTTCTTTATATTTCTGCGATTTAATTGTTTACTTTTATAAATGATTTTTTATCGTAAACATTAATAAATTATATTTTTCATTTCATTTTGTTAATTAATTAATGTAGCTGTATTTGTTTGCTGTTTAAAACAGTTAAAAATAAATATTTATTTGTTATAATTATTGCAAAGAAATGAATTAATTTCTAACAAATAAAAATGGAAGAAAAACCCATTTTAACCACATTTCACATCGGTAACAATAATTAATTTTAATTATTTAACGTTACCTTAGTAAATTATCCTTCACGGTAAAGAAGATAAGAAATGATTAAAAAATGAAAAAAAAAATATTAATTAAATAATATTAACTAAAAATTATTATATTGCCTATTAAATGTATGTAAACTTAAATTTAAATTAAATAAAAATAATAATTAATAATTAAAATTGATGTGTTTTTTAGGTTAAAGTAAATTTAATTAAAGTATTATTAAATAAAGAAAAAAAAAAAACTACTTCATAAAAGAAAAAATTAATAATTCGTTCGATTAATTAAATAATTATATAAAATTAAATTAAAATAAAAAAAAAAAACTTCTTAAAAATTATTAAAAAAAAAATAAAAAAAAACTGATTAGACGATTAGAAAATGAATGAATTAAATAATTAATTAAGAAAATTTAACAAAAAAAAAAAACACAAAAATGAGAAAATTAAACAAAATTAAGTTAACATAAATAAAGAAAAATTTTACTAATTAAATTAATTTTTTTTTTAAATGAGTTAGTTACTGGTTATTGGCAGATGAAGGAAATTTTTTAATAAGATCATGTCAAAGACTCAAACCACATACTATTTTAATTTATTCGTTTGTGTTGTCTAAGCATAGCTATATCGACCCACATTAACATGTTATTAATAACGCAAATGCCATTTATTGTAATTATTTAATGCAGCAAAAATGCTTAAAAACGAATTTATTTCTGTAATTAAAGCTTAAAAAGTTTAATTTAATTTTTTTTTTTATGCATTTTAATCAAAAACATGTCAATTTAGTCATTTAAAATTATTATTATTATTATTATTATTATTATTATTATTATTATTATTATTATTATTATTATTATTATTATTATTATTATTATTATTATTATTATTATTATTATAATTGTTCTTGGTTAATCAAGCATTACAGCTTTTTTTTTCGATGTTGTTAATTAATTATTTTAAATAAATTGCTGTTTTGTTATTATTTTAGTTAAAAATAAACAAACAATCATAAAACACAACCAAAAATATTTAATCAATTAAATAAAATATTTAAAAGTCATTCATTAGATTTGCACAATAAATTTAATAACAAAATATTATAGAAAAAGAAAAAAATAATTATAATAATAATATAACTAAATAAATAAAAAAAAAAGTAAGAAAATGTAGACTTAAATTTAAGGGATACAAATAATAATAATAATTCAAAATGAATCGTATACTGTTATTTACTTTAATTTAATGATTTTAATTTATATAAATTAATACTTTCTATTCTTTATTTTCATATTTTATTATTAATCAAATTGTACTACATAAATATTTATTTATTAACGTAAACAATTAACAAAATAATTAAGTTTAGCCAAAAAAAATAAACTAAAATATATAATGATGAATTAGAATTAACGAGAATACCTAAAGTATAATTTAAAAATCAAAAACAAAAAAAATAAATCAATGTTGCCAAAGATGAGTAAACTTGTTGTGTTTCATAATTAAAACAAATTAAATTAAATTTAATGAAAAACTTTATTCAATCAAATATACATACATATATATATATAGCGAAAATAAAGATGATTTTTCATTAAAATAATTTTTTTTTTTTAAATAATTTTTTCCTTTTATTTTCTTCTTTTAAAAAACATTAAAAAAAAAACAAATCTTATAACAAATGGAAAATCTATGCGAAATCTATTTATATAAATAAATTTAGTGAAAATTCTAATCAAAGAATCAATATTATTAAATTAAATTAAATAATATCAAAGTTGAGCAGTATTCAAAAGAAATAATAAAATTAATCGGTTATTTATGGGTCTTTTATTTTTAATTTTAATTTTATTTTTAATTTAAAATTAATTAATAATATATTAGAAAACATTTATTAACTGATTTAAAATTATTTTATTTATTTACTAAAATCGGTTATCTTATCAAAGATATAAACCGTATACAGTCCACAATACAACAGCGATTTAATTTCTGTTTTATATAATTTTTTTAAAATATAAATTAACATTTAAAATTAGTACTTATAACCTATTGCTAATAAAAAATAATGTAATAAATAAATAAAATTATTGAAAATCAATAAAAAAAAAATATCCCTTTTTTTACAAAGAAAATTAAAGAAAAAAAAAAACAAACTCTATCAACGACCCAAACCAAATCATTTATACCATTAAAGCTCTAATTCGTAAAACGAAAAAAATATTTATTAAAATATCCTTTAAAAACAACATAATTATTAACAAAAATAAAAATTAAACATAATATATTAATATAAATTAAAATCTGTTCTCTTTCCTCTGTACCTACATTTAATTAATTAATTTTTTTTTTTTTTTTTAAAAAAAGATATTAATTAATCTTGTTCTAAAAATAAAATAATATTTATATTTAAGCATAAAAAGATTTAATAAATGAAATAAAATTATATAAATGAATGTTACTAAATTTAATTAATACGTAAAATTAATACAAAAGAAAAAGAAAAATTTAATAAAACAAATTATAATGAATTAAAAAATTAATAAATGAAAAATTTTATTGCAGTTAGATTGAAATATAGATTATATAAAGTAATACAAAAAAAAAAGAAGTAAATTAATACTGTACTTAATGAATGAAAAATTAATAATTTTAAAATTAATTAAATTAAAATAAATAAAATTTAAAACAAAATAAAAAAAAGTCTAAGAAAACTAGGTGAACATTAATTATTAATAAAAGTATAAAAAACAACATATTTAAAAATCGAGAATTTTTGTGTTCTTATTTCATATGTTTGTCCAAGATTAGCAAAGACACAATTCGCAGTAATTTTAAAGATTGCAGTATTTTCTTTTTTACATTGAACACTTTTTCTGTTTGTGTAATTTTTAGTATTTAATTTGATTTAAAATAAGTAAAAAAACAATACAAAAGTAAGTATCAAATACAATACAGTTAAGAAAAGATGTTTTAATATTTTGCGGTGTTATATTACCTGCGAATTTGGTGGTTATCCGATGTATACATTGTTGGGATTATAAAGTGATCACTAAATTTATTTATAAATTAATTTTAAATATCTACTTATTCAAAAATAGCAACACAGCATTATTTGAATGATTTATCAACTTAATTCGACGCCTATAATATGAACATTCAGCTTCTTAACAAATATTAAATAATATATACAAAGTATTATAATTAATAAATAAAAAACGATAAATATTAATTCCTTTTTGACGATTAGACTAGAGTGTTGTTAAATATTTTTATCCAGATAAATAAATAAATAAAATTCTTGTAAACTAAAAAAAGATATATTGAATAATAAACGATTTTATAATTTGTCGTCATTTAAATAAGCTCAGTTAATCATTAGGAAATATTTAGGAATTCAACAGAAACTTACAATTGGTGAATATTTTTCCTTTTCGTATTCACTAAACTAAAAGTATTATTATACTCTGATATTTGGCATCAGTTATTATCAGTGATTAAACTAACAACATTGTGGAGGCGAAGAACCAGAAGAACTATCAAAAAGAACTCAGACTCAGTCGTCGTTATCTTTCATTACAAAGAAAGTAGTTTAACCCACAGTTATCATCTTTTAGTCTACTCTCTTCAAAGGATAAAATCAATATTCACAGCGATGATTAAATGTAAAATTTTTTAATTTCTTATTAATAATATTAATTGGAAATCAATATAAAAAAACAGTTTTTTTTGTTTTTAAAAATAATTATAAATATTTTTAACCAATATTAATTATCATTGTACTTATTTTTGCTATTCTCGTATTTGTATTTTTGTATTTTTTAATTAAAATAACAACCGTAAGATAATAAAATATAGTAAAATTGGTGAATAATTATTTAACACAGATGGCATTGCTTCTCAATGTCATTCACTTGCCATGCTTATCTTTATTAGATACATTTGTTCAAATTTTGACAGTCGAAATGTCACATAAATAAATAGTATTTTATTAAAAAATAATTTAATTTTCTATTGAGCATATACATATATAAATAAATTTAAATTAATATGAATTGAGAAAATAAATAAGCGTGATATTTAATTGGGTTTAAAAATTTTGACACAAGTCTGTGCTTATTTGTGAATTTTATATAAATATGAAATTTAATTAACTCAAAAATTTACTCTTATTTTAGCTAACAATTTAATACAATATCATAAAAAGGTGCTTAAAAGATATTTAACAAAAAGAAGTAAAAAATAATGTTGAAATTTTCCCAATTAATAAAACAAACTTATATACGGAATTTATTAAAGTTAAAGAAAAGTATTGAAGAACAACAACAGAAACAAATAAGTAATAAACGACCTAAAAAATTAACAAAAATTCGTCCAAATAAAAAACCAAAAATGGATATTAGTTTAAATAAAAATGTAAATGTTATTGATTTAACAGAGGCATGTGATGACCAGAGGCAACCAGTTTCTGATCGAATTGATCCATTTAGTTTACGGCAATGGGAGCTTACAGAATATGGTAAAATGTATGAGAAGGACAATGGAAAAACTATCAAAGGACAACCGATAACACTTATGTCCTACAACTTATTAGCACAAAATTTATTAAATATGCATCCCCGATTATATATAAACCATGATAAAAGTGCATTAGAATGGCAGACACGTCGTGTCTTACTTGTTCAGGAGATTTTAGCCATTAAGCCGACGATTTTATGTTTGCAAGAATTACAAGAGGGTCACGTCGACGAAATTATAAATGATTTGTCAACCTTAAATTTTAAATATATTTATAAAAAACGGACTGGTGATGATAAATCAGATGGTTGTGCTATTTTGTACAATACGCAGATATTTAATTTAGTCCAATATCAGCCCGTTGAGTATTATCAACCGAATATTGAGGTAATTTTTATCAGAAGTGTTAAGAATGTTGAGATTTTAAAGAATTTATTTGTCCCCAGTTACTCAGTCGTGGTAATGTTGCTATTATTGGTAAATTTTCATTGAAAACGAACCCGTCAGTGAAATTGATTATCTCTACAACGCATTTATTGTATAATCCAAAGCGTCAGGACGTTCGTTTAGCACAAATACAGATTTTATTAGCCGAACTAGATCGTCTGGCATATATTGGGACATCGAATAGTGGTGTAAAAAAATTTCTACCAATCATACTAACTGGTGATTTTAATTTACAACCATTCTCAGCACCATATAATTTCTTAACAGGTGGATATCTCAATTATTCTGATTTAACGTATCGTCGATTAGAAGTATTAACCGAACAATACAATCAAAAAACGGGTGAATTTTTATTACCACCACAATTAGGAATTACAGATAATTGTCAACATTATAAGGTATGTTTTGTTAATAAATTAAAATGATTTGCATTAGCGAATTTCAAATGGTTTTTTGTTGCAGCTAAGCGTTGACAAAGAATATCGATTTGCGAGCGGTGAGCTACGGCATTCATTAAATTTAACATCTGTCTACCGACATAATCATAAAAACAATGACCATGAGATAACAACATATCAAAATCAATGGATAACAGTTGATTATATATTTTATAATAAATATTTTAATTTAAATTACAATAAACTATGCGAAGGTTACTTAAAGTTATTATCACGATATAAACTGCCAACGGCAAATGATGGTGATAAATTAAAGACAATACCGAGTTTAAGCTTGGGTTCTGATCATTTATCATTAACTGCTAAATTTTTGTTAACAATACCAAAGAATGCGGCAACATTACCAACAACATCGACGACGACGACAACATCAAGAGCCACAAAACAACCACCGAACTCTACAACATAAGATTCAAAACATTTTAAATGTTTAATGAATGAAAGTTTTTATTTTTTGTAAATTTTTTTGAAAAAAAAAATGAATCAATTCAATCGAATAAATAAATATTTATTTTTCGTTAAAATATAGTTTAAATATTTACATTCATTAGTTTATTAATAAATTAATAATTTCTTTTTTAAAATTGTTTGTTTTATTTAATGAAGGGTCTTACAAAATTTTTAGCCTCCTTCACAAAAAATATTTACTGCATTATTAAAAAAAAAATTGTGAAATTGATTTTTAGCAAGAGATGTTCTTAAACAGTCAATTTTATATAATTTTTGGGATAAGTCTAGTAATTAGAACAATCTTATTTTCCGCATTCACAGTTATGAAGGCAACTATTAAAAATGTAAAGGTTTATGAAAAATCCTCACAAATGTCACGTTTAATAACATTTAATTTGTTTTATTATCACAATATATTTCAATATAAAAATGCCTGCGCATTGGAATTTTCATCGAAAAAATATATAAGGTGGAAAAATTATTTGAATGACTATCTCTGTTATACACATTCTATTCAAATTTATTTACTTTATTTACCTGGCTTAGTCTCACTGAATGGAATTTCTGCATTTTACTGTACTGTACTTCTTCTTCTTCTTTATAACTTCTTTTCATCGTATAGTCGATCATTAGCCATCAGCATCACTTAAAGATTGAAGTTTAAGTACAGCAAAGCAGCAACAGCAGCAGTAACATTCCTTTGCTTAAATTTAATTGTTCAAATCACATTAAGAAGTTAATTATTAATATCATTTTTATTTACCTGGAAATTGAATAATTTAATGTCCTGTACTTGTGCTGTGCTATCCGAATATAAATATTTTTTGTGAAATTATAAAAAAAAATATCTGCTGTTGCTACATATTGTTGGTGAAAAAAGTTCTTTTTTAACAGTGGCAATGTATTGAGTGCAGGTAATTTCATTAATTAATTAATACGAAGAAGCAAAAAAAAAATTTTAAAAAACCTGCACTAATTAAAAAAATCATCGCTAAAATCAAGTTTTGTGTTTTTATTTCATTTAAATCAATTAAATGTTTTTTTTTTCAATAAAATTGCCGAGTTTTTATTAGTAAAAAGGAAAAAAATAATTTTTTTGTTAAACGCATTCCAATCTTTTTGTATATAATTTTTTTTTTCTTTTATTCTCTTCTCGTAATATTTATTCTCGGTGCCACAACTACTATTAAATACACGTGCGATTGAATGAATAAAAAGAAAAGAAAAATATAAATAAAAACTAGAAAACTGTGTAAAAGTGTTAGTGAATTGTTATTCTTCTGTAAGATTTCAGTTTCCATTTTAAAAGTTAAAAAGCAAAAAAAAATAAAAACGAAAGAAAAAAAAGTTACTTTTTACTCACTGAGTGCACAAAACACAAATGATTGTGATAAAAGTTTTAAAACAATTATAAAATTGTGAATTTTTAATTAAATTAAATAAAAAATTAGTAAGTGAGAATGTGCAAAGGTGTTTTTAAATGTACGGATAATAATAGAGTTCAATGACCAGTAAAAGGACGAACCTGATTAAATTATTTTTGAGGTTAGAAATAAATTTTATTTTTTTTCTATTTATTTGTTTTAATTAATTATTTATTTATTTTTTTTAAGAAATGGCTGAATTTTTACCTCTTTGTGACGTATTATTTAATGTAATATCATTAGCTGGATATTTTTGTGATGTTGTCTTTGATGTGGTACTTGGATATGCTTTGTTTGAACGCGGAAGAACCACATATTTTACAATTGTTATATGCTTGGTCGGTTTATCGTTAGTGGTGTCACAAATTGTCTCGCTGAGATGGTATTTAAATAAAAGTAAATTGCGTTGCAACAGTTTAACGGTCATAAATGATAATAACACAAATAATTTAAATGAACATAAAAAACATTTGAAATTGAAGAAAAACCAAAATAAAATGTTAATTAATAATAAATCGAATGTGGCAACTTCTAAATTAGGCAGGTATGCTGTTATTGCATTGCACTGTACGCAATTGGGTGTTTTGTGGCGTTATGCGAAATTATTTGTGCCAGTTGATTTGCGCCATGTTAAGCACGAAGTCAGGGATCTATGTATGCTTCGTTTAGTGCATGCATTTTGTGAGGCCGCACCAATGTTACTGCTTCAATTGCATGTCCTGGTGACGATACAAAATGAACAAGCTGCAGGTCTCATTGAGAGTAAGCTGAAATCACTTGGAGGCAGTAATATGTTGACAACTGCTGGCCACATCTCACCAAGTATTGTTCAACAAACAGCGATCTCTCAACAGCAGCAAAGAACTTTTAAAGATTTAAACATTGTTTCGGCTGTGCTCTCTTTGTTCAGTGTCTGCTGGGCACTGGCTAGTTTTAGTAAGAATGTACGTTTGCAGAATGTACATCGTTTAGTTCTGACATGGTTAGGTGTAATTTTTCAATTTTTATGGCGGCTGGGTACTGTCATCTCTAGAGTAACATCGCTTACCGTTTATGCGTCGTTGTACAGCCATTGGGTATTTTTAGTCATAAGTAAGTTTAATGAATGACATTTTTATTTATACGCTAATAATTTAATGACTTATATTTTTAGTTCTGCACTGGACATCTATGTTCCTGTGGTTGATTTCACCGAAAAATGTGTTCCATGGTGAACGAATATCAAGGCTGAGAAAAGCAACATTAACAGCGATGATTGCCTTCGTTTACGTTTTTGCTTATATAAATCTCCAAGAAGTTAACCATCGCCAAAAGATGTTTATTTTCTACCTTGTGATGTTCTTGGAAAATTGTTTATTAGTTTGTTTATGGATATTTGGAATATGGGCAGATAAACCAGATGGATGGTACCTTATACCAGTGCTTGTGATATGTTCGTTTTTAATTGGAATTGTGTTCTTGTTATTGTACTATCGTTACTTTCATGTTCGCCGGCTTGGCTACGAAGCTGGTGGTCGCCTGCCTGACGGCAGCAAAAAGTGTTTTCAGTGCATTAGTGCCGATGGACCAAATTGTATAACAAATGAAAATGGAACTGTAACAAATAGTGGTGATATAACTGGCTATAGTGGGTGTAGTTCTGTTCGCATATCTAATATAGCGGGTCGATTTGGTGGCAAATATCATCATCATCACCATGCAATTCCTGGCGTCTTTAATTGTAGATTTTCAAATCCTGTAATTGGAAATTGTGCAACGAAACGCAAAAAGAAAAAACCGACAACTTTTGTGCCTCCGCCAACTCTGGGGCTTGCTTCATTAAATGAATCAACTTCTGGAGGTACGGAAACTGTCAGTGTAGGAGGATCTGCATCTGGACATATGGCTATAGCATTTTGGCGGAGACCTCTGCCACGGTCGCATACTGGTGGATCCAGTGAAAACGAAGGAAGTGTAGGTTCACGCGTTAACATTCATCAAAAACTACAGGAAAAGAAGCAAAAACAGCTTGCTGAGTTAAAAATAATTGAAGAAGAAATTAAACAAGGGAAATTAGGGGGACCGGTTGCTGCTACACTGGAAATTGGTGATGATGGAAAAGCTTCTCTACCACGTCAACCGATTCCACGCGTAAAAAAACATATTGATCTTGAACCAGCCGAGTGGCGAACTCCTAGTCCTCATTTAAATGATCTAAATGTTCTATCCGCTTCTAACCTGGACGATGTCAATAATTTAAATAAATTTTCAACAAGTAATTACGATTCTATTTACTCCACATTTGGTCTGAATGGCATAAATATCCCAGCATTATCAAAATACGCAAATGATACGGCAATTGATCCGTCGAATCGTAACATGTCGCCAATATCATCCCAAATCTCAGCTACTGAAAGCAACTCACTAACTCGTCAAGTTATGTCTCGTCCAAAAATACCAAGAAATCCTTTTGCGGAAAATTATCGAGCTGGAAATTTTGTGAATATGTACGCTGATGCAGCTTCAGGTGGCGTAGGAAATGGTAATAATGGAGGTGTAATAACAGGGCAAAACAATGTAATCAATAATGGTGGAAATAATGGCCAAAACAACGTTCAGCGCCCGCCATCTATAAGCCCAAGAAATACAACGAACAGCCCTAATAGAAACGGAATATATGATCACCATAGTGGAGGTTTATATTTAGAAGTAAATCATCCGAGACAAATATCAGCGACTTATAGTAGTGGCGTAGAAAATTCAGGAGTTGTTGACAATTCGTTTACCAGTTACCCTCCCTACAATGTCATGTTGCCCCCTCGCAGTAAAATGGATAACAGAGCAACCCCAACTATCAATTGCTCTCTTCAGCAACACCAGCAAAATAATCTTAACTCAGCTAGTGGAATGCTAATGGGTAAATTAACACAAAGACAAATCCAAAGAGCAAAAACACCAGAAATTCTTCTTTCTCCGCATTACTTAGAGAATTCAAGGATTTATTATGACTGGGTAACCAGGGAGCCAATATACAGGTAAAATTCCTATTAATCATTTCATGCAAAATTATTAATTTCTTTTTTATTTGTGCCAGACATCAAGATGGTGACAAAAACCAAACAATGAGTAGTGGCGATGAGAACTTAGATAATTCAGCAGCTGATGAAAGTGTGTTGGGATCAGGTCAAATAGGGCAGCGAATACCATCTGATATTGATAGTCAAATATCACTACCAAGATCGTACACATTACCAAGAGAATTTAAATATTACCGCAGATATAAGGCTAGAAAATTAATTAAAAATGAGCATTTTATCGCTAGTACGAACAGCAGTGATGGTTTGTGTTTCTTAATGTTAGTTTCATTATTGACCAGATGTTGATTATAAATATTTATTATAGGGGATGTGGACAGTTGTGATGATAACGAAGCAGCGCATTCATCAAATTTAACAAATCCAAATTCACGATTTAATCAACAAACATCTCGACATATTGGTGTCAACGGTCTTGTTGACAATTTGCAGCAACAACAGCACCAGCCGCAACAAAATTATCATCATAATCATAACATATTAGTAAGTGATCAGCAACACAACACCAATGTACATAATTATACAAATCTTAGTGGAAGGATTAGTGTAACAACGGTACAAAATCCATCTGGATCGGCGAATATTAGTAAAACGGTGCCATCGATGGTTAATGCGTCAATGTTGCTGCCCAATAATGTAGTTCAGCAAGTAGTTTCTGTAGGACAACAAATACGTGCTAGTCCAATAGCCGCTGTATTACACAATTATAGTAATATAAATACTAATACTGGCGGAGTAAGTGCATCCATTCAGCAAACAATAATAGATGGAAGTAGCAGTGGAAGTACAAGCGGCGGCGGCGGTGGCGGAGGGAATGGAGCAAGTAATTTAGATCTCATTAATGGCGTAGACACCGGTAATATTTTAAATCGACAAATGCGATTACGTGTTTATGGTGGCGTCAAAGGTGGTATGGTTCGACACGAGACAAAACTATAAATTAATATTTTTAATGTAAGTTTTATTTACATTTATAATTTAAAAAAAAAAAATATTTACATTAGCGGAAGAAGCGCGAAGATGACTTTGAATAGACTGTTGTTATTTTTATTAATCAAATAATTTCTAAATTAACTATTTTTAATATTATTAATTAATTATAATTATTCCCTGTATATTTTATTATTTTTAACAAAAATAAATACATATATATTTATAATTTGTAATGATTTATTTTTTTTTAAGTTTTTATTAAACGAAAATTCTGCTATAATTTATTAGCATCAGACAACACTAAACATGAGTTATCATAAATTAAAAAAAAATCATTAAATAAAATAAATTCCTCGAGCTACCTAGTGTCAGATAACCCAAAATAAAAATTTATTTTATTAAGCAATTATATATGTGTTTGCTATTTAATTAATATATTAATAAAAATAAATTTTTACTATATTTAAGATTTTTAATTTTCATTACTTATGTTAATTAAAAAATTAGATATTATTTTTTCACTGCATTAAAGATTTGTGAAGTATAAAAGAGAATATTTTATCGAGATTGTGTGTCGAGAGTAAACCCTACTTAATAATATATGTAAGAGATTTTTATAGTAAAAAAACTCATATTTATGTATAGATGAATGGGAGAGTGAAGTTTATGAAGATGTGTTAATTTTTTTTTTGAATAATTTTTATTTTTCACTTAATATAATATATATTAAATAAAAGGAAAAATGTCCGAAAATCAGCAAATTATTGAAGTTCCAAAAGTATGTAAAAAAATTATCAAAAATAATTAATATATAAAAAAAATGTTTAACTAAAACAGTGATTTTGAAATTAATAAAAATTAAAATTTTTATTGAGAGATAGAAATGCTATTGAATTTATTATTGTACAAAAACAAATAAATATTTCGCACTTTTTGAATGTTAAATGAAAAATAAGAAAAAGAAAAAAAATATAGGTTTCTAGATCGCCGCACATATAAAATTTAAAAGAAATTAATTAAAATAAAAGTTGATTAAAACAGTGATGCGAGTTAAAAAAATTTTTTAAGAAAGAAATTAAAAAGCAAACATAGCTAGTGATTTTGACATAGTAAATCAACATAACCTATAAATTGCAAACAAAAATAATTGTGCAAAGAATATATGTCTTTTAAATATAAATAATTAATATAATTAAATTTTAGATTGAATTAAATACTATGAATAAAATAGAGCAGCAAACATCGCCGAATCATGATTCTGAATATGATACCGCTAGTGACGAAGATGATCATTTGCATGGAGATGATGACGAGGAGGACGACGACGAAGATTTAGAAGAATTAGATGAAGAGGAAGAAGATGAAAGTGATTTAGATGATGGTAGCATTGTTTTGGACTTGGAGAGGCAAAGTGGTGATGGTCAAGAACAAGAAGTTGAGAATAAAAAAGTTGATGATGACGAAGATCGCAGTAATCCACAGTATATACCCAAACGAGGCACATTTTATGAGCATGATGATCGTACAGCTGATGATCCGTAATTATTTTTATTTCAATTTACTTTTTTTTTATTTTAATCGTAAATTTTAATTTCCCTTTTCTTTTAAATTTAGAAATAGTGACGGTCAAAAAGTTCAACCTGGTGAAGTTAGTGTTACTGGTACTGGTACAGGTGAAAAACGTACGGGCATCACTAGTGGTACTGGTACAGGCATTATCAGAACCGACAGTGAACAAAATTCATCGTCTACCACACCAACACAACAAACTAATAATAAAACAACAAAAAAATTTCAATCAGCATCAGCTGTTGATCGATGGTCACACGATCGCTTTGATGAAGGTGAACAAGCACCGAAATCTAGATCAGAACTTGTATCAGCATATGGTTATGATATACGTAATGAAGATGGACCTCCGCGTGCTAGAAGGAGACGTCGTTATGGGTCAGTTTAGTTTATATAAATAAGAATTTTTTTTTGTTTATTGCTCTTTTTAATTTAAAAAAGAAAAATATTTTTTTTTTACTTAAAAATAGTGCAATTAAAACAGCAATAGTATAAAGCAAATTTTTTGCAAATGATGTCATAAAGATGAATTAAATATTGTTATTATTACTATTATAATTTATATTTTCAGGCGTGGTCCAAGTAAATATACCAGAAACTGGGAAGATGAAACGGCATATGCTAAGCAAGGTGGCACACCGCAACGTAATCCACGGCCTGAAGATTTCCCAGCACTAGGAATAAATAAAAAATTAATAAAAAGACGTTCCATACAGAAAAATTCAAATCAAAATATTGATCATAATTCTGATAGTGAATTCAATAATAAATATTGTGATGAAAATATAAATAATAGTAGTGGTGGTGGTAATGGAGGCAGTGGTGATAATAAAAAAATACAACAAAAAACGATAACTTCAAATAATTATCAATCGCAACAAAGGCAAGATCAGTCAAATGAAGGAAAAGCACAATATATCCAACAGGTAACAGGGCGTCGTGGATCTGGTCGAATATCAAATCGTAATGATAAAGATCGCAATCAGCGTTTGAATGCGGCTTACCATCGTTCAGGCCCAGGTCGAAATACAATTGAGTTTAAAAATCAAAATCGTAATAAAATTAATGAACGAAGTTTGTCGCCGATAATGAATCAAACAGTTACGACTCTTCCAGTACAAGCAACAAATCAATTAAATAATAAACAGAATATTCATGTAAATGTTGCTAATAATGCAATGACAAAAACGTCAATAGGAACTCCCAGTGTTTCTGCAACATCATTAGCAAAACAAGGAAATGCGTCACCGGTGTATCAACGGAAATTGAATACTGAAATGCATCAAAGCACTAATGAGCAATCACAGCAGCAACCACAAGGCAACTATCAAAATACTAAACTAAATAATAACAATGAGCGGTATTCAAATGGTCAATTAGAATCTGGACAAGGTGATGTTGGGAAATTTAATCAACAGCAGATGCAACAATCTCACATGCATAGAAATAGTCGTGAACGTGATAACAGACCAAGTAATCTTAGCGGAAGAACTGGTCCTATGCAGCAGCAACAACCACAACCAAGAATGCAACAAGTAATATCGAGTTCTGTTCAAAGCCATCAAAATGTTGGGCAAATTCATCAACAACAACAACACAATAACAATCAACAAGTTCAGCAAAGCATTTCAAGTGTTGCTAACGAATCCAATCAGCGTCCAAAGAGATATTCTAGTTTAAGGCAGCGCTCCGGCATGGATCAGCAGCAAGCGCAGCAAAATGTTGGTGGATTACATGAACAACATGATAGTTCTACATTGATTGCCCAATTGCAACAACAACAAGAAAAGTTGAAAATGGCACAATTGCAACAGCAACAGCTTCAACAACAGCAACAAAAGCAAAACTACCAACCGCAACCATTGCCTATGCATCTACAAAATGACATAAAGCAGCAACAACAAGCCGGTGTTACTTCGTCACAACAATATCAACAACAAACTGGATTTTATGCACAGGGTGCAGTTGTACCCGAATATGTTGCACCATCGACCGTAGTTCCACAAGTGCAAACGGTCCAACAACAAACATCTCAACAACCGTCACTACCGAATCCTCAACTACTAGCCGGGCCTCCACAGTATCCGCCACAGTTCAATCAAACACCACCACCACAATATTTGCAAGGTCCACCACCTGGCACTTATTTAGCCGGCCAACCTGCTCCGCAACCTGCGCAACCTCAAATCATAAACTATGTTCCAGCAATGGCACCACCAACACAACAAAACCAATACCAATCATATCCTAGTTATCAAAATTATACACCGGTTCCACCTCCAGGACCGCCTGCTCCACCAGCAAATATTTATCAACCACAAGGCATTACATATTATGCTCCACACACGCAACCACCGCCTCGTCAGATATTGCCGCAACGTCGTACGAATGCTATTCCTATATTAGCTCCGCCAGATCTCCGTGGCGGCAAAGGTCGTGGCCGCTTAGCAAATAATCAATACGAAGAATACGAGGAATCAAATGTTAATAAAGCAGATGCAGTGCCCATAGGAAGTGCGGACAATATTGATCATATATTAGATAATATGTTTGTTCAACGTCCACCCTATCAGCCACCAAGCAGAAAAAGCCCTAGTCCTTCGTCGTCAGTGGCAAATGCAAATAGTGAAATAGCGTCACCATGTACAGTATCGAATACATCGGAAGTAAATGATGCTATGTCTATTACCACATCTCAGGCATCAGACGTAGAACAAAATATAGAAACAAGTAATATATCTCAGCCGCTTAGTGAGTCCAAAAAACTAGATGTTGACGAGAAATTGGAAACTCTTGTAGAAGAGGTTTCTGATGGTGTAACGAGTAAAGAGCGGACGGAAAAGGATGATGTGATTATTTGCGATGCAGTTACAGTATGTATTGATTGTTTTATAAATCGTAGATTCACAAGTAAAATTTTTATTTTTTAACTTTATTTTAGAATTTATCTATTGAGGATAAAGAAAATACTATAGCACCGCCTTCTCAAAATGCATGTGACGTCCCGACAGAGTATGAAATTAGCAGCATAAATAAACATTTGCCAAATGTGGCTGCAGAATGCACCGCTGCTAATACTATTGAAAAGAATGAAAATAGTAGAACATTAAATGATGAATCACAAATAGAAACGATAAGTGATGCGACTACTACTTCTACTACTAAAGCTAATCCAACAGACACATGAATTTAGTAATAATCTGTAATTAGAAGATCAACGCCACATGAATTTATATATTTCGTTTTATTATTATTATTGCCTAAAATAACTTCTTTTTTTTAATTATTAATTATTATGAAAATGCAAAATTTATATAAAAATGAATCAAGAAAATAAAAAAAAATATTTATATTGTATTCTAATTTAAATAGGGTTAATAGTTTTCTTTTGGAGAATTTAATTGGTTGTTTTCTTTGATATAATTTAGGTATTTTATTTCCCTAGTGTTTTTTGATACATTCTAAATGTGCGGATAGCTAATAAAAAAGAAAAATACTCTGCCCCAGGGTTTAATTTTTAT
The DNA here is from genome assembly GCA_963942525.1 of Ptychoptera contaminata. Taxonomy (NCBI): domain Eukaryota; kingdom Metazoa; phylum Arthropoda; class Insecta; order Diptera; family Ptychopteridae; genus Ptychoptera; species Ptychoptera contaminata. The sequence continues at coordinate 39,292,732 of OZ012636.1, read as the reverse complement.
TATCCCTTCCAATCAAATAATTACTTTGTTTATAAATGGCCAACGACGTTACCATGGTGCATAGTATTTTTTTTTTTTCATAAAGCTTCAGAATTTTTATGTTTATTATTGTGACAGTTTATTTCATTAGTTCTTATGTAAATCATTTTGGTATATTATCTGTTTGTTTGAAAGGTGTCAATTTGAAAGTTTATGTTTTCAATAAAAGAAAATTTCAAATTTATCGAAAATAAATTACATTTAAATAAAAAAGAAAATTGTAAAATGAAATTCAGAAATGTAATATGAGAAAAAGAAATCGCTTGGACAGGACTGTGTTATTTGAACGTAGAATAAAATGATTTCACGTTTACCAATTCGTCGTAATATTGAACCTATTTTCCAAATCGTTAATGATTTAGAAAAACCTGTATCGACAATTGATAATGAAGCTGACAATGATTATTCTATAAATTTATCAGATAATCAAAATTTGAATGCAATTGACAAGTTTGGCAAAATGAAGAAATATTCCGCTAATTTTGATGGTCGGAGTAGAAGTTTAGAGCGCAGACAACATAAACACCAGCATCGAGAACACGAACGGGCAGAAAAACCATTTATTAATGATGATACTAAAAATAAAAATCCCTCTACTATGGTGGTCTAATATTCTTTTGTTCTATTTAAATTTTTAAATTGTTTTAGTTTTTTAATTTTTTATTATAATTAGATTAAAACACGCGATGAACAGGTAGAAAAACTAATCGAAAAGGTTGCTGCTTTACATACGTGCAATAATCAATTAGCGGATGAAAATCAAAAGTTACATCTTGACATTGGTGTGTTACGACAAAGCGTAAATACGATGGCACGCAGCTTGGATAATTTAAGGAATAACGAATGTGAGTCTTGCGTGGAAATGCGAAACAACTATATGAAAATAGATGAGGAGCGGCAACATTATGAAAAAGAAAATAAGGAGCTGCGTGATGATATCAAAATGATGAAAATACTAGTATATCGCTTGAACGTACAATTAGAACGTCATCAAGAAATGCTGAGAAAAATTCGTACCTCATCAACCACAGAGTTGCACACTATTGATTACATTAAAATCGATTTTGGAGAATGCGGCACACCGCAAGAACAGAAAGCGATTAATTGGGGTGGTGTCACTTCTCATACTTTGGGTATGTTCTTAAAATGGAAATTTTAATTGCATTGCTTTATAATTACTTACTATATGCAGGTCCCTTGCTTAATGCGTATGAGGAGACAATCAGAGAAAAAAACGATTTAATTCAACAATACGAAAAAGAAATGAACCATTTTACAGGTAAGTTTAAGGAAATTCTTAACGAAAATGATCATTTACAAGAGGAAATGCAAAAGATAAAAAGTGGTCACGACATATTTCTAACTGAAAAAGTTCGTTTACAAAGTCAATTGGATATTTGTCGGAATAAGGCTGAGCTGCAATCAAAGCGTGCAGATTTAGCAAAGGAAAAGCTGATCGAAGTGGTTCGTTGTTACGAACAAAAAATTCAATCCCAAACTTTAGATTTAGATAGATTGCACGATGCATATTCGCGTGCTAAAAGTGAGTTGGCAATCTTTCGAGTGAATTCAACACAACCCCAGGATAATCCTGTTTCAGTCATTGAAAGTCTTAAAGAATGTCAAAAATTATTTGAGGAGTTAAAGCAACAGCATGACAAGGAAAGAATAAAATTGGACGATGAGGTAAAGCAGTTAAGGGAAAACTTCAATACCGAGGAGAAGAAATGCATTAAGTTGACCGAGGAGATAAATCAATTAAATGAATTAATAACACGTCAACGTGAATATAACGAGTAAGTCTGCACGGAAACATAAAAAAACGTTTTACATAATTGATAACAAATAATTTACTTTTAGAGTTCTTAATGAAAAAAATTGCTCAATGAAAAATAATTTGCACCGTTTACGTCAATCACGGGACTCTTTAAAGCAAAAACTCATCAAATCTTATGATTACAAGGAGAAAATTAATCTTAAAACATTATGGGCGGATGTTAATAATGTAGAACAAATAATAAAATGCAAAGATGCGTTTATACAAAAACTTGAGATGAAATATTTAAATGAAATAGATTACTTGACTAGAAAACTGAAGCAACGTGATGATATTTTAAAGAAAGTGTTGCATACAAAAACCCAAGTTAAAAAATAACGAAATAATTTTTGTGTCCTCACTTAATAAAAATCGAAATAGCTAAAGTGTCTTGAATAATTATAGACACATATTACCGGAAATATATGTCTACATTTTGTCGAAATTATACCTGAAAGTGTTCAATATGTATTTCAATGCAAATAAATATAATAGTGTATTTTAGTCAATAAAGAAATTCTATTCAATAGAATTAAAATATAAAAATTAGTTATTTAACGAAAAACATGCATTATTATTGAATAATTTAAAACAAAAGGCCAAAGCCTAAAATTTATTGATTAAAAGTGAAGTAAAATACAGCGTCGGCGTCGTTTTTGATAGAAAATATATGACGAACCAAACCTCCCCTTTTAATGAAAATATGTTTTTTCGGTTTTTCTACTCCCATTGCTCTTTCAAATGAATTTTTTTTTTATCATTATTTTTCACTTGCATAGAAAAGTCAGAAAACTTAGTCGCGAAAAATTATTTTCATTATGTCAAATATAGGAAAATTTCATCTTTTTTTTTTTTAATTTAAATAAATAGTTGCCTTTTTTAATATCAATTAAAATAAAATATATTAGTGAAAAGAAATTGTTTAGTGTGCCAACAGGAATTTGTAATCTAAAAGTAAAATTTTACCAAAAGCTTTTTTGTGTTTTGTTTACCGTTTCGTTTGATTATGGGTTCAAGTCTACGAAAATAAATTAAATTCAAAAAAATTAATATTTTAAATAATATTTATTAATAAATTAAGCACAAAATCACAAAATTATCAAGATTTAATTTCTAAAAGATAAGTTTTGTATTTTTATTCTTGTGATAAGAATTGTTTTCATTCAAATTTGTGTCTAGGTGTGTGAATTTTTTTTTTAATTTTATAATTAAACAAGTGATCATTATTTATTTATTCATTTTTTATTTAAATTAAATGTAAATTTATTTCTCATTAATAAACATTATTTTATATAGACATTTTTTTATTTGTATGAAAAAAAATCATTAAAAATAATTAAAAGAAATTTTCCACAACTACCCTGTTACCGCGCATGCGAAATTTTACTTTTGTTGCTGTTGCTCTAGTGTAGTGACGAAAAACCGAATTGGCCTTGTGATTTTGTGTTAAATTTTTATTTTTAAGTGAGGTTATGTGTTGTTATTGTTTTCTTTTTTTCTCTATACATGTATATTTACTTATTAATGTTTTTTCTATTATCAAATATTATTCAATTTTTAATTGTGGTTTTTATTTCGTTAATTATTTATTAATTCTTTTTTTTTGTTGTACAAATTAATTTATTTAACCAAAATCATTTTTATTTGATTTGTGTTTTGTTGCTTTTATAGCGGTCGGGTCAAGTTTACCATATTTATATATTTCTCTCATTTTTTCTATTGTACAGACGAGCGTTCTATTTATTTGCTTAATTTCAATTTATAATGAAAATTGCATTAAAGCGCATGCAGGGCTATGCACATGGTTAGACGAGTTTATAGCAAAACAACCACAACAACACGACACAAAAATAGAATTGAAATAGTCAATCGGATTGGATTATAAAAGTTCGTCGAACCACACAAACACATTAAAAAAGCAGCAGCAGCATAAAACTTCCTTTTGCAGTTTTACACATGCATTATAAATAATGATATAAAACTGCAACTTTGCAGTTCTTTTTTGAAGAGTAATTTTTTTTATATATATTTTTTTGTTTTATAATTGTATTTGTAACATTATTATTTTTACACCTATTACCGGCAAATCTAATTCTTTGTTTTCCTGTTTTTCTATACATACTTTTTTTTCAACAATTATTTCTATGCCCTTTTTCATAGACAAAATAAAATGTTATTGAAAAAAAAATATTAAAGAATAAAAATTTAATAGCTAAAAACACGCAATGATGAAAATATTTTGTTTTTATATACATTACTAATACTACTAAAACACCATTCAATACTTTTCTCTATAGGCTTTAAAAATCATTCATATATACTAAACTAGCTGGTATTGCCCGGCTTCGCACGGCGGTAAAATAAAGTTTTGAATATAATGAAACCCCGTTTATGCTAATTTTTAAAGTCCCGACAATATTTAGTTTTTATATTTATTTAAAACCTCCGATTTGCCTTTTCCCATTAAAAATAAACATAAAGTAATAAATCCCATAGCCTGTTGATGTATTGTTAATGCAATTCAAAATTCTATTTCAGGGATGAAAATAAAGTTTTTATCAGAGAGCCTATATTTTGTTTTACGTATATGTTCACTTTCTAAAGAGCCTATTTTTAAAAAATCAAAGCATTTATAACAATTAATAGAAGATTATTTTTCTCTAGTTTTTACGTGCATGCGTACCTGAACCAAACAAAAACTACCTATTGTAAAATTCAGCTGCATTTCTCTTTACAGTTTAAAAAACAATTAAAAATAATTAGCAACAAAACAAATTTTGTTTTTGTTTTGTAGTTTCTGCAGGTATATCGGTAGCCCGCAATAAAATTTTGTTAAACATCTCAAATCGGAAAAAACGCCGTCGTTTTGTTGTCTAAAATCAAAATTAATTTACCAGTATAACGATTTCTTTTAAATATCTAGAGTAATTAAAAAAGGTATAAAAAAATTAATAATTTAATTTTTACGGTTTCATTGTTTAAGCAAATTGAACTTGCCGTAATAATTTTTAAATAACCTTTTAAAACATAACATAAATATTTTCAGGACAATAACATTTTCTTGTATTTATAATTTGACAAATATTTCAAATAATTTGAATGATTGATCCTCCTTTTTTTAAATTATTTATTTAATTTGCAAAATACAATTAAGGATTTATATGATTCAAAAGCATATTTAACATTTTTAACAGTTGTACTTTAAATTTTTAACAGTTGTAGTTTAAATTAAGCGCTTTTATTTTTCTAGTAAACAAATCTTTGCTAAACAATTCATATACTCAATCCATTTTAATTTTTTAATAGTACTTTTTCAAAAAAGAGGGAGTGAGTTGTCATTATTATTTACATATAATCTAGTTTAGTTTCTTCCCACTCTACCTAAAAAGTATCAATTTTTTCCCTTATGCAAATAGGGCCAACATAATAATACACATATAGTTTTTTTCGCAGTTCAATTCATTTTAAAAAATTGTTACTTAGTTAAAACGTTAGTATTTATTTAATAATTTAGTTTTGTTAGTGGTGAAAAGAATAGTGTTGTTAGTTTCAAAAAATTATTTTTATTATTTTTTTGTTAAAATTGTTTTATTAAATAGAAATTGTAACTAATTTTAAAAGTGTAATTATTAAATAATATTCATTCATATGAATCATTCAAACAAAGAGAATTTCTAGTGATAGGTATGTATGTATATGTGTTATTGTATTTTTGTTAAAAAACGTAATAAATTTTTAATTTTAGGATCTGCTATAATAAAATGGCGTTACATAAAAGGTATTTCAATAGTACATTTTCAAAATAGAAAAGGGGAATAGAGAATAGAGAGTGAGTTGGAATTATTATAATATAGTTTAGTTTCTTCCCCCTCTACCTAAATAGTGTCAATTTTTTCCGCTTCTACAAAAATTTTTCCACCTCTACAAAATGTTACAGAAACACACGAAAAAATCGGACTTTACTTTATATATTAGATAAGAGAAATTAAATGTGTTCAGTACGTATTGAATATTGCATTTTCAAAATTAAAAAAAAAATAGACTTATTGGGATTGAATTTTTTTTTCTTTTAATTTTTAGTTTGTTAATTGTTGTCGAATAGCAAAGATAGGGGAAATTTTAGTTTTTCCATTCTTTTGTTATTTTTGGTATTTATTATATTGTTGTGGTCACTTTAATTAGTTGGTTTCGTTATTCGTAAAAATTCAATTATTAATTAAATAAATAAAACATCCACATCCTTTAAAAGTTATTTTATTTTATACTAAAATTTTATTCACTTAAAAAACGCTTAATTTTTAATTTTGTTTTGATGTGTGAAAAATGACGTTTCCGTTAAAAATAAAAAATAATTACAATGAATTTTGGTAGAAAAGAAATGAAAAATCAATCAGAATTAGTGTGAAATTAAATTTGCTAAGTGATATAAATAATTATGTTACATAAATCTTTTATTTTTGTCTTCTTTTAATTAAAAAAAAATGATTGCACAACTTATGCATTTCTAAAACGAATAAATAAATATTTAAGAGTATAGAAGAATATTAATCACGGTCACATTATACAGTAAAAATGCTGTACGTCAAAGATTGCGCTACAGTGATTCACGTTTCATCTCTTTTTGATTTATTTTATCTAAAAAAAATATTATGATTTATTTATTAAAGAATTAATTCCCTTTGCCCAGTGTTGCCAGTTAGTGGTTTAAGTAAAGAATAAATTCTATTAGTTAATTGAAAAAAAAATTAATCTACAAGGTGTTTCAGAAAATTCAAAATTATATAAAAAAAGTTTCTTTCTTTAGTAGCTAAAAAATATCAAAAATAATAATAATAATAATAAATAATAATAATAAAAAGTCACTCACATGGAAAAATGGTGAAAATAAAAGAAATTGAAAAAGTTAATTAAATTTATATAAAATTTAATTTGTTTGTGAAGTTAAATAAAGTTAAAGCAAAATATAAAATAGAAAAAGAAAAACGTAGCGAAAAAATATAATGTGATAATGTATATAAATAAGTGTGATTTATTTGTGTGATAATAAAATAAAGAAGAAAAATTTTGTTTCAAAAAAATAATTAATAATAATAATAATAATTAAAAAATATGCTGCATTTAGAGGATTTAAAGTTCAGAATTTTTTTATTAAAATTTTATTTAAATAATTAATAGAAAAAGAAAACAAAGTGAGGTTATAAGATCTAAAAAAAAAAGAAAATTATTTAATAAAGGAAAAATAACCGATTAATTATGGATAGAGAAAGCTTAAGCGAATGGGCAAAGGATAAGCCGCTCAGTATACTGCAACTAGATCCAGCTGATCGTGCTGTATTAAGAATAGCAGGTAAGTTTTTAATTAATTTTTTTAAATTTAAATTTTTGCAAATTATCTTTAAATTTCACTATAAATGGATAAAACGACGCATGGCAAATGATTTTAATATTTTTATTTTCTCTTCTCGTAAATATTTAAAAAAAAAACCGTCTGCAAGTCTGGAATTGCAATAAACTAGTTATATCACTGGCTAGATAAAATATTGATTATGAATAAACCTTAAAAGTTTATTTTACAAAATTAGGTCACAGAATTTATCATAGATAAATGTTTGAGAAACACTAAATGATTAAATAAAAATAATTATTTATTCAGGGTAATTTTAACTATTTTTTATAAATTTTTTTTTTATTTCTATAAAATGTCGAGAGTAATAATGTTTCTTGTTTTTTTTTTATTATGATAAAAACAGAAAAATAACCTAAAATGATAAGATTATAGAATATATAAATATAATAATTTTTATTAATAAATAATATAATAATTATGTTGTGTTTTTATATGATTTCTCTAATGCAGTCATTGGATGTTATTTAAATTATTACAATTTATTGGTTTCTTAGTTAATACCCTGCACATTTTTTATTATTTTAGAAAATATAACATGGGTAAAAATATTTATAATAAACAACCCTTATTATGAGTTATACAAGCTAAATATGGTTAATAGACCGGTTATGCTGTTGTTTCGGTTCTATACAACAGCTGATAGTATATTTTGTTTATTATTGATTTTTATTTATTTTGCTATTTAATGAAATTATATTATTGAACATATTTTTATACTATTTAGTTAGTTTTACAGTTAATTAAAATGGAAAAATCATCTATCATCTGTTTAAATGTGTAGCAGTATCAGTATATTGCAATATTTTATTTGTTTATTACTTTGTTTAGTAGTTAGATTAAGGGTTATTTCAAATACCATTAGTAACATTTATTCACTTACGTAAAATTTAATTGATAAATCGATTTGAAAAAGTAAAGAAAAGAGAAAAATAAAACCTTCTAATAAAAATTATATATAATTTTATTACCCATCTATTTATTTAGTACCCCACAAATGCTCCAATTCATGACCATGACGCATCGTATTGGAAATTTATTTTTATTTTTAATATTCCGTCTGGGTGTTTTCTGCTGTTTTTCTATTCGTTTTTTATTTTCCTTTATAAGAAAAGAAGGTCAAATTATATTTCAAGGATTCATTGCCTATGACTCAGACGGTTCATTACTACATATTTTTTGCATTATTTTTTAATAATGTTAGAAAATTTATATACGAATTTATCTAGGGGATGATTAATTTTTGTAAATTAATTTAATTAAATTTATTTTTTTTTTGTTATAAATGTTGCTTTTGCATAAGATATATTGTGTGAAGCATATCGAGCTCATTGTTTATAATTGTGGATATAGTATTGAGTTTTTTGTTTGAAAATTAATTTTAATAAGTAATTTTCTTTTTAATTTTAGAGGAAATTTTATTTATTTTTTAATTATAAAATAGCATTTAAAATCTTTTCTTTCTTTTCAACAATCCTTTGATGTTTATAACATTGTTTATTTTTTTAGAAAAATTAAGATGAAAATATTTATTGAAAATTTTATAGATTTAGCAGCAGAAATAATTTACTCACTTTATTTCATTTATTAAAAATTAAGGAAGTTTTCCATGTATATAATAATCAAATTTGAGGGTTTCGTCTATTTAAAAAATTATGTACCCTTTAAATCCTTTTTAAACTGGTTAGATTTTGATTAAAAAAAAGTTTAGTCAAACTAAATTTGTTTGAAAATAAACATTTAAAAATTTGTTTACTCCAAACTGATGACATATTAGGGTAAACGACATAGACTTTGCAACTCTAAGGACTGATTTTTATGATGTTATTCGTGTATGTTAAATACTACACACACTAAATAACAGATATATTTATATAACTCATCATAAAATGATAAAATATTGAATAAAAATGAATATAAATGAAATAATATTTATTTGAATTAATTTTTCAATAATACTTTGATAATGTTTAATTATGTTTAATAATAATAATTAATATTAGTACATATTTTATACAATATAATTATCGTTATTTTTTATGATATTAAAATTATTTACATTAAAAATGTTTTTATTTATTTTTATTTTGGTTGTTTTGTTGGTTTGTTTCATGTGTTCTTGGGTAATGTGCTTGTTGGTGGTAAATAAATGTTTTACTTTCTGTTCTATTTTTTTAATTTTTATATCGAAGAATTCGTGGAAAATGTAATAAAGTTTTTATTTTTTTTTTTCTGTATGTTTTTAGTAGTTTATGTTTAATTTGTGTTATATGAAAAATTAATAGAAGGGAGAGGTATACTCGGTTTTAATGGGTGGTGTGTATGTACACGTTTAAGGTTTCATTTACTTTTTAAGTTTAATTTATAAAACTGACAAAAAAGTAAATAAATAAATAATTTACCAACCAACAAGTTTTTTTTTTTAATGTTTATGGTAATATGGAGGTATAATATTAAATTAATTAAGTTGAAACCTGGCACGCATTTTGCAAGAATTTTCATTATTGTTGAAAATATAGAACTTTTGAATCGTTGGTTTTTTTACGCAAAATGGTTAATTTTAGATTTTACAATTTTCACAAAGGATGCAACACTCCTTTTTTAGGGTATTTAATAAAAAAATAATAATAATTATAACTAGGAAATTGATCTGTTTTTTTGTTAACACATTTTTTTTTCTGGTTTCTTAACCTTACCCTACAGTTTGGCGTTAATAAAAGCCAGTAGCAAGTGTGGTGTGATTATTCTGATATCTTTAATGTTGCTACTAATATGTAATTTCAATATTTTTATTTTTTATATTATTCAATCAATAAAAATTCAATTATTGATTTTTTATTATTATCGTATGGATTTTTTCTAATAATAATTTGCTTTTAAATCAAACGATGTAATACAAATTGATTGATGTTTTTTATTTTTTATTAATAAAATTTTATTGCTATAATTTTTTGTTTTTCATTTGGGCCTTTTTCCTATTAATTTGGCCGTTATCATTTATTAATTTCAACTAAGTTTAAAATGAAATAAAAATATTTGTCAGGGATGGGTAATTATGTGTTGTTTACTTTGGATATATTTTCTATTTGTAATATAATTCTAAATAAAATTTGCCGATAATATTATAACTTTTAAACAGATAACACTTGTTCTATTATTTTGTATGTTATTTTTAGCATTTAGAATTGCAAGTGTTATTATGTTTATTTTTTTTTTGTCTTTATAAAACATGCGCCACTGACTTTTTATGTTGATAAGCTTTTTATTCTTTTTGTTTCTTTTTTTGTTAGTTATTTTCTTTTTATCATTACATAATTTCATTATTATTTTATTTACAAAAAAATAATAAAACGATAATATGTCATGTGAAATACAGTATCTGTATAATAATAATTATAATTATTTTTTAAAATAATGCGATTTAATATTCGATATTAACATTTAATTATATTAATTTTTAAACTAGCATAGTTAATGCGATATGGCCATATGAAAAAGAAATGAAAATTTTGTGGACCTGAGTTATTAGTATATCGGCGTGTTTTCCTTAAATCATTGTTACGTTGTTATAAATCACTTGCATTTTCTTACTATTTAAACGTTTATAAGAAGAAATTTGCTTAATGAAATACATATAAAAAAGGTCGCTATTGTAATGATATTTTAAACATTTTAGGGATTTCCCTGCTTACAACATTTGATTTGTTAATAATTTTGACTGAATAAACTAAAACATTGAATTTATAAATAAAGTACATATTAATGAATCCAGTATAATTAAAAATAAAAATTTGTTTAAAATAATATTTGTATTGATTTAATTCAATTATAATCCTAAATTATTAAAAAAAAAACTAAAAAGCCAATTACGAAATCAGTTAAAAGTTAATTTTTTCAAAAAATCAGATTTTTATATAACCCTGGCTAATTTTTACAGTTTATAAACGTTGAAACTTCAATACATTACTTAGAAGTTTGTAATTATAAGAGAAAATTAAGGCATAATTGCTTAGCAATAACCAATAACTTTATACCCTAACATCTACTACACTTTGCTCTTCTAATTTTTAGTGCTTTTAATTTGTTGACATGAGTGTTAACTTATAAATCTCGTCCATTGTCTATTGTTTTTTCTTTTAAATAAAAATTAATTATTAAATTATGTCATTTATTGTTGTTATTGGTATGTTTTTTTTTCTTTAATTACTTAAAGATGTTAAATTATTCCGCTTTTAGTGAAAACAAAAAAATTAGATAAGTTAAGCGAAAATCAACTTGAACAAAACATTAAGTGGATTTTGATTTAATTAAAAACAAATATTTAATGGTTTTTTGTTGTTCTTACCTCACTGTGCCTGTATTTTATTTATAAATCTTATTCTTCTTCTTTTTTTTTTTTAATTTAATGATAATTTTTTAATAATAATAACAAATAAATGAAGCAATAAATATCAAGAACAGAATAAAACAATTATAATTATGATGGTATTGCTGTTATTTATGTTTGGGTTAGTTTTTTTATTTTTTGCTACTTGTATAAAAATAATTATGTAATATTTTGCTATAATTATAATAGATAAATAAAAAAATGTTATTTAATAAATTTGTCGGTAATAATAATATAATTAAACAAACGAAATATAATGTATTTAATGTGAAAATAAAAGTAAAATTCAGCTGATATCTTTAGGGAGTTTATTCATTGGTTTTGCTAAAACATTATATGATTATTAATTAATTAAATTATTATTAGTTAACCAATAGAAAATTTAAATATGTAGATATTACAATTAAGACGTTACTGTAATTATACTTTACATGAAACGGTCCAGTTCAAGGTAGAAATAAAAACATAAAGAAAAATTTAATTAACAGGAATATATTTTTTATAATTATTATATTTTCTTAATTAAATATAAAATTATTTTATTTACATAAATATTTATTCTTTTTTATAATTTTTATTGTGTATTTATAAGGTTTTGCATTCGGTTCTGCTTAGGGAAATTGCATATTTAAATGTTCTACTTGGTTTTTTATATCATTCTTTTATTTATTTCCTCTTTTAATTTTCTTACCTTTCCGCTTTTTAGATTAAAAATAAAAACTAAACGGAAATTTATGTAATAATAATAATAATTATTATTATTATTAACTGAAATTATGTAGATAGGTTATTTTTTAATGATTTTTCTTATAATATTGTTAAAAGATTTATTTATTATTATTTATTTTTTCATTTAATTAACAAAATGTTATTGCTATGTTCAAGAAGAATTAACAGAATAATGCTATAAATATAAATTAACGTTTTGATTTTGAGATAAGTATTACATACATCTACCGGTTAGTGATAATAATTTTTAATTATTATAATTCTGTAGCACTCTGTTGTTACATTATAATTTTTTTATTTTTTTTTTGCTGTATAATAATAACAGGTGCACAGTAGACTCTCGTTAAAATTTCTGAAACTTTTTTATTAGGTTAGAAATAAATATTATATAGAAAAAGATTTTTATTTATTTTTGGACAAGTATAAATCATGCTACTGTATTATAGTAAAAAGAATATCACTTAACGTTATTCAATATTATGTAAATAAATATCTTTACGAATTTTACATATGAATATTTATGTTACCTTCACGGTTTTAAATTACACTCGGTATAGGAATATATTTTTAGCAGTATTCTCTTTTTTCTTTTCTTCTTTTATATCATTATTTGGTAGTATGTGACAAGTGTATAATACTTGAGTAATTTTCAGTTTTAATTTAATTAAATTTTTATTTATTAGCCGAAAAAGAAATAGAAAAACAATATCATCAAATTACTTAATTGTTTTTTTCTTCTTGTTTTTAAATTGTATTTCCGGTTTTTTTTTATAGCTTTTTTTCAAAATTACACTTTGAAATTCTTGGATTAAAATAAATGTCCGGTCACGTGTTTTTTATGTCTACAGCGACATCAAATGTATTGAATTATAGTTACCTGTTGTAAAATAATTTTATTACTGAAGACACTTAAGTCGCAATTAAAGAGATCAAAAATTGCAGGAAGGATATTTGTCCATTAAAAAAATATACGTTTCTGAATTTTTCGGTATTTTCTAGGTTCAAATCGAATAACAAAATGATTCTTTTTGGTTTATTTAAAGTATCCATTACTGTTCAGCCTAGGAACATTCATTTATGAATGCACATAGTTTAAATTAAAATCAACTTAGATGGTTATAAGATTGTGGCTTAACTGTCTTATTATTTTTTTTTTATTGGATTATCCGGTAATTTTACTTTTTTATTATTATTTTATTTAATTTTCGTTAATTGATCGCGTTTTTTTCATACGTTTTTCTTTTTTTATTAAACATTAAAGTGATATTAAAACATAAGTTAAGCATTTTATTTGTTTATATTTATAATGAAAAATATTTAATTAATTAAAAATAAATAAATAAATTCCTTACTTGTATCAGTAATATATTTATTTATGTATCGCAGAGTGACATACATTGTTTAAATTTACATTCTTTTTAATTAGTTTATTTTAATTACAATATTATTTTTATTAAATTTATAAATTATTTATTTAAAAATAATAAAAGTTGTTTTAGAATATTTTTTCTAATTTATTTCAAGTGCTAAATTTATCAAATTTTTCATTATTTTATTTTTAAAATATAGAATATATTATTTTGTAATTCGTTGTAAAATGATTAAAAATTCCATAATTATGATCGATGTTGCGCTTAGGCTATGAATAAATATAGAAAATGTTGCCAGCTCAATTTTTAAGTATTCTAATAGTTTTTATTATAATTAAGTTGTTATTGATAATTAATTAATTAAAATAATTTGATTCAGATTTATTAAGTATAATTCGATTAAAAGGGTTAATCTATATATTTTATCTGGCAATCGAATACATAAGTTGATTTTCTTATTTAAATTTATTATAAAGAGTAATTAGAGCTAAAAGTCTATTTAATATTTATACAAAAAATAATTATAATTCAATCGCGTGTTTTTTTTTTTTTTGCAAATTAATAATATGAAACAAAAAATCTATATTGAATTAATTTAAGTTAAAAAAAAAAAACAGAAAGAAAAATTCTCTCTGATTTTTCGCTTGATAGACTTTAAAAATACCTAAATAATATATGCTGTTAGCTTTAGATCTGTTTACGGTGTAGAATCTTTGATAGATAATTTCTTAAACAACTATATTAGCATTTTTTGCTATTTTTTTTTGTAGAATTTAAACCGAAAAAAAAGTATGTTGTTTTTGTTAATTTATTCGATTTCATGCGTTAAAAAGTAAGATTATTCTTCACACCGGTATTTCACTTGTGTAATGTGATTTAAATTTAATTTAAAATAATAATAAGGGTATTGAAGAGGTATAATAATAATAATAAGGTAATGAAGAATAATGGAATGAACTTAGTTCCAAAGATGCAAATATATTTGTTAATTTTGTTTTAATTGTTTTGTGCGTATCAAATTATTAAATTAGGGGCGTCTTTGTGTGATTTACAAGATTTACTGATCATCAATAACAATGTATGACAGTTGATATTGGATCTTAATTATTTATCACAATTATTTAATTTTATTTATTTTTTTTATTTAATCTCATTGTACGCATTGTAATTGGATAATAATAATAAAAATAAACAAAAATTTGGATACTTTTTATTTTGGATAAGGAAACATTATTTAAAATTTAAATGAAATTTCAATAGAAAAAGATACAAAAGAAAAAAAAAACAATTTCAATTTGTTTATATAAGGCAAGGCCATTCACATATAGGTTTAAAATAAAAAATAAAAAAATTTAAATTGTAACCAGAATTGCTGCTAAACACTTAACACATATTTGTTTTGCTGTTGTTATTGCCTTGCTGAATCGTTTAATAAAAACATATGTTATTACTGAATGTTTCTAATTTAATTTTTAGAATATTTTTTGTTTTCATTTTGAAACATTTTTACACTGAATTAATTTAAAATTTCAAGAGATAAATCAATGAAGCATTAAATGGATGATCATTAAGAATTTAATTATAATAAAAATTTATAAATATTTATTTAATTTGTTTTCGCATGGTTTTTTCTTTTGCACTTATTTAACAATTTTTGTTTTATTTTGCAAAATATTTAACTACCTATATAGATAGTACTTTCTTTCGTAACGTTATTAATTGGCAGCTGATTAAATATTTATTAGCTCCTGCTTACAAAAAACGTTTTGTTTAAAACATATGATTTTAATTTAAATGAAATTAATTAATTTATTAATTAATTGGCTTTTTCTGTTAACAATAAATATTTATTAATGTCAAATGATTAATACTTTTTTAATTTTGTCTATGATATGGTATTATTTTTTTTTATTTTCAAGACTTTAAGCTATGCTTGCTATACAAAGTTAACAAATGCTTAATAAATCTATTACATCTACCAAACATTTGTTTTACATAATTAAACAGTAAATAGAAAAATAAAAACAACGACAAATAATGCAAATTAAGAAATAAATAAATTAATAAAATAATAAATAAATATATAGATAAAAAAATGTAAAAATTAATAAAACAAATAAAGTATTTATGCGTCATCGTAAATAAATTATTAAAATAATAATAACACGTACAAACACCGTCAGCTAAAGTTAGTTAAAAAGGTAAGTAAGGTAAAGTCATGATGTCGACATTAAATAAATAAAAGTAATATTTAAAAAGAAGAAAACAATTATTTCTCTTGTTGTTGGTTTTATTTTTCTTTCTTTCATTTGCTTTGTCTACAAGGAAGTAGTACTTTATTTCAGTAGGTACACACAGGTTGTTATAAATAATTATGTTTGTTATCTAAAGAAGAGGCGAAAAGCAAAAAAAAAAAAAAATAAAAAACATGATTAAATAAATGCAGAACAAAGGTGCATATTTCTACCTACAAAACAGCATTGCTTTTTTGTTTTCTTTCTTAATTTATTATTCATTAAAATAGAATAATCTAGCTTAGCTATTGTTGATTTTATTTTATTAATTTATTACAATGACGTAACTTCTTTTCGATTTAAGGTTTTCTAGAATAAAACATAAATTTTTTGTATGCTTTAAGACCGTGTGATAGTTTAGCATAGTTGTTATAGATAATGTTGTAATTATTTTCCGTTTTTAAAAAATATGCATTGACATTGAATAAGCTATAGTAATGTGCTTTAACAATTAATTCACAATAAAAATAATTCCTTAATGTTACAGAGAATGACTAACAGATAATTGTTGTATTTTAGAAAG
Source organism: Ptychoptera contaminata (assembly GCA_963942525.1). NCBI lineage: Eukaryota > Metazoa > Arthropoda > Insecta > Diptera > Ptychopteridae > Ptychoptera > Ptychoptera contaminata. Next base: position 39,276,170 of record OZ012636.1, on the reverse strand, counting down.
AGTTCTTATTATAATGGTTTATTTAAATCACTTTTTGTTTATTATGCTGTAGCTGTTAATGCAATTAGTGGATACTTAAATTTAAATATTGAAATTCTAATAGAAATACCATATAGTCAGCACTTTCAATTTTGAAAATAAAATTTAATAACATTCAATTTATTATTTAGGAATCTAAGATAATTATGATGCAATTTAAATATTCTCATAATTCGGTAATCCTTAGTTATAGTAACTTTTAATAACAATTTTTATAGTTATTCTTTGAATCTTAATCTATGGTGTTCGTGCCTGGACTATGAAAAATACTGTTATTACTCTTTAATTTATTGTACTTTATAAAGATATCCAGTTAAAACATTTAATTGATATAAAAATGTCACGCAAAATAGACAGTTTTTGATGATTTGTTAAAAATAACAACAAACATGCAAGTAGTTAAATCATAATTTTAATAATTACTTTACTGGTTTTTAATGTTTTTTAATTTTTATTTAAAAATTTAATGAAAAAACTAATAAAATGTGTGTCTTTTCTCAATAAATTTTTTATTTTTGTTTCACATAAAATTGTTTCTTTTTCTAGCATAAAATTATTATAATTATTATTATTTAAAAGTTTGTTGTCATTTTACAGTACAATTGGCTTTGTTTTAATGATTTTTATATATAAATTTATTTATTTTATACTGTTTATGCTTTTAACATTATGAGAAAGGTCATTAAACCAAACATTTTTGTGTATTTATTATTATGGATGGTGGTTATTTTTGTGCCTTAAATGTGTCTTTATTGGTTTATGTATTGCTCTTACAATAGTCATTCGGTTTGTACTGTTGTTATTTTTGTTTTATTGCCGGATTAATATTTTATTAATTTATTACTCACAGTTTTTCTTTTCTTTTTTGTACTTAGGAAAATGATAAATTGTTATTAAAAGTATGGTTCGTCGTGTTTAGATTTCCCGTATTTGTTTACAAAAAAAAAAAAAATTAATTCATTTCGTTAAGTAAACAAATATTGATGTGTAAATTGTAACGTTTTAGTGTAGACAGGAGAAAAATTTCCTTTATTTATTTATCTTAAATAAAATTCCAACACTTATTTTATACAGAAATTAAGTGTTTATTCGATATCACAGTTATTTCAGGGTTGATTGCCTTTAGTTTTTGTTTAACATTAAACTAATTAAAAGGTTCATAAAGGTTAAAGTATTTTCTTTTGATTATTCTGTATATGCGGTAATATTCAATTCTATTAATTGATTAAAAAACTATTTACATGACTTTAGTAGAGAACATTGATGACAGACTTATTATTATCCATTCTAAAAATTAAGCAATTTTCAAGGCAAAACTTTTGAAAGTTTATAATATTTTTAATGCAATAATTAAAAATGTTTGACATTAAAAAGGAAACGCATTAAAAAGTATAGCGATATTTATATAAATTTATGTAAAAATAAATATTATCTAATAAGATATGCTGCATATTCCACGAATTGTGATTTTTACTGCTGAAATTTTTATTATGCAATAAATAAACTAATGGCTTGTTGTTTTAAGCAAAAAAAAAAATTAATTAAATAACTACAGCCTGACTAATAAACTTAAAAGTAGAGACAGAAACGAATTACCTTAAATTCTTACTTTCACTTTAAAAATTCTATTACTGTGCACTTATTAAACATTTGCGAATATTTTCATTATTTTGTTTAAAAAATTATTAAATAAAAATAAAATAACAATAAAGAAATAAATTAATTTTGTTTGTGTTAATTGGTTGGTTAGAAATTGCAAAAAAAAATGAAATAACAAAATAAAAATCGTGAATTCTTTGATTTACAAAAATAAATATTAATAATAAGTATTTATTATTTTTATTTATATACATAACGATTACAATTACTAAAAAAATAATGCTTAAATTCAGCGTGATGTCATCGTTTTTACTTATTTCTTATTATTCTTATTTTCATTTATTTAATGTTCATTTCGTTATTTAGTTAATTTATTCACAAATTTATTATACAAATCTTAAAAAAAAAAAGTTGCAACTTTTGCTTTAGTTTAACTCATTTATCGTTTTTTCTTTATTATTAATTTATTGATTCAAAATCTGTCGACAGATGAGATTTAGCATACTAATGTCAGTGTTATTATCTTTTTATAAAAAATCATCTTCAGTCTTATGATTTAATTTAATCTATATAAGCGGTTTTATTGTCGTTTCGTTATTAATTATTTTTCTGAAATTATCATTATTATTTATATTTTTCGGTTATTTTTATATTTATTTTATTTTATTATGATGTGGCGACAGTTTTTTTTAATCTATATATGCAAAAATGTATCAATTTCATTGTTATAGTTTGTGAATTAATTTATTATTTATTTGATTGTTTAGTCTAAACTAAAAGATAATTTTTGGCTGTATGAAATACATTTGTGACAAAAATATGCTTGAATATGCTGTCGATGTTTTTTTGTGTGATTAATTTGGTTAATAGTAATTTATTTTATTTAATCAATTTAAATCAAATGACATCATTTGATATTAATACCGAAGAACAATATTAAATGACTGTATTTTGGCAAAAATAAATTATTATTATTTTTCTCTTGATTAATTTCATTGTAATTTTTGTTTATTAATTTATTACATAGGGCTAACTTATAACTACTTAAATTTAATTATAATAAATTACATACTAAATATATACATATATTTTTATATTTAATCAAATTTTCATTTTTTTTTTTAAACAAATAAAATATTAATTTTTTAAAAATTTTACGAAAAGACTGTAGGAGGTTTTTATATTTATTCCAAATTTAGTTTGCTATTTTACTATTTCCATTCATTAGCGTAATGTCCATATTCTAAATTTTAACCGAGTAAGAGTAATAAATTTTATGCTTCTAATTGACTATATTTAAATTTATTACATATTTATTTTTTATATATATTTATTTATTTAACCGCGAATTATACTTTTTTTTTCTCTCTCTACGCTTTTATTAATAAAATAATTTATTTTTTATAACGGAATTATTAAATAAACCGTCAAACAGGCATAAGTCAAATGTTAATTTTTTTTTTTCTTTAATATTCTTTAATTTACGGAATTGTTTTTATTTTTTTTGCTTGTAAATTTAAATAATATTCCGCATTGTTTATTTATGTTGTTTTTTTTAATAGGTTTAAAATAAATTTTGTTTTATTAATTAAGTAAAATTGCACTTGACATTACTTTTTGATTATTTTATAATCGTCGTTGGTTTTTTTTTTTTTTTGGTTTATAATATTATAATTGTTAAAAATGTTTGAAATGATGTTATGTTCGTTTCTGTTTATTCATTCAGTAATTTATTATCGGTTTTTGTGGGATATTTTGAATGTTATTAAATTAAGTTTTAATTACTATGCACAACAATGTATTTATGTATTGTAACGAGTCTTTTCTTACATAATGTTGTTTTAATTTTTTTTTCCTAAAGGAAACTTCAAGTAATAATTAATACATCCTTATTAGTTATAAGTTATTTTATTTTGATTGACTTGTTAAGAAGCATTTGAAATCACTCCTTATTTCAATGACATTTTTTACTCAATATTTTGAATAAATATGATTTTAAATATTTCAAATAAAATGTCTATTATTTTATCCCGGCGAAAACACATATAATTTATTTTTAATGTTACGATAAGATAAAAACTAATAGTTTATGTCATCAATTTTATTTATTATTTTTTAAAAAGTAAATAACACTTGATATTAAACGGTTTGGTGTGATTTCTTTTATATTTAAACAGCTGAAATGTCACATTTTTTTTCTTTTATAATAATAAAAAGAAAAAACTTACAAATAATTAGGAATAAATAAGAATGCTAGTATAATTAACGTCAAGTTATATCATAACTTGACAAGTGTTTTGAAGCTTAAGATCATTTATGAATACAATGTACTGTGCGTTTTAAAAGCTCATTTACTATAATAAACATATTTTGTTTTTTTTTTTTATAAAACTGATTAAATGAATCAACGAATTGATTAATTAATTAAAATTAAATTAATGATTAATTAGCGCCTGATGTTAATGTAAATAATTATTATAAACAAATTAAGTGAAATTTTATTTTAATATTGAATAAAATATAAAAAAAATTAAAGTAATCATTAAAATACTTAAGCATCAATGAAGCAGCGGAACAAAGTGGTAAACATGTTAAGTACTTTAAAGAAGAAATCAGAAAAATGCAAATTTAATGAAATTATGTTTTAAAAAGTTTATAATTTTCTATTTTTCTGAATACAAAATAAAAAAAGAACCCGGAGAGAGAAAAATATCAATGAGTCATTTGAGCTTCTTTTACACAATGAAGATTCATAATGTTTATTTATTATTTAATTTCACATCTGAAAAAATGTATAATTTCATGTTTAATTTTTAAATAATAACAATGAAATAATAAATTAATTTTATTAACATTAGCCAGTAACCACCCATCGTGTTAATTGATTAATCACTAAAACTGTGTGTTTACGTTTCTATGTAGTTTAATCATTTAATTATTATAAATGTTTTAAACAGTAGAGTCTACTTATTCTGTTGTTTGTTAAAAATACAATAATATTTTAGAGTTTGAACATAATTAAATTGTCTATTTATATATTATGTTGACAAACCTTCTACGTTATTTATAATTTTATATTCTTTAGTAATTTAATAAGTGATAGAATTGTATTTTCGCGAGTATTTGTTTAAATTTGCACAAATATTACAGTATTTAAGATACTCGATGGTATCATGTTGTCTATTTCTTAAAGTTAATTGATACCAATGTACGGTCAAGCATATTTATTTGTTTTAAACAATAAATAGTTTCTCAATTGGCTTCTGTTCAAAAATTAGTTTATAAATAATGACTTTAACTAATTATGGTCTTTAGACTTTCGCTACCTCTAAATTAGGTCACTTATTTTTTTTTTTTTGTTTAATAATAGAAATATCATCGAAAGTGATTATTGTATTGAATAAATTATTATTCTTATTATTCGCATACGTTGATTTGATTTTTATTTATTTTCAATATTATAATAATCTTGTTATTTAATCATCAGCGTTTATTTTCATGAAACTACAACTACACAGTAATTGATTAAAAATAACAAAGTAAGTTTTTAAATGTGTGTTTTATGTTATCAATAAAATTTTATTAAAAATTTTGATTAATAAAAAAACATAAAATACATTTTAATCAAATATAAATCGGGCGCCAATTCAATGAATTTTTTAATTTTTTTTTGTTTGCTATGGTCGGTACTTTGGCCTTATTATTTTAATATAAAACGATTTTCATTTCAATTTTATTATGATTATTTTATTTGTTTACAATTTTTTGATTATTTGTGTTTATTGGTTTAATGGATAGTTGTTTTTTGTTTGTAAAAATGTAAAATTGTTTCATCTGCCAATATATTCTGTTTTTAATAGTGACAAATATATATTTTATTGCATTTTGACGTAATAACGCTGACTAAAGATATTTATATATAGTAAAGTTAACTATCGCATGACTATCGAGATCGCATCGAAAAAGGGACACAAAAGTTTGAAGTTATTGATCCTTAAATCAGTAAATTCCTATCAAAAATAAAAAAAGACTGTCAAAGTAAATTAATAAGATATTTTTATCACATATAAATCGGCTTTTAATTTGATGGCGTTTCCTCATCTATTAATTAAATTAAATTTTTAAATTTTATCTTGAAAGAATTTGGTATTTATTTATTTATAGAGCAAAGCTCAAAACAATTTATTGTTTAATTATTAGCTGTCGTTACAACGTTTAAAAAAGTTAAATTGAATAACTTTTATTGTCAATTTATAAATGTTATTAGTAAGAAGATGTAATAAATTTAAAATATTTATCATAGTTTTTGCCATTAATTAGTAAAATATTATTCATAAATGTGTTAATTAGGTATAATAATAATTATAATCAATTTTATTAAAATATTTAAGAAATGGTTAAAACACAAACAATTAATTTTGAATATTTTTTTAATTTTGTGATATTTTAAGTTTTTTGGTATTCCCAGTTATATGCGATCTAACTTTGTATTTTTTTGCTATGATTTGGGTTTTTGTTTAGAAATAAAATAAAATTTTGAGGTCGATAAAACTTGAAAAAAAAAATGCTTGATGATATATCTCACCTATTTTTATGAATTTGCTATGCATCTTTTTGTAACATGCGTTTTACTTCCCAGAAGCTACAAACCGTGTCATAATAAGAGTCATATCAGTCAATTTACATAGTGATTGTATTAAACACTGTTGAATGTGTATGAAGAATACTGTGAGAATTATTTGTTGTACGAACATTATTATTATTATTAATTGTACAAGTAATGGAAACTGTGCATTAACCATAATTAAGTTATTCATAACTAAATTGTTAATTTAAAATTTAATTAATTTAATTTGTTGTAGATAAATGATTTTATTTTTATTTTTTGTTTTGATTTTATTTTATTTATTTTACCGATAATTGAGTTTTTTATTATTCATGATTATTTGCAATGTTTTGTTTATTTATATTGTAAATAATTTATTATGAAAAGAATTTTTTTAATGCTTTATTTAATAAAAAGTAACGTATTTTATTTTCATTCATTCATTTATCAAAGATACAAACCATAATCACTTAATTAAACTTTTATCCAATTACTTTATGAATTGTTGAAAGATGTAAAGTGGTCATCAATACAGTAGCTTCAACAGCAGCTAAATAAATGAAAGAAAATAAGAAATAATAAAAAAAAAATCTTTTTACTATAAACAATAAAAGTCATTAACGTCACGGTTCTTTAAGTTATTTAATATTATAAAACAATGGAAAAGAAAGAAAAAATATTTTGTTGTTGGTTCGTCGTTTCCACTTGGCTTAACAAAACTATAATCGTAAAAAATGGATGCTGCAAGTGTGTACCTGTGGTAAAAAATAAAAAATTTATTTGTTTGTAATGCGTCGGTGGCTGATTCTGTTGATGATAATAACAATATTTTAAATTTAAATTTATTTTGTGTATTTCTTTAACATTGCATTAATTGCAATAATTTAAATATTTTATTTTATATACAAAGTAACTTAAGTATTTGGTGTTTTTTTTGTAATTTGTTTTCTATGCGTAAAAGTAATTTTTCGTTTTTATTTTAAGTTCCAGAGAAAAAAAAAACATAAGAAAGAAAAATACATTCCTCTGTGTGACTCTTTATGTTTTTTTTTTTTTTACTTTTTATTATAAAATTAGAGCGGAAAAATTATTCATTATATTTATATATTATTATTACTTTTTTTACACAATAATTATTGTTTTTTAATGGTTGTAACTTTTTCATAGTAAAGTTGATTCTTATACATATCTTAGTTCGTATAAGTAAAAAAAAATCTAAAATTTAAATAAACGTGAATAAATATTATCCTAAACATATTTTCTTTGAATTTAATCAAAACTTTATTGAAAACTTATATCAATTTGATTTATATAGTATTATATATAAGAATAACAATATGGTTAATAGAGAGTCTACTGTATAGTTTTAATTGTTTTGTACTTAGTTTTAAAGTGAAACGTAGATCAAATAAAATAAATTTTTCTTTTTTATTGACAATTCGATGATTACCGCAATGCTTGTAATAGATTCTCGTATTTGAATTTATACTACAAACTTGCTTTAAAACGTTTTTATGTTGTTGTTTTTTTTTTGCCTTTTAATTTAATTAAGTTATTGATTTAAAATGAAATAGAAAAATATTACCAACAACAATAACAGCTGCTTTACCATGACTTTAATACTTTATGTTGAGAAAATGTTGTTTTTTATTTAATAATAAACATAAATAATAAAAAAACGAGAGAGCGAAAGAGAATTTTCTATATGTTTATATATTTACCAACAAATTTTCTGTATACTTGAACTCAAAGTCTAGTTTTGTTAAGTTTTTTCTTTTTGTTTTCGTTAAGAAATTTTTTATTATTATTCAGACACTGTGCTTTGCAGTTAGTAAGTTAGCTTATTTTATTAGTTACTTGGTTGCATTGTTGTATCATTTTTCTACTTTATTATTATTTTTATTATTATGATTATTATTACTATTATTATTAAAAGCAATTGCAGTTTAGTTGAAAAGTTCAGTACAGTGCAACGACCTTTTTCATTATTTATTTTTTAATTTTAATTTTATTTTTTTTTTTGTTTTTATTATTTTAATTATATTTTGATATGTGAAGCATTTTTCTTTTTTATTACAAAATTATTATTTTTACTTCTGGCTGTCACCAATTTATATCTGTCTACTTTATCTTTGCTGATTTATTTTCCAGAATTATTTATTATGCATATAATTTCTTTATTTATTAAATGTTTTGAATGCAATTACAAAAAAAAGAAGAAAAATAAATAAAAAAAACTATTTTGCTTCTATGAATAATAATGATGTTAAAATATGGTTTGAATGTTAGATATTCTATAACTGGTATAAACACAGTTATACCAGCTTTGATAAAATTTCATTGTTTTGTTAGTGATTTTAAATTAATTATAAATAAAAATTTATTATTTATTATTTTAAATTTAATCTTCAGTATTTATTTCATTAATTTTAATAAAGCGACTTATTTTTGACAACTAAATTCAAAGTTATAATTAATTATAATGATTAAGCTGTCTAGTTAATAGACTTTATGTCAAATAAAACATTTAAAAATATCTAATAAGACAATGATACGAAAAAAAAAATGTAGATGTTTAATTGTAAATGATTATAAAATAGAATTAGAAAATAAACAAGTATTAATGTATTATAATTAAGTAATTAAGATATTAAAGAATTAAAATAATGCTGAATAATGTATTAATTGTTTTTTATTTTTAAATTTTCTGTCTATAAATATTTATTTAAAAATTTTAATTTTTCTCAGACTACATTATTATCAGTTTGGTATTTTAAATCTAAATTTTTGAATTTAATGAATTATGTGTCTCTGCTAAAAGTGTATTTTTTAATAACAAGACTTTATCTATTTTTCACACAGATGGAGCACCTAGCATGATAGGAGATATGTGTTTTTTCGTTTTTTATAGTTTTAACAAAAAAACTAATCATATTTTTTAATTTCTTTATAATAATCAATAATTTAAATAATAATTATTTAATAATAAGTCATAAAATAAGAAAAAGTAACCATAAAAAATTATTGTTAATAATTAATAATTTTTTAATAAATTTACATTACATAAAATACTGTTTCTAGCTAAGCCATCCACCACTCTTAGCATTCAAAAACCATTTGCCTAATTAAATTTCAAATACAGTTTATTTTTTGCGATTTAATTAATGATTTTTTTACCTTTACCCAGCATTATATGTTACATTTTGCATGTTTTGAAAAGAAAAATATTTTATTGATACAGGTCATGATTTTATTTTTAAATAATTTTTTTTTTACTAGTTGTTTCGAGTTCTCATATTCAAAATATATATATTTTTTTCTTTTTAATTTCATTTCAATGCACTGTGCTCATTTTTTATACTTTTCATTTGCTGTTATTTTGCTTGGGTGCAGCCTACACTATTCTGCAAATTATTTTTTTTAATCAGTTTTAAAACTAAGAATTTATAACGTGTGTAGAGCATGCCTGCGTAATTTGTGGGCTTTAACATGACTTCCCTCTTTGTTGCATTCAAATTCATTTCAATTAGATTGCTAATAATAAAAGTTTTTTTTTTCTACAAACATTCCCTGTTTGATTTATTGATTTTATATCATAGAAACATGTTTATTGATTTGTTTATTCTCCATAATTATATAAATCAAAGATTTCTGTAGGCGAACAAACAATAAAAAAAAAAAGAAGAAAGAAAAAGAAGTTTATGTCGCGTGGTCGGCTTTGGTTTTTTTCTTGTCATAAAAAATGATAAAAATATTAATTTTGTAGAAATTAAAATGTAAATTTAAATTTAAATAAAAAGAAAAGATTTGTTACTCGATTAAATCTAACTGGATTACATTTTAATGGTTTTTATTTGAATTTTATTAAAACATTTTGTTATGTCAGGTTGATTTAAATAAGTAGATGACGGCATTGATGGTATGGTTTTTTCTTTGAAATGTTTATTTGTTATTTTATCTTTATTACGAACCTTTTTTGTAGTTAAAAAAATAATTTGGCGGTGTATTATTTTCTTGTGGATTTTTATTTATATTATTTAGCAAAATTCCATCTGTAATTTACTTTAGTTGTAATTAATACTTGTTTTTTCGAAAATAAAAGTTTAAATTCAATTTTAAAAAACACACTAATTTTGCAAAAATATTCTGAATGATCATTATATTTTTTTTTTTGAATTTATAACACGATTTAATAATTTGTTTTTAACCAATAACAGTAAAAAACAGTTTAAAATTCTATTCAGTCGCATTATAATAAGGTACTCTTATGTATATTAAATAGCGATATTACTTAGGTATCATTGATGCCAACCAACCTTGCAAAACAATGTGTCTTGTGTATTGAAATAACACAACAATAGTAATAAAAATGAAATGAAAAAAATAATTTAAATAAATAAATAATAAGAAACAGTTGTGCACCTTCGAACGCCTCCACAATACGCATTAAAAGTCTTTTTAATAAATATTTATTGAAAATAAAAGTGAAAATTGTTTTTTTTTTTTAAATTTAAATCTGACCTTGATTGCAATTATGCCTTACGAAAGTAATTATTATGTAATCGTTACATTATCTTTTATAAAACTTATAATAAGAAATGACACACCCTATGTAAGTAGCTTAAGCTAAATAATAATTTTTATTGTTTTCTTTTCTTATATTTTTTTTTCAATTCATTTGATTCATTTATTTGTTATATTAGATCAACCGCGTATAGTTTACATTTAAAATTTTTATTTCGTTTTACTTAAGCCAAACCAACGCAATTTTTTGTCAGCTTTTAAGCGATTTGCCATTTTTGGTATTCAACTGTGCCGTTCTTCGTGTATTGTTATGTTTCGTTATACATAAATGCTTTAATTTTTACGAAAGAAAATTAACACAAAAAAAAAAAAATGCTTTATTATGCAAAAACGACGATGATGGGAAAAAAAAATTGTATTAAATATGAGTCACGAAAAGGGTTTCTCGGCTGTTTATTCATTGTATTGCGTTGATTTTGATATTGTTATTATGTTATGTTGTTCGACTGAGGTGGAATTATTTAAAACTTTACTAAAGTTTATTATTGTTTGCTTCTAAATGCCAATTTAATATTTACATTTTATAATGAGTTATTTAAAAAATAATTATAATTATAAAGTTTTGAAATAGAACTTATTTTCTTTTTTCATTTTATAATAAAATTATAATAAATTGTTTAGAAATTAGCATGTTAATTCAGTGTTAATAAAAATAGACACGATTTATTTACTTTATTTTTTCATTAAACATACTACATATATGTTTGTAATTTTCAATGCAAATTTAATTGTAAAGATTTTTTTTTGAAAATAATAATAATATTTTTAACTGGAATAAATTGATTTGCGGTTTATTTTATTGCTGAATGGATTTTTTTTAGCTTTTTTCATTCTCAAACGACAAAATTAATAATTTAAATACCGTGGGTATTGGTCTAGTCACATTTATGTATTTTTTTATTTGGCAAACACTTGATTACCTGAATATAAAACAAAAATATTAAAAAGCATAAACTAATTAAATCTAAAATCAAATGCAGATTAAGTTGTTCTGCCCACCACAATTCGGTAAAAAAAATTAATATAAATTCATTATAAGAAATAATTATAAATAATTTATGTGACAATAGCAAGATAAATGTTTCCTCAATGCGATAAATGTTTTGGACAAGATTTAATCAATATTTTGTTTTAATTTTTGTGTTTTTGTTATTAAATAAAATTACATTAATTAAAAGAAAATCAAAATAAAATGCTAAAAGATTAAGTTGTTGGCGTAATAAAAATTGGAACAGTCATGTCAACACTGTCTAACTGGTATATTTTCTTTTTAAAGATTTATTTATTTGTAATTATTACTATTTTTAGTTTTGAATGCCTTAAGTACAATGTAAACTAGCCATGCAATTCGAAGATCCATGAATATTGTTATAAGTTTGAAATACATAGTACCGTCAAAAAACAGTTGAAACAAGAAAAAAAGCGATTTTAATATTATAATCAGGTTTGTGTCTTGACTTATTTCTTTTAGTTTTAATTTGCCTTTTTTTTCAGTTTAATAATAATCCAACATAAATTAATTATCTTATGGTTATTTAATTACAATTTGAACAAGAATAACAAAATAAGAGTGGAAAATGAAACAAAGCCAAGTCAGCCTCTTTTCTACTTCACATAACATAAATTCTGCTAACGGTGTTATATGTAGTTATTTTTTTTTGCAGTAGCAGCAAATTTTGCGAAAAAATTGTTATTAATAAAATTAATAAAGAAAATCCGCAAATTAAAAATTAATTTAATAATCGATTAATAAATTGCTACATAGATCTTTTTTTATATTAACAATTTAAACCTTTACTATGAAATTGTGGGTTTTTGTAACGTTTTTAATTATGTCAGTAGTTGCTCTAGGTGTTTTTTTTGTATCGTTTAATAATAATAAGGAAATTGTCAATAAAGTTTTTTTTCTTATATCTATTTTGATCTTTTGTCGTTGATTGGTATAGTTTCTTTATACCGCGAGTAGTTTTTTTTCGTTGTAATTACTTGAAGGTTACACTACTAAAGGTGTGTAACTTCGATAGATTAATTTTCTGCTTTATTAAAAATTAATTTTTAAATTACATTGTGTGCAGAGGCGATCAAAATAAAAATGAATGAATGAATTTTGTATATAATTTATTTTTACAATCATTTTAGCCTTGTTTTATGTTTTAATTATATATATAAAAAAAAAATTTAAGCAAAAAAGTGAATGAATGAAATTAAATCATTAAAAAAAAAACTATTTTGATCGTGTTGTTGTTTGTTTTTAACGAATTAAACTGCCAATGCCAAAGTAATTATTGTTATGTTATCAAGAATTTATTTAAATATAAGTATTAGTAAGTTAGTACAATAGCGTATCTAGTAGCTTCCGAATTCTTGTTGTTAAGTAAACTTTTGATTAGAAATTTAAAATAATAAATCGAACGGGGTTTATGTTGTATGTAGGTAGTAAACGAACAATTAAACTACAACGGTTTTGTTACCAAAACACCACACTATATTAAAAATTAAAAAAAAAAATTCATAAAAGCAAAAGTACAAGAGGTGTGCGCATAGTGTACACATTCCTTTAAAAGTAAAATCAATTTTGTATTTTGTATTTCAACAGGAAAATGTATCGGCACTAATAGTACGTTGTTATTGTATAACCACATGAATCGATGTCATAAAATCAAAAATACATTTTATTTTTATTAAAATAAAAAAAAAAAATTCTCTATGTATTAAATAACATCGACGAGAATCACAAATTATATTTTTTTTATCAATGAAATATTTATAAACATTTTATTATTATTATTATTATTGTTTTTCTTTTTTTTTTATTTGTTGAAAAATGGTAAATAAATGTCAGGTGTGTTTTTATTATTTGAAATTAATTTAATTTATTAACAAACAAAAAAAAGAAAGAAGTAAATACATGATGATTATTTAATTTTAATTTTTTTTTAAATGTAAGTAGAACAGACAACCACAGAACTGACTATTTGTTTATTTTATTCACGAATATAAATGAAAAAATTATTTTTATCACAAATCAACCAAGCAATGTCTAATGGTTTTTCTTTTTTAATTTTAATTATATGTTTAGTAAAAGATATTCAATTTTTATTTAGAAAAAAATTAATTTTTCAATTACGGAATTTAACTAAAATCTATGTACTTGTCACGTTTATTATCGCAATGATCGTTGTATATTTTTTATTACCAAGTACTTGATTACATTAATGTTGGATGAATGTTTTCCTTCAACTTCAGTCTAGACACAAATCAGTAGCATGATGACATTTTTTTAATGGTTTTATGATTTATTTTCCTTCTGCAAATATACATTTTATGAAATGAAAAATAATTTTATTACAATAAAAAACAACAACATAATTTTTGACCTTTTATGCGTTAATTTGAGTAAAATTATGCAGGATAAAAAAGCAAAATATTAAAATATTCTTGGTGATAAATATTTCCCAAAATAATATTTAAATAAATCACGTTTCTCGTTGTTAAAATTTTTAATTTTATTTTTTTCTATTTTATTATTATTTGGGTTTTTGAAGAGATTTTTATCTAAAAAAAGATAATAAAAACAAAATAGTTTCGACACGTTTAATATTATTATATGTTTGTTGTTTGTACATAAAAGTGTTCTCTAGTTTAGTTTTTATTTGTTAATTCAATATAAAAGAGAATTAAAAATGGTTATATTTAGAAATAATAAGAATACTGGTAATACATATGCGGAAATGCTTTATAAAAGTGTTTTTCTTTATTTCTTAATTTTAATTATAACTTTATTTGACAAATGTTTTCGTATGTTTGGCGTTTTTATATCATATTTACGTTTAATTAGAATTTAGTGTTATTTTAGTATAGAAAAAGCGTTAGATGATTTTAATGTTGCGATGATAAATGTAAAAATAAAAAAAAAAATCTAAGCTACTTATGTACCGCATTTTAAAAGTTGTGTCTATCCAAAGTCATTGGAGAATTAAATATAATTAATAATAAAATGTAATTTATATTCATGCCAAGTAATTGTTGGTTAACATAGAGAAGAAGAGTTTTTAATGCATTTATGTTTTTAATTAACATAAAAAACAAGTCGCAAATTTTTTAATGCAAATTTTAACAAGAACAATGACTTTTGTGTTATTTTTAAAACGATTTTTTATTTATATTTAATCTAATTAAATACATGTCAACATAGATTTTTCTTTTTTAAATCTAAATTAAATTTTAATTTAAATTCCAATTGACAAAGAGTAGAAACAATATTTTATGTTTTTCCGATACAATCAATTGTTTTTAGCAAAGACAGAAAATTTAGCAACGATATAGTTTTCTGAGTATATTTGTGTCTTAGGGTGCGTTATTTATACAGTACAGGCATAAACCGATTTTGTTATTTCTATAATGTAATGATTATAAAAGTTAATTTTTCTTTAAACAATAATATATAATTTAGTTTTCTTTTTCGGCTATAAATAAAAAAAAAAAACAGAAGAAATGTTTAAAAATATAAATTATGTATAGTTAAAAGCAACACACAGCAGGATATATTATTGTTGATGGTAATAAAAAAAATTAAAAATATTATATCATTTTTATTTTGACTGTATATTGTGTATATTGTTGTCTCATGCTAACTACCAGCAATAATGCATTTTTATTATTATTATTATTATATGTTAATTATGTTGAAGTTTTTTTTAATTCTTTTTCTTATATGCATTTATACTGTTTATCAAGTATTTCTATTTCTTATTGAAAAAAAAATTTGTATGTCAAGTGTTCTTCTATTTGTATAAATTAATGTTAAAAAATAACTACACCCTGTACTTAACACCGGTTCAAATATATACTTTTTTTTTTGTTCAATACATGTAAATTGACTATATATGATAACTACGTATACAATACTACGAAACGTCACATGTCGGTTTTTTTATTTTTAAAGAATACATCTCACTCTTTTTAACACATTAAAATGTAATTAAAGAAATAGCTATTTTACTTCTTTTACTAAGAATTTTTATGTTTTTTTTTTGTTTAAACGATTATTTATTATATGGTTATGGCTCTCTGAGTGCAAAGGCATATGCTATGCTTAAGTGGTATACATTAAGAATAGACTTTGTTGTACTCTTGTGTAGTGAATACACAATATACAAGTTAGTTGTGCGAGTTGTCTCGAATTAGTAAGAAATAAAAAAAGAATTATTGGTAAAATAATTGTAATTTTTTTTTTAAATTAATTGTTTATTATTAATTTTTGTGTGTTTGTTTATTGTTGCATTTAATTATTGTTAATTATAAAAACAATTATAACCGTATTGGAATTTAATAATATTATTTATTATTGTTATTTAAAGTAATAAAACAACAACGACAACTGACAAGTGTTTCCTTTCCTATAGCAATATGCTGTGAAAAAAATTAAACCCGGAATAAAAAGAAAGAAAAAATAATAAATTTGCGAATAAATAATTTATTTTTATATTTTTTGTGATGATATTATACACTGTGTTTGTGCGGGGTTTTATAGTTGTGTAAAAAAAAATGATAAAAACAAATGAAAAAATAACTAACATGTGACAAGAGCGTATAAGAAAAGAAGAGAGATTTTTTATTTCTTTTTTAAATTTTATTTAATTAAATTAATTATTTAAAAAAAAAATTATCTACCTGTGTCTCAGTAATTTCTATCATTAAGTGTCGTACAATATCTAGCCTTTTTTTTTCTTTATAATTGATTACGTGTTCAATTGATTCTTTTTTTTTTCGATTTTTACCTGTAATTTTCTTTACTTTTTTTTTTGCTTTTGTTTAATAACAAAATTTTTATATGATGAATAGAAGTAACAAAGTTTATTATAAATTAAATAAAAAGAAGAAGATATAAAAAAATATTAATATATTAAAGATAAAATGGTGGATATGTGACGAAGTTTAATTTGTTATTTTTTTTTAGTTTTTGTGAGTTTGGTCACGACACGATTTAAATATGGTGACGTTTCTTGGCATATGCAAGTTCACGTATACCACTTTGAAATAAGTAACGTGTGGTAAAGTGACTGTCACCTTACGTTTAAATTTGTAGTGCAATTTGAGTGTTTGTTTATGTTTTGATAGACGTATTTTTAGAAAATTATTATGGCTAATTAAAGTCAAATGTATTGAAAGCTTTAGCTGCATAACCACTTATTTTATTTTTCTAGTTTTTATATTTTTTTGTTGGATAAATCGTGTGCTACGTTGAAAGATTTTTTCGTTTTTGTTTAATTCTAATCCACTGTTGCCGATTAATTAAAATAATATTAATTTAGAGTCGATTTAATTCACATCTGTGTTTATGTTTAAACAAATTTAAGGAATTGATGAAAAGTTTTTGTTTTAAATTATTTAATTTTATTTTTTATATTATTCTGTTCTGTTTATTATTCTAATTTTATCTAAAGAAATTTTTGAGAAATTCCACTTTCTTTACATCTTGATACTTTATTTTTGTTATTTTATTTAGATTAAAGGTTAATGGTTTATGTCTTAGCTTAGCTAGTTATGTTAACTATTAACCTTCGTCACAATACATGATTAAAGTTCAAGCATGTGGCGCAAATACCTTGAATTTTCGAAAGAAAAAAAAAATTAATAATTTATATGTAAAATTTAAATAAATTATCTTTGATTTAAATAATTATTCTTAATCATAATTATTATTATTAATTATTTATTTTATTTGCAAGTATTTTTCGCTTAAGTTAATTTAATATTGTTTAAACTTTTTCGTATTTTAATTACAATTATTATCAAAATTTATTAATTAATGAATTAAGTAAATACAGTTTTTCTTTATTATTGGGTTTTTTTTACCTTATCTTTACAAAAATAAATATTATTTTTTTTTTTCAAGTTTAATCGTATTTGTGTTTTAGATTATATTTTCATTTAATTTTTATTTTTTTGCCAAGTAGTTATCGTTTTTATTGTGTGGGATTTAGTTCACCCACTTTTCTTTGTACAGAATTATTTATTTTTCATTAAAGAGCTGTAAAGTAATTATAGTAATATAGGTATATCGTAATATCAATTATATTATATATTTACAGTTTTTTTTATTGGTAAAGAGATTATAAAAAATAATAGTTTAATGTTTATGTTAAATTTTTAATTTATTTTATAAGATAGCACAAAATTATCAACACATTATATTGCATGGAGAGATCTTGTGTAAATTACAATAGGTTTTCTTAAACTATTTAGTGGAGCATATACCGAACAATCTGTGAAGCAAATGTTTATATATTTTTATCTCGTAATTTTTGGTGTTTTCTTTATTTATGCTTTTAGTTAGTCGTAGAAGATTTATTTTTTTAAATTAATTTGCTCTAGACAAATATTATTTTCAAACGATTAAAGTTTTTATATTTTTTTTTTATTTTGGGCTAAGTATTGACAAATATTTCTTAATTCTGTAGTTTACATACAAAAAAAGTTATATAATCTCAGCAAAAATAGTAAACAAGCACCAGTAGCACCAGTTACAAGTCATTATAACTAAATAGAGGAAGAAACAAATTAAAAATAAAATTAGCAACAACAGTTTATTTATTTTTAAATAAAAAAAAAGCATTTTAATTGCATTGTTAAAAAAGCAAGTACAAAAATGAACAAGAAAAAAATAAATAAAATTATTCAGTAAAATAAAGAAAAAATTTAACCTAAAAATAACCATCTAACCTGTTTTTGTTTCTTAAGTCATTACTTTGCTTGTTGTGCTGTTCATGGTATTTATTTTTCCGCTGTTTTTTCTTTTTGTATTGTTGCTGCTGTTGAGGTTGTTTTTTTTTTTTTTAATATTATTTTTCAATTAATATTATTTTTTGGCAACAATGTGAAATGAATTTAATTGAAGTGAAATTATATGGGAAATTCTTGTAATTTTATAAATAGAAAACTGACTTATTTGTTTTTGATTGTTTATTTATTTGAATCGCCAACTAATTTTAATGATTCGATGATTTTATTTCATTCGTTTCATAGTTAAGCGGCTCAAAATAAAAAAAAAAACAAACAAACGTTAAACAAAATTATAATTTTTATGGCTAAGCCTCGTCTTTTCTTATTTTTTTTTTTTTTTTGTACTTTAAGGTTATCTTGTTAGTTTTGGTAAATTTTAAGCAAATTATTTATTACCTATCAAAATTAATTTCTTGTTATCTTTGATAGTTGTAAATACTTACAAAGCAAATTATGGTTTTGAACTTTAATAAAATTTATAACTTTACTTTGACTAGAATTGTAAACGCGATTAACACATTTTTTTTTTTTTTTACAATTTAAGTATTGAGTAATATTTATTTATTTTTTATTAAAATTATTTTATAACATATAACAACACTGATAATGACGTACAAAATAAACATTAATTAATTATTACTGGCTTAGTTATTGTTGGTATTTAAAAAAAAAAAATTAAATCGGTTTTTTTATCTATTTTATATTTTTTTATCACATTGCGCATATGCTAAGTCAGTTTGTTTAATTTTAGAATTTTTTTTTATGCATTAAAAGTATATTCGCTGACAATTTTTTCTTAAAGTGTGCGGTTTGTGATTTAAAAATTCTATTTTGTGTTTTTCTGTATTATTATTATTATTATGTGAATGAAATACGCTGGACTCTATTGACCTTGTCGAGTTTAGCTTTAAGTTGTGCTACTTTTTTTCTCTTTTTATTTGTTTCTTTGCCATTATTATGTATTCTTTAATTTGCTTGATTTTATTCGTACTTAAAAAACGCCATTTTTGTTTAAATTAAAAATTATTTTGGTATTTATTTTTTTGTTTTTGATAAACAATTGAAAAACGAGGAAACAATTCTCTCTCGCCGTCTCTCTAATTTATTTATGGTTTTTTTTTTTTTAGTTTTCTATATTTTGGTTTTTTTTTTCTATAAAAATAGAAAAAAAAAATCACACACGACGGATTAACATTTTAATAATGATTTTTATTTTTAAATTTTATTTTTATGTTTTGTTCGCTCCTTACTTGACTGTTGAAATCTTTTCATGTAATTTTTGTTTCTTTGTTAATAATGCCGTTTATTGTTTTGATTTTTCTAAATGTTTAATTTAATTAGTTTAATTCAATTGTTGTTTATGTTTCCAGTTGTTTTTTATGTTTGCTTATATTACCTGTCTAAAGTTGGGTTGTCATATAAAGTTTATGTATATATTTTACGTTTGATACAAAAACCAATCATTTTGAACTATAATTACATTGGACATATTTTACAAATATTTTTTTTGCTTTTTAATAAGTTTAATTATTGGTAATTATTAATAGGAAATCAGAATCCTATTTTAGTTTTTATTTATTTAATTGTCTATTGCACGATTCGGTTAATTGCTAATGGCAATATTTAATAATAAACACAAGTAACTACTATGCAAAATTGTTGGCTTAACTACAGAGTATTGAACTAATATTAATTGAATTAACTGTTTTAAAGTCAGGAACTTAATTTAGATGGTCTATGTTAAATATTTATCACAGCAGGCAATTTTTTTTTTGAATCGATTCTTTAACAAATACAAATCACATGGCAATTATATTAAAATTATTATTATTTTTAATGTCTTTTCTGTTTTAATCTTAAAATGGCAAAGACAGCCACAACAGTTTAATGGACTATGACTTCCGTTTCAAGCGTTTATACTTTTATTTTTCGTAATTTAGTATCTCATGTTTTATTTATTTATTTGTTTTTTTCTTTAATCAATTGTTGTTTTTATTAAATTATTTAATTAATTTTTTATTTATGTTTTAATTGTTATTGCTACTGCTGCTGCTGCTGCTTTTATTTACGTTGATAATTTATTTTGAATGTCATGCGTTTATTTTGATTGATTTTTATATAATAAAATCGTATTTGAACGATGAATCATATTGTTTTTTATTCGAATGATTTGAGTTTACATTTAAAATAGTTTCTGCCAGTAATTAATTGAAATTTAATAAACATGACGTGGTTTAAATAAAATAAAATAAAATAAAATAATGTATTAAAATATTGCGCTCAAAGATGTTACGTAGTTTAATGTAAAATAAGATCACCAATGTAACAATATACATATATATATAAATGTTGCGCTTGCCGCATCATTAATAATAGAATAAAACATTTTTAAAATAAATAACAAAAAAGTCGTAAAAAAACATTAATGAAATGATAACACTTGAATAATTCATAAGATTCTATCAAACCGTTTTTATTTCTATTGAATTTATATTTTAATTTTCAATAAAATGAACAGAAAAGATTTCAATTAAATTATATTGAAAATAACAAAACTTAAAAAACGTGTACAATTTGAAAAGAACAAACAAATTGTAGCGACTAACGACTAGACTAGACTAGACAAACATACATATACCATTTGTTATTGTTGTAACTAAAGTAGCTTGCGTATGTCAAGTAAATAAAAGATATGAAAATTACTTAAATAATTGATTTTAATCGTTTAATTAAAATTTAATTGTTTTTATTTTAAAATAAATTATTACATTTATTTCGTTACTGTTTGCTTCTTTTATTTTTTGTTCGTGTTTTAGTTTGTTGTTACTACAGTTAAAGCTCCTTCTAAACGTGAAGAAATTTGTTATTTGTAAAGTGAAAAATATACAACGAATCCCTTTGATTATTATGCTAGTTGTATATTTTTTAGGGTTTATTTATTGCAGTTTTATCAATAATATCTTATCGCTTTATTTTACGTTTATTTCAAGTAATTGGGTTATTCACACCGTAAATTTGTTAGTTTTAAAGTGAAATTTCCTGCTGTGTACTATAATTATTCCAATTCAAATATATATAATCAGGTTCGTTTTGTAATTTTAATCAAATCAACATAAATCGATAAAATTCAATCCCTTTTCTTCTTTTTTTTTTTTTGTAAAGTTTTCAAGACATTTTAATTGGTTAATTTTTTGTTTTTATATAATTTGATTTGTTTTCGTTTTTTTTCTACGTTAATTGAATTAATTGCTGATGATTTGTATTATTATAAAATGAATTAATTAACTTTTAATTGTTAAAAATTAATTTTTTATTTTCATTAAATTTTTACCTATTCATATGTTAGTTTGTACAATTACGTCATTGTTTTACATAAATAAAATCTATTACAAATATTTTTTTATTTTGATTATTTAATTTCTTAGTAAATAACAACAGAAATAGTGACAATAAATTCCAAATATAGAGAATGACAACAGAATATTGTGAATATTTGTTTTTTGAAGTTAGTTTTTTTTTTTTTTAATTATATTATATGATTGGCGGTTTAACGTTTTTACTTTGACGTTTTATTTTAGGTGCCCTGTCATAACATATGTACTTTTTTTTTCAAATTTTAATTTTAATTCTTTATCGAACTCATAATAATAAAAATTGAAAATAAATATTAAAACGTAATTATTGCCTAATAAATAATACTTTGTTTTTTTTTTGTTTTTATTTTAAAAGTTTTTCATTACTTTTATCAATTTTAAAAACTCCTCTATCAAAGTAATAATAATTTAATTTTATTGTTTTTATTGGCGTTTTAATGTTTATGTTATGATTGATAAAACTATATTAAAATGATTTTTGTTTTTATTTTCATATGAGGAAATTATTTATTTAAATTTTGTTTACCATTTAGCAATATGTTGACGTCTAGTTTATTTTATTTTATTTTATTTTTTTTTGCTTAAATAAATATAAATAAATTAATTAAATAAACCTTTTTAAGCCATAATTTCTCTTTTTTTTTATATAAACATAAATGCAATGTATTATAATACTAAACTTAACTGACTTTTCAATGCAATTAATATTGCTTTCTTGCTTATTTTATTTTGTTTAAGATAAATAATTTTTTTAAATGTGATATTTTCTTCTATTTTATTATTTATATAAATATTTACTTGTAATTCTGCGTCGTGATAAAATTGCATTAATTTTTTATTTAAATATTGTAAACTTTAGATTAAAGATAAGAGAATTATTTAACTTGTCAAAATCAATCTTTTCTGTTGACTGTTTGCTGATTATTGTAATTTTTTTTTATTTATATTTGCTTGATGATTCATTGGCGCTCTGTTACTTTAAACAGAAATAAATAATCTTTTATAGGTCACAGAAGTTAAATTAATTACATTTTTTTTACAAGTTAAAATATTATTGTTTCATTACGTAATCAATATTTGCAGAAGTTTTCAAGAGAAGAAATAACCACTTTAATCATAATTTCACGATTCTGAATAATTTGCTATCAAGTTCTAATTACAAAAGAATTTTATTTATTTTTAAACATAACAAATATAGTTATAGTCATAAGTTTAATATACTAACCAAAACACTTATTTCAAAAGAATTATTTGTTTATGTTTAAAAACAATTTTTTAATACTCCGAATAGATAAACAATGTTAAAATGAAATAAAAAAAAAATCAAGAAGGAAAACAAAAACCTTCATCGATTAGGCGACAAATAAATTTGTTTGATTATCATATTAGCGTTAATTATCGCTAAAATAAAAACGAAAACCTTCAAATATTTAATAAATTGATTTTTTTATTAAACATAAATAATCGTTGAAATCAATTAGCTAGAACGAATATTTGAAAATAATAAAAAACAGTGAACTAGCCAATTCTTTAACCATTATTAATCCATATTAGGAAATTATTTTGACTTTTATATTAGATAATTTTTTTGTATGTAGGATTCAAACTTTTCTTGGCGTAAAAAATTATTATTTTTAAAATTTCTGACACACCTGATAAATGTTATTAAATTTTAATGACGTCACTATTACATTACTCATAATCATTATTCGCTAAATAATAAAAATGAATGCAGCAATAAAATTTTTATTATTTTTACCTCGCTATTTCTGTCAATTTAACAACCTAAACCATTTTTGATGAAGAAAGATATTTGTTTCTATAAAAAGTGAATTTTTAAAAACCTTAAATATATGTAGGTGGTTCTGGTTTTTTAACGCTTGATACAGTAAATTAAAAAAAAAAAACCGAATTAAAAAACGCTCACTCAGTTTTACTACTGAATATCAATTTTACTGTGCTTTAAAATATAAATTGTTTCATTTAGTTTATGATTAACGTGTTATAAATTGCATAGTTTTATTTTTTTTTAAAGATTTAATGCATAGTAAAAAACAGTTACAACATATCGTTAATGTAACACATGTTGTGACATTTTATAGAAACTTTTTAATTTAATTTATTTTAATTACACACATTTTACCTTTCATTTTTTTTTTTAATTATTTCAATAAAAAGTTGTGTTTTTTATTATTTTATATACTAAATTTAATTACTTTATTATAGGACAATATTTGACACTACTAATTATGAAATTTGTTGTGTCTCTGCTTAATTTCCCTACATTTTATTTTTTTAGATTAATTCTTTCGTATATCTTAAACTGGTATACGATGTTCTGGGCTTTTACTCTAAGAGACATGAAAATTATAATAAACATATAACAGAAACCTGATTTGAAATATATATTTTATTTTATAAAAGGAATTTTTATTGATTTTATATGCATAAAAAAAGAAACGATTTTATTTTTTGTATTAGCAAATGAATAATCGATGAAAAAAAAATTGACCAAAAATAGTTAAATGAACGAATTGAAAAAAACATATTTTAAATTATTTCACACCTTCACAGATTTTTGTTTTTTGCTGTTGAATATGGCGTTGCGGGTTGTTTGTTTGCTGTTTTAATGTACTTTTTGAATAAGTCAATGAATTTAGTCGTTAAATGCAAAAAACGAAAAAAGTAATTCAGTAGAATTTGATGTATTGTATCAATTGTTAGTGGTTTTTAATTATTTTTCTTAATTAATTCTTTCCAAACCCCTCAAATGAGCATATAAAGAAGTTATTCTTATGAACAACAAGAAAAAATAAATATCTTTTTTTGTATTTACTGTATTGTATATATGATCTCGTAATATGATTAGCATTTTTTTTTTCTTGTCTCGTCTATTTTTCATTTATATTGGGTAGTGGGGTTATAACACCTACTGTATTTTATTTAAATGTAATAAATGTGACGTAATATATAAATATATTAAATTCCATTGAAAAACGTGGAGGATGATTATTAATAATATTATTTTATTTTATTATTATTATAATAATTGTTTTATGACTTAAGTAGAGTTTGAGTTAAGTAAAGATTTGTCCACATTTGGATATAAATAAAAATTTCTATTATTATTTAAGTATTTTTGTTGTTGTTTCATATTGTTCTATTAAAATATTGATCAATGACAAATAAACAAATATTTAACCGGTGACATCTAAAGCAATACATAAAAAAAAAAATATGACGGGAAGTCAGAAAATTGTCATCTTACTATTTCTTAAAAGATATTCTCAAAAAATAATTGTATTTACATAAGAATATTATTTGTTGTATTATATTTTCTGAGCGCCATCATTGCACAATACAGCTGTTATTAGTTCCTGTTTGTTAAGAAATAAATGATTTATGTTACCCAGAATATAAGCATTAAAATTGCATATAATTTTATTTAATAGTAAATTAAAAAAGTTAATCACTTTTTAATATTTAATAAATATGACGAGAGTATTATTCGCTATTAATATTTTTATATATGATGTTCACCTCCACGCAATTAATGCTAATAATAAAAAATCAACAACTACATTAGCATTACTCCTACTTTTTTTCGCTTTGAACTTTTTGCTCTGTGTTGTTTATATTTCTTTTATTGTTATTTAAATTTTTAACCTTACTTAGATTTATAATTTTTTTAGTTTTGGTAATTTTATTTTTAAACATTTTTGCCAATAAAATTAACAACAATAAATGCTAATAAGAAAATAAGCATTTCTTCTTAACGATCAAAGCGCCGTTAATACATAGTAAAATTTTTATACCACAATACAACGATCAGTTTCTACCAGTTTTTCTTTATTATTATTATTATTATTTAATAATTCTGCTTGTGTGGTGTTTTTGTTGATCGTGTAGAGTAGTAGCTTAACTTGTTTAACTCTTTAAGCAGACTTAAAAAATATCTATATATTTAGTCCCCTCTTGAGCTTCAATTTGAATGGTTTAAAAGTTTGTTTAATTTTACTTTGTGTTTTAGGCTTTCTTAAATTTAAAATAAATTTATTATTATAAATGATAGTGTTTTAATTTTTTTTTTTTTGAAAAAAGTGTTTTTAAAATAATTATTTAAATTGAATTTCTGTGTTGTTTTAAATAATTAATTTTCTGTGCTTTTTAAATAAAATTTAAAATGTAGAAAATAACAAAAACGATACAAATAAATTTTCTCTAAGAGTGCGCATAATCATTAAGTTTAACTTTTTTTTTTTTATATACTGAAAATTGCATTGTTAATTTTTTTTAAAGTGTTAATAAAACTTTTTAAAACTCTATTTATCACCTTTAAATTTTTATTTTAGTTTTTATTATTATTTCATTTGAACGTTAAGTGATTTTTGTAAATTAAGTGTATCGCGCATGACACATTTTATCGAGTTTTTTTATTGTTACTTTTTTCACACTTGATGGAATTTTTATTTTAAAAAACACAAATTTTTGTTTTTATTTGAAGTTCAATAATTGATAATTGTGCTAAATATTTGTTATATTTTCGTCTTTATTTACCTGTTGAAGTTTCGTTTTTAGTTTATTTATTGACGTTGTGTAGTGTGAATTTGACGTAAAGTGATTTTGACCTTTTATTTATGGTTATTTTTTGGTTAAAATGAATTAATTAAATAGAGTTATCTACTCCAATACGCATCTAATAAATAAAATAAACTTAAAAAATGTCTTGTTTTGAAACATTTCCTTATTTTTCATATCATACAATATATTTACTATTTTAATTTAATTTAAATAATTAATTAGTTTATTTTAGCATTAAAAATTGATTTACATATTTAAACGGCTAATTAATTTATTTTTTAAAATTAATATTTGTTAATTCTACGCAGAAACGATCATTAATATATTTTTATAAATTTTGCCACCGTTAACATTAATTAAAATTTATTACTTCTGCTGCTTCGGTTAGTTGTGTGTTATTATTTTTAATTATTTCATTTATTTATTTTCTAAATTTTATGTTTGTCATAATATTTTTAATTAACGAAAAAAAAATTATAATTCTTCAATGTTGTGTCCTTGATTAGAGTTTTTCTCTTATTATGATTTTTTTGTCGTTTTTCATTTTTATTTACTTAATTTCTTAATTATTTAATTAATTTTTTTGATGAAAACAAATGAAAATTTGTAATTAAAAACAGACAAATAAATAAATAAATATATATATATATATTGCCTTTAAATTGGCTACGAAATGTCGTTAACGTAGTTTTTTGTTGGCTCCTCACGAATAATTTTGTAGACTTTATTTAGTAAAAAGCTTTTGTTTAGGTTTTTTAAGTTATGTTAATTAAATAAATAAATTTATTTAATTTATTTATTTTTTTTATTTTTAAATTCATGGGAAAATTCTTTTGTAATTATGTATTACACATTTAAAGTTTTAATTTTTTAAGCTAATTCTTTTTTATTTCTTATCAGATGTATTTTTTTTTTTGGTTTAGATGTTGAATTTTCAGTATTTGCTTAGTTTTACAGGCCTTTTACAGTAGTTTATAAATATTATTTGTTGTCTCTCCTGCTGTTTTTCCATTCAGAGTTAAGTGATGACAGACTATATTCGCATAGAAATACGCTTAATAACTCACATACACAAGAGCAACGACTTATTTTGATTAACTCAGCAAAATGATGCTAATTTTTCGCTCTTTTCCATATCAAAAAAAAATCGTTTTTATTTCTCTTAAAGAATTTTGCAGTTTTTTTTGTTCTTTTTCTTAATAAAAATTAAATATTCAACCTTGAGGATTGTCCTGAATATTTGCTTTTATCGCGCTTTTTCTTATTTATATTATTCTTATTCTTGTTTTTATTATTGCTTTAACTTGACTGTGGTAACTGTTGCCGTTGCGTGGTTTTTTTTTATTAATAACTTTTTTTCTTTAGATTTTAATCCATTTTGTCATCAAAATTCATATGAAATAAAGTAAATATAAGAAAAAAATTCATTATAAATTAATTTACTTATAAAAAAAAACTTTTTCTTCTTTATATTTAGCCATATTTAGTCATTTTAATTTAATTCAATCTTTAGTAATTTTTTTTTTTAATTCTGAAATTAATAAAATGTTACAAAGTTATTCTACTTTGCGCTTTGTATGATTTTTGTTTGGCTTGGGTCTTGCCGTCTTCGTTGGCTGTTTTGTTGTTATTTTCTTAAGTCGTTTGTTCTTTTTGTGAAAAATTGACTAAATTTGTATTTGGTTTGGTTTCTTATTTATTATTATTTTTTCTTAAAATCCGTTTGATTATAAAAATTGAAAACGAAATTTATAGCCTAACATTATTCGTTATTATTGCTATAAAGTTTTAATGAATATCCACATTTTTTTGCTGTTGTCGTTTTTCAGTATTCGTATTGCTGGTCTTTTTTAATTCTTTGACGTTGTTTTATGATATTATTTAATTTCCAAGTTGCTAAGATTAGAAGTATAATAAAACAGTAAAATCTCGATTTGATGATTAATAATAATATTTTTTTTTTCAAAACAATTTATTACTTTTAAATATGCTTATCGAGATTTTACTGTAAATTTGATTATAATTAACAAATTTAAAATCACTTTGAAGATGCTAAGCTTTTACAAGTAAATGTTAGCAAAGATATAAATAAATATTAATTGCAATAACTATTTTAATTATAACATTAATAAAATAAAAGACATTTACCTGTTCCCAAAAAAACATAAAAAGAAGAAAGAAATCAATAAACTTTTTTTTAATTATTTAACTATCGGTGGCAAAACTATAGCAAGGTGAAACAGCTTTTGTATTATGTATTTTTTGTTTTGCTATATTTATTTCATTTTATTAGATATCTCGAGGGTAATTAAATTGCCCAGAAGTTAATGATTTTTTTTATGCATAATTTCGAATATTTAAATTTATTGCTTGTGTTTGAGTGATTTTGTTTCTTTTCAAGGATAAAATTGTTTTGAAAGTTTTTTTTTTAAGCGATTAGAAGTGCCATGCATAATATGCTGTTTTAATTGGTTTTGTTATATTTTGTTGTGAACTTCCGATTATCGTGTAACCAATTATAACCAATTAACTATGCATAAATACAGATTTTACAGAATTTTTATTTTTTGTTAGAACTATTATTTTTTTTTTTTAATTTGATTAAATTTTATTTAATAACAATAAATGCATATAAAATAGTTTTCTGTTTAATTCCTCCTGGTTGGTGATATTTATTTTCTTACGTAAAAAATATTTTAATTAAAATCAAAAAATATATAACAAATTCACCGTAAATAACATATGAATTTGAATAAAAATATTTTTTTATTACATTGTTTATAGCTTTTTTTTGTTAAATGTCTTAATAATTTTGTGTAAAGTGATTTTGTTTTTGCATAAATCTCATTAATATTCATATTTATGATTAAAAATTAATGCTAATAATTTTAGCATTAGTTTTTTTTATGTTTTGTGATAAATATTTTAATATTATATAATTAAATTTTCTAGTTAATTATTTTTGAATTTTTAACAATGAGTAGAATTTAAAAATTTTTTTTTTTTCCTTTCTAAGGTGTTAAGAATTTTTGTTATGTTTTGTTTATTTTTTTTTTGAATTAATTAAAAAACAAAGACCTATTTTAGAAGTTAATTAATTAAAGAAAATTGTTATAAAAAAAATAGTAAAAGAAAAATAAAACAAACAACTGAAACGCAAGAATAAGGTGAAATTGAGTTGTTGTTTCTTCAAAAGTGCCATTAATGTTATTTATATAATAATTAAGAAATTCAAGTGCCTTAAATGACAAACTAAATGTGTGATAATTATTTATATATAAAATAATATTCAACAAGAATACGGAAACAAAATGACAACACAGTCGTATTATAAGGATCGTCTGGGATTTGATCCGCGTGAAGCATTATATGATCCACCATCACCAACTAGTCCAAATACACCAATAAAAATTGGTCGTGAGAATGGTCATAATTTTTCAATGAATAATACAGCATCACCTAGTCCACATAATCATAGTGCATCGCCTCACCGACACAGTCATCATCAATATTCTACAACACCGATTGGCGGCGGTGATGTTGGTAATTATGACAGTCCGATTGCTGCAAAACGTCAAAAACAAGGTGGATATGAAGATGCCCTAACACAATTTAAAGGTACGATGAGCGTCTGGGAATTTTTTGTCGAGAATTCTGATATTTTAGGTACGGCGTAAGAATAGCAATTTTTTCTGTAATCCCGTGTGATGATATTTAGTTGTTGTGATTTTAACGTTTGCTGTTTGGTTTGTTCTTTCCATACTAAAATCACAAAATAATCAATAATAATAATAATTTGCAGCTTTTGATTGTAATTTTTAAATTGTTTTTTAATTAATTTATTAGTTTATTTATTAATCAATTAATTGATTAATGTTTTTATTTGTAGAAAATAACAATAAATGTGATTTTTAAAAAATAATATTATTAAAAAGATTATTCTGCAACGGAAATGACGATATTTTTTGTGTTGTATTTACGATTTAATTTATTTATTATTATTATTATTTTTATGGAACATAAATAAATACATAATATAATTATAATATTATTCACGCGGTTTTTTTTTTTTAAATTTGTCATCATTACTTATAAAGAAAAGTATTTTATATTTTAACGAGAGAACATCGAATTGCTCAACACTAAATGCTTTTAATAAATAAACAAAAATATAAAATTGGTTTTAAAAATATAAAATTTATAAAATTTTAACTCTTACTTAGTATAGCAATCAAGAAATTTGGGAAATTTATATAGGGATTTTTATTATATTTTTGTAGTTTCGATTTAAATGACTCGCGTTTTGTTTAGGTTTTTTATTTTAATTTAATTATTGAGTAAATAAAAAAAAAAATAAAAAAAGAGAAAATTACATTTATTATGCATAAAAATGACTCATAATTGTTGTATAAATTAAAATACTAAGTACTCACCACCAGACAGCCTCCTCAAACCATTTTTCTTTATTATTTTTATTATTTGTTCTACAAATATTTATTTATTTATTTCTTATAATTATTTTCTTTATAATAAAGATATAAAAAAATTAAAGTAAATTTATTAATAAACGAATTGTTTGTTAATTTTAAATTTTTAAATGGCGGAGGTGGTGATCGCCCACATTTAGTGACACAAATTTTAATAATTTTTTATTATTATTATTTTATTTTTCTTGTAACAAAAAGGACTTGATATGATCGTTTTTGTTTTCGTTATTCAAAAGCATTAAAACAGTTTTCTTTTTTTATTTTATTTTTATTATTTTTTATGTAAAGCAATAACCATATTAAGAAATTTCAAATATAAAGTTTATTATTGTTGTTTTGTATTTTTAATGATGGCTAAACGATATAAAGAAATTGTTGCTATCAAAAAGCTTTTTTTTATTTATTTATTCATTACTTAATGCTTTTTTTTTTTTTTTGAGTAATTAAATTTTGTTTGTTCGAGTTAATTAGCGTCACCTGAATGACCATTTCTGGGTTATTATTTTGCCTTTTTATAATTATTATTATTAAAATACAATTTAAATTTGTTGACTTTTTTTTATATTTTGTTTTAAATGAAGAGATCAATTAATTTAATTTTATTTATGTCTGTTCTTCTTCTGTTGACTACATTGGTAGCTTGTAGGTAATAAACTGGTAGAAACGGTAATTTTTAAAATTAAAAGTATACTTGAGCTAACAAAAGTAGTGAGAATTAATTGAAAAAGATTTTTGTCTTCAAATGCATTAAGCCTTTAGTAATTTACTCTCGACCTAAATAATTGAAATACAGAATATTTTTTGTGAAAGAAATTAATAAAAAAAAAACCAAAGTAAAACCTTCAAGCTAAACTATCCTGTTTTCTTTTATTTTAATGTTTAATTCAAACATTTTTGAATAGCTTTTAAAATAAATAAAATAAATTCGCAAACAAAAGAAGAAAATAAATTAATTAATGTCCTATTGTGTCGGTTGATATTAAATTTTGTTTAATTTTTTATTTTATTGAAAATAAAAAAAAAACAACACCTACGCTTGTTAATATTTATTTCGGCTATTGCGCTTTTTGTTTTAATGGCTAAGATGATGATCTAAACTAAATTAAAAAGCCAAAGAAATTAAACAATAATAATCAATTTGGTTAATTGATTAGACGAACCTAGGTTCTGCTAAATAAATCAGCCAGACCAAAGAGTAAATTAGTAATTTCAACATCTATCTTATACAGTTATTTTATTTTCGAATGAGTACTGATAGTAATGCTTTGTTTCTAGAATAAAATTCCTTAAGAATTATATCGGTTCAGTTCAGTAAACCCCATGTTTGTAAAACTGAGCTAGTAGTGTAGCAACACTATCTAAATAGATGTGTTTATTTTTCATCATTTAAAAATTTTGATTTCTTAGTTTTAAAGTGACGCAATTAGTTACTAATTTAGTTTTTTGGACTTTTAATATCAACAAAATTTTATTTTCAGAAGCTTTAAAATATTGTTTATAGCTTTATTGTGTTTATTATTGACTTTTGCAGACGAATTACATTAC
Source organism: Ptychoptera contaminata (assembly GCA_963942525.1). Taxonomy (NCBI): domain Eukaryota; kingdom Metazoa; phylum Arthropoda; class Insecta; order Diptera; family Ptychopteridae; genus Ptychoptera; species Ptychoptera contaminata. The sequence goes on along the minus strand of OZ012636.1, from coordinate 39,243,570 downwards.
AGGTGTGGTTATACATATATGATTTTATTTAATTTTTTATTGATTTAAATATTTTTAACTAATATTTAAATTTATTTTTTATTTTATTTCTTTTTAATTAATTGAAATTACTTTTTTGTATTTTTAACATTTGCATATCACTAAAGTGTCACTTTAGTAAATATTTTTTAATGTAATTTTTATTTTACAAGCTACGTAGATACGTGCATGTAACGTTGCTCGGTTATTAATATTATTATTTTTATTGTTATTGTTTCGCGTATAATAACGGGTTTTTTCTTTTTCTTATTTTTTTTTTGTATAAAGATGATGATGATGAACTTTTTCTTTACTTTAATAATAAAATAACAAAAAATTTCTCAATACCTTTGTTGAAGTTGTTTTGATTACTTATTCTTTCTTTCTTTCTTTTATGGTTTATGTTGAAAAGTCAAACATTATTTATATTTTTATATAACCATACATCAGAATGTAAAAATAAAAAATGTGATTCAAAAACAACCGAAATTCTTTGTTTTTTTTTCATTGTTGTTAAATTAATTTTCTTTTTGTTTTGTTACCGATTTATGAATAAAATGTTTTCAATCAGCTGTTGCAGGTAACTTGATTCGTTTTGCTTTTTCTGCCTAGCATTTTTGATAGTAATTATAGTGAATTTTTAAATTATTACCAATTAGTGTTTTTTTCTTCTTCCATAAAGCGGTACTATTATAATTTATTATCATTATGACATATACACGTTGGTATTTTTAAAATGCACTTGCTCTAATTTAAAAAAAAATGTTTTAAACCTCTTGCATAATTATTTCCACGACACGCTGCTTCTTGCAATTGTTGTTTTACTAAATTCTTTGAATAAGTACAAGAAAAACATATTAAATATCAATCGAATAATTGCAAAAAAAAAAAAAAATATTTGAATAAACTATTTTAAACAAAAATGATATTTATTTCAATTAAAGTTTTTTTTTTCAATTATTTTCAAAAGGTTATTTTATCAATTATTAATTTTTTTTAACAAGAAGATTCCAATAAATAAATACCATTAATGATATGAATTTTTATAAAATAAATTTAAATTGTTCATTTTAGTCAATGTACAAACCATAATTATACCAGTTTTGCAATACATTTATAAGTATATTTTTTTTATTAATTAATCTATTTAACCTCTTGTTTATTAATTTTTACTCTTGTTTTATATAAATAATTTTTTTTTTTGAGTTTTTAAATAAATTTAACATTGAATTAAAATTTGTTTTTTTTTTTTATACATTTATAATTTTTGCATTCATTATTTTTAAAAATTAATAATAAATACGTTTAAACATCTTTTATTTTTTACCATTATTTACTTACATCAATATTTACACATTAAGTTTTATTCTTCATGTAAATATTTTATCTTAATTTTATTATTGCTAAAAAAAAAAACAAAAGATTTGAGAAAATGTTGAGGTTAAATTTGTATTAACAAGCTTTTAGATCTGCTAGTCTTCACTCTAAACTATACAGTAGTTTTGAAAAATTCTTTTTTTTTTTTTGAAATTGCAAAAGAGATTTAAAATTTACACAAGTTTTTTTATGTAAAATATTTATAAAAAAAACACATAAAATTATTATGTGAAATTTAACAAGGAAAAAAGTTTAATTTATTTTTTTTGCTTATATTTTGTCATCTTTATTCAAATGATGTCACTTTTGAAAATGTTTACTCAGCTTGTGTTTTATTTTGTGTATTTTTATCAAATTTCAAGAATTTTAAGAAGTAAAAGTAACAATTGTAAAAAATTGTTATGTCACACAGAATGATGCCATTATTAATTAATTATAAATAATTATTCCTGTCTGTGTTGTCTTGTATCATTTCGTTTTGTTTTTGACGGTATGTCAGACTTTTTAAGTTATATTTTTGATAAAAAGTTTTATTACAAGGATAATTATTTACCTTATTATATGTCAATATTTTTATTGTAATTATGAATTTTATGACTTATTAGGGATTAAATATTTAACGACTGATCTACCTTGATGAATTTTTATTTTATTTACAAAAAAAAAATGAAAGAAATAAATTATAATTTATTCACATTTAAACAATTATTTAATGTTGTTTTTTAAATGCCTAACTGAGATTTTAAGGTTTTTTTTTTGAAAATAGGTAAATAAAGAAAAACTTGCTAAGACCTTGTAATATTTTACTTCCTAGTTATATGGTTGTAGTCTAGACTAGTATTGTGTTAAATCACTGTTTTTTTATTAATTATTTTAAAGAATGTCTGTAGACAGTTTTTCTAAATTTTAATTAGAATAATATTAAAATAGCGCTACCAGTTTTTAAGTTAAAATATAGAACATAATTAATATTATATATAAAAAAACTAGGTTATCAGCAATTATTTATTAAACAACTACTAAACTAGAATACATTAAATAATAAGAACTGAAAATTTATTTTGATAATTAAAATAATCGTAATAATTACAAATCAATTGATACTGTGCGCTTATATAAATATTTAATGTATAAAAAAGAAAGACCAACAGAAAATTTATTTGGTAAAGAATCAGACCAATTAAGTATAATTAATATAATATATATAAAATTAGAAACTATCTTTTACACAAACAAAACAAATGAAAGTAATTAAAGAATTATTTATTAAAACATTTAATTGTTGGTGAGTGGGAGCGATTTTATTTGCTGTTAAAAAAAGTTTAAAATAACTAAAAATTATTATTGTTTTGTTTATTGTTTTTTTTTTTTTTAATTTTTTAAATTATTCAAAATTTATTTAAACTTTCATTTATTTATCTTTACTTTTATAAAGATATTAAAAATAATGAATTAATTAATTTTGTTTTTTTTTTTATTTTAATTTATTTTATTTTATTTGCAAAACAATTCAGTTTTAGCAAATACTTGAGTTTTTATTTTATTTTTTATTAAAATAGAATTTTAGTAAACAAGAAACAAGTATGTTTGGTCATTATCACAATAAGTAGACTTGTTAGACAGTCACATTTCTAATCGTATGCATAACTTTTTTTCTTTTAAATAAGTTATTGATCAATCTCTTATCCATTATAAGTCATTATTTAAGTAAATTTCATAATCGATAATTGGTTTTTTATTATTAAACAATATATTTGAATTTTTTATTTTCTGCCACAAGTTAAAAGGCTTAACGTTTTTTATTATTGTTTTATTTATTTTATTTATGTTTTGAAAAAACACATTCTTATATGAAGTTTTTATTTGGACTAAAGTTATATTAATGAAAAGCATCTGTCACTCATGTCAACGTGAACATTAGTCATAAATAAACTAATCATTTTTAGATTATTGTTGTGTCATTTATTAAAGTAAAAAATTTCTATTATTTATTCGTTTTTATTTGATTTTATAGACATTTTAATAAAATTATATCTCTCGTTTCTTGATTAGTTTCATTATTATTTCGATTTAAGTCGTTATGAAATTTAAATCCATAATAAAAATAATTTTATATTTAATTTAAAGAATAAAAATGGGAAGGGTTTGTTATTAAGTTGGATTTTTGTGACATAAATGACAGAAAAGTACAAAAAGCATTGACAAAATAGTTTATATTGAATGAAAGCACGCTGTGCCTGGTTGGGTTGGTTAGTATGGTTTGTTTTGGCTAAGTTCAGTTTGTGTTAACGGACAGACCACCCACATTAAAAAAAATACAAACATCAAACTAGTTTATTGCACTTTTTTTTTTGTTTTTAATTATATAATATTTATATTGAAATCGTGTTGCCATGTTTATTATTGTATTTATTTGAAATATATATTTAAAAAATGCACAATATCGTGATGAATAACACGCACATTAAAACACAGACGAACCTGTGATAATAGAAAATATTTTAATACAAAAAATAGGCGCGCTTTTTGATAGAATTAACGATTAACGATTTTTATTATTATAAATCTTTTTATTGAACATATTTTATTAATAATTTTTTCTTTTCCTCTCCTATTCCTTTGTTTTCTTTTTTTACACCTTGTTTTCCTTAATCCATACTTTTTTCTTTCTTTTTTTTATGATTCTAGATGAACGTGATGCCATTCAAAAAAAGACATTTACAAAATGGGTTAATAAGCACTTAAAAAAGGTAAATAAAATTTAATTTATTTCATAAATCTATTTGAGTTTATTGTAAATGATTGATTTCACAGTTTAAATTACACTTTTAAAATGAATTAATGTTTTATAATTATTTTGCAATGATTTTGTTGTCTGCACGTGTGATATTTTAAGTTTTTTTTTTTTTTTAATAATTAATTATGTTTGCTCACCAAATGAGTGAAGTAAATTCCTTAATTTTACTCGAATTTGATTTGCAAGTAGAATTTTTAAAAATTGAATTATTTTATAAATAGCAAATTAATTCCCCGAATTAATTAATGATTTTCTAGTGTATTTCTAATTCGGATTATGTTTTTGTTTGCTTAAATTTCACCATTATAATCTTGTTTAATGCAAAATTAATCATAATTGTCTACGTGATTCTGATTTAAAGCATGTTTTTTTTTTCTTTTTACATAAATTAAATTAAATTAATTAGCTTTGTATTTTCTTTTAACTCTTATTAGTTGTTTTTTTTTTTGTAAATACAAATGAAAAAGCACAAGAAAAAACTAAACACGTAAAATCAACTTTATCATTTTTGGTTATATTTCCTTGAACGGCCTTGCCAAAATTAGTATACTTGTTTTGCTTTTTTTCTGTTTGTAATTTAATTTAAAGGAAAAATATCAAATTGCGTAAAAAAAAAATGTTTGCAATTAAAATGGATAATATTACTTTATGTAATGTACATATTTATATATTAAAAAAAATAAAAATAACAACAAGCAAAACCATTTATACATTACATATATGCTGTTAATACGCTTATGATCGAGTTGTGATGCTTGTTGCTGCTGTTGTATTACTTATTAGCGTCGGACACTGATGGCGCTCAATACAAATTGAATACAAAAAAAAAACAACATTAACGTTACTTGATTTTGTTACAAAAAATTAAATAATAAATAACAAGCATAAAAAATAGGTCAAAAGTAAATCAATTTATGTAAAGAAAAATGTTTATCTCTGAGTTTATTAATTGCGTTTGTTGTTGTTGAATAATGTGTGGTCTGAGTCATCGCTAAATCTTTTTTTAGTATTATTTATTTTACTTTTATTATTTGTTTTATTATTATATTTTTTTGTATTTATTAACTTATTGAATCTTGTGTTTATATTTGCTTGTTCTTTGCTTTTTATCCAAGGTCCACAAGGTGAGAGAAATTGGTTATAATTATTTATTTTTTAATAAACCTGTTTCAGTAGTTTTTAATTGTTGGCAGAATCTGTAATCCAGACTAAAATTACAGGGTTGAATGTTTCATGCTATAATAGTTTATTGTATATGCATGGAATAGTTTATTGTTTTTTTCGTGGAATCCAGTGTTTTGTTATGCCAAGTACTAGTACCAAGTGCAACAAAACATTTTTTTTTTTTAAAATCGGGGTTGACCTGTCTTTTATAATTTTATTTTTCGTTTCTTTATTGATTTATTTACAATTCTCATGTTTAATTAAAATAAACCATTTTAAGGTCGTACGTTAACGGAATTGATAATTTGTATATTTTCTTCATTTTAATATATTGTTTTTATGTTTTTTAATCGTTTTAATGTTTTGTTCATTCGTATTTTAAATTTATTTTATTTTTTTATGCTTTGTTATTTAAATTATAACATCTCTATGGGACTTTTGTTGTCATTTTTTAATTAGTTCGGTGTTATTTTTAAATGTTAAATTATTTATCAAGCTGATTTATATTTGTTTGTTTTTTGAAGTCCTAATTTTATTTATAATTATATCCAATCGTAAATTCTAAATTTTTTTTTATTTATTTCAATAAAGTAAATAAACTTGTTACTTGTTGAAAAATGAAATAAAAATTATAATTTTTTAAATATTATTTGATTAAAGTGTTGTATTAATTAATTAATATATATACGTTGCATGTTTTTTTGTTTGATAAACTGCAACATACATTATTAAGTAATTAAAATATTTTCTTACTTATAAAACTCATTTTTTTTTTATTGATTTGTGTTGAAAAGAGCTGTATAAATCTTCTTTAAATCAAGCGATGATGGCATGCAACAACAAATATGTTTTGTTTTTCTTTATTTAATAATAATTATAAAGACTTTTATGTTAATAAATAACAGTAAACCACTATATAAAATATGCAAATTTATTAGATTTAAATACAAAAAATAAAGTAAAGAGAAAAATATTTATTATAACAGATGCAGCACGTGCAGTTTATTATTTTGTTTGTTTAATAAATGTCTTGCAGTTTTAATTATGTTCTGTTGATTTAAATTGTAAATACATATATCTATATATATGTATATAAACAAAAGTAATAAACAGTGATACCAAAATGACACATATTGAACGAATAAATTTTTTGTTCTCCGTCAATTTTAATTCCAAACATAAATTATTCATATTTTTTTCTGCGAAGTTATTTCAATTAAATCGTCAATCAAGAATTAGGTTAACGTTTATAATTCTCTTTTCTTCCAACATTCTGTTTTAAAATCATTTTTAAATCTTTTATGGAAATTCTCTCGTCTTTTTGTTTTGATTAGCGAAATTATTAGTTTTAGACCATTTATCTTCAATTAAAATTTGAACTTTGAAATGCTGGTCAATATAGTGAATGAATAAATAAATAAAAATAATAATTATGACGTTTAATAATAAAAAATAAACAATTGACAGTTTTATATTTTGTTGTTGCTGTTGAAAGTTCAATGATACGAAGAAAACTGAATTCTTGAAGTTTTTTTTTATTGAAATATATTTAAAATTAAAATTTTGTTGCGTTTGATTGATTTGGTTTTTTTCTTGTTAATAAATTTGCTTATTTGTCTTTGACCGTGACGAGGTTTATTCATTTTTTTTTTTTGATTGATTTTGGCACAGTTAAATAATATTTTTATATCTAATATTGTGAGTGTTTATGATTTACATCATGATTGTTTTAGTTTTATTAATTGTTTAAAGGAATTTTTCCGGTCAACAATAAGCTTTATTTACATACTTCCATTGTGTGTTTTGTATACATCATGAGGTAATAGACAATAACGAGTAACTATAATTTAAATTATCAACAGATTAGAATGATTTATTTAAATGCAATGTTTAATTTATGATTTTATTATAGCAAAAATGGTTATTAAATAATATTTTTTTCTTGATACAATTGTTTTGTGTCGTTGCTAACAAGCGGTATGTCAGTAAAATTAGTTTATATATTGAAGAACATAGCTAATTACAACAATATTCGTTCGAATGCATCCTGTTATAACATTGTTTTGGTTTTATAAAATAAAATACATTTTTTTCATTAATTGTTTTCGAAATGTTTAACTTTGTGTTTTTAATTTTATTTTACCGACATTTTATATATTTCATTTAATTTATTTTTTAATATTTATTTAAAGAAAAAGTAATATAATGTAAAGTTAAATAAAAATAAACATTAATTAAAAAATAAAATAATAATTTTAATAATAAATTGATAATTGCGCGTGAAAGTTTATTTTTTATTTGTTTATATTAAATTTTGTTGTTCATTCTTCACTTCTGCGAATACAGGTGAATGAATAATACTTTTAATTGTGAAAAATTCATTCTCTCTTCTTAATCTCTTTATTTATATTTGTTATATTTTTATCATTAATTTTATTTAAATCATCTTTATATATAATTTATTGTTTTGGTTCGTTTTTTTTTCGGTACTTTCACTTGCACTATTTGTTTAAAATTAATTATTTATTATTATTATTCTTTTTTAGTTTAATACAAATTCACATTCAAAATTTTATTGTATATTTTATCCTGACAAGTTAATGTCTTTTTTCAATGTATTGTTTTGTAAAGTGTTTTTTATAAATGCCAATTCATTTTTGTTAAAAAACGTTAATTCAAGGAAATAAAACTTAGTTATAAATGTGAATTTCACCTACTAAAAGTTTACAATTAATAACAAATTCTTAACAATCGTGTTATAGCAGAGCGTGTAAACAAGAGTTAATATAAATATATTATTATTTTCAATGACGATTTAAATTTCTTAATTCATAACTCAATAAGCTAAAGTTTGTAAAGTAAAATGATAAATGGGTAGGCAATGCATCTCAAATGTTATTCATTGAACGCTTATAATATTTCATTTCTCAAGTAGTTTTTTATTTGTCTGTCATTGATAAATATAAAAACCTCTAGCAGCAATCTTCTTCTCTTCTTTTTATTTTAAACATTTATGTTTATTTATTATCTATGATCAGTCATATGAGGTCACCATGACCAAATCAATTTATTACTAACTGTTTCTTCGGTTTTTTTATTCTTTTAATTATAAAATCCTCATTTCTATTTTTAAATAAGCTGAGTGACTGAATAATAGCTAGGGCAGCCCTACGCAAAATAGCCATTTTTGTACGTTGTTTTTTTATTTCATTTCTTTTTGACAAGTGACAGTTGGTTTTATAAAGAAAAAAAAATAGGATTATAAAATGGGTCTAATTGCCACAATTTAAATTTACAGAAAAAAGCAACATTTTTGCCTACCTACTTTATTCAAATTATTGTCATTGTTCTGTTTATAATATTTCTTTCTTATATTAATAGTAGTAAAATAATAAAAAAATACAACATTTGAGCAAAACTTTGTTAGTTTATTAACCTGAAATTGTAGTTTTTACATCAAAATCAATGAATGTTTTCGTAATAATATCATTTTCTATTAACTTTTATAGCTATCTGATTTTTAGAATAATTAAAAGTATATTTTAGAAATTATCCAATACCTTGTCTTTATAAATAATAAAAGTTAAAATAATCTGTCATTGTAGCAATTTTAATACTTTATAATCAAATTAATACAGCAGGCGCCACTTTTAAAGTTATTTATAATAAAATACAATATTGTAAATAGAATGAGTTTATTAAAAGGGAAATAAAATGAATAAAAGAGCGATGAATAAATGAGATTATTTATTTGTTTGTTTGACAAACATGTAATAATCATTTTTGCAAATGTGTTCTATGTTTTCATAAAGTTGTTGCAATTTAAAAGTATCATCATCTGTTTATAAAAACATTATTTTAATTGTCTCGCCATAATGTTATTTATTTTATTAATTAGTAACGCTAAATTCATTAACTATGCTTGCATTTATTGTTGTGTTTGTGCTTCTTTATTCAATCTTCTTTATTATTATTATTATTATTATTTTAGTTTATTAGTTTTACTGATGTTGAATGATAAATTAATGTTTTTTTCTTTTTTATAGTAACTAAATAAAAGTAATTGTTTTGTTTTACTTTATTTTCATGCCTTAACCCTTCTTTAACGTTGTTTTATAATTAAAAATTATTTAAATAATTAAAAACATAATAATTTACATATAAAAATAGCATTGGAAATATGGAAAGGTATTTAATTATATTTATTGTATGATATTGTTTTGTTTATTTTAAATTTATCGTATTTTTAATTCATTCACAATGACAATTTTTGATTTATTTTATGAAAATGATAATAATTGCGGTTTGTCGCTTACAAATTAAATAAATATTGTTAAGCATTTAAGTCTTTTGTTAGGTTAATGAAAATTTATTAATAAAATTGTTAGTTAACTTATTTTTTTGTTATTAATTTTTTAATTATTATTATTATGTAATTTTAAATAATAAAAATAAATGAATAAAATAAAATAAAAAAACACAGACTTACACCCTGCTTCATGTTTGTGTTATCATCAATGGAGTACCCTGTTGTCAGCCTCCTGTAAGTTGAACATTTTATAATAATGATAATAATAATTGTAATAAAATAACTTATTTTATTTATTTTTTCATTCGTATTGTTATTATTATTATTATTTTCTTTTTTCTAAAAAATTTAATTTTCGTTTTAATTTATTATTTTTGAAAAATAAAAATTAATTTGTATTATGGGAATTTTTATTATCGTTTTGTATTTTGTATGTAGACGTTTGTGAGTAGTATGTGTGTTTGTTTATGAGTTTATAATTTATTTTATTATATGTTTTAATGAATTAATTGTTTAATAATATAAAATATGAGAAAATTTAATTATTTATTTATTTCCTTCTTTATTTTTAGGCATCCCGACGCGTTGATGATTTATTTGAAGATTTACGTGATGGACACAATCTTCTTTCACTCTTGGAAGTATTATCTGGCGAACATCTTGTTAGTTTTTTTTTTAATTTTTGTTATTTTTTTAAAATTTTTTTTATTAATTTTAATGATTTAATGATTTTAATGATTTTTTAGCCAAGAGAGAAAGGAAAAATGCGTTTTCACATGTTACAAAATGCACAAATGGCGCTTGATTTTCTACGCTATAAGAAAATAAAATTAGTTAATATACGTGCTGAGGATATAGTTGATGGTAATCCTAAATTAACACTTGGCTTGATATGGACGATTATCTTACACTTCCAGGTAGGTCATGTTTTTAGTTAAATTAATTTTGTTTTATTTTAACAATTATATTATTTGATTTTTTTATTTAAATAAAATTTAGTTTAAAAGAAAAAAAAAACTCGGCGCATATTTTTCAGTGATTTTGTTATTTTTATTTGTTTAAACCAAAAAAAAAAAATATATATAATTGCAATTGCAACGATGAAAACTTATGCCAAGCGTCAAACCTGGGTAATTTATTTTTATATTAGAATAATTAAAAAGAAATTACCAGCGTCTTTCTAATGGTATTAAAATAATAATGTTTTCATCTGGTTTAATTGCTTTTGGCATTGAACTGTTATTATTTAGTTATTCAAAATTATTTGCTTTTTTGCATAATATCATTTTATTATTTGTTTACTATTTTATTTATGATGTGAATATTTTTATTTAAATTTTTTTTATAAATACTATAAAAATGAAGTGACTAGAATCACAGATAAAATATATTAAGATATTTCACCTAAAACAATAAATAAATTAAATTTCTGTAATTAAAAGAAAAAAATTCAAAAAAAAAAATCTATCAAGGCATGAAGGGAATATCATTTTATATAAATTGTCTGTGGTGTTTGTTACATTATTCAATTATTTATTTATAACTCTTTTTTCTTCTTCTCCTTCTTCTTAATTGCGCACACACATAAATCAATCGTTCACAAAATTAATATTAAAACTAATAATAAAAAAATACGACAACAGATACAACAAACAAAGTACTGTTTGCCTGTGCCCTCCACAATCAACACCCCACTAACAAGTAAAATATTAAAAAGTTGTATGAAAAAAATACAATGGAGGCGACAGGTAAGTGTCAATTATTTAAAAAAAAAAGACATAATTTTGCATGAAGTAATATTATAAGAATAGGGAATTTTTTTTTAATACTGAAAAATATGTGCTGAAAAGTTTTTTTATTTACAACTATTAAATGCAAAATAATATAAAAGCGATAATTTCACAGAGTAAACAGGTGTTCTTTGTTAAGATTTTGTTATTGATTTTTTATGCTTAAAAACGTTCATTGATCGTTCAAAAAGGTTTTGAACGTCATTACGTATAGGAGGATAGACTATACAATTCCAAAAAATAAAAACATAATTGAAAAATAGAAGAAAAAAACTTATTTTATTCATTGTTCTCATTTTTTTGTTTGTTTATTAAAAAAATAAGTAAATAAAATGTATGCCACAAGTCACAAAACACCAGCCAAGACAAGATAAATAAATGAAAAAAGTTTTGTTTAACCATTTTCAGTCATTACAAGTTTTTTAATTTTTTAATAATATATAAACCATTTATTGTTTGCTGTTTTTGCAATAATTAAATGTTGTTATTGTTTATTAAGTCTTTTTCTTAATTTTATATATGGGTGGGTGTATAAATATGGTGACAATTTATTTGAAAAATATAATATTTTATCATGTTGATTGTGATTATTATCTACCAACGCCAAATAAAATTATTTTGAAATAATAATAATTGAATTGTTTTTTTCATTAAAATCAACCAATAAAATCAGCAAAATTGGACTTTTATTTTATTATCGAAAGAAGAATAAAAAAAGTAACCCTCTGGTTTAAAAATGAACTAATTACTGAAACGGTTTTAATAACTATTATACCAATTAGAGTAGTTTTTATTACTCTTTTACTTTATAGATAATTATTTTTCATTCATAATTTAATAATTTTAACTAGTTTAATTGATTTTTTTTTAAATAAATATTATTACTCATTATACTTTCTAAGTTTATGTCTGGTTCTTACTGGTTTATAATTTATGACCTCTAAATTAGTCAATTAAATTGCTTCATTTTTTTTTTGTGTGTTTTTATTAAATAAAAATTCATACTTTTAAGCTAATTATGCTTTTTTTTTATTCAATTATTTACGTTTTATTTCTAAAAATAGGCATTTACTCATTTTTCTTAATCTATCAAAATTTTATTTATTTTGTTTAGTGAAATATTGATTGATTACTAATTTGATAGTTTTTTGATGTTGTTACTGCTTATGATAAATATTTATTTTTTATTAAATTTACGTATAACATTGTAATTTTTTCTTTTTAATATATCTTTGATTAATAATTAAATTAATTAATTTATTATTATTATATTTTTGACAACATTATAAAAGATTTTTTTTTTTGTTTTCAATAAAATGTAAATAAATTTATGTTTCTTTAATGAATTGATGGATAAAGTAATAATGAATATAAATTATATAGCAGTGATGTGACGGTCGGTTGGTTTTTTCATTTTTTTTTTTTAATTAATTTTTATTTATTTGTTTCGCTGGTTAAGGTTCGGTTCGGTATGGTTTGTTGTATTCAAGTGCATTATAATTTTTATTTTATTTGTTATTTATTATATTGCAGTTTGAAATTTATCTGTAAATTGTTTCGATTAATTGTCTTTATTTAAAAATCAATTATATTTCTTTATTCATTCCTTTTATATTAAATTATATAAGATGTCGCATATCAACATGACGCAATATTAGTATTTTTATTCATGTTATTTATATTAAAATGGCAATATATATTTATAGTTTCTAATTGTAATTTATTATCTTTTTGAATTAAAAATTAATGAAAAATTGCAACAAAACATTGTTTTTAATGATGAAAATTATTATTTTTATTATTATTATTACAATTATTGAGGTTACGTTAAATGAACTGTTTTAAAAGTGTTCTTTACAATATATTTCTCCAAACGGCCATCTGCCGTTGAATAGATAAAATAACATTACCATGATGTAATTAGACATCAGGTTGGTTGTTATTTGCTATGTTATTTTTACTTGAATTTAATTTATTTATAAGAAGGCGGTTTTATCTTTACATTTTTTATTTAATTCATAATTATAATTGAATTAAATATTTATCTGATTGTTATATGTTAAACAGTTAATTGTATTGTTTAGAAAATATGTTTAAGATTTCAATCAATGGTATTTTTAATAATTGGTAAATTTATTGACTTTTAATATTTTAATGAGTTTTTTTTTTTTTCATTTAATTATTTTGGTACTTCCACTCCTTTAATTTTTCCGGTCAAATAAATTAATTTGTTTTAAATGTTTGTTAATTTTTCTTATATAAAGTTTTAAAGGTTTTTACCATTTAATTATTATGTGAGCCATTTTTTCGCTTGTTTTTATGTAAATAACATGAATAATGTAATGTAATGTAAATTCTATTTGATGTTTGTGTCTTCGGTAATTAGTTGTTTACCGGTTATATTCGGTTAGTAAACATACATCGCACTGTTTGAGAAATTAACATACATTACACAGCATAAATTGTATGTTTTATTAAATAATTTATAATTTTCCTAATTTAATTATGTATAAAATGATTTATTTAAAAATAAAAAAATGTAAATTACTTTGCAATGCCGTAAAAAATAGTTGTCGAACGCCTATATTGAAAATAATAATAAAATTATATTTATTATTATATTTAAATCAATAATAAATGTGAATATTATTAAATTTAAATAATCAATAAATAAGCTATATTCTTAATGTGCTATATTAAGTATCAATAATTTTTCATTTTTTATTTAATTATAAAATTATTTATCATATTTTATTGGCATTAAAATCAGTTTTTTTTTCTACTTATTTTTCTGTTTAGACCTTGACAGCCTTATATATTTTTTTTTTTTATTCGTTGTTACATTTTATTATTGTTTTCGCTTATGATCTCTCTTCACTCTATTTATTATTGAAATATATAATTGCATCTAATTATTTTTATGGACATTATTTATTCAGTTTATATAAGCTTGCTCTAATCTTTAATCTTGATTGTTCTGTTTTCCTTAAGTATAATAAAGTATTATAATAATTATTATTATTATTTTCAAAAAGCTTATTGACAAAACAATTAGTATTGCATTTGAATGAATAATTAACTAAATTAAAAAAATATTCATTTTTAAAACAATATTCAACTTGAGTTGGTTGAGTAGCTTTTTCCCGTAATTTATATTTATTTATTTATTTTTACCTGATTTTCTTGTAAGTTTTTTATTTGATAACCGTTAGATGTATTTTTAGTATAATTTTCATTATTTTCGATAGACGTAATTTTTAGTTTTCTACATTTTTACTTATTAGAAAATGATTCTGAAACTTTTAGATTCTTTAAACTCTTAAGCAAATTACAGTATAATTGGATAAATTTTGTTTTGTTTGTAAATGTTTTTTTTTCTATTGTAAAATTATATTATTTTTATTTTTGAAATATTTATTTATTTTTTTATTAATATTATTGCTGGTGAGATTTGAGTATGCAACAGTTGATTAAACAGTTGGGAGTCGTCCGGCTAAATTATTTGATTTGATTTTGCTTTAGTTTTATTATTAGCAGGTGGTTATTTTTTGAATTAGTTATATAACACGATCTGTCATAATAAAATCATTTTTATAATTAATTTTGTTAGTTAATTAAGAAGTGATAAATCGCGCACTTGGTCATAATCGTTATTAGCTTTGCGTGGCGTAATTTACTATCAAAAAACGAAAAATTTTTTCAGCTGAAATACCAAGTCGTTAAATCTTAAGAAAAAATCGTAAAAGAATTTTTTAAATTAAAACATTAAAATGTTTTAAAAGCATCATCATCAATTTTCGATAAAATCTTTTATGAAATAAAAACGAGAAAACAACATAAAGAAACTTCATCTATCATTATTACCATGTCAATTTAAGTAATAAAACGATTTTTTTTGGTTATATTTTATTGCAATACAAAAACAAAAATATCCAGAAAATATAAAGTTTTATTGCGAAAAACTGTTGTTTTATTTTGTAAGAAAAAGATGAAACATGCCCACGTTAACAACGAAATAACAACAGCAAAGCGGCGTTTAATATTGTAAGCAATTTCCATTTATGTTTATTTGATTGAAAACAACAAAATTTTATTGAATGTTCTTAAATTGTTTGCGTGGTTACTTTGTATGTATTTTTTGCTTTTAAGCAATATTTTTGTTATTCTAATGGAGCCAAATCAGTCAGTCAACGTTAAATATTTTCTTGGTACTGCTGTTAACATTCCAATTATTGTTTAGTTATTTTGCTATTGGATATTAATTTTTTAATAATAAAATAATTAACACCCACTGATATCGATTTTCTAGAATATAAACATTATCTGGTTAAAATATAATATATAAAAATATTTTAAAAAAAAAAAACTCCAGCATGGCAAATTTAATTTATTTTCTTCTTTATTAAGAACTTCTGAACTATTATAAAAATTAAAAAAGGATCTATACTAACATATGTTTGATTGTTTAATTATCCATAAATGGTATTGTTTTCTGGCATTTAAAATATACTTGTTGATGTCATTTTTATCTATCATAGTTAAAAAGAAAAGTAAAAAAAATATTTGAATACACCGCGTGGTGCGTATCTTGGCTAACAAGTGATCTCGTAATATCATTGTGGGAAATTTAGCACATATTTTTACTATTAAAAATAAAAACCTTCTAACGTAGCTTTGTAGCGTAGGTGGATTTTTTTTTACATTTCTACTGTTGTTGGTCTTTTTATGTTATTTTAACACCTTGTATGATACTTTATTTTTTTATTTGAAATTCTTATTATTATTGAATGAAATAATCTAATTTTATACTTTTCGTAATTTTCATTAATGAAAATTATTTTTCAAGGTGATAACGCAATAAAAATAAATAATTTAAAAACTTGATTGTAATTCATCCACCAACGCTAAAATATTTATTTTTAAATAAATAAAAAAAGTAAAAATAAATTAAAATTATTTTTTTAAAAAAGCTTAAAAGCTTTAATTATTTAATCAATGCGATCAACAGCAACCGTATTGAATACATTTTTAATTCGTTTTATCTTTCTATACGTTTCACATAACATTCATCACCTGTTTGGTTTTATGTTGTTTTTTAATTTTATTTCATTTATTTTTTCCATTCAGTAATTTATTATTTTATTAATCGTTTAAAATCGTTTTTTTTTTATAAATACATATTTCCCATTGAACGACTGCGCCTTTATGCGTTGTTACTACCTTTACCTACCTCATTCTTAATACACTTTATTTTACTTTACTTTATTTTTAATAGTTTTTGCTTGCTAGTTTTATTTAATTTAAATTTAATACAATGAAAAAATTATTGTTGTCTTACTTTAAAGTATTTTTTTAAATTTTTATACGAAAACCAGATAATTGGTGGGGTTCGAAACTTAGCTGGCTGTGTATTTTTTAAGTTTTCTCACCTGACTGCACGTTTTTATTGAAGAAAAACAAAAATAATAAGCAAACGCACACATAAAAATAAATTTAATTTACTTAATTATTTTATGTAATTGTGTTTACCTTTTTTATTCAGACTTGTTATATTATTTACCTTATTGTCCATTTTTGTTTTATGTTTTCCTGCGTTATTTGTATTTGTACGATACGATGACGAAATTGAGGTATTTATTTTTTTTTTTTTTTTGTATTCAGTTAAACACGGTTGTTGTCTTCTCTTTGGCTGCTGTTGTATTTATAATAAAATAAAAAAATATTTGAAACTTGAAAAGCTTCAGTCAGTTTAATTCGAACGTACGGTGTGACCGGCTCAGTGTTTTATTTGTTTTTTCTAATTTATTTATTTGCGTTTTTTATTTCAAAAGTTTTTAGTTTATTTATTTATAATTCGCAATTTTATTTAACATTTTTTTTATTTAAGTTGTTAAAATATTATTATTTTGTCGTGCTTCATTGGATATTTAAAGTGTTCAAAAAGAAAAAAAAAAAAAGACTAAAGAAAAGTGTGAAAATTATTTATTAGAAAAGAAAATAATATTTATTAGTGGAAACTAGACAAATCAGATAAATGACATCAAATTGTGCGCGTTTTCAACTGTAGAAATTAATTTTTATTTATATGATTTATTCTTTTGCGTGTTTATGATACATTTTTTTTTTATTATTTGATTATTTCTGTTAGTTTTTATTGTTTTGTATTTTTTATTTATTATTTTTTTTTTTTTCGTTTATTATTATAAATATTCCGGTGCAAAAAAAGCATTAAAAATTTCTAAATTTATATCTAGAATTGAATTTTTAACAGATGTGTTTTGGTTTTATTTAATAAACAACACAACATTATATTTTTATTTGTTTATATTTTTTAACAATGCGAAAAGTTATGTGTTGGATTAAAAAATATATTTGTTAGAAGAATAGTTTAGTTTTCCAAAGAATATGGATTAATATTTTTGTATATTCACATTGAACTTGTCGGTATTAACGTTGAAAATAAATTAAATTATTTTAAAATGGAATTTGCTTTGCTTTTTTCGTAGATTAAACTTAAAAAAAATAAAATTTTAATTAGTAAAAAAAAATGACAAGAAATAGTTACGCTTTTTATCTTTATTAACTGTGATTAATGCAGGAAAAATGTTTTTTCTTTTTAAATTTTAATAATGATAGGAATTGCGTTTATTAGCTAAATAGAAGGTCATAGATTGAATTTTATCAGGATAATTTGTTTATTTGATTTTTAATTAATTTTTCTTTTATTAGTTTTTTAATTAATTTTTGTACCGAAATCGGTTAAAATTGTTTTTATGAAAAATATTTATCTCTGGTTGAATTTCTTTAATCGAAGGTTTTTTTTTCCTTAAAAGTTGTTATGCATAAGCCTAAGGGTTAGTCTACTGTAGCTAATTTAAACTGTTTCGCATTTATTTTTATTTCAACTTTTTCTCATTTTAATTATACATTAATTGTTTGTCATTGTAATATTGATGGTTGAATAAAGAAAAATTAACAAAATAAAACGGCCACTGGTGGTTTCAATGACACAAATTTTATATAATAAAATAATAATACCTTTGTTTGGTTTTTTTTGCTTTTTAGCTTTATTTACTTAAATGTTTTTGTTATCAATTTCTTGTAGTATTTTATTTTATTTTATTTTTGTTTCGTATCGATAACAAAATCAGTAAATAACATAACATAATGGCGAATAATCAAATTCGGTAATAATAAATAATTGCCGTCTTTGCTGTGTATAAATACTTAATAATAAATAGATAATTCTCATCACAAAAATGTTATATATTTCTTGTTTTACACCATAAAAACACGAAAAAATATTTATTAATGCAGTAAAACTAAAAAGAAGAAAAAATTTTTATACTAGATATAGATAGATAACACAAGGAAATTAAAATAATTAATGTTATAATCACCTACCTTTTGATAAAGAAAATATAAACAGTTTTGTTGTCAATTTTTGTTTTTATCAGAGATTTTTAATTTTTTCTGTTTCATAATTTATTGATGAATAATCAGATAAATATTTAATAAAAAAAAAATATTTGAGACAATAAATCAGTTAAAATTTATTCTTAATAATTCTAAAGTTGTTTTATGCTTTGAAAATTTCTTTTCTGTTTTTAATAAGTATTGAATTTATTGCTCAAATTAAATTCAAGTAACTAAATATTTCCAAAGTATTCCCCTAAAAAACAGTACCTATACAAGGTATTATATTAATTATTAATTATTATCTCACGATTTTCATTTTCTTTATGTCGTTTATTTAGTTTTTTTTATTCTTCTGCATATTTATGAATTAAATATTAAATATGATCATCAGTATTAAGTGCAATGCCGCGCTTATACACATAATTAATTCTTTTGCCTAGTTAAGTCAAGTTTAACTTTGTTAATTTACTCGTTAAAAATTATTTTCCTTTCTCATCGTATATATTTATTAAGTTTTTGTTTTGTTAAAATAATTATTTCGTGTGAATTGTCGATTTTTTTTTTCTTTTCATTTCTTTTCTTTGCCATTTTATTATAAAAAAAAGATTTTTTTATTCTTGTTATTTTTCCCTTTCTGGTTGTTCATATTCTATCATTAAATGATATTTAAAGAAAAAATTATTATTAACATGAAAAATAGTATAATCACATTAAAGTCGTTCACATTTGTTTGTGTTTCTGCAAAAGAAATGAATAATAAAAAATATTAAAAAATTAAGAACATAAATATAATAAAAAAAAAGTAAACAAGCCAAATATCCGCCGCAGTTGTGTTATTTTGTTCTTTTTCTTTTAAGTTTTTTTATTTTCTTTATTTAGCATGGGATGGTAATATGGTATTTTACTAAGTATTTTACTTAAAAATGATTCCATTTTTTCTATGCACATTTTTTGTCACATTATTTTTTTTTTTGTAAAAACGAATGTTTCATTAAAGTCATTAATAGAACTAAAAACTCTAATTGATGGAAATAGTTATAAAAAAAAAATGATTCTTATAGTGTATTTGAAATAATATGCTTAAGTAAAATTAGATAAAAATTTTGTAAACCAACTTTTGCAGTATTATTTAATAATAAGTTAATAATTATAAAATATCTTACAATTTTTGTAGCAATCTACCTAAAATTATATGTAATTTATAAAAATTAATTTTTGCACAGAAAATACTTAAATTTTTTTTGCCTTCAACAATAAGCCATAGTCACGGTATTACCGTAATTTTACTTAATTTTCTTTCTTGTTCTTTATTTAACGACATGAATTTTTGCTTTGTTATAATAATAATTTGGTTTTATTAACGTTTTTTTATTAAGTAAATAAAATAAATAATTCGTTGATCTTTGGTTGATGAACTCGCGAATAATTGATTTTTGTTTTTACTTTTAATTGAATTTTTTTTTTAAATTCACTTTAATTATAATTACTTCCGGACATAACCTCTAAATTCGATTTACTTCTAACGGGTTTTTCTAATTTTGTATTAGAAATTTTATTTTTTATTAATTTTAATAATTGTTTATTTTTCGGTTAAAGAATATTTTTATTGCAAACAACAATGTCGCTTAATTAATTTTGTTTAGAATAATTTGCTTAAGTTACCTTGCGGTTTGGTTTATAAATTTTGTGGTTTATTGCTTATTGGAAATTATTATTATTCTAAATAAAGATAACAAAATAGAGTTTATTTTTCTAATAAATAAAACAACAAAATAGTCTATTTAATAAATATTATGGGACTTTTTATAAATAATTTAAGTTAAATTCTGCCTAAATTAATTTCACGTCGCACATCTGTGAACACAGACATTATTTTATTGTTTTTAAAGTAGGTGACAAACAGCTGCTTATTTAATACTGTTGTTGTTTTATTATTATATAAAAATAATTAAGCATTAAAAACAATAACAATAATAAAAAATAATTTTGCATTATTATTTTTTTTTAATAAATAAAAATAAAATAATGATGTAGGTGCGATGATGATGTCCTTATATGTATTTTTGTTATTTTTATTTACAAATAATTTTCATTTTAATTTGGCATTGAATTGAGCTTTTTTTTTTAGTTGTTTTTGTAAAACAAAGTGACGACAATTTTTTATTTTTTACTTTTTGTATGTTACGCACTGTTGCTCGTTGATATGTGCCGATGATCATAACTATGTTAATGATACTTAAACTTTATGGTTTGTGTCATGGATGAACAAGTTGATATTTCTGTTTTATTAAATAATTAATTCTATATAATAAAAAAAAATAAATTGCAATCATTTTTTATTCATTTTACTAGTTATTTTTTATCATTATGTTTAGTTTCTTATATTAATTATTTAATTAAATAATAAATAAAGTGTCAAACTTATTTCTGTTATGAAAAATAATAATAATAATTATTGTTATTCTTATTGCACGTGCTCTTGCATTTATAATTTATTTCTTACTTGAAAAACTACTTTAAATTACAATTGTTGTACTCTATTGTGTTTTGTTAATAACACAAAATTAATTATAATAATAATAAAAGTAATTAGTTGATTATAAGAAAACCTAATTTGGTTGTAGTTAGTTAAATAATTCACTTGGTTAACTGTCAATTTGATTGAAATTATAAATTTTATTTAAATAATGAAAATGCAATAAAAACATTTGATGTCATTTTTTTGTCTTCTTTCTATAATGAAGTGTATACTTCCGTTAAATTTGTATTTTAAATTATTTTTCTTCTTGCACAGCAAGTGTATGTGTGTGTGTTAGTTTTATTTTCATTTATTAAATAATGAAAATTTAAACAAAAAACAAAACGAGAATGTATAAAATTGATGATGAATTTCGTCCACCTGGACGTGTATTCATGCGTGCAACACGTGAATCAACATTGCCACAATCATATGCAACATTACCGGAACGTAAATCAAATTTAAAGAAATCATTTAAAGGACCAGCGATAACAACAAATCTTGATGTACATGATCGAAATATCAAATTTCAACATGAAGTAAAGCATGAGAAGACAATTGAAGCTCTTGTCACTGATTATCCGGTTGTTATAAATCAAAATTCAACTATTATACCAGTTATGCCTGTAAAAAATGTCGATAATATGAAACTAGTGAAAAAAACAAATTCATATGATAATACTGATTTAATCCCATATAATAATAATATAAATAAAAATGGAAATTATGATGATAATTTAGAGCAAATAACAAAAAATAAACGTTTATCAACAGAAATATTGGGTAGTAGTATGGAAACAACAAAAACATCACAACGTGCAACAGATGGTAATCGTCGTATAACAACACATATAATACGTAAAGTGACAACATTAAGTCGGGCAGAGGAGACAACACATAAAAATGATTTAATAAATAATAAAAATACAATGCAAATTGAAGAGACATTGTTTGAACATAATAATGATATAGCAGACGATCGTTATAATTTAATTAAACCGAAACGTCTTAAGGTAGAAAGTTGTTATATATTTTTCATCTTTTATTTTATTTGTTGTTATTGTTTTTTTATAAAAACAAAACCACCTACAATTCTTTATTTTAATTTTATAAAGCATTTAATTAAATTTAAATAGACTACAACATGAAAACAAAAATAAAACTTTTTAATTTACAAATGTTGGTTGATTTTTGTGCTATAGATGGTAAAACATGGACAACAAGTTTTTTTTTTATATATAATTATAATAATAATAATAATGAAATGTCCGCCCTCTTTCGATGGCAGTTAATTAAATTTCATATTGGTTGCTGTTATTATAATAATTGGTTTAAATAGATTTAAATTTTTTTATTAATATTATTTATATATTGATTAAAGGCTTCTTACACAATAAATATAAAATTTGGGTAGGTTAAGATCAACTACTGTTTTATTGTTGTTTATATTTTTACTTTTAAATACCATTTTCATTTTGATCATTGTTATCAATAAGCCCTTACTTACCTACACAAAAGTTGATTCTTTAAATTCGTACCATAAAAAGGTATAGCGGTGCGCTACCATATTAGTAGGAGTTTATTATTATTATTATTTAAATTTTTATTTTTAATACTACCATCAACGACCATGGCCTAATTTCATTGGTGCTGTTGTTATAAATTCATCTTTTATTCTTATTTTGTAGCCCGAGGCTGACATGTTTACGCTAAGAATTTTTTTTTTATTTTGATTGAATATTGTATTGCAAAGTTTTTTTTTTTTTTTGATTTCTTTGAATAAAAATGACGTCACTTAGGTAGTCATCTTAAATTTTGTTTATTTTATGTTGTACCTTTTTTTGTGCATGATTTTAATTCCTTAAATTAAAAGTTTAAAATATTTAAACTTGTTGTCAGCTGACAAGATTCCATATCAACATTCCATGACAGGTTTTTTTATCGTATCTGTGTACATCGCTTATGTCATACTACACAAAATTAAAAAAGCAGAAAAAAAAATCACGTCATCTCCTTTTATGGTTTGTTGTGTCAATGACGACACTTTTCTTGTGAAATTATCGCTTAATAAAAATAAATAAGTGAAATTATACAACAATATGAATTTCCCTAAGAAATATTTCTTTTCGATTTTATTTTATGACTTAATTTTGTTACTGTTTTTAAACTGATTTGTGTTTTTATTTTGTTAAAATAATAGATATCTGATATTGTTGTTGGCCAAGAGGATAATGTATCTGCACGTGACGCTCTTTTACGATGGGCACGTCGGTCTACCGCACGGTATCCCGGAGTACGTGTTAATGATTTTACAGGATCATGGCGTGATGGATTAGCCTTTTCAGCGTTAATACATCGTAATCGACCAGATTTGCTTGATTGGCGTGATGCTAGAAACAGACGTCCACGTGAACGCTTAGAAACTGCTTTCCATGTCGTTGAAAAAGAATATGGTGTCACAAGATTACTTGATCCAGAAGGTTCATAGCAATTTTATTCAATTCATTCAAGCAGCAAATACAAAGTTGTAAAGGTGTTGAACTGAAACTAATTCACTATTGTTTTATATTTTTAGATGTTGACACAAATGAACCTGACGAGAAATCTTTAATAACGTATATAAGTTCATTGTATGATGTATTTCCGGAGCCACCTGCCATGCATCCTTTGTTCGATATGGAGTCACAAAGACGTGTCTCTGAATACAAAGAACTTGCCACACAATTTTTGTATTGGTGTCGAGAAAAGACAGCTCTACTACAAGAACGTGTTTTCCCTTCAACACTTATCGAAATGAAACGAATTCTTTCTGATTTAATGCGTTTCAAACAGGAAGAGATTCCACCTAGACAAAGAGATAAACAACGACTAACAGCTACCTACAAAGAACTGGCGAAATACTTTGAGGCAGTTGGTGAAATCGAAGTTGAGTCTGAACTTAGGCCGGAAGCTCTGCAACGCGCTTGGCAAAAATTGTTAACATCCATGGACGATAGAGATCACATATTACAACAGGAAATACAAAAATTAGAACGTTTCCAGAGACTCGCTGATAAAGTGCAACGTGAAATAAAACATACGGAAACAACAATAATCGAAATTGAACAGCGGATTACTACAGAATCACGACATATTGAGCGTCTACATCCAGTCGATGCGAAAAATATTGTTGAAGGTCTCGAAACCGATATAAGACACTTGGAACAGCCAATACAAGACTTGAACCAAGATTGCTTGATACTTAGAGAGGGACGATATCCACAAGCTGGCGATTTACAAAAGAAAGTGACAAAATTACATCAACGCTGGTCCCAACTACGTTCCACATTCCACACAACACTTGTACAAAAGTTATCGGGCCTCCGCTATCCAATACATGAGACAACAGTAACAAAACAAACACGAACTGTTATGGAAACTAGGACCGTTGATACGAATCCATATTTCCGTGACTTACAAGAATACACAGAGTGGTGTCAAACGAAATTAAAACAATTATTAGCTGCTGACTATGGCAATGACTTGCCTTCGGTACAAGCTGAATTAGAAAGCCATCAACAAGAGCATAAAATTATTGACCAATTCCATGCGAAAATTACTCATGCCGAACGTCAACAAACGAACTTCTCTGGTGACGAGTTAAATTTATATCAGCAGCGGCTCAGTCAACTGCAGAAACTTTACACAGAATTATTAAGTACATCGACCAAGAGGTTAGTGACTGAATAACATTAAGATTTTATATAAAAAAAGTTAATAACATTTAAACGAAACATTTCTTGTTTAGATTATCAGATTTGGATGCCTTACAAGATTTCTTATCATCAGCAACATCAGAATTGTCATGGTTAAATGATCGTGAACAAATAGAAATAAGTCGTGATTGGGCTGATAAGAATTTAGACTTGCCAGCTATACATCGTTATTACGAGGTAAATATAATAATAAATAAATTAAATTTAACATAAAAATCCTTTTGCAAAAAAAATAAAGAAAAAAAGTAAACGAAACAAAACATTTTAAATAAAAACAAATTTCATTTCAAGCATACTTATGGAAATGGCCAAGAAGTAAGATTTTTTGCTTTAATTAATTCATTTTTTATTTATAAAAATGTTTTTCTTCCTGTGTTTACTTTCTAAATACGCATTTAGGCTACTTTTTTATATAACAGAAAAAAAAAAATTACCTTGTGTAAATAAATAAAGAAAAATTAAAAAAAATTATTTATTTAATTTTAGAATCTGATGTCAGAATTGGAAAAACGTGAGATGCATTTTGCTACAATATTAGATCGTGGTGACGCACTACTTGTTCAAGCACATCCAGCATCTAAATGCATTGAAGCACATTTACAAGCGTTACAATCACAATGGTCTTGGCTGTTACAATTAACATTATGTCTAGAAGTACACTTGAAACATGCCACGGAGTATCATGCATTCTATGCGGAAATACGAGAGGCTGAATCATGGCTCACGAAACGTGATGAAATATTGAACACGAAGTTTTCACAATCAGAATTTACTTTAGATCAAGGTGAACAATTGTTGCGTGGTATGCAAGACTTGCGAGAAGAATTAAACGCATTCGGAGAAAGTGTTGTTGGGCTACAAGAGCGCGCGCAAACAATAGTGCCGCTTAAACAAAGAAAGCAGCCGGTTAACCGTCAATGTAATGTTCAAGCAATCTGTGCTTATAAGCAGGGTAATATAGTATTAGAGAAAGGTGAAACATGCACACTTTTAGATACATCTGGACGCGTGAAATGGCGTGTTCGTTCGAACAAAAATGTAGAAGGACCAGTTCCTGGAGCTTGTTTATTGTTACCGCCTCCCGATAATGAGGCAATTGAAGCCGCCGATAGATTAAAGCGTTTGTTTGATCGCTCGGTTGCCTTGTGGCAAAAGAAACAATTACGCTTGAGACAAAATATGATTTTTGCAACAATTAAAGTAGTCAAAGGCTGGGATTTTGAACAATTTTTAGCATTGGGTGCTGAACAGCGTACAGCTATAAGGCGTGCATTAAATGATGATGCTGATAAATTATTAAAGGAAGGTGATTCAGCTGATCCACAACTAAGACGGTTGCGTCGAGAAATGGATGAAGTTAATCGTTTGTTTGATGATTTTGAGAAACGGGCCAGAGCTGAAGGTAATAAATAGGAAAATCATATAGCATTAAAAAATATAACTATATTGGATTTCTTTTTTTTTTATTTTGGGTCAGTGGGTGGGTAAATATAATTGATTTCAGTTGGGCGTCATGCTGTTTCGCTTTAGTTATCGCTATTACTGTTGATTGAATAATTGTTATCAATTGATGTTTTTTTTTATTCATTGTACTTAACTGCTTCACCTCCATAAAATTTCGTAAGAATTTTTTGGTTTTGTAATTTAATTTCATTAAGAAGAATATGAGGGGGGTCAAATGTTCTTCTAAATTTATTTTTTTTTATATTTATTTGGTTATTTCACAGAATCAAAATTTATTTGAGCACAGTTGTGCTTGATATTTTCAAAAGTGAAGAAGTTTTAAATTTATTAATTTTGTATTTTATTTAAAAGATTTTTATTCAATTATAAAGAAATGCGGAAAATATTTCGTTCATTTCGTGGTTTGTTTATTTATTTAGACTAGAAATTGTTTTTTGTTTTTAAATGATGTACGAGTAAAAGATTTTGATTATTTATTTTGTTAATTTGTTTTTGTGTTATAGAGGAAAGTAAACAAGCAAGCAGATTGTTTACTGAAGAATGTATAACCTTAAAGACACGTTTAGAGGAAATGGCGCGCGAGTTAGATCACATAATATTATCACCTATGCCGCGTGATCTTGATACATTAGAGCATTCAATTCAAATTCATGAAGATTATATAAGACGCTTGTTATTATTGGAACCAGACTTAAAACATTTACAAGAGACATTCCGTTTGATTGCATTGAAAACTCCAGCTCTTAAAAAGAGTTTGGATAATTTAATGGAATTGTGGAAGGAATTAAATACGCAAAGTAATTTGCATGGCGATAGGTATAACAGTTTACTAACATATATACTATGTACTCAATTATAATTTCAAATTTTTACAAAATACAACAGATTGAAATTACTTGATGGTGCTTTATCTGGTTTAGAAGAAAACGAACAAGTAATATCCGAATTAGAAGGTGCCTTATCGAAACATTATGAAATGCCATCGACACCAGATGGGCTACATGATGTTTTTACACAATTAACAAGATTACAAGATGTCATAACACAAAAACAGCCACAAATGGACAAAATGAATGATGCTGCCGATCAATTAGGCCGTATGGGTGTACCAACAAAAGTATTAAATGATTTAAAACGTTTACATACAAATGTAGAACGTTTAAATACACGTTGGAATAATATCTGTGGACAAATTGCTGATAGGTAATAACTGATTATTTTTGTAGATTTGATAATTCTATATTGCATAATAACGATTTATTTTTAAATAATATCAATTTACAGATTAAGAAGTTGCGAAGCAGCAATTGGTTTAATGAAGAATTTAAAACATACATTACAAGTTGAAGAGACCTGGGTAGAATCATCTGTTGAAAAGTTACAAGCAATGCCAACGGCAACATCAGCTAGAGAACTAGATGTAAGTTTTATTCCGATTATTTAATTAATTTGCAATTAATTAATTAAATACATTTTTTCAAGTCTTTATTTTATTTCGTTTTCATCACACACACACAAAAGAATATATAAAAATAAGAAAATTATAAAACCACACCATCGTTTTGTAATAATTTGTTGTTGGTTTTGTTTTCTGCTGAGTTTTCCGCCTCGTTTTATTTTTTTACTTATACAAATTTTCTCTGAAGCCCACTATTTTTGTAATTATATAAATATTTTATTATTATTTTAACATTTTTTTAGTTAAAGACTATTATTACTTTATTTTGGGTAGGTGGACCCTAATTAATTAATTACATTTAAAAAAACACTTAAATTTTTTAAGCACTTTAACCAAAAATAATTGTAGTTTCTTTGGAATTTTAATCAATATACCTTTAATGGAGTAATTTTAAGTAATTTATTTTATAATTGATTAATTGCTCTATATTTGGAGTATTGATAATTAATTTTAATTAGATTTAGTATTTTTTTTGTATTAATACTGTAGAACTTTTTTTTGTAAATATTTAATTTTATTTGTAAATATGTGGGGGAGTAGATTTTTATATCATTTCATTACATTTTTTTTTTTTTTATAATCTTTTAATTACAAAACATAATTTATTTTATTAATTATTTTTTTTTACTAATCAAAGATAATTTGTTCTTTTTTTTATCCCAATTTAATACTACTACTACTACTACTACTTTGTAAAACATCCCTTCGTTCACCATATATCACAACCAACTACACCGTGTCAAAATATATATAAATCACAACCAATTAAAAATAATCATAATTAAATAAATTAAAAATAAAACATCCTACTAATGGTACCAAAATAAAAATAATAATCGTATTATTTGATGATTAATTTGTAAAAAAAAAATATAATTAAAAACTATATAAATACTAAACAATAAATAATTAGAATATGCTGGGCCAGGCAATTGAACGAACGCCAAAAATAGAACAGGTGAATTTAACTGGAGGACGACTAATAAGAGAGGCAAAGGTATGATTTTAATAAATAAAATATTTAAAGCAAAAATAATTTGTTTCGATAAACAAATGATACGTTTTTTTTTTAATTTTTGATTAAAGATATTGTTTCTGTTTTAAATTTTCTTATAGTGATTTTTTTTTTAGAAAATGCAAAAACGAATGTTTTCTGAATGGTTTGCGTATAAGATTAATATAATTGTTAAACTGGTATAAATGTTAATGATTGTCTATGATAAGTGAATCTTTGATGTGTTTATTGATGAAAGTGTTTTTTTTTTTAATTAAACTTAGCTGATTAAGTGTTAATATATAAATAAATGCTAGCATTAATAAAAAATTAATATTTAAATAATTACCCGCCAATATTGTAAAATTTGAAATTAACCAAAAGTAATTTTAGTTTAATCAAATATAAAACCAAATTAATAATTAATTTTTAATCCGATATTAATATAGTTGAATATTTTTTTTTCTAATTTTTGGTTACTAATATGATTACTACTTAAACTAATAAAATAATAAACAAAAATCCTGAACTAAACGTAATCGATATTAAAAATAAAAAAAAAAAAAACAAACAAAAAATTAATCAATAACCGATAGATATACGATGGAAAATGTCTTCACTATGTTGATTGGCTGGTTGAGGCACGTCCTAGTTTTTCACCACCACGGCATGATTTACGTCCAACAGATAAAGATCCAGGTGCAACGGAAGTATATAGCCAGCGTCTAGATAAATTAAATATTAATTTTGAAAAATTATTGGAAATGTTATCAAAACGTTTACGAACAGCTATTGAAGTCAATGGAAGCGAGGGCTTGGTGAGTAAAATATTTTATTTATTTATTTTGTTTTTCTTAATATTAATAATAAGTTAAATTAGATAATTAACTTTTTAAGTAGCACTTATCTTAATCTACCTACGATTTCCTCTAAAAGTTTATATTTATTGTGCTGTTTTTTTTTTGTTGTTGCTAAAAACAACTTTAATATGATTTATATGTTAATTTATTAAAAAGATTTTATTTATTTGAATGTTTTACCAACTATATACTGTTGTTGATATTTCTATTTTTGTTATTTTTTATTTATTGATACGCATATATATAAATACTATTATATAGATTGTGAGAATTATGAATATTTAGAAGTATTGAGAGACGCCACCTTAAAAGTTATTTTGTTTTTAATTTATTTTATGTATTTACATGGTCATTTTAGTCATCTAGAAAAAAAAATATATATTTTTTTTAAATGTGAACAGAAAGAATATAATAACTTTGTTAATTTCGTTTATTATAATAAAAGCAACAATAAATTTGTGGTCACAAAACTAAAGTTTATTCATATTAAAGAAAAACATTTATTCAAGACACAAATACAGGGATTTTTTTTTCGTGCAATTTTTACTACGAATTTTTTATGAAATAAAAATTTTAATTGTATAATTTTTAATTGAAAGTTTCTTTTGCAATTAAAATATAAATTATTGATGTGTGTTTATTTAATTAAACAGTAAATATTTAAAAAGTTTTATCGACAGTTTGTTTATAAACTATAATCATAATAAACATATTTGGTCTGTTTTTAAAGTTATTTTATTTATATTTTCTTTTTCTTAATAATAATAATAATAATAATAATATAATAAACAACTTTGAATCTTTTTTATATAGTTTGTTTATTTATTTTTTATTAATTAATTTTGACATTTTGTGTCATTAGAAACTAAGTGCTAATTTATTTTCTTAAAAATGCTTTTATATTTATTTATTAAATAATAGCAAATTCCTTGAAAAAATATTTAAAGATTATTTATTTATTAATAATTTTTTATCCAAAAAAAAAACTGGTTAAAATTTAACATTTTGTTAATAAATTCGTACTCTATATTTTTTATAAAGCAAAATTGACTTTATTTATATAATTTTGCATTTGATTTAAACAGAAAAATATTTAAACTCTTATTAATCTGAATACATGAATACATAATGCCGTCATTATTATTAAGCAATGAAAAACAAATTTAATATAAATAAAACGATGATGTTATAATGACAGTAATTTGTATTAATAAATATTTATTTAATTTCTTTATAAATTTTTATATAAAAAAATAAAATTATTGAATGTAAATAATGATTGTTAAAATTGACCCACCACCACCGCACCTATTTTTATTTAATTCCTTTTACACAAATAAAAAAAAAAATACTTTGAAAAAACATTTTTTTCAGCAAGTAAAGAAAAGTAAAGTAAACGTTTTGTTTAATAAAACAACGAAACTTGTTTTATGAAGTTTTTAAAAATATTTTGCTTAATTTATAATGTTAATTAACCCAAAAAAATAAAAATACAAACAAAAATGAAGCGTCTTTAGTAACACCTCGTTTTTTTTGTCTTTGCTTAATATAATAAAAACAGATAATTAATTAAAAACGATGACGACAAAATTGTTGTCATTCTTGTTGAAAATCATAATTTATTTTTATTTCACACGATTTATAAAACATCACACATAATCAAAATTATAACGTAGAATAAAGTAAAATATCAACAAGAAACAGAAAGAATTATTTTTTTATAAGAAAATTACGTAATTCTGGTTGTAAAACACTTTTTTATTATAATGAAGAATGAAACAAAACGAATTTCTTACTGTAGATATATGTCTATAAATTATACCAGTTATACTAGTTTCTAATTTTTTATTTAAGTTTTTGTTATTTTGTTATTTTGTGATATTGTAATTGTCTGACACAATGGTACTATGTTTATTTTTTGTTTATTGTTACACAAATTTATTTTTATACTTTTATAGAAACATTAACCAAACAAAGTGAAGAATTATCATTTATTTAGTTGTTTATAAATAAAACAAATAACAATAATTATTCATTCATTCATTCATTCAATGAATAATATTTAGCTAATTCATTTAATATTATTATTTATTTTAACGAAACTGTGATTATTTATATTTATTATTATTTGTTGCTATTGTTAGTTTGTTTTGTGATCAAATAAATTTTTAATAACAATATTTTTTATGAAATAATTATCAAAGGGTAAGAGCTTACTCTGTTGTAAGCTTGATAAATTACAACAATTCATAATTGATCGTGGTTAATCAAGAACGTAATATAGATGACTCAAATCTACTAATTGTTTACCGTGTGTCATAACGAAAATTCCAAGTTAATCTTTAACATCTATTATTTAAACCTAATTATTTCTTTACTTGCTATAATTTTTAATTTTGAGTTTATGTGATTTTTTCTTTGGTTAGTGAGTTCGGTTTATTTTTTATTAGTTTATTTTTTATTAAATTTTATTTATATAAAATCAAGAAACACATGAAAAACATTATGCAAATTTATTTTGATTTTTATTCTTGGTTTGCTTTACTTTCGGCTTTGTCATAGTATTATATTTTATTGTGTCCGTATTATATATTTATGTTATTTATATACATATTGCCAATTTTGCCTTGTGCGGTTATTATTTTGTTGTTTCAAAGAAAATAAATAATAATAAAAAAACATTATATATATTCTCAACGATGATGTCACATTTTATTGTTATTATTATTAATAATAATTTTTTTTATTTTATTTTTCTGTGCTTTTGCTTTACTCAACTGTTTTATTTTGTCATAAAATAAATAATAAAAGCTTAAATAATTTGTTTATTTGTTCTTGTTCCTTAGAATTTTTGTGTTTTAAGTTTTTATTTTTTGCAAAATTTCATTTCAACTAAGTGAAAAATTTCTTGTCAAAGAGTTAAATTCCTGTAAATAATAAAGTTAAAAACATATATTTATACAGATGAACCGCCGTGCAGTTCTGTATTTGTTTTCTCATTTGTTTGTTTTATGTGATAAAAAAAACTAATAATAACTAAAGAAAAGCAAAAATTTTGATATAAAAAAAAAACGATAACAACATGTGTTTATTACATTTTTTAATCAAGTAAACAAAAAAAATAATAAATGATGTTTCTTACATCGTTTCGACACTTTGCTTAACATGAGATTACTTATTGAACTTAACTTAAATCATAATACGCTTTTTTTATTTTTCTAGCTTAAACAACACAAACACACACTTTAATATTCAATTCTTGTTTTTACGACTTATTTTAGATTAAATCAGGGGTTTTTTTAACCGGTTTAAAGCATTTTTAACTATTTTTAATAGATTCATTTTTGCTTAATTCGAGTTAAAGAGTTTTAGCATGTTTGTATTATATCCATGCAAAAATAAGACTATTAGTGTGGGGAATAAAAGTTTATCGGTTGTCATACAATCTACAAAATTACTAAAAGGCTTAAAAATATAACAAACCTCCTCAACACAAATTTATATAAATTTTCAATTTGCATTAACAAAATTTATTTCTAATTTTAAATTAATTATCGTTACAAATTAACATAACAAAATCATTGAAGTTATTTTAGTGAAATGAAAATATTTATTTATTTATTTTTTTACTTTTATTTTCATAATTTTATTTTATTGTTAACAAAAATATTCAACATTCAGGTCTAAGTGGCGTCTTAAGTTATTAAATAAATAAAAATTACTAGATCAATAAGAAGGAAAAAATTGTACATGACCAAAAATGTGCTAATTGATTTTAT
The DNA here is from genome assembly GCA_963942525.1 of Ptychoptera contaminata. Classification (NCBI taxonomy): domain Eukaryota; kingdom Metazoa; phylum Arthropoda; class Insecta; order Diptera; family Ptychopteridae; genus Ptychoptera; species Ptychoptera contaminata. The sequence continues at coordinate 39,209,867 of OZ012636.1, read as the reverse complement.
TTACTTATTTCTGTTAGCTCTATTATTCGGTATTATTTAGTTATTTTATGGAAATTATATATAAGATTAATTTATCCTTTCGAATGAAACGTGTCCTTAGCATTTACATGTTAATACACTTGTTATTAAATTTGCAAATTTTGCGTCCACATTATGATACATATATATCTTTTTATGTCTGTGATTTTAATGAGTTTCTAGTTTGCTGATTTTATTTTTTTATTTAGAATTAATGTATAACCACTTGTTGATTTACTTTTACTCAATTTATGTTTTGTATTTAAAGCAACCGAAGCAAAGCAAGCACAGGTTCTACAGTTTTGAGTGTTCAAAGACGTTACGTTTCGTTGCATTTAAAATAAATAAAATTAAATAATTCTGGTTTTTTTTTGCCATTTTTAGTTTCTTCATCTTTCTTATTTAAATAAATTTTTTAAATTTTATTTATTTCGTATCGCCATTTCAAGAATTTTTTACTTTTTAATGTTTTCTCGATTGTTTCTTAAAGTTAAATAAATTATTATGAAAGGGGAATATTAATTAGTTTTGTTAATTTTGTCGTAATAATTTAAATTTTTATTTTAATGACAAAGTGAAGAAACAAACCTAATAAAAGAATTTTTTTTTTGTTCGGTAAATATTTTAATTTTTTTTTTATCACATTTTATGTTTTTTAAATAAGCGAAGATTGTCAAATGTTGTTTATTATTTTAAATATTTAATTTAAAGTTAAAATTTTAAATTGTTCTCTTATTTAACCTTTTTAATTAGTAATATGCCATTGAAGGCAAATACAAAATAAATCAACAATTTTTCCTTGTTATTTGCATGCCGAAATTGTGTTGCTTCTCAATTGGTTGATTACGTCATATGACATAAAACTTTCGATTACACAATTGTCATTGGAGATCATTTTAAAGGTTGCTGTTGCTTACACGTCATTTAAAATGTTGAACTATTGAACATTTATCAAACACTGTAAATTTTTATATGTTTCAAGTAAACTAAAATTTAAATATTATAATAAAATCGTGAAGGTCGTGTCCGTAAAGCCTGATAATAATTTTTTTGAAGTTAATTTTTTAGTGTGTTAAACTGTATGTTTTTTTACTGAATGTAGTCAATTTATTAAATGTAATGACGTGTGCTGTAACCACCAATACCAGAAAACAATACGATAAATAAGTACTTTGCCTATTAATAATAAATTATTGTTTTTTTTGAAAACAGAAAATTAAATGTAATAAAAAGAAATTTTATTTACTCTGCTCTCACTTCAACCAATACACAAAACAGTAATAATCAAAAGAATTAAATTATTAATTATACTAAAAACGAACGAACGAACACACATGTGGTATTGTGCTGCAACACAGCCCACTACCAAAACGTTATTATTATTATTTTTATTATAAAAACAATATTTAAGTAGTGGTAAGCATCGCGTATAATAATAGTAATAAAAAGAAGTTTAATTTGTGAAACCGCGAAAAATATATTTTAATAAAAAAAAAAAACCGCTAAACACGCGAGAATTGTGTGGTTTTTTCGCTTTTTTAAAGTTTTCTTTTTTTCGTTGTTGTTGAGGTTTTGACTCCTAAGCTGTAAAACAATATTTTAGTACAAAATAAAACTTCAAAGCGTTCTGTTTGTTAAAAAAAAAATATCGTCGTTCGTTAACAATTTTTATTGTTATGCTACGTTGTGTGTTGCCCCGGTGTTCTTCGTTGTTGTTTTTATTTTTATTTTTAATTAAATAAAAAAAAAAAGAAAATAATTAAAAATTATTAACGCGATTTATGCGTGTGTATTTCTGTGTTTTTTGTATGCTTTTTTTTTTTTTTGAATTTTTAAATTAATTATTTTTTGTTAAGTGATGAATAAAGAATTAATTAATAAAATAAAATAAAATTTAAAGTGAAGTGAATAAAGTTAATTAAGAAAGAAAATAAAGTAATGAAAGATAAAAATATTATTTGAAAACAGTTTTATGTCTTCTCTATAATTATTGCTATTAGTTTTTATTTTCACTAAAAATGGATTAATTTTGTAAACGAAATAATATTATTAAATAAAAACAAAAATATCATGAAATAGGAGATTTTCGGTGGATTCCACCTTGCTATTTATATTATTTAGTTTGTTTTTTTTTTTTATTAGTTTTGCCTCGTTTATAATGTTGTTTTTATATAAAAAACACCAGTTTTTATTTTTTATTTTATTTAATTAATTGGGTGACCTTCGGGCATTTTATGTTTTTATTTTTTATGAAAAAAATAAAAACTTTATTTCGCTGCTTTTTCCTTGCCTTTCATTAATCTTTTCTTTAATTTTTTTTTTAATTCTTTATTTTTATTTCATCCAAAAAAAAAATATGTTACGTTTTGTATCTACGGATTAATTAATTTTTTTTTTTAAATTTTATATTAAATGCGATTAATACTTGTATAAAAGTAATAACAGCCAACCGGCAGTTAGTTCAAAGTTTTATTTTTAATGTTTTTGGCGGTGTTTTGTGTTATTTATTTATTTTTATTTAATTCAAAAGATATAAAAAAAAAATGTTTATACAATTTCGTAATTGTAGTTGTCTGCGATGGATAATTGTGATGTTTTTTGTTTTGTTTTTACCTTTTAAGCCATTAGTTCAAGTGCATGTGATAATTTTATTTTTTTACCTTTTTATTTTGGGGTTAATGATTGCGATTCGTAGTAAAGTCACGTTTTTAATTTTGTTTATTGTTTTTTCATTTTAATGCAAAATAATTTTTATCACACACATGAACCATTTTTATGACAATGCTACTGGTTGTTGCTGTTTTATTGTTATAATTCCGAAGAAATCTTTAATTAATTCTTGTTGTTTTATAAAGTTAATTTTTTCTTTTTAATAGTAAAAGAAATATTTTAAATGAAAAACAGTTTTTTTTTTTAAATTCATATAATTATCACGTTTGTAAAGTTATTAATCGATTTAATTGATTTCATTTGAGTTAACTTTTGAAATAAATATTCGAAGTAAGCAACAAAATGCAATATATTAAAGGACAAGAATATTTTTACATAGATATATATTTGTTAAATCAATATGTTTATTTAACTATTGTTTAATATTATTAAACAAGTAAAATTATTATTATTATTATTTATAAATTTTATTACCATAAAAATTGCGTACAAGGTTTTCTACTCATTTACCTGTCATAAAAATATCAACAATTAATTGTTTTTTAATTTATTGTTATTGTTGGTATTACACTTAATAAACACCCTATAAGATTCTTTTCAATTATTATTTTTAATGTATGTTTTTATTATTTTGTTTAACAATAATTATAAATAAATTGACTGATTTCATATTTGTTGTTCCATAACCGGTAAAATTGCGATAACAGCAAAAATATTAAAAACATTTTTTTCTTCTAATCGACATATCTAATCTCTTATAATGACAAAAAAAAACATTTTTTTTTATATTATATTATGCTTTTACTTATATTATAGGAATTTATTATTAATATTTATTTTATAAATAAATGAAAAAAACAACAATTTTTTAAAAATTAATTTTTATCAGTAATTAACGTTATAAAAAATATATATATTTTTTTTAATTTTGTCAATTATGTCATGTGTTAAATTATAACATTTATTTGTTTATTTGCCGTTTATTGATATATTTTTATTTATAAAAACATTGATTTTTGCTTTTATAAGCATCATCTTTGTCATATTTTCGCGCAAATATTCAATTTTATGTAACTTTTCAAGTAAACAATAATAATAATGATTTTATTTGGTTCTAACAAACTTCCATAGCGATTATACCGTTCGTAATTGTCTCGCTAATTTTGACTAATAAATTAATTGAAATATTAATTGGTTTTTGTATTTAATAAATCGGTATTTTTTTTTTGTTCTTTATTTTATGCACTTAATCAGAGTTTACAACCAAATAAGAATTATTTTTCTATTAAATGTAACAAAAAATGAAAATAAATTTACATGAAATTAATACATTTCTTGTTTATTATTTAAATGATTTTTAATTAATTTATTATTATGACAGGAATGAAAAAAATATAAACAAATATACAATCAATGACATCATACTGACTTAACAAATAATATACATTTCTGATGTTGTTGTTAGTGTTGTTGTTTTATTATTTAATTATTTTATTTCACTGATTGTTGATGTTATCTTTGTTTATTTTATTTTTATTATTATTTTTTAGTGTTATTTTTATTTTAATCGTTTATAATTCGTAGCGCAAAAAAAAAAAACCAAAATTAAATAATAAAAAAAAAAATTAAGTTTTTTCGCCTTTTTATCTTTGGATTTATTTATTTAAAAGTATTAATTTTTTTTTTTTTGGTTAACAATTATTTTGCTTCTTATGTGCTTGATTTAATCAAAAAGTAAGAAGTAAAACATTAATTTAAATAGCAATTTTTTTAATAAACAGACAAAGTGTTTTTTTTTTACTCCAATTTACATTTCTTAACATTCATTTTTTATTTTCCTGTTTTTGTTATTATTTCTTTATTCCTTTAATCATTCCTATATTTAGTTCTGTTTTTATTATTTTTAATTATATGGTTTGTTCTTAGAAATAAAATGCATGAAATCTTTATTTTGTTGCAATTTAAATAACTACAGTGAGAACTCGTTTAAACTAGTTACATAATTGAAATTGTATTATATTACAAACCGCAAACATATCGCCTCTTAGGCAAACTTTGTTTGCTTGTTTATCATTTTGTTTATAATTGTAGTGATTTCATAAAATCGTTTTGTAATAGTTGATTGTAATAATTAAAGAATGATTAATAAATTTGTTATTTTTATTAAATAAACGATTTAACTAATAATTAATAGAATAATTTTATATGAAAAATAATACTTGGAATTATTTAATGAATTCTTCTAATTGGAGATTTGACTATAGTTGCTTTCATTAAGTAAAATAACAATTAATAAAAATGCAAGTATATCAGACTAAAATATAGCAATAAAATAAATAAAATTTTTTATTTGTTTTCCTTAATTATGTTGCTGAGATGATGTTCGTTTCTCAAATTATTGATGCCTGAAGAAGATATGCATGAAAAAAGTTTTCTTCAAACACACGTATATTATTCTTTCGTTTTTTATCGCTTGTTTATCCGTCGTTTTCATTATGATTCATTTTTCTTTATTTTATTTTCTGGTTCAAAAACTGCACTTTTAGTTAATTTTTCTTAAGCAAATAAATCATGAAATATATTTTTTTTACTTTTTATATAAAGAAAACTGTTTTGTACTGTCGTCATTAGTTTATTTTTAATTTTTTTAATTAATCATAAAATGGATTTACTTATATATTTGTTATGCTTTCGATTTAATTTCACTTTTTATTAATTTTGTTTACTTAAATAAACATTAAAGCTTTTTTTTTTTTTTTAATTAAATCATTTTTTTATGTCGGTTTATTATTTAATTCTAGAATTATTTATTTTTTATTAACTCAAAAACAAAAAGCATTTAATAATTTTAGATTAAAAAATTATTGAAAGGTTTTTTTACGTGAAAAAATTATTATTATGTCATAAAATTTATAATTTGTATAGATTTTATTTTTATATTTTCAATAATTTAAATAGGAATAAAGACACAACAAATGTGTGACCTAAATAGACAATTTATTTTTATATCTGAAACGCTTTTCTTTTTGGCTTATAAGAAATAATAGTGAAAAATTTGTCTGTGAAGAATACAAAGGTTTTTTGTTCTGCTAATTTTATTAATACTGTTTGTGCCAATATTTAAAATAAGAATGAAAATAATAAATAAATAAATAAATTTTCGGATAAAACTTTAACAATGTAGTATAAAGAAAATAAATTTTTAGTGTATTAAAATGCAATTTTTATCATTTTACTATTCAACATTAAAGCCAGCCACCATATGTTTTTCATGTTTGCTTGATTTATCTCTTTTAATAAAAACGAAAATAAATTACAAAATATTTACTTTGTTCCGATGACAGCGCTATTTTAAGAAAAATAGAAAGTAAAAAAAAAATTAATAAAAATAGAAAATTTTACGTAATCCTATAAGAAAATGACTTGAAAACACTCGTACCGCTGCAATCAAATATTGATTTTACATGTCACGATTTTATTTACAAAAGTAAAGCATGCGTAGTAACTAACACACTGTTAGAAAATGATGAATAAACCAGGCGCCTCCACTAAGAACATATATTTCTCTTTTTTTAACTGACAGCAATTTCCCGACTTTTAATAGAAAAATAAGTTTGTAAATGTGTTTGTTGCGCCGGTATATTCTGCCAAATGACGATGACATTTCTTAAGATACAGCTGGGGAAGGAATATTTTTTCAATTTTCATTTTATAGGTTATGTTGTGTCTTATACTATTTTTATATTCTGTAGAAAGTTGTTTTCCTAAGTTTTTCTACTTTAAATAAAAAAAATTAATTTTAATTGTGTGATGTTTAGTGTTTATTAACTAATTATTCTGTGAAATCAAGGTGTTTTTTCTTTGTTCGATATATATGTTGAAAAGGTTCTCAATGTTGATAAAAAAATATTTTTGGCTGATAAAAATGAAAATTTTAAATGAATAAATTCAATCATGAAATGAATATTTATGTGTTTTGTTTTTTGTTTTTTGGCAAATACCAGACACGGCTAGGCACATTTTTATCCTTTTTTATTAGCTATATGATTATTTTTATTAAAATACATAATCATCATTTTCGTTATATATACATATATATTAGAGTAATAAAAAGACGTCAAGTAGAAATTATTAAAAGTGAAAAATGTCGAATAATTTTTTGATTATCATTATTGGCTTTTATTTTACTGATTGATCGATTTTGTGATTTTTTATTATAATTTATACAATGTTTTATTGGATTAACTTCGAATTTATTTGATTAAATTAGTTTAATTTTGTTTGTTAAAATATGCGACAAGTTTTCGTTCAAATCATTTTGCCCTTCAATATTTTTTTTTGTTCTTCCTTTTTATTTATTTATTACTTTTTGTCTGTTTATATTATATATAAACAATAGTTCAATAAAAATATTGTTTTGTATAGGAAAAATGTGACGTCATTTGCTCTCTTTGCTTTATAAAAAAAAAAATTAATCAAAGTAAAAAAATATTATGAAAAACAAATGAAAATGTATCAATAAGTGATAAAGTTGTTAAAATATAAAGAATCAGATAAAAGTGCAATTAATTATCAAAAGAAAGGAATTAAGTGATTTTTTGTTGTTATTTAAGAGGGTAATTGGAAGTTGTCAAAAATAGAGAAAACAGAGTAAAATAATTGATTTCATGGTTGATGTTTGCTTTTATTCAAATTGTGGTTGTGTATATGGAATAATAATAGGGATTAAACTAAATTAAAGGTGGATTAAGATAAAAATATAAATAATATTGTATTTATGGAAAATCGATTTAAAAATATGGATCATATTCTCGATGAATATGATTTTGCATATGAATTTCGGGTAATTTAATTTTTAATTATTTTTAACCAATGATTATATTCCGTAATCCAGTTTTTAATTGTTTAATATAATTGTTTTTTATTTTTTTCTAATAGCGTTTTGCTGAAAGTTTCCAAAAACCTTTGCGTACATATCGTGTTGAATTTAATTTGGGTGGACCATCTGGCGATGTAATAACACCATCAAATATAACGACAACTGATGGCTTTGTTGATTCAGAAAATAATGTTGACAATGTTTATACAACATCGTACACGTCATCATCGTAAGTTGTATTTTTTTGTAGAAACAATAAAACTAAATTATTTTAAGTGTATTTGAGTAATAATATAATTTTTTATTATAATTTAGTTTTAGTACGTCTAAAAATAAGTCAACATCAAAAACAACAATATATTCCAGTAGTGATGATGTTATTAATCGCGAGGGATCACCGTTAAAAAAAGTGACAGATGCAATAAATCAGTCACCAAATATAACTGCACAGAATGGTTCGTCGGTCCATTTTTCGGAAATAAAAAGTACAAAAAGGATTGAAAGAGCCAATGAAGGCGTTGGTACTGATTTGGATCAGAGTACGAAAATTTTAGAAACGCCCGGTATCAAGGATCCTGTCAGTGGTCGCATATTAACAGTTGCCGAAGCAATTCATATGCGATTGTTAGATGTGAGAACAGGTGAAATTATTATAATTAGTACCGGAGAGCGTGTACCGTTGAGTCAAGCGGTCGAAAAGAATCTTATTGAAGCGCAATTAGCTGATCAGCTATTGCAGCCTAGTGTTGTTACGTCCGTCGATGGAAGGCCGCTAAGCCTACTACAAGTTATTCAACGTGAAATACTTGAAGCTGAACACGGATATGATTCAACGGAACGTAGGATTAAGGTAACCACAAATAAAAATGCAAACACAACCACATCCACCTCAAGCACAACCATTCCCCATCATCAACATCAAATACAACAACAGCAGCATCAACAGATTATTAGCAGTAGTATTACTGGTGATTCAACCACATCTGTCAAAATCAAGTCAAATGCTTTATCGTTATCTGATGCAATATGCCACGGTTTAGTCGATACAAGTGGCTGGGTGACAGATCGTAATTCAGGTGACACATACCGTTTGGATTCGGCAATTACTCAGGGTCTTATCGACCCAGATATACGTGAAGTGGTAGATGCGAAAAATGATGAAAAAGTTACGGTGAAACGCGCCCTGGATTTGGGAATTCTTAATGCTAAAACCGGTAGATATATTCATGCGGGTACACGTGAAAAATTAACATTTGGTGAAGCGCGTCAACGGCAACTGATTGTTCGTCCTATGACGTTAAAAGACGTGTGTGACTTTAATTTACTCGATAAAAGTGGGCGAATAGTATCGCCTACACGCCGTCAACGATTAACAATTGATGAAGCAATAGCGTCCGGTGTTCTTGATTCAAATACAATTCAATCGGTTACTCATAAACGTGGTGAACAGTTATTAACATTAGATGAAGCACTTTCTCAGGGTATAGTATTAGGCAACGAAGCTTGTTATCGTGACTCTATAACTAATGAAATTATAAGCATTCCGGAAGCTGTAGATCGAGGTCTTATATCATCAGTTTCGCAAAAATCTATATTTAATATTGATGGTTTTAAAGATCCACATTCAGGAGATTTTGTTTCGTTGAATACAGCTTTGACCAAGAATTTATTAATTCGTAAAGCAGGTGAGTTTAAACTAGATGCCGGAAAAGGGTTAATAGTAGATTTAAGTGTACAAGGTATTGAGAGTGGTTTAGTTAGACCTGAAGTATTCGGTATGTTATCAAGAAAAATAGGTATTTTTGATCCAATTACGCATGAAGAATTATCGGTTCTTGATTTAGTTTATCATAATTTAATTGATCCTCGAACTGGCTATCTGCTAGATCCAGCAACAAATGCTATTGTTCCACTAGATTCCGCTATAGAAAGGAAAATGATCACTCCAGAGGGTGCGCTTCTTTTAAGTAGCCTTTTAAATATTACATTGACAACAGAAACGGTTACAAAAACAGTTAAACGTTATGTGACTATTACAAATACAGGAAAGGAAGAAAATTATTCTACGGTAGAACATCAACAAGAACATGTGTCTTCTCTTATTACATTTACGGAAGCTGTGCGTCAAGGTTGGATCGATGAACGAACACAAACATTTACCGATCCACAAAATAAGGAAGTTTATTCAATACAACAAGCTCTTAATTATGGACTTATTGCACCAGATACAGAAGTAGCACCGATTCCCTCGCCAAGAAAATCCACAATTACCATTGTAACAAAACAAATTGTTCCTGATCTTTTTGATAAAAAGACAATCGAAAGAGAAACGTCTCGTAGAGTGGATAGTAAGCATAATGCGCACACTGTTGTAACAGATTTCTTAGATATGGAAAGTCAAAGAGGTCATACATCAGCTTCATCTGAAGTAGAGAAACAAATTCTTGAGTTACCACCAGAGGGTTGGTGGTTAGCTGAAGCAATTTCTCAACAATTTTTTGATCCCATTACTGGGTTATTTATTATTCCAGGAACCGATCGCTTAGTTAGCTTTGAAGAATGTATTAATTTACAAATAATAAATCCTGGATCAGTAGCTGTGATAGATCCTACAAATGGTCGTAAGATAAATGTGCAAAGAGCAATAGAAAAACATGTAATCGACAGTACTGGAAAGTATCGTGTAAAAAAGAATAAAAAACCTATAACGATGAAAGAAGCAATTGAAAGTGGGAAAATAATTCTTGAAAGTCCATCATCTGTTGATACTAAAAATCAACGCCTAATACAAATTATTAAAGTAACAGGGCAGCCCATCCGTGTTGAAGTGTCTAACAGATTAGATGACAATCCACCAACATTTGTAGAATTAAAGAGTGCAAATGTAGAAACATTAAGTCCAGAACCTTTACAAGTTGCCCCGGGTATTATTTATGACCCCACAACAGCTTTAGTCATTTTTACTGAAACAGGAAGATCAGAAAATGTATTGACTGCAATCATTGAAGGCAAAATTGATCCTTTGCTTGTTAAAATTATTGATCCTGCAACCGGCAAAGAAATCAAAATAGATGAAGCTTTGCAACGAGGTATTGTGAATTCACAAACCGGAGAATATCAAGACTCAGCATCTGGTAAAAAGTTGAATCTGATAGAAGCAGCGAAACTTGGCGTTCTTGCAATAGCAGGAGTACCTTTAGTAGCTGCCGCCGGTGCTATACATGCATTAAAACTGTTCAAAGATCCTCAAACAGGAAATGAAATTCCAATTGAATTAGCTTGTCAAAGAGGCTTAATTACTCGTGAAGAGATGCTTATGGAAATAAGTCAATCTGATAAGCCAAGACAAAGTCAAATAGTTATATCAAACGAGATAATTATCAAAGATCCAAATACTGGTCGTGAAATGAATTTAGTAGATGCGGTAGATCAAGGACTAGTTAGTATTGAAACTGCTGAATCACTGACTGCTCAAATTGCTGAAGATCCCTCAGCTTTAGATTCAATTAAATATATGGATACATCGGAAAGCATAAGTTTGACAAATGAAACACGCACAAGTGAAGGCGAAAGAACAAGAGCTCGTATCACTACTCACCCTAAATACAAAGTAGCTATCGGACGCGCCAAATCATTTTCTCAAAGTCCCGAGCGTGATGCAAAACCTGTTGTTTTACAAAAAATACGCAAGAAGATTGTACGACCAAAGGCAGCTTTAGAACGAGGTATGATTGATCAAGAAACAATTGAATTGATCCAAGATAGGAAAGATTCGAATGGAGAAGTATTAACACTTTCGGAAGCGATTGCCCAAAATAAACTAGCCGGCGATCAAGGTAGAATTATTGATCCACAACGTGGAGACGTTTTAACCATTAGTCAAGCAATTGAACGTGGCATTTTAGATGGAGATGGAACTCAGCTACAATTATTAGTACCATTAGCTACGTCGTTGTCTATTCCGAAGTTAAAAGGTCAAGGATTAATTGATCCAAATAGTCAAAAGATTGTACATCCGGAAACGGGAGTTCCACTCTCATTGGGCGATGCCATTGTTTGTGATATTGTTGATCCATTATCTAAAATTATTGATGATAATCAACAGGTAGTAACTTTGCAAGAAGCAATAGATAATGGATTTATTAAAGAAGATCAATCAACAATTCAAACACGTCATGGTAGTGTTGATCTTCTAACAGCGGTTGCTGGTGAATATTTTGCACCTGACGTCCCAGTCAATAGCACCTTAGAAAATATTCCTCCGGTCGGGATGACATTTTCCGTAGCCATTCGTCGTGGTCTAGTCGATGTTTCTCGTAGAGAGATTCATCACCCAATAACTGGGGAACGAATCCCAATTAAAAAAGCAATTGATGAAAATTTTATTATGGCTGTACCTTATCCACCTTCCGTCGATTCAGTTGAAATTGACGATGCTCTTAGTAAACAGTTAATAGATAGTGATGCAGGAACTTTCACAAATCCTACAACTGGGGATATTTTAACTATTAATGAAGCTATAGAAACTGGTCAATTAGTTATCAAACCGTTGTCAAATTTTGTTGCAGGATCAATTCACTCACCAACTGCAGCTGTTACGTCTGTCACAGAAACTGTTACCTCATATCACACAATAACAACAAAAACGATTGAATTATTAACAGGATATGTTCTATTATCTGCTCAAGAAGTTCAAAATCAACAAACAGGAGAAATAATGAGTGTCGAAGAAGCTAAACAATTGGGTATTGTTAAAGATGAGTCTGAGAGAAAAGAGAAATTTGCCACACGGGAAATTAAATTAAGCTTTGCTGATGCTATTAGACAAGGTCTTGTTGATATATCAAAAGGAACCTACACTGATCCTAATTCGGGTGCAGTAATGCCAATTTCGCAAGCAGTTGATGATGGTTTCTTGGGTACTGAGGAACCAGAAAAACCAATAAAATCAACTGATTTGGGTAGAATTTCTGAAGAAACAGAAATAACAACTAGCATTCACAAGATGACACTTATAGAAGCATACGAAACAATTTTTGATGAAAAAACACAACTGTTCCGCGATCCACAAAACCCTGAAAGATTAGTAACTTTAGACCAAGCAATGCATGAAGAAATTGTCGATCCTGAATCAATAGTAGTTGATATTAAAACAGGCGAAGCTCAGACACTTAAAGATGGCGTTAAGACCGGTTTGATCGATGCAAAAACAGGAGACATGAAACAACAATCTGGTAAAGGCATAAATGTTAAGCAGGCAGCGAAAATGGGATTGTTAGCAATTGTTGGAGCACCAGTACTTGCTGGAATGGCAGTTGCCGATGCAGTTAAAAAGGCAGTTGCTAAAAAACCACAAGATCAAGATAAGTTAGGTCAAGAAACCACAGTAACTACCACAACTACAAAAATAACTACAACTAAGGGTAAAAAAGATAAATCACCAACACCAGACGAAATTGATTACGTTGATAAAAACGATAAATTAATTGAAAGTCTTCAATATTCTGAGAAGCCAATTGATACATCATACATTGAACAAAGAAAAGATATTATTGAAGTACAGAAACATGAGAAAAAAGAAAAAAGTCCAGAAAAGCATGTCACATTTTTGGAGGAAATTATTGAACGAAAAACCGAGATTGAAAATGACAAAACGTCGACTAAACCAATTCGAGAAAGAACTCCTCCAGATATAGGCAATATTCGTGTTATAACCGATGAATTTAAAGCTGAAAGAATGCCTCTTGGAGATGCAATTGCTCAACGTAAAATCGAACCGAAAATTTGTCGCATTATTACTGATGGTAAAGAGATGCCATTAACTGTTCAGGACGCTCTCGATCAACATCACATAAATCTATTTTGTATAGTTGATATATTAATGAAAAATGTTATTGCACTAGTAGATGTACCAAATGATAGTTTCGATTTAAGTCCAGCTTCACCTTCGATTAGCAACATTGATAAAATGCTACCGCGTGATATGAGCCTCGAAGAGGCTATTCGTACCGGTATTATAGATGCAGAATCTGCTGTTTCAAAAGATCCTTCGACGGGTAAATTTAAAGTTTTACAAGTATCAATCACTGAAGGTATTATTGATTCATTACAGTGGCGCGCAACAATCGATCCTAAATCATCATTTTTCATATTCGGGCCACAACGTATTATTTACACACGCGAACCGATTTCATTTGATAACGCGGTCGAATCCCAAACGCTTGATTTGTCGTCTGGACGTTTCACAGATCCCAGTCGCTTGGAAAATGTTTCTGTTACATTGAAAGAAGCAATTGGCGATGGGCACATTGATCCAGATTCAGCCCTTGTCAAAGACGGTGCGAAAAAACGTCTTGTTAGATTACCAGATGCGTTCCGACGTGGCTTAGTCGATGCAGATAAAGCAAATGTATTGGACACGACCACGTCAAAGCTACAAACATTACAAGGGGCTGTAGATTCTGGCTTATTAGCAACACCTCGCCGATCGTTTGGTCTGCTTGAGGCACTTTCTTACAATTTATATAATCCAACAACGGGTGGTTTTAGTGATCCGTTTGTTGGTGCTGGTGTTATTGATCGTAAACGTTTAACACTCGCCAACGCAATTGCTAGTGGTCTTATTGATCCTAGCACGACAATGGTGCGCGACTCTGCAAACAGCACAATTGTGCCACTTGTTGCTGCCATATCAACTGGTCTCGTAGACGCCACAGCTGGTCGTCTTATCGAGCCAGAATCAAAACATATTGATTTAGTTAAAGCCTACGAAAAAGGACATTTACTACCAGCCGAACAGAGGGTGAGTTTTCTTTCTTTTATTTGTTTTGATAACAGTTTCATTTTCTTTCTATTTTCTGTTTTAACTTTTTAATAAAATAAAAAATATAAAACGCAAATCAGCATTTTTATCAAAATTAATTTCATAATTAAACGTCCTGCTCTTATAACTAATTGGACGCAAAGCTTGTTGAATGAATTTAATTTAATATATATTTTTAAAAAATATTTTATGCTAAGAACAATTGCTTTTTCAAGAAAATAAAACTTGTGCATGCGCTAAATTAATTAATTAAATTTAAATACATATTGTTACCGAAATTCTCGTAAATCAATATTTTATTGTTTTTTAAAACTTTATGTTTAAAAAAAAATATTTCTAATTATGTGTGCTTCGTGCTTTATAGAGTAATGTTCGTATTATATTGACTAGAGAAATCAATACGACTTTTAAGTAAAGAAAATTATTGTCTTAATATTTAAAATAATTTAAATTTGATAATTATCGGTCGGAAATTATACGCGGGTCGGAAATCTCTGTTTAAAACTTAAATTTTTGCATAATTGTTTTTCGGTTATTATAAATATAAAATTGCATACTTAATAATTTTCTCTTCAAAAAACACAGACCAAATGCTATACTGATATTGAACAAAGAACAAAAAATGTAGGACTACTGTTGTTCAGGAAGCTCAGTAAGATTTTCACCTATTAACAATTTAAAAAATTATTTTTTTAATATTTTTTGATTTGTTGTCTATAAAGACTACTTTACTTTCTTTTTATATGGAATTTAGTTTAAAAATACTAGAAGTAATGATTAAAATAATATTTAAAAATTATTTTTTAATAGATGATTGCTATCATGGTGAAATAGGAGTTTCTTGGAAAATAGTATTCCTAAATTTTTGTACTCTACTTTTCCTATCTGTATTGTATTTTGTCTGTGATTCTACCTATCTTAACTAAATCTTTGCTACTTACTAAACTTACTTTTCTATTCTTTTTTAAAAGTTAAAATTTACATTTCAGAACAATATCATAAATTTATTAATGGAAAAAAAAAAGAAAAATAAAAAATCATTAACTTACTAACCCCATTATTAATATTTATAAGTCATTTGATTGATTTTTTTTTTAAAATTAACAAAATTAATTATAAAATTTTTTTTTTCTTATTTTTTAATGACAATTTGGTTTTAATTACACAAAATTTACACTGTTGTTTGCTGCTGCTGTTAACCATCTATCATTTTACTATTATTATTATTGTTTATTCAATAATAATAATATTAAGTAATTTTTATTATTTTTTGGATAAATTATGTTAATCAATTGACAAAATAACAAAATAGAAAAAAAAAAAAAGAAAAGAAAAATAACTCATTATCATCTATTTGATTGGCTTGAATTTTTTTTTTTTAATCCTTAATCTTTTTTATCCTTTATTCCTGTTTTTATTTCTTAATTATTAATTATTTTATTTATTTTTTTTTAATTAAATTGTTTTGTTAAAAGTTTTATTTTAAATGTTATGGATTATTATATTTTGTGATTAAGAAAATTTTACACATTATTAATTAAATCGGAGTTTGTGGTGATTATCCTTTATTATTTTGCAATCTCAAGTATATTTCTGCTATTTCTATTAATTACGAATAAAATATGGTATTTGGATTACAAGATTTTTAAAAAACTTTCAAAAATGATGTCATTCTAACTATTCTTTTTCAAATATAATATATTTATTATTTTGATTTATGTTTTATAATGTTTTCATATCAAAAATGAAATAAATAAATTTGATAATAGCAGATAACTCAGAGTAAAAGTGAGTTATTTTGCATGGAACTCATAATTTATATTTCTTAAATTTTTAACATTTGAATAAATTATAATAATAATTTATAAATTTCGACGGTATGTGTAAAATTCAGTTAATTTAAATGCGAATTTTAATTTATTTGCTTAAAATGGTTAATACAATACAATTACAACGAGGAAGTTTTGCAAAATAAACAAGCAAAAGAAAAATAACTTTGCTGCTAATTAATAGTAACCGATTTCAGAATTATTTCAATTTGAATGTATATCAAATCGCAATTTTATATTTAATCAAGCGCGAGTTATAGAATACTCACGAGTTTATGTTTTATGTTTCTTTATAATTAAAAGTTATTGTTTTGTTGTTTTTTTTTATCTTAATTTTTATTTTTTCAGATAATTTTTTTCCGTTTTATTTATTAATTAAATTATAATTTGTTTTCTTATTTTATTTTAGTTATTTTATTTTTTTATTTTCATTTTTTTTTTTTTTTAATGCATGATTTTAT
Organism: Ptychoptera contaminata; assembly: GCA_963942525.1. Classification (NCBI taxonomy): domain Eukaryota; kingdom Metazoa; phylum Arthropoda; class Insecta; order Diptera; family Ptychopteridae; genus Ptychoptera; species Ptychoptera contaminata. The sequence goes on along the minus strand of OZ012636.1, from coordinate 39,193,187 downwards.
TTAACAAATAATTTTATTTTATCAATTATATATACATATATTTATATAAATTATTAACATAATTTATTAATTTTAAGGAATGAAAGCATGATGGTTTTTGAGATTGCATGATTATGTAATTTATTGTATGTTTGTTGTTATTTATTTAATTATTTATTTGTGTATGCTATACAATTAATGTGTTTTTTTTTTGTGTGTTTTTGCTCGTGTGTGTTAATTTACTTATTTTTCGTGAATTATATCACGCAATTGAAAATGCGTATGAAAAATAAATGAAATAATGTTTAATTTTTTTTTTATTTTTACATCACAATCAAACAGTTCATCGATATTATTATTTGCATGTTATATTCCAAAAATATATATACATAAAAGTAATTTTTGTATTTTTTTTATTATTTTATTTTGTGTGTGTGCTAAAAAAAATAAAATAAAGTCTAAAAAAGTTATTCTCCAAGCACTTGCTACAATAATTAAACAAATTAATTGATTTTTTATTTTTCATTCTTTAATACTTTTTAAAATCATAAATAGCAAGCGGTTATTGAAAAATTCGCTTTGTGCGAAGATAATCTCGCGAATCTACTTAAATGGATTAGTGGTATAGAACAGAAACTTGCATCGATTGGAGGGCCTAAAGAACGTATTGATGATTTACGCAATCAAATAAATGTTCTTAAGGTAATTTAATTATTTGATTAAAAGATAGAATATTGTTTATCTGGAATTATTAATGTTTACAGCAAATCAAAGATGACATTGATTCGCAATCACGTGCCGTATCATCTTGTTTGGAGCAGGTCCGTCAACTTGTGTTAACAGGTGGTGATGTTTTAAGTGCACCAGAGGTGGCAGCATTGGAGAATTCTGGCCGTGAATTACGATCACGCGTTGATCGTTCGCAAGATCGTACAGGAAAATTATTGAAGAAATTAGAATCAGCTAGAGATGAACTACGTAAATTACGTTCTGAATTAGACATATTTTCTACATGGTTGCAAACTGCACGTCGTACGTTGGAGGATAAAGAAAGAGCATTGTCTGATTTGAGTAGATTGTCAACGCAAACGGATTCTATTAAAGAGTTTGTTAGTGATGTAATTGCTCATCAAGCTGATTTAAGATTTATTGCAATGTCGGCACAGAAATTCGTCGACGAATCAAAAGAATTTTTGGGTTCATTAAATGATTTCCGTACAACATTACCTGATCGTTTGCCACACATAGAACCATTAGCTAGTTCAGAGAGTCCCATTAGACAAGAAGTTACTCTTGTTCAAGCACAATATCGTGATTTGTTACATCGTGCTAATGCCTTATCTGACAGATTATCAGGACTGGGCGGACGTCAACGTGACTACCAAGATGCTCTTGAAAAGGCACGCTCCTGGTTACGTACAATACAGCCACGTGTTATTTCTGTGCTTTCCGATCCAATAGCAGCTGATCCACAAACAGTACAAGATCAAATGACTACAACAAAGCAATTGCATTCAGAATATTTATCTCAAGGCAGACTTATTGATAATCTCCAGCAAAGCGTTGATTCTTTATTGAAATCAATAGCGGGCGAATTAAGTCCAAGCGAGGTTACTGATTTGGAAGCGCCAGTCGAAGCTATTAAATCAGAATACGTCAAAAACTTATCAGCATTAGCAGACCGCTGTCAGTTATTAGACACAGCTTTAGTTCAATCCCAAGGAGTTCAAGATGCATTAGACAGTCTTTTCAATTGGATGAATCAATCAGAACAACGATATTCTCGACAACAACTTCCTGCATCTTTAATTCGTGAAAAATTATTAGAACAAGTGCGTGAACATCGCGCTTTCTTAGCCGATTTAGAATCACATCGGCCAAGTATAGACAGCGTAACTATAACTGCAAAGGAATTAATTGCAACAGCTTCAAACGCACGAATTGCAAAGAATATTGAAAAGAATTTGAAAGATTTGACAGGCAATTTTGATAAACTTTTGGATAAATCATTAAAACGTGCTGATTTCCTCGATGAAACTCTTGTACAATTAACACGTTTCTTAGATGATTCAACCAACATAGAACAAAAATTATGCAATTTACAAGAATTGTTAGATTCCCGAGATATAAATTCATTAGTTGCTGAAGATTTAGCGTCTAAAATTGCCGAGATGGTTCGAACCAAAGAAGCATTGCGTCCAGAATTTGAAAATTGTGTTCGTTCTGGTAAAGACCTTTCTGGCAAACGTGATGTCACTGATACAGGAGTCATTAAAGATCGTGTTCGCGCTCTAGAAAACCAATGGAAGAGTCTTGGCACCGTTCTTGAAGAGAAAACTACATTATCTCGTCAAAAAGCAGAGCAATTAAACGCTTATGAAACGTTAAGAGATCAAGCATTAGCTTGGTTATCCAGCATTGAGCTGCGAACAAATAATCTTGTACCCGTGGCTGTAGATACAGACATCATTCGTCAACAAACAGAGGAATTGAAACCACTTATTAAAGAGCATCGCGATTATGGCCCCAATATTGACCGTGTAAACGATGTTGGACAACAATATGATGATCTTATTCGACCAGATAGTCCATCTCGAAAACAAAGTGGACGTGGTTATAGTCCAATAAAAAGAACAGGAGCTCCTATTCGTCGACTATCTGGTGATAGAAGATCTCCAAGTCCTACTAAAGGAATACACTCCCTTGGTCAAAGTCCAACAGCAGCAATTTTGTCACCACTTTCTCCAGGTGGCTCCAGTGGATTTGGTAGCCGCCGGTCTTCCCAAGACGGATTTCAATTGGGTGAAAACAGTCCAATTAGACAACAATTAACAGAAATAAACAACAGATATAAATTAATTGGAGTACGTCTAACTGATCGCCAATCTGAATTGGAGACTGTCAAAGAAGAAGTTCGAAAACATTTAGAAAGCTTAAAATCATTATCAACATTCCTTGATCGTGTACAACGTCAAGTACCACGGGATTCAATATCAACTAAAGACGAAGCTGAACGTTGTACTAAACAAGCACGTAAAGTACTTGAAGAAATGTATGAAAAACAAAGTCAATTAGACTCAACAAAAGCTCAGGTTAAAGATTTATTGCGGCGCAAACCTGATGTACAAGGAGCTGAGCGATTAAGAAATGATTTAGAAGCCGTTAGTGAAAGATGGAGACAGTTAAATGAATTATGCAAGGATCGTATAACATTCTCTGAACAACTGCGCGATTTTCTTGATACACACGATAATCTTAATAGTTGGTTGACATCTAAAGAAAAAATGTTAACTGTATTAGGACCCATTTCATCAGATCCACGTATGGTACAAAGTCAAGTTCAGCAAGTACAAGTATTGCGTGAAGAATTCCGTAGTCAACAACCTCAACTCCAGCATTTACAAGATGTAGCTCGCGCTGTTATGACGACTCCAGAAGGTCCAGTCGTTGATGCAAAACTTCGTGCCGTTCAATCAAAGTGGGATGATATTGTTGGACGTCTTGATGAGCGTGCTCAAAGCTTAGGTGCCGCAGCAGATACTTCTAAAGAATTTGATGCAAGCTTAAGTCGTCTACGTGATGCACTCCAAACTATAAGTGATAATTTGGATGGTTTACCAACCGATCGTGATCACCAAGAAACATTAAGGAAAATTGAAAATTTGGAACGTCAATTGGAAGGTCAACGGCCATTATTGGCTGATGCGGAAGCGTCTGCTGCAACTCTTTGTAATGTTCTCGGCGATCCAGCATCACGCGCTGATGTAAATGCTCGAGTTACTGCAGTAGGAAAACAATACCAAGCTTTGCAACGTAAGTTAGATACTCGCAAAGCTGAGACTGAATCTGCATTAAGAGATGGACGACAATTTGGTGAAAGTTGCGCTAGAATGTTGGGTTGGCTTTCAGGTGAATTAGGTAATTTATCTGATCGCTTACTAGTATCGGCGCATCGTCCCACATTGCAACATCAAATTGAAACTCACGAGCCAGTCTATCGTGAAGTTATGGCCCGCGAACACGAAATCATTATGTTGTTGAATAAGGGTCGTGAAATGCAAGACAGTCAAACACAGCGTGCAGTTTCTGCAGATCGTCAATTACAACGTGATATTGATAAAATTGGTCAACAATGGGAAAAACTACGTCGTGACGCTGTTGATCGTCATACGAGACTTCAAACATGCATGGAACACTGTCGTAAATACGGAACTGCTTCAGAAGCTTTCCTTACTTGGTTACGAAGTGCAGAAGATAAATTAAGTAATCTGAAACCTGGTGTTTTACGTAAACAACAACTAGATCAGCAACTTCGTGAATTACAAACGTTCCGAAGTGAAATCTGGAAAAGGTCTGGTGAATATGAAAGCACTCGTGGTCAAGGAGAAGCATTCCTTGGAGCATGTGATGTAGATAAGGAACCAGTGAAAGCAGAATTAAATGATATGCGTGAAAGATGGGAGCGTTTAAATAATGAATTAGTTGAACGTGGTCAAGCTTTAGATACATGTGCCAAACGGTTAACAGACTTCAATGATGAATTAAGAAATCTAGATCACGCAGTAGGTCGTTGTGAGGATAGGTTAGGTGCACATGATGCACTTGGTGCCGCAGCTAAGGATCCTAAATTACTTGAGCGAGTACGAACTATTCGTGAAGACGCTAATGCATTGCGTAAACCACTTCAAGCGACACGTAAATTAGCAGATGATATAGCAGTTGAAACTCGTTCTGTAGGAGGTGATGCTGATCATCTCAAATCAGAAGTAGATGCTGTTGCTGATCGCATTGATGAGCTTCATGCACTTCTTGATGATCGTTGTGGCGAATTACAATCCGCAGCCACAGCAGTATCACAATTCAACGAGCAAGTCAAGGGCCTGGCTGTAGATCTGAATGATTTAGAACACCAAGTAGATACTTTAGCCGCTCCAGCACGTGAAATAAAAATGGTTATTGTTCAAATTGATGAAGTGGGAACCATATTAAACAAAATTGACAAGGCTGCTGATCGCGTTGGTGAAGTTGAAAGAGCTGGTGAATGTCTTGTTGACAATGGATTTGCTCCAGATACATTACAAACACGCGAGCAAGTTGCAGGATTACGTAAGACACTTGGACGCTTAGAAAATCGAACTAAGGATCATGAAGATGCTTTACAACGTACTCTAAAAGGGCTGGAGAAATTTTACGACGTACACACTGCTGTTTTGGATGATTTAACTGATGTCAGTGACCAAATGCGTCAAATGAAACCAATCGGATCTGAATTAGAACAAATAAGAAATCAACAAGATGATTTCCGTAGATTTAGACAACATACAATTGAACCATTATCCCAAAACATTAGTGAAGTAAATCGGTTAGGTCAAGATTTAGTTCGTTCAGCTCAAAGTGGTGTTTCGACAACACAACTCGAAAAAGATCTTGAGAAAATGAACGAAAAATGGAATAATCTAAAAGAAAAGATGAACGACCGCGATCGACGCTTAGATGTTGGTTTGCTTCAATCAGGCAAGTTCCAAGAAGCTCTTGATGGTTTATCTAAATGGCTTAGTGATACTGAAGAAATGGTTGCCAATCAAAAACCACCATCATCTGATTATAAAGTGGTTAAAGCTCAATTACAGGAGCAAGAATTTCTTCAAAAAATGTTACTAGATCGTCAAAATTCAATGTCATCACTGTTCTCGCTAGGTCAAGAAGTAGCTGCCGGTTGTGAGCCTGCAGAAAAGGCTGCAATTGAGAAACAATTGCGTGAGTTGATGGGTCGTTTCGATAATTTGACAGAATCAGCAAAAGCACGTAAACGAGATCTGGAAGAGGCCATGGATGTTGCTAAATTGTTCCAAGATAAATATGTGCCATTATCACGTTGGCTAGAATCTGCCGAACGTCAAGTGAAATCAATGGAACTTGTTCCAACTGATGAAGAAAAAATTCAAGAGCGTATTGAAGAGCATAACGATCTTCATCACGATATTCTTTCTCATCAACCTGCATTCTCACAATTGACTGATATTGCTGGGCAACTAATGGGTCTTGTAGGCGAAGATGAAGGTGTTGGCTTAAGTGAAAAGGTTCAAGTCATTACCGAACGTTATACAACCTTAGTTGAAACTAGTGAAGCTGTGGGCCATCTTCTAGGCGAATCAAGACAAGGATTACGACATCTTGTCCTTACATATCAAGAACTAGTGGCCTGGATGGAACAAATGGACAATAAATTAGCTAAACATCGCGTTATACCAGTACATACTGATAAAATTCTTGAAAAAATGGATCAACTAGTCGAATTAAATGTGGATATTGCCAGTCGAGCTGAAAATGTTGAATCAACCGTTGAAATTGGTTCAGAATTAATGAAACATATCACTGCCGACGAAGCATTACAATTGAAAGATAAATTAGACTCTCTTCAAAGACGTTATGGTGACCTTACTCAAAGAGGTGGTGATCTATTGAAACAAGCACAATCAGCATTACCTCTTGTTCAACAATTCCATGAGAGTCATAATAGGTTAGTTGATTGGATGCAAGGTGCTGAAGGTGCTTTGGCTACAGGTGACCCAAGAGAAACCGATATTCTTAGACTAGAATCTGAGTTATCTGAAATGCGTCCAATTATTGAAACTGTTAATTCAATTGGTCCACAACTTTGTCAAATTTCTCCCGGCGAAGGTGCATCAACAATAGAGAGTTTAGTTACTCGTGACAATCGCCGTTTTGATGCTATTGTTGAACAAATTCAACGTAAGGCTGAACGACTCCATCTAAGCAAACAGCGTTCTAAAGAAGTAACTGGAGATATTGATGAGTTATTAGAATGGTTCCGTGATATGGATGCAAGTCTTCGTGATGCCGATGCTCCAGGCATGGATCCGAAATTAGTGCGAGCACAATTGCAGGAACATCGCAGTATCAACGATGATATTGCTGGTCAAAAAGGACGAGTGCGTGATGTAACAGCAGCTGCTAAAAAAGTGCTACGCGAAACTCATCAGCCATCTAATGAAACTACAGCTGCTTTACGAGAGAAACTTGATGACTTAAAAGAAGTTGTTGAAATTGTTGTAGCTCTTTGCTCTGAACGCTTAGCAGTCTTAGAACAAGCACTTCCATTGTCTGAGCATTTTGCTGAATCGCACACAGATTTGATAGGATGGTTAGATGATATGGAAAGACAAATTTCAATGCTTAGTATGCCAGCTCTTAGACCAGACCAAATTGCTTCACAACAAGACAAAAACGAACGGTTGGTTCAATCAATTTCAGAGCATAAACCACTTCTTGATAAATTAAACAAAACTGGTGAAGCTTTGGCTTCCTTAGTAGCTGATGAAGACGCTTCTAAAATTCAAGACATACTTGATGCTGACAATTCAAGATATGCAGCATTAAGAACTGAATTAAGAGAACGCCAACTTGCTCTTGATAAGGCATTGCAAGAATCTAGTCAGTTTTCAGACAAGCTTGAAGGTATGCTACGTGCCTTAGCTAACACTGCCGATCAGGTCAACCAGTCAGAGCCAATTTCAGCACATCCACCACGAATTCGTGATCAAATTGAGGAAAACGCAGGTCTCGTTGATGACTTAGAAAAAAGAACTGAAGCATACGCGGCAGTTAAAAGGGCTGCCAACGATGTAATTTCTAAAGCTGGAAATCAATCTGATCCAGCAGTGCGTGATATTAAAAAGAAACTAGAACAATTAAATCAACTCTGGAATGATGTACAGAAAGCAACATCAAAGCGCGGTAATTCTCTTGACAATACTCTTGCTTGTGCTGATAAATTCTGGCGGCAATTGGATGCTATTATGCAAACTCTGCGTGATCTCCAAGAAACACTTACTTCTCAAGAACCACCAGCTGCTCAGCCACAAGAAATTCAAAAACAACAAGTTGCCTTACAAGAAATTAGACATGAAATCGATCAAACTAAACCAGAAGTTGAGGAAGTTCGTCGCACTGGTAGTAATTTGATGTCTTTATGTGGCGAGCCAGACAAACCAGAGGTTAAGAAACATATTGAAGATTTAGACCATGCCTGGGATAACATTACAGCACTATATGCAAAACGTGAAGAGAATCTTATCGATGCAATGGAAAAAGCAATGGAATTCCATGAGACATTACAAAATCTATTGAAATTCCTTACCAAAGCGGAAGATAGATTTAACAACTTGGGACCAGTTGGAAGTGATATTGAGGCAGTCAAGAGACAAATTGAGCAACTGAAGCATTTCAAAGATGATGTTGATCCACACATGGTGGAAGTTGAAGCTTTAAATAGGTAAAATATATTTTATGTAATAACTACTTAGATTTTTATGTAAATTAATTAATCAAATTACAGTATCATGTTGAATTTTATTGCTAATATATATATTTTCTCTTTCCTCTCACGTTTTCATTTAATCCCTGATCGTTGAACATAATTACTTCGCAAAAATAAAAATATTAATTATTTGTAAACAATGTATAAAATAAAATAAATTAATTGAAACACAGGGCATTGGACAGGCAAGATACAACTTTATTTTCATCTTTTATTGTGTTTTTATTATCATTTATTATTTCATTTTCGACTTATTTTTGTTTTCATTATAATTTTATACAAAATTTTAATTATTTATGCCAACAAAATTTAGAAGCATGTTTAATTTTAATTAAACAATTATTTTTTCATTTTCAATTATTATTTTTGGAAAATAGGCTTTTTTTTGTGTTTTGTTTGTTGTAAAATTATGATTTAACAACCTTTATTGATTGATTTATGTTAATTATTCTAATAGACAAGCAATTGAATTGACTGAAAGGACGTCGGCTGAGCAAGCAACAGCGATACGAGAACCATTAAATGCAGTGAATAGACGTTGGGACAATTTATTACGTGGATTAGTTGAGCGTCAGAAACAATTGGAACACGCTCTTTTACATCTCGGACAATTCCAACATGCACTAAATGAACTGCTTATTTGGATCAGTAAAACTGATTCTACATTAGATCAATTAAAACCGGTTAGATTTTTCTTTCATTAAAGATTTTGACCATCTATTTTATTCTAATGCGTATTTTATTTATAGATACCTGGTGATCCACAAATACTCGAAGTAGAATTGGCTAAATTGAAAGTTTTAGCAAATGACATTCAAGCGCACAAAAGTTCGGTTGATACTCTAAATGATGCCGGTCGGCAATTAATTGAAACAGATAGAGGTTCTGTGGAAGCATCCACAACGCAGGAAAAATTAAACCAATTAAATCAACAGTGGCGAGGACTTCTTCAAAAGGCATCTGATCGGCAACATGAACTGGAAGAAGCATTACGCGAAGCGCAAGGCTTTACAGCAGAAATTCAAGATTTACTTGGTTGGTTGGGTGATGTTGATGGTGTTATAGGCGCAAGCAAGCCAGTTGGTGGACTTCCAGAAACAGCATCAGAACAATTAGAGCGATTTATGGAAGTTTACAACGAATTAGAAGATAACCGAGCTAAAGTGGAAACACTTCTTGCACAAGGGCAAGATTATATTAAACGACAAGGACAAATGAATGTAACATCCAGCAATTTACAGCATATTCTTCGCACATTAAAACAAAGATGGGATGCAGTCATTTCACGTGCTTCTGACAAAAAAATAAAATTAGAAATTGCTTTGAAAGAGGCTACCGATTTCCACGATGCATTGCAAGCATTTGTTGAATGGCTTACATCGGCAGAGAAGCAACTTGTAGGTGCAGCACCAGTTTCACGAGTTCTTGAAACTATCCAAGGACAAATCGAAGAGCACAAAATATTACAAAAGGATGTATCAATTCATAGAGAATCAATGTTGCTTCTCGATAAAAAGGGAACTCATCTTAAATACTTCAGTCAAAAACAGGATGTCATTTTAATCAAAAATTTGTTAGTATCAGTTCAGCACCGTTGGGAACGCGTCGTAGCAAAGGCTGCTGAAAGAACTCGTGCTTTAGATCATGGTTACAAAGAAGCACGAGAATTCCATGACGCATGGCAACAACTTATTGTATGGTTAGAAGAAACAGAGACTACACTTGACACTTTGGCTGAAGAGGCAGCAGCTTGCAACGATCCTGCTAAGATAAAAAGACATTTGGAAAAATTACGTGAAACACAACGTAATTTAAGTGCAAAGCAATCTGTTTACGATAACACAATGCGCGCAGGCAAGAGTCTTACCGATCGTGCACCAAAATCCGATGAAGTCATTTTGTTCAAAATGGTTACTGAATTAAAAGAAACATGGACACGAGTATGTTCGAAGAGTGTAGATCGTCAACGTAAACTGGAAGAGGCTTTACTTCTTTCTGGGCAATTTTCAGAAGCATTACAAGCGCTTCTCGAATTTCTTAAAAAGGCACATGCTCGTCTTACTGATGACGGTCCAGTTCATGGAGACCTTGATACAGTCACAACTCTTGTTGATCAACATCATACACTCGAATCCGATCTCGAAAAACGTGCAGCACAAATGCAAAGTGTGCTTAAAAATGGACGTGAATTAGAACGTACAGGAGATTCGCGTGATATTTCACAAAACCTCGATGAATTACAAGGATTGTGGGACACAGTAACAGACTTATGTTCAAGACGAGGAGTAAGATTACAGGATGCTCTCCATGATGCCGAAAGATTACATAAACAAGTTCATATGTTACTCGAATGGTTATCAGAAGCTGAACAAAAACTACGTTTCGCAATTGCTACACCTGATGATGAGGCACATGCAAGAGAATTGGTTAACTTACATACGCGTTTCTTACGTGAACTTCGCGAAAAAGAGCAAGATAAAGATGAAACACTACGCTTGGCTCAAAATATTCTTAATAAAGCACATCCTGATGCAGTTCCGATAATTAAAAACTGGATAACAATTATTCAGTCACGTTGGGACGAAGTTTCTCAATGGGCAATTAGTCGTGAAACAAAACTGCAAGGACATCTTCAAGCATTACGTGATTTAGATGAATCAATTGAAGAATTACTTGCGTGGTTAGCTGGTCTCGAAGCAACATTAACAACACTAGAACGTGAACCATTACCCGATGAAATAACAATACTTGAACAATTAATTACCGATCATAGAGAATTTATGGAAAATACAGCTAGACGTCAAACAGAAGTTGATCGAGCATGCAAATTAAGACAACCGGCAGCTGGTACTCAGGTCAAAGATGGCCGCAAACCATCAAGAATGAAGACTCCAGTGTAAGTTTTTATTTGAATTATTTCTTTATGTAGCTATTGATTATTTTTTGGTATGCACAATTGATTAGTTTAGAACCATATATATATTAATGTATATATATTAATTTCCACAATATTAATATGTTTTGTATTTGTTTTTTTATTTTTATATATTTTTCATACCTGATCAACATCCTGTAATTGTTTTTGATTTTATACTCATTATTTATTTTTATTTTGTATAAATATTATTTATCATTTATTATCATCCCAATGTATGGCTATGGATTTGTTTTTTTTTTTATGTTATTTATCATATTATTATTATTATGGTGGCATTCATTTGATAAAAATGATACAACAAAAAAAAATCTTGAATATTTAGTCGAGGATCAAGTCAAGATTTACGTGAGCACTCGCCTGATTATAATAGTACAATGGGTAGAAAACAAAGGTTTGTTTTTCATTTTAATTTTATTTTGCATAGTTTTTTAAGCGATTTTGTAAAGTAATTATGTATTTGTATTTATTTTGAATTTTTAAATATGTTTATTTTTATCATATGCTCACAAAATTATTAATTAAATTTCATTATATTAATTTATATATATTTATATATATATATATATTTATGTATATTCTTTTATTTTTCATTTAACAATACAATAAAAAACATACACAATTGAAAACATCATGAATTCGCTACCAAAAATTATAAATTTATCTGAAAAAAGTAGCTTTAAAGGATCACGAGATACAGGACTTAATGCTAGACGTACTAGGTTTGTTTTGTTTTGTTTTTTCTAATCTCATTTTTTTTTTTTGTGCTTTATAATAATTTTTGGTTTTTCTTTTTAAATTATTTCAATTTTTTTTTTGAAAAAAAATTTAAAATATAAAGTCGTGCTAGTCCCGGACGAGGTGAAACACCAGAGCGTGATCGTCTGCCACATTATGGACCACGATTTACACAAAGGTATTTTTTATTCATCTGAAATAATAGCTTTTTCTGTTTATTTCCTTTTTTCAATATCCGTCTTATCTAATTTTTTTTTGTTCAATTATTATCTAATATTTGTGATGTTTCTGATATTTAGTAGTCACACCACTGAAATGGAATTCCGTTCAACTCGTGCACGTTTGTTATGGGATAAATGGCGTCACGTATGGATGATGGCATGGGAACGACAACGTAGATTACACGATCATTTGATTTACTTGCAAGACGTCGAACGCGTCCGTCAATTTAGTTGGGATGATTGGAGAAAACGGGTATGTTTCTTATTACTTTATCATTTTTGCAAATTCTAATTTTCTCTTTTCAGTTCTTGAAATTCATGAATCACAAAAAGTCACGATTGACAGATTTATTCAGAAAAATGGATAAAGATAATAATGGTCTTATACCGCGTGAGGTTTTCATTGATGGAATCATAAATACAAGTAAAATTAAAATTTAATTAATTTTCTTTAAAAAAAAATTAACTAACTAACTATATTATTTTTTTTTAGAATTCGATACATCTCGCTTAGAAATGGGTGCCGTTGCTGATTTGTTTGATCGCAATGGTGACGGTTTAATTGATTGGCAAGAATTTATAGCCGCATTAAGACCTGATTGGCAAGAACGTAAACCCGATACAGATGCAGATAAAATACACGATGAGGTAAAACGTTTAGTTATGTTGTGTACGTGCCGTCAGAAATTCCGTGTATTCCAAGTTGGTGAAGGAAAATATAGGGTAAGTCGAATTAATTTTTGTTTTCATAGTAAAAATATTAATTATTTATTTAATTTTATAAAATATTATTAGTTTGGTGATTCCCAAAAATTACGCCTTGTACGTATTTTAAGAAGTACAGTAATGGTACGTGTCGGAGGCGGTTGGGTAGCTCTTGATGAATTCTTAGTCAAAAATGATCCTTGTCGAGGTATGTTTTTATTTTTCATTTACTATTAATAAAAAATTGAATTTTTAGCTAGGACTTTTAGTTAGGGATATCAATTTTTTTTATTTTTAACGAAAATATTAGTATTGAGAGCAGGAATTGAAAATTAAAAATTATCGATGCCAAAAAAAAAAAAATTACTCTTTTTTTTGTATTAAAAACAATTTTAATCCGAAGGAAATGGTCATTTAATTTACAAAAAATATATATATATAATTAAATAAATTAATAAAAACTAATTCATATTAGCTCAAAATAACTTTTTAACCAAAAAAAAAAAATAATAATATTTTGGAAAAGAAACCAAATCATAACCAAAGAATGTTTGTCTTTTCTTTACGATGTGCGTTTTAAACTTAATTTTTCTTTAACTATAATTATTGCCTTTAATTGTATGTTTAACTGTGGTGGACGCTTTATTAAAATAGAAAATTAAAAAAATTAAAGAAATAATTATTAAAACATTAATCAATTTCATTCATACATTTTTATTTATTTATTTATTTTAAGAAATAATTATTATTTAATATTAATTGCATTACCAGCAAAAAAAAAAATAGAATAGAAATTAAATGAAAATTAATAAAATTTAATAAAAATTAAAAAATACACAAAAATATTAACAATTAATTAAATTAATTTAATTTTACAATCAAAACAAAAAAAAATTTTTATTATTATTTAACTAACATAAAAAAAATTATTCATTCTCCTCTAATGCTGCTGCTGTGTTATAAAATACACGAATGGGTGTGACATTATTACTTACTGACATTAAAAATAATAATTAATTAATTAATGAAAAAAAAAAAAAAAATTTATAATTCCCTTAACATTTTTTTTTTATTTATTATTATTATTTTTTTTTATTTTATATTTTATGATTTTGCTATTTTTTAAAATTATTTTTTGTTTATAAATTATACTGTGCGTGTGCCATTTGTATGCATGATTTTAACGTTAATTAAACATTTGATTATTTATATATACGTATATAGTGGCATTGGTATTGCCATTAGCAAATCCAAACGATCCTAATCAGCATGAGGCCTGTTGCCCATTATGTAAGCAAAAAACGAAACAATTTTCATTAAATAAAACATATTTTTTAAATAATAATAAACGTATTATAAAAAATAATGAAGCAATCAATATGAAAATCAGTAATTTTTATTATAAAATTAATAATACTATTGATGTGAATACAATTAATAATAATAATAGTAGTGTTGCTGGTTGTGTTGCTGCATCATCATCTACCTCGGCTACATCTAAGACAGCATCAAATGTTCATAGAGATTTTATTTTTTTAAAATAATGATAAATATTTAACACATGATTGTTACCAATGCTTTTTTGCGTTAAAATTCACTTAATTAAATGAAAATTTGCTTCAATTGTTAAATCGCATCTTAAATTTTTAAAAAACTATTTTCAATCATAGTTTTAAGTATTATGTAGTGATGATGCGTTTTAGCAAATTTTACTTAAGGTATTAAAATACTAACAAGGACAGTAGATGTTTTAGTATAACATTAAATTTTATAAAATTCAATATTAAATAGAAATATTTAATAAAATTACCGGTAATTCTGTTATAAGCAACAATAAAAGTACAAAAGTTTTTCTACTAATTTCTAGTAATAAACGCTCAAAACCAGACAAATAATTTATTACACATTATGGGTGTACACATAATCCTTTTTAATAAATAATAAAGCAAATTATAATATCACCTAAATATATATATAAATAAAATATGCTTACATAAATATTAAATAATAAAAATTAATTATTAGAATCATCGTTTAACGTTTATTATTGGTTTTAATTAAATTTTCTTTATTTGTGTTGTTTAATTTTACTATAAATTTTAATATAATGTTTGTGTTTTTTGATTGAAAATTTTCTTTTGTGCTTTACTATCGTTTTGTTTTCTTTAATTTAAATTTTAAAAAAAATAGTTTTTCTTTATCGTGTGTTGTATTGTTTTCTTTTTTTTACTAACTCTGTTATATATATATTGTTAAAAATTAATTTAAAATGTTTATGTTAATAAATGTAAATATTCATTATTTCGATTGAATGTTAAAAAACAAAAAAAAAAAAAGAAAATAATTAATGAAGATATTATTCGCTGTTAATTATTTTCAATTTTTATTTTGTTTGCAGTTTTGTATACAGGTGTTTTATTTTCTCTTTTAATTAATTAACCTTACTGTAATCTATAACTCTTTAATTTATGTATTTTAAATCTTGAAAAAAAAAAAAACTTTGTGTTTATGTAAATCAAAAATTAATAATAATAAAATTAATTAATTTTAAATAAAATGAAAAATAGTAACAACTGGATGTGGGATGTATTTATTTTTTGTAATTAATTAGTTTTTTTTTTTTTTATTAAATTTTATGCTTTTTGCTTTAGTTGTTGTGCTTTATATATCTATGCTTTTTTTTAATTAATATACATTTTTTGGTATTTTTATTAAAATGGACGTTTTATTAACAAAATGGCATCTGTTTTTTTTATTTATTTATTTATTTAGTTTTAATAAATTTTTATTTAGTATTTAGTGTTTTTATTTTAGTTTAAATTAAAAGTTATGTTGTGTTATAGTTGTAGCATTTTTTTTTTTTAAACTTTATTTACAATTTTTATAGCAACATTAATTTAATTAACGATTCAAGTTTGAACATGCTAATGTGTTTTTTGTTAAACCCAGAATCGATTTGAAATTTTTTATAAATCTTTTTCTGAGTTAATGATCTTTTATGTTGCCATAAAAAATTGTAATATTCTAATTTATTGAAGAACATAAATATTTTAATCGCTATTAGTGTGCAAAAAAAAAGTTTGTGCTTTTTAAAAAATAATTTTTTATTGAAAATAAAAATACAAAACAAGAGACTGCAACAATGTACAGTGCATTATGCAATATCTCCATTACACTAAACGAATGGAAAATTCCTTAACTCTTTGCACACACGTTTTGTATTTTTTATTTTAATTTTTTGTTTTTTTTTTTTAAATATTAATTTATTTTTATTTTGTTTTTATTTTTAACCTTTTTCCCTGTATCCCGTATTTTTTTATCGTTTGCTAAAATTCCTGTTTTGAATTTATATAAAAAAAAATACTTAACGCCTGTGGAATCTGTCAATGTAACATTTTTATTTTGATTTGTGTCAACGCTATTAAAACTCATTTTTGTGATAAAATATTTGTTAAAATAAAAAATCACAAATTAATTAATTAAAAAAAAAAAACCAAACAAACAAATATACAATGATAGCTAAAGGACGCACAAACATTGAGCTAAGAGAGCAGTTTATATTAGCTGATGGTGTTTCACAAAGTATGGCCGCATTTAAGCCACGTATGTCCGGCAGTTCAGGCTCGGGAAGACAAAATGGTGGAACACCAGGTGGTGGTAGCGTTAGTGGTACACCACCAAGAATGTCTAGCCAAGGACCAATAACAAAGGTAATTAAATAATTAACAGTAACAAATTTGTTGTTTTTTTTTTTTGTTAATCTCTTGCCATTCCTTGATTTTGTTTTGTTTATCATTAAAATATAATTTGCTCGGATTAAGCAAAGACAATTAACTAGAACTAAATAATGAATGAAAAATTAAGATTCTCATTAAAACAAATTAAGAAACACAAAGTCTTTAATGCAAATAATGCTGAGAAAGGTAAGTGGTATCAACTCTTGGTACATTTTCACCATTAATTTGTTGTTTGCTGCTCGTTTTATTTTTTTAAAGTTTTTCATAGTTTTTTTTCTTTTGTTTTGTTATATACTTTATTTTATTGATTTGAAATAATTAAAAAATCGTAATCGCCATTAAAAAGAAGCAAGGAAACCACATTACAAAATAACCCCAACAAGTAAATTGGGATGTACGTGTGTCGTTTGCCATAATCATTTAATTCATTTTTGTTCTGTTTTATTTTGGTTTTTCTTTTCTTGTACAAAAAGTAAGCATTTTTTGTACTCAAAAAGGAAAATATTAAGAAAATGGCGCAAGTGATTTGTAATTTTGATACGCAGCAATTATTAATAATTAACCATGGTTTTTTTCTGTTATTATTTAATATTGGTTCATTTCGTCGTTCAATATACTTATATTAATATCCTTTGTCCTGTTTTTTTTTTATAATTTATAGTTTTCTAAACTTAAATATTTTGAGTTTTTAAGCTATGTAATCAGCTCAATCATTATCATTGTATCATCGTTGTTGTTTTATTTAATACAATTATGCAATAATATATAAACTACTAAAAAGGCTGCCTTGCCTTTTGCATCATTGAAGAAACAAAAGCCATTCATTATTCAGCGCCGCTGAAATGCTGGTTTGTTGTTTGTACCCGAAGCAACCATTTTTAGTTTTGTTTTATTTTAATTTTGTATAATTTTAAAATTTTGATAATATTTTAATGAAAATTCTCATTTTTTTTTGGGTAATTTGTAATTTTTTTTTTTTGTTTTACGTTTTGTTTTTTATTTTAATTATTATTTATTGCATGTTGTTTTTATCCTCATTTTGTTTACATTTCTTTCATTTATTTATTTACTTTTAATTATTATTATTATTATTATTATTATTTTTGTTTGTGTCTTTTATATATATTT
Source organism: Ptychoptera contaminata (assembly GCA_963942525.1). NCBI lineage: Eukaryota > Metazoa > Arthropoda > Insecta > Diptera > Ptychopteridae > Ptychoptera > Ptychoptera contaminata. The sequence continues at coordinate 39,175,403 of OZ012636.1, read as the reverse complement.
ATTTTTAACGGTTTTTTGAGTAGTTTTTTATATTGATTTGATTTTTATTTTATTTTTTATTTTTTTTTTGTGTAAATATTGAGTTTTTTTTTATTTGAATTTTTAAAAATGGCGCACAGTTATCGTTATTTTTTATTTATTCATTTTTTTTTTTGTATAATACACATTTTTTTGACATTAAAATACCAAAGCAACATTAAAATAATGTAACAAGCTAAATTAATTAATTATATTAATTTCTATTGTTTTTGTTGCATTTTAAAATACACTCACATACAATTTTTTTTTATAAACAAAGATAGGTAATGAATAATTTTTTTTTTTTTTTTGATAAATAATGCAATTTTTTTTGTGTATTTTTTATTTTTGAAACTAATTTTCATATGTTTTAGTTTTATTAATTAAATAAATAATTTTTAAAATAAAGTGATAGTCGTAAAGCAATATTAATATTCTTATAAAGCGAAAGAGAATTAGAATGCAATTAGAATAGACGCTGTACTGTGCATTTAATAATTTTTTTCTAAAAATAGCGCCATCTCTTTATCAATAGCATTTTATTTATTCAATAATGAATTTGTACGTTTCATAGACTCAAACACTAATTAAATTAATCGATAATAATTGATTGTGTCTTGTCTTAATTTTTGTATTTCATCAATCAATCAATTTTCGTGTAGAGATGTGTTTTCATCGTTGGAAAAATGATCATTTTACTTCGGAAATATTTACTTATATATATATATATAATAATAATAATAATTAATTTTTTATGTATTTTTCTCTTTACTTTCTCTTCTATTCTCATCGTCGTTACCGTTAAATTTTGTTGTACCTTTTTAAATACATTTCTTATCCTTTTCCTACGGTCCCAAATACACAAACAAATAAACATCAACCACATACTTACTTTACTCAAATAATATAAAAGCTGATGAACACATGGCCGAATTGATGCCAATATTTGAAAGGTTACGAGCTCAAGAGCAGATACCATGTGCGTATCCGTTACATATGACAGCTGGGGGCTCAGCGTTTATACGGGGTGGTACCCGTTCGACACCGCTTAGCCCTCATGCGCCACATTGTCATCCGTCAACACACTGGGTGAGTCTTATAATTACCAAATCATAAAGAAAACATAAAACACAAGATATTTATTGAAAAAGAAAGAAAAACTATGAAAGAAAATTAAATAAATAAAAATCCCACCCATTGCGGGAGGGGTAAGTATATTTTAAAAAAGATATTTTCGTTTTCTTTTATTTTAATAATGACATTAAATTTAAAGTACTAAATGTTGATTCTGAAAAAATAAATAATTTTTATATTTTTTCATCACATAATAAAGGTTCGAGAACGATCACAACGGTCGGTGGCTATGTCACGTCCATCACGATCATCATTATCAGCGTCAACACCAGACTCGCTAAGTGATAATGAAAGTAGCTTAGGTGGTGGAACAACACCAGGTGGACGTTTTACACCGAGAAAGCCATCTTTATCAAATCGGTTGGTTAATTTTTTTAAGTTTTTATTTCTTAAATTTTTTATTTACACAATTTTTACTTATATAAAGAACGACGACGACAACAACAACGACAGCTGGTCGTATGACACCTGGACGTGTAACGCCAGGTCGTATAACACCAGTTGATTCACGTAGTGGCTCAAAACCAAATTCACGACCAGTTAGTCGGGCTGGATCAAAACCACCATCCCGTCATGGATCCACATTGTCATTAGACAGTACGGATGATACAGGAACACCAACACGTATTCCAATGCGACGACCATTGGGCAGTACATCGACGCCCTCCACTGGTGGCAGTGCGAGTGGAAGCACACCACGGCCATCAAGACTTAGTGTCGGAACAACGGCAACTGGTTTACGTACAACAAGCACAACAAACGGTGGATCACGACCACGTACACCTTCAGGCTCAGCTAGTCCAGCTCCAGCTAGGTAATTTTCTTTAAATATTTATATACAAATCAGGGTTAAAATTTTATAACTGAGGCAGGGTGGGTTTATTTATAATTGTATTTTTTCTTACTTATAAATTCTTCTTCATACTACTAATTAATTAATCCAAAAAACATGAAACTAAAGATATGGAATCGGCCCGTCATTAGCTAATCGTTATAATAATATAGCGCATCATCATTATTATAATAACATGGGTGGAATGAATCGTTCATCAAGTATACCAACGTTGGTCGGCAATGGAGTCACACATAATTACAACACGAATTGCAGTGGATATAATAACGGTTATAAAAATGGCGGAAGGTAAAATTTAAAAAAAAAAATATATACATATTGCCCGGTTGGTTAAATTTTTGTAAAGGATAAATATATATATATATATATATATATATATATATATATATATATGCTAAATGTAATTTTGTGTAGACCAAAAAGGAATTAGAAATTTGGGGTTGTGCAATATTTAGAAATTGGGGACATTTTGAGTTTTTTATTTATTTATTTAAAATTGTAGTGAAAATTAAATTGTTTTTTAATAGAAAAACTTCTATTATTTCTCTTTCATTTTCTTTCTTTCTACCCTCTTGTATATTTTTTTCTTTATTTTAAATTCTTTTTTATAAATTTAATTAGTAACAACAATAATCGTGCTGGTTCACGGATTCCTGTACGCCAAACAACAAATGGTTTTGGTTTAAATAATTTAAATAATAAAATGAATAGAAAATTTAGTAATAATAATAATAAATATAATTATGTTGGTGATAATGGTGGTGGTAGTACATCAAATAGTACAACGACAACAACAAATAATAGTAGCAGCAGTAATTGTGCTGGTCTAGATATTGAGGGGTAATAATAAACATATATATTAATATATGATTTATTGAATGTATTTCTTTCTTTATTTGTTTTTATAACTTAATTATTTTATGTGTCCAGCGTTATCCAGATAATTATTATTTTTTCTTTTAGTTAATTTTTGCATTAGGCATTATTTGGTTGTTGCATTAACTATAAAATATTATTTGTAATTTTTCCTTTGGAAGCAAAATGCAACAGCCAAAGAGTGTCTATACTTATTTTCCCCTATAATTTATTTACCTTTTTTCATTATAGTTGTTTTTAAGTTATTTTAGAAAATCTTTTAAAAACATGCATAATGAGATGTATATAAGATTTTTCTATCATTTTTTCTTATTGTTTTTTGCGACTGTTTTGTATTTTATGGGAAATTATTATTTAATTATTTTTATTATTGTTATTTTTGTAAATATATATATATTTTTGGATTATTTTTCTTGTGTTTAAATTTTGCATGTTTGTTTCACAACAATTTATGAATTTTATTTCGATTAGAGTTATTAAAATATGTTTTATGTTTGTAGACGAACAATTAGTGGATCATCAACACCGTCTGGAATGCAAACACCGAGAAAATCATCTATGGATCCGCCACCAGCACCGACTGGTTTGACACCGGCACAGCGAAAAGCTCGTGCTGGAACACCAGAACATCGTGCACCATTCCGTCTCTAAGAACAAAAATAAACAAATAATGTTAAGAGTAAAAGAGAATGAAAAATGGTGAATATAATTGCGGGAAAAAGAAGAAAAAAGAAATTTACTTTTTTTTTTTTAATTTTGAGGGACCACAAATTTATTTAATTTAATAATTAATTAAACTAACAAAACTATTATGATTTTCTATATTCGATGTTGTGTTTTGATCTTTGATAGTAACAATAGTAAAAATACAAATTTTTGACGGTAAAAAGATTAAAACAATATCACAGAGACATATTATACCAGTTATCAAAGACACACACAACATGATTTAATTTTTTTTTATTACTTACAAACAACCTCTACTTACGCAGATAAACTATGCTTAGGTCTTTTAAATAATACAATAAAAAATGAAATTAATTAATTATTGTTAAAAATTATTGATTTAAATTAATTTTTATTATCAATAATTGTTTTTTTCTTTCACATATAAAAACAGAAAAAGAATTTACCAAACTAACAAAATATAAATCAAATATTTATATAAAAAAAAAATGAAAAAAAAAAAAATACTACTTTATCCAGATAAAAAGTAAATTAAATAAAAAAAAACAAAAGTTTATAAATATATATTTAATTTAATTTAATTTATTAATTTTAAGTTTATAAAAAAAAGAAAAGAAAACACACAAAAAAGAGAGAAATAATTCCGTTTAATATATATTTTTTTTTTATTATTTAGTTTTTAAGCAAAGAAAAAAAAATATATAAGTTGAAATTTAATTAATTAATTAACAATTAACAAAGTAAAAAATAAAATAAGATTACTATTGGCCGAAGTTAAGAGATAATTTTTTAATGAAAATTCTCGAAATATATGTATATTAACAAAAAAAAGAAATTAATTAAAAAACAATACACTTTCATTCGATGTAATCGCCATCTACTTATGAATAGCTTTAAATATTTTTTTGAATTAAAAACTTTTTTTCAACGTATAAATCGCCAGTTATATTTTGAAAAAAAAAAACTTTAAGTCAAAAAGCTTTACAGCTATTCAGTGTTTAAAGTTATAATAATAATAATAATGTTGCCTACATATTATAATAATTAAAAAGAAAAAAAAAACAAACTAATTTTTTTTGATACCTAGCTTACTTACATTATACACACAAATGAATTAAATGTTCGCCAGCATTTTATTCTTGGTTTTGTTGTTTTTTCTTTATTTAAGCTAACGTAGATAAAATTTTTGTATTTTTTTTTTTGTTTGTTTTATATTAATAAAGTTTATATAAAAGTAATAAATTTAGTATATATAAAAAAATATTAATTAATTAATTAATTAAAATGCGTTGCTAATCAAACTAATTTAACAAAAATATAATAATAGTTTTAATTATTATCTTTTTAATTTTAATTTAATTTAATTTTTACAATTGTAATAAATTTTTATATATGCATAAATATATATAATATAATATAATTAATAAAAAAAAATATTAATATTTGTAATTAATTACAATAAAAATATAATAATAATAAATTGTATTAAAACAGATTAATACTAGTAATTAAATTATTGATTAAAAAAAATACATAAATAAAAAAACTAATAAAAAATTATTAAAAAAATTGTTTTATTCATAGTTTTGGACTTGATTAGATTACATTTATATGTTAAATGCATGATATTATAACTGACTATGGTGTTCTTATTATACCAATTTAATGATCTTAATATCTTTCAAAGCTTATAGAGCTGATATTTGGGCAAGTACACGTCGTTTTATAAGAAAAAAATGTTTAAAATAAATTATCTTCAATGAAAATTTTCAGCGGGAAAAAAAGATAAAACTGGAGCAGGTGATCAACCACAAGAAAAAGTAATTATTTTGTTACGTAAGCTGGAAAGTTATCCTGAAATATAGATGAGGCGTGCTGCAACCGAATATCACATACTGATCTGTATAAATTTGCGTAATTCGTGTTTTTCGCCATTAATAAAACATTGTATCAAAGAACATAATAAATTTATTAAATAGGGTCATTGCTCAAGATGATATCGAATTACGTATGCGCAATACTAGAGCTAAAAACATCAAAGTAATGGCTTACGTTACCGTCAATATGTAACTGCTTTACTCTTAACCTAAAATCCTTTAAAAATATTGCCCAACAATACTTTAAAATTCACTTTTTAGCGTAAACTACTTACAATATCAATTCTCTCTAGAAAAACACCTGTATAAATGCTATTTTAATCATTCTTTTAATTTTTAAAATCGTTTGATTAAGCTGATGAGACACATCCATGCCTTCTATCATTTATCAATTTTAATAATAGAAATGTATGTAGTGTATGCTATGCTAGTGTATTTATTGATTCACACAAGTTGCATGTTAGTACATGAGTATCTGAAAGCTATTTATTTCTATAAATCTTTCCTCTTTGTACTTGTATTCACTTTAAGATAAAAATGTGTGGATAGTGGCTTGCAATATTAATTTTACAAATAATAACTACAACTTTGGGCTAAGTTTTTATATAATTTTTTATTAATATAAATTTTATGATTTTTTTTTTTACATCATTAGAAATTTATTCGTATAATTTATTTAAATTATTGTTTTCCGAATCACTATTTTAAGACAAACTTTCATAATCACCTTAAATAATTTGATTTTCACCATTCTTTGTGTTTTTTTAAATTCCTATTTACAATTTTGTAAAGATTTTTATTTTCATATATTAATGACGGGTATGCCTAACAGCAAAACAAGAATTAGTAGAATATTTATATAGAAAAAAGATAAACATTAACTTAACTTACTTCTAAATAGTTAATATCTAATTGAGAAACAGCAAAGGTAAGTTTTGTTAGTGATTTTCGATTCCTCAATTTATCAGGTAAGCAAGATGCGATCATTTTATTATTTACTTGTTTACAATTATAGACATCAAGATACTAAAACGATATGAATTTGATTATTTGCAGAAAATGCTTATTTTGATGGTATTACAAACCTTTAAATTCGGGCACATCTTTATACATTTTAAAACACCCTTATCAGTTATGTAATTACAATTGATAATCGTTAGTCGTCTCAATATACCCCTACTAACAATATCAATTAAATCTGTATCAGTCATATCATGTTCACGAATAATTATTTCTCGTAATCTCGAAAATCCTTTCAATAAATTGAATGCATATTTTGATTTGGGCATACAGAATATCTCTATAAACTCTAAAGCATCCCTAATTACTAGTCCCTTTAATAAATAATCAAAATAATTTGATTTCCTTAAAACGGATCCTAGTAAATGTATTTTTTTTAATCTAGGCAATGTCGCCAATTGCGATAGTTTGTTCGCATTGCATAACTTATAATCAGAACCGATTGATAAATGTTCTATATTAGTTAAATTTTTACTAATATTCTCAATCGTTTCTCCGTTTAAAAGTACACAATCAGCAATATCTAAATATCTTAAAGTTTTATTATTTATGGAAAATTTATTGAAATAGTTCGGTTGTATCATTTGGCCAGAGTGTATATTTAAATGTTGTAAATTTTTTATTTTGGTTAAAAAATATCCTTCTACCAAGGAATCTTTCAAATCTAATTTCACCAATGAGTCAGCAACCTCAAAACATTTTACAATTAGGTCCGATACTTTGCATTCATTTAACGAAAGTATTTTTAAATGTTTAAATATTAGTAAATATTTAAAAAGTGTTTTTCTCCTACTAAAATTTCCAAGGCGCTTAAATCTTATAACATTTAAATTTTCACAGTACTCAGGAATTAATTCAATTATCGGTTCATTCTCATAAAAATTACTCCCAGTAATTCTTAGCTCATTTATGTATTTACCGATTCGTTTTAATACAAAACGATTTTCGATCATAGGTGTTGCATTATCGCTTGTTATTTGATTGAAATCAACAATCCGATATAAATTATTATAAATAGATTTAACTAAGTAAGAAAATCTTGTGCATACAGTCTCCAAATTTATTAGTGTGAAAACATTTAAATAGGAACAAATGTTCAAAAGGCAATCATCATTTAACTCTAATAATGATATTTTTGCATTCTTAATTACATATCGTGATTTTTTACTCTCATTATTATTATTTTTATTTTCTTTAGTAGTTGCAGTTGGTTGATGTTTAGCTGATATGCCGCCTAAGACTTGCCATTTTAGAGCCCTTAAAATTAAAGAATAATTTTTAATAAGAAGAAAAAAATTAAAAATCAAAATGAAATAACTTAGCAGCATCTGTACTATTAACGAATGTGACAATCGCGTACATCGCATATTGGGTTTTCTTTAATACAATATCTTTAACTGGCCCAATTCCAGTAAATATATTCCACATTGAGGATATAGTCATCTAGATTTTTTTGTTGTTTAAAGAACATCAATAAAAAAATCTCATTATTTCAATAATATAATTAATATTAAAAATTTAAGAAAATAATAAAACTTACATCTTCCGAGACTATCGGCACATATATTTTACTCAGTAAAGTACCATCCTCTATGTGCTCATCTTCAATATAATTGATTATAGATGATTCCATAACTCTTTAATTTATTAAATATATTATAAAATCATTACAAAATCACGATAGTTTATTATTAACGATATTGTTTTTGACACATCGTTTTACCAGTTTAAGCAATACAATACAATGTGATTTACTATGGCAATACTATTCTATTGTAATTTGTTATTAAGTAATCCGCACGTTACCTGGAATTGAGTAGATTAACTATAAATAATAATTTATTTTGCATGACTATTCTGAGAAAAGAATTTGTAACATGATACTAATATCCAATAAGGTAAACACCCGGTTCTTGCACAATGGGTCGGATCTGGCCATTCAGCATAAATAATAATCGTATGATTTCAAAATATTATTTAATCTAAAAAATAACGATGCCAAAGTAATATATGCCATACGTTTTGCTGTAACAGTGTGGAGTTTATGCAACGGATGCAAAATATGCTGCCTTATAATATCATTGTACGGAGAATTTAACAAAGATGTAATTGTAGAAAAAGAATTGTACTAACTCAAAATCTAATATATTGTAATTATTAAAATTATATTTAAATATATATTAAATTTGTATTAAATCACAGACAAAATACTAAAAAGATGAGAAAAATATTATAGTTTTTGAAATTGTCCATAGACAATATAAAAATGGTAGCTATAGTCGTTAAAAGGTTGTCCTAGTTCTTGTACTACTTTTCCCATCTGTATAGAATTATGTCTGCCTGACATAATTAGTTTTACAATGTACTAATATTAATGTAATATAAATTTGTGGCTGAATAAAAACCCTTTACAATATTATTAACTTAGAAAAAAATATGCCCAAAATACTTTGGTATTCACTGTATTCACGTTATAATTAAATATCTATTTTTTACCTCATCTCCTTATAAGGAGCATAGGACAAAAATTCGCATGTGTCGATAACAGCAATCTATTCTACTGTTGGCAGCGAAATAAAAAGGTATATTTGCACAAAATAAATAAAAAAACAAAAATCTTTAGAAGACTAGAAAATTATTTTATTTATTTTTATTATTATTTAAAAAAAAAGTTCTTCATTATTTTTAATTAATTAATAAATTACAATAATATATATTATTAATTTTAATTTCAGAAATGAGTATAATAATATAACAAAATATTACTAATTATTAATTGTTAATTAATTTTTGATTATTTTTCATCTATAAAATAGTTTTTGCTTAGCGCTAATTGTTTTATTGATTATATTGATGCAAAAAAAAAGTAGAAGAAAATTGATAAAAAATATTAATAACAAATAATACACAAAAAAGAAAAAAAATTGATAAAAGTAGAAAATAAACGAAAGGAAGGTAGCAAAATCAGTCTTTGTTAATAATTTTGTTAAGAGAAATGAAATGAATAAACAAAATAAAAAAAAAAAAAACAAAAACAATTTAATTGTTAATTAATTAATTATTTAAATTAATAAAATATTAAAAATTAAAGATTACAAACAAAAATTAATTAAATTATAAATTAAATTCGTTAATTATTATTTTAAATAAATTTTTCATGTTTTTTTCTTATCATTAATATTCGTTAAATATTCATTTATATTGATTGAGATGTGATGGATGACAAGGGCCACAGATGCGAGTGGCGGTTGTTGCACACTAGAAATATTATAATTATATTAAATAATAACAAAAAAAATTAAAGAAAACACAAAATTAATAAAAAAGCAAAATTGTGCATAATTTTTTTTTTATATATATAAATTGCCTAAAATTAGGCTACCATTATAAATTTTTATTTCTTAAATTTTTTGTTAACTCTTCCATCGCTCACTCTCTTTCTTTTTCTTAATTCTTTTATGATTTTTTAAATTTATTTTTCTTTTGATTTAATTTAATTAAAGCACAACACGTTTAACGCCACATTCCATACAAAATTTAGCTTGGGCCAACATAAAACGGTAACCACACTCGTGACAAAATTTTGACATACGGCCCAGTGTTAAAGTACCTCCACCACCGTTTCCATTATCATTTGGACTAAGGGCGCTTAACTGAATTTTCTCCTTCTTGTTACCACCAATTAATTGGTGTATCTCCATTTTTTGTCCGGTGGTCACCAGAGGTGGCAACGATGACTCGGAGCCGCTTGAACTTAAACTTAATGTATTACTATCTTGACGTGATTTCCTCGATGGCTCGATTTTCATTTGTACCCGTGGTATTCCAGTATTTATTTCCGGCATTAAATAAGTTTGCTGGCGTATTCTTGAAGGATTTTTACGGCAAAGATATTGTATTTGTTGCGGTTTTTGTTGCAATTGTTGCTGGTGTTGTTGCTGTTCTGGTGGCGTTTGCCTAGAAAGACTAATCGTTAGAAATTAAAAACCAAAAAGAAAAAAAACGATTATAAAAAGTGAGTAAATAATACATGGAAACAAACCTTCCATATGCAGAATCAGAACTTATTTTCGTTGATAAATTATGATAATTATTGCTATTACTATTGTTATTAATATTATTATTATTATTATTATTGGTGTTGTTATTAGATATGGCATTATTATAGTTTAGGCTCTTATTGTTAGAAAAATTATGTTGATAATTGCAATCAAGACTTGATAAATCATCAGAATCCCTTGGATACAAGGTAGTTGAGGAATTATTAATTAATATACCATTTAACTCGTTACAACTTTTAAGCAAATCCTTTTCTAATTCTGTGTAATTATTATCATCATCGTCTTCACAATCATTCTCTTGAGCATCATTGTTAATAGTATTCCGATGCTTGTTTGCCGTATGATCACTATTATTACTTAGTGGTCGTACTTGCTCTGACACCATTTGAACATCATTGTTATCATTATAACCATCCTCATCATTCAATACTACATCTTCATCATCATCATCAACTTCATTTATTTCACCTACAATATCATCAGCATCCTCATCAGCATCCTCATCATCATCATCATCAACATCATTCTCATCCGAATTATTATTACTTAAAATATCAATTTTCAATGGTTCACAATAATTATTATTATCATTTATTGATTTATGTATTAAATGGGTTGCATTCGATATTGATGATGATGTTGGCACCAATAATATATCATTTCTATTTTTTATTTTTAGAGATTCGGGACTAGACAGGTAAATATCATCAATTTGCTGTTCATGCTTATTGTGGTGATGCTGTGGATTTTGTTGCCTTTGCAATAACACATGTTTTTCATATTTTTCTTCATTTCTATTAATATTAAATAAACTATTATTATTATTATTATTATTTGATATTGTTAATGAATTTAATTGTAAATTTATTGGCAATAAATTTTTTTCTTGATTTTTTACTACAATATCACTATCATCATCATCAGCGTTTTTCGCATCAACTTGCTGTTGTTGCTGTTTTTGTAATTGTAAAAATTCTTTATAATCTTTAAATATCGGATGTTTTTCATCATCTTCGAATGATGTTAAAAATTCCTCAAAATCAAAATCATCTAGTAATAAACGTACATCATTGCGATTTTTTTTTAAATTTAAAAATTTTTCATCCAAATTATGATCGTGCTCGTGTAATTTTGTTTGCATAGTTGTAGATGTTTGTTGTGAAATTGTGAAATTTTTCATTTCGGGTCTAATGCTATCTGTTGTTGTTTCATTTGTTGCCACATTTGTAGGTTGTGTTGTATCAGTTGTTGATGCTGTTGCTGTTATTGTTGTCGTCGTCACTGGACTGGCATACAAGAAATTATCACGATTTAACTTTAATTGTCTTTTTAAGATATTTTTACGTTCACCAGAGTTACGTTGCTGTTGTTGTTGAAACAATTGATTAAAATTATTATCCATCTCATCCTCAGACAAAAGTAATTTTTTTATCGATTCACCACTTAAACTACTATCTGTTGTTGTTGTTTGTGTTGTATCTGAATCGTTTAATTTTTGTATATTTATTGGTAAATTATCACATAAATTTATTAATTTTGGATCTATATAATTTATATCATCATTATTATTGTTACCATATTGTTTCATTGTTAATTTTGTTATTGCATTTAAACTTATTGGCTCTAATTTTATTGGTAGTTTATTGATTATTGATGATGAACGTTTACTTATTATATTACTTTTATCTTTAATATCTTTTTCAGTCAACGTTTTTTGTTGTTCAATTATTTGCTGTTGTTGCTGTTGCTGCTGCTGCTGTTTTTGTTGTTCCTGCTGATCTAACTGTTGTTGCTGCTGTTGTTGTTGTGCCAAATTAAAATCATTTTCATATTTTAAAAATACAGCTAATGAATCAGTTTTTGATAATGAAAAATCTGTACCACCATTAGCATTTTTTATATCTAATTTTAGATTATTTTTACGATTTTGTATTGTATGACTGTCACGTAATTTAGGTGTATGATGATGTTGTTGCTGCTGATAATGCTGCAAATTCTGTTGTTGCTGTATTAATTCATTACCATAAACTGATTTAATTGGTATCTCATCATATTCTTTAGATTTAATAAAATTTGGTGATATTGGACCCTCATCTGAGATACCACGTTGTATTTTTGGTTTCATGTTGTTTGTTAAAAAGATTGGCGTTAATGGTATAATTGGTGTTGTTGGCAATTTTTTATTTGGTAAACGTAAAGATGATGTACGTTTAAAATTATTATTAATATTGTTACTGTTATTATATAAATTTGTTATTGAATTTGATGTGGAATTTGTTTTTGTATTTTTTAAATTATTTTTATTATTATTATTATAACTATTATTTAATTTATTTATTTTTGGTGTTGATGTATTATTGATAATATTTTTATTTTTACAATTATTATTTGTAGTGGTTGGTGAAAATAATTCCTCAAATTGTTTTTTAGCTGATAAAAATGGATCGTAATTGTCTGAGAAACCACTGTAATAAACAAAAAAAAAAGAAAGAAAATGAATTATTATTTACCTTCGATTATTTAAATTATTTTTATCATAATTTCTTAAACTAGTTGTATTTTCACAATCATAATAGTAACAACACATATCAGTATCACTATTTTTTGCATCTGTTAGATTATCATTATTTTGATTTAAGAAGCTTTCATCTAAATTATGATAATATGGTGGTAAAAATATGTCATCATTTTGATCATTTATTTCCACACAATTATTTGTATTATTAATATTATTTTTGTTCTTGTTATTATTAATATTATTATTATTATTACTATTATTATTATTACTATTGTTATTAGCAACACCATCACTAGATATATTTTTACTTTTGTTATTATTATTATTTTTGCTTTTATTTATACATATATTTGTTATTGAATTATTTAATTTACGTGGCTTTAATATTGTCAAAATTTTACTTTGTTTTTTTAATTTTTTTGATAAATTATCATCATAATTTATTATATTTTTTGTGACACGTAAATTATGTAAATCAATATTCGATTCAATTAAATAATTTATACTTTTTTCCTTTGGTTCATTTACTAAAGTTTAAAATTAAAGAAAAAAGTAAAAAAAAAGTATTATTTGAAAATAAAAATATGAAAAAAAAAAAACACCAAATAGTATGCAACCATAAAGACTGCACAGCAAAAGACCAAGTGTTTATTTATTTTAATTTAATATAATTAATCGAGAATTAATACTAATTTTAATTAATGTTAACCCTACTTGTATCATCATCTTCATTACTGATTTTTCGCCATGTTAATTCTTTATTATCGTTATTCTTCGACTTTTCTATTATTGATTTTTCATTATTACCATTAGCATTCGCATTATTATTATTATTTGTTATATTTATTTTTGATGATACATATGGACATACGTATATATCATTATTTTTATTATTTATTGTTACGTCATTAATTCTATCATTATTTACATTTTTATTGAAAAATATTTTCTCTTTTTTTGATTTAGCATTAATTTTATTTTTCTTTGATGGTATAACTGGCTTTTGCTGTTGTTGCATATGAACTTGTTCAATTTGTTCATTAAAATTAGTATTTAAATGGTTATTATTGCTGTGAGTATAATAATTACTATCATTGTTATTATTATTATTACTATTTTCATTTGATTTTAATTCATTATTTATATTATTATTACTAAATTAATATAATCAATTATTATATATTTACATTTTATTATTATTTATTTTTATAAAAACTTACCCATCACTAGTAAATGATGATGTCATTGAATTTGACATGCTACGTTGTCTGGTTTCTGTAATTAATTATACAATTACATTAATTAAATACAAAATACAGATAATAATCAAAATTAAATTTACCGTCAGCTGCTGAATAACTCTTTGACATATTATTATTGGATAAATTATGATCGGATAAACTATTAGTAGAGTCTCCACATGTTAAACCTGAATATTTTTCACGATTTAAAGCACGTTTCGTTCTAAATTAAATATTTAAATATTATTAAAAATGTTGCATTACGTTTATATATACATATTAAATAATAGGTAAAAGAATTACTTTAAACATGGTGCTTTATATTTTGTACGTGCTTGTAATCGCTCTTTAGCTGCATTTAATGATGCTGTTGAATTTTGATTGTTAACAAAACGTGATTTTTCCTTACACCATTCCACATGACGATCGTACGCCTTTATACCAAAGTGTCTTTCACAATGTGGACATTGCTCTTGTACTGGTCCCAGATTACGTTTAACAGAACGTGCCGATACATTTGTTGAATTATTAGCACTGTTTGAAGCCATTGGTGGATTTGTATTATTATTATTATTATTTGTAAGATTGTAGTTACTATTGCTACCCATATTATGATTACTACTTCCGCCACTACTGTTATTACTTTTATTAAAATTTGTATCGTTTAATTGCTGTTGGCATTTCACCGCTTCTTTTTTGATTGGATTTATCTAAAAACATAATTTATTAAATAAATTAAAGACTTACATTAAATAAACTTTGAATAAAATTACATTCTTTGGTGGTGAAGAACGATTTACATCTTGATTTTGCTGCTGCTGCTGCGGTTGTTGCTGTTGCTGTTGCTGTTGTTCCTTATGTTGTGCTTTGTTTTGTGGTAAGCCAAAATTTTTTGGTAAAAAATCAGCCAAATCGGTACCTTCACGACGTTGTTTCGATGAATCAAATATACGTCTTTTTTTTGTTTGCATTTTTTGACAAATACCAACATGTTTGACTAATGTTGCTGGCGCAAATTTTCGTCCACATATTGTACATGGTGATAAATCAACGAATTGTATCTGTGATTGAAATCGCTGTTGCTCTTGTTGTTGTACGATTATTGGCGATGCATGTGAAGACTGTTTTGGCGATAGTGGCACTGGTGATGGTGATGATATGATAGTTTCTTCGCCGTTTCGAATATATTCTAACAAAAACCAAACAATAAAACATCTTTAATATAATTTTTATTAATATATAAATCTATTTTAAAATAAACAATAACAATAATAATAACACAATAGCACGCAAAATGATCATTTTGATTTAATTAATATAATAGCTAATTGAAGCAACAAATAGGAGAGTATAGTGCTTGGAGACTAGACCACAAAAATCACTTTGCTTTCATTGTCATTATAATTATTAATTTATATTATTTTTTAATAATGATAATTGTTATGTTTGCTGTGTGTTATAATTTAATAACAGAGAATTTTAATAAAACTTTTACTAAAACAAAAACAAGAACTTTTCTTTTATGCACTTTTTTTACTGTATTATTATTAATTATTATTTTTGTAGAAAATGTAATTTATTAAAAAAAAAAAATAACAATAACCGAATGAGATATCTACAAAATTAATTAATATTTTATAAAAATCAGGTTAATTAAAGAAAAGAAAAAAAAACTTTTAAAAAATAAATCAAATTATAAAACCTATTAAATGTTTCTTTTTATTTACTTTTATTTTATATTTCATCTTCATAATCCATCCGCTTTTTAAACGATTTAATCATAATAAAATATGAAACGATTAATAAAAAATGTTAATAAAAAACTATCTAATCAATATTATAAATCAAAAATGGTTTAATAATAAATAAACAATAATAAACAAGTAACTGAAGCAACACCTACAAAAATTGAATAAATTTAAAGTAAAATAAAAACAAACATCCACCTAAATGAGTTATAAAAATATTTATTTTTTTCACATTTCAAATATGTTTTAACATAAATATTATGATGTAAATATATAGTAGTAACACCTTAACAACATATTTCAATCAACACCAACAACATGTTAACAATATTTTATGATTATAAGCAAGAAATTTTTGGAACAGATAATATTTAACTCGCTTGTTCCTAATTGCATGCAATTTAGTTTTTTGCTTTAGGCATAAGATTTATTATATTTATCGGAAAATGATAAAAGTTAATGTTACGTTAAAATGAAGTATTGTTATTAAACACTTTTTAATTAAAATTCATATTAATTAAGTGAACATCGCGTAAATCGAGTAATACGAGACATAAAGAATAAATAAAAATATTAACACACAATGCCAGTATGTTACTTAATATTATTTTTATATTCTTTTAAATGAAATAAAAATTATAATAATATATTTAACAAATTAAAACATTGCTTATAGATTACAAAAGTTTATCAACAAAATGAAACACATTAAAAATGAAAAACATTTATTAAAAAACAAAAATGTTTTCAATTAATTTTTGTCACACAACCCAATCTTTGTTTATATATAAATTAAATTTAAAATAAAATTAATGATATTATATAATTGTAATACAAGCATATATAAAATATTTGCTTATGGTATTTTCTGTAATTTTCCTTTCAAAAATGGCTAATAACTAAAAGAAAAAAAATAAACGTTTAGATTTATCCAAGTCAATAAAAGCAAAACCATTCAATTCCTTTTTAAAAAATCAATTTCCATTGTAAGGTAAAACTTACTTAGAGTTTCGCATACAACTTTCTCAAAAACATTTTATAATAAATCAATTAGCACTTAAGCTAACAGACTAACAAAACAAAATTATTAAAAATGCATGTCTCATTAAGACACAATTAAATAAAAGTATAGAAGAGAAAAAAAATTAATTAACCAAAACATAAATCAGTAAATCCAGTCAAATCTAGACACAACACAAGACAAAAATAAAATTTAACAGAAAACCATAACAGATGACAAAAACATTAAATAAAAAAAAGGTAAAGAAGCATAAAAATGTTAATAAAAAAAAAATAAATACTAATTAACAATTAGTGACTTATTAATTAACAAATAAAAAGAAAAAATTTAATTTGTTCCAATTAGAAATTTTTTACGTATTCTGTTTGTTCGGCTTCGTCTTGTTTTTTTTTTCTTTAACAAAAAAATTTCTTCAAATTTATCAGAAAAATATAATTATTATAATAATAATGAATGGAGAATCAGTAAAAGTTATTTTTTCTCCAACTTTCATCTATTTATTATAAGATAAAATTAAATAAAGCAGCTGATTATAGCTGATTTATACAGAAAATACCGAAATACAAAAACGGAAAAAAAAAAAAATTGAAAGTGAAAAATTTATTTCTGACATTTTTATTACATTTTATTATTATTAAAAAATTAATAATTTATTATTCTCACGAAATTTTATGTTTTCTTTGCTCAACACTTAATGATATTTAAATATTTGTATTAAAAGAAAAAAATAAATAAATAAACCGGTTACTTTGTACAATAATAATAATAATAATAAACATAAGGAATGTTAATCAACGTCGAAATGATATAATAAATAATGATAAACTAAAGTAAATAAAACTAGAGTAAGGTAAGAAGAAAAACGTTTATACTTTAGGGTAATAATAAAATTTCTGGTTTGTGATTTTATTAAATTTTAATATATAATGTATTCTCATAAGGAAAAAATATAGTACATGTATGTATATATAAGACAATGTTCAGAAATAAATTTTCGTATGGTTTAACATTAAACTATCCATCAATCCTATGGGTTAACAAAAGATAACACTTTCGTACATGTCACACAATATTCATCGCATTTTTATATAGTAATCCCGGAAATTCTTATGCAATACAAAGCATAATAAAAGAACAATAACGATAAGCAGTAATTGTAAATTCACTAACTAATACAGTACATCAAACATATAGCAACAAAAAAACACTATGCATAGACAGACAAACCATCTATAGATATTTTTTTTTTTTTTGTTGATTGATATTTTTTTTACGGAAATAACACTTTAAACAACTCAAGTTGTGTGGGTGGGATGTTGTTGATGAACCGAAACGCATAAAAACACAATACCACCCATTAAATTTATTAATAACAAACAACAACAAAGCACACAATTTTAATTAATTTATTTTACTTGTTTACCATTGAAATTCTCCTCACACTGTTTATTATGATGACTATTTACATCGTTTTTCAAGCAATTTTTCTTTAAACCTGTTAAACTTTTAACAACTGATGAAAATTTCGATGATGATGATGATTTTTGTTGATTAGTTTTAATTGTTTTATTTGTTTTGTTAGTTGAATTACTACCATTATTACTACTATTCTTGTTAAATAATTTATTCCACATTTTTTTGGTTTAATATTTTTTAATCCATTGGTAAATTATCAATTTGCAATATTTGCAAACATTAAATACATAACTTTTTA
The DNA here is from genome assembly GCA_963942525.1 of Ptychoptera contaminata. Taxonomy (NCBI): domain Eukaryota; kingdom Metazoa; phylum Arthropoda; class Insecta; order Diptera; family Ptychopteridae; genus Ptychoptera; species Ptychoptera contaminata. Next base: position 39,156,635 of record OZ012636.1, on the reverse strand, counting down.
AAATTTCACTTTAAATTATTAAATAATAATAATAATTGTCTTATATTAAATATTCGTTTATGGGTGATGTATTCGTTGATAAAGTCGTATGAATACTAATAATAACAACAAAATGTAAAAATTATTTTCTCCACTCAATTTTAAACTATAAAAATCTAACAGCCTATCGCTTAGTTAAAAAATTATTATAATTTACTTTGACTTTAACTTTAAGTTGCTGTTATTTCTTTTTATTATTATTATTATTATTATTGTTTTTTAGTTAAGTTAAGTTATGCTAGACCATTTTTGTGTAACATTTACAAAAAGTAAAGGAAAAAACACCAAAGAACACAACAACAAAGGCAACAACAGCAGCATAAGTATTTTTAGTGATGTATAAGACAAGGCAAGCAAGTTAACATCTATTTTACTTAATATTGAGTGAACCATCGTGCCTAAATTGTTTATTCATGTTTATGCTGCTTTTAATAAAAAATGTTTGATATTAATTAATTACTAAAATTAATAGAAACTCTAATTAAGAAAAAATATATATAAATTGAAAGGCACCACATTCAGTATGTATTTGCTGTTATTATATAATCAAAATTTACCCTTTTGATGTTTAGTCAAACATTTATCAAATCTATTAGTGAAATGAAAATTTTTAAATAAATTTGTTTCTTTGATTATTTTTAAATTGAATTATGATTCTTTTTTTAAATAAAAGTATTTATTATCATAAATGAATTTCTCGATTTCTAATTAAATTATTTTGTTGTTTCAGGACTAAAATTAGATAAGTAACCTTTTAAAAAATATATTAACTAAAATAAAACGCTTAGCATTTTCACTATAACCTGCAAATGCAGTTACTTTACAATTATGACATATACAAATTAAAAAGCTAATAAATACTACTTTACTTAACTATAAAATTAATAAATGATAATCTTATTAATTTAAAAAATCAAAAAACATTCTGTAAGTATTTCGTAGAATACAAAACCAACCTTTCTAGTAGTAATAGATTTAGCTTTTGTTAAACCATAAACCATTATTTAGATCCATAAAATCCTACAGTTTAGTGAGTTTTAAGAGCATATTGTTTGAGAAAAATCACAACAAACATTGTATGCACGTATCATAACTAAAATAATGTTAAGAAAAGAATGAATAACTAAGAAATGCATCCATTCAACCAATACATTTGAGAAAAAATGTTTTTTAAAAAAATTACACCAAGCATATTATTTTCGTATTTACTGTTTGTGGGATATTCTTGCGCGATTGACTTTTTATTATTCAATTTATTTTTTTTTTCTCTCTTTACTTTTTAGTCGCTCAACACACTTTGATGTTTTTTTTTCGTTTTTGGTTTTTAATTTTTCATGCATTTGTCGTCATCAGCAGTTAGTTGTTTTTCCCTTTTTTGTGTTTATGTACTTAAAATTTTTAATGTAAATTTATGTCGTATGGGCTTTAAAGATTGATTTTTATTTTGTTGATTTTGTAATAATTTGTATACCAATGAATGGAAAAAAAAACGAAAGTAGAACTCATTCTGCTCCATTTGAAGAACGCAAAGTGATTTACTTTGGCTTTAAGAAAAGCAAGAAAACCAAACGTATTTGGTTTAATTGTATGTAATTATTGCTTTGGAGTTTTCTTTTAAAAGATTTATTTTTAGGCACATTTAAAATAAAATGACAAAACAACAAAATATGTTACATGCTGTTACATACTGGCATGGGAAGTATGGTTAAGTAGAGATGAGCAGAACAGTGACGGAGTTTATTATTTGCTCCTTACGTTGTTTTTATTATTTATTTATTTATTTAAAAATGAGATGTATTTTTATTATCATTTTAAATAAAAGTGACACTACCTGTTATTTAAGTAAATAAATAAACAAAAAGCGTCTGTTATTTGTCTTGTTTGTTAACAGAGAATGCACATGTAATGCGAATAATATTTTCTTTAATTTTTCTTTTACCAAATGGACTCAAGTTACATACATTTTTTTTCATATTCCAAAAATAAAAAGTTATAACTTTGTTTATGTTGTTAGTAATTAGTCATTGCATAAGTATGTTTATAATTTTTGTTAAACTAATAAAGCCATAATAATTTAAATGAAGTTACAAAGAAAATAAAAAAGTATTGCATTACGAATAACAAATTTTAACATTTGCTATGATTTTAAACTTATTTGCAAAATACATTTGTGAAGTTTCATTGTTACCTGCTGAGGTTAGAATAAAAAAATTTAATTAAATTACATTTTATTGAACTAAACATAAATTTTTAATAGAAAAACGTCACTTTAATCCATCTATTTGTTAGCTAATGAAAAACAAAAAACTAATCCTACAGAAAATAAATACAATTTAACGTTACAAAGTCATAAAATCCAAAAACAAAAAATCAAAAAGGAACGACAACAGATAAGCCAATAAATCTATAAAAATAAAAATTAAATAGCACAAACAACAATATTTAATAATAAAACTATTAAATTAGGTCACACTTTTGTAATCTGATAATAAATCATAATTTTTTTTTTTGTATAAAATTTTTGTCTTTTATTAGATTTTTTTTTGGAAAATCATAAATATTTTTTTTTGTTTAAAAATGTTTATTTAATTATTAGATGCGATAAAATTTCACTTATGTTATTAAAAACAATTTTCACAAGTTTACAATATATTGATAACAATATTAATTACTTTAAGTGTCAATAATTAATTATTTAATTAAGTGGAAATAAAATAATAAAAACAATATTATTATTATTGCCTACATTCCGGCACTGAAATTATTTATATAAGTAATTGAAAGTTTTTGTAATTCTTTATTATCAATTATTATGTAATTACCTTTAATATTTATTAATTGATTTATTTCATTTCACCTACACTACTGTTTATTTATATTTATTTTCTATTATTATTAAAGCGACCAAATTTAACTAAAATAAGATAAGACAACATCCATTAAATATGGTAAAAATAAAATTTACAACAAATGGAAGATTTGGCAACTAAATTACCATACAATTGCATTAGATAATATTAAATACAGAAAGCATAGTCTAAATATACAGTAAAATCTTAAATGAATAAACCAAGTATTGAGAATTCATACAATATTCAAGCAAGCCCAACGGGTTTCCTTTAGAATCGGATGAAATTATTTGTTTGAATGGAAAACATGTCCTCAGTTATTACAATCAAACCGCCTTATGAGCAATTAAGTCGATATATAAATATCGAAAATCATCAACATCGTATAAATTAAAAACGCACAAGTGTATGAAAATAAACAAACTTCTTAAACTTTTGATTTATTGTACCAAATTTTTTTAATATAAGTCAAGAAAATAAATAAAAAAAAAATATTTAAAATATCTACCGTAGAGTTTTATCATTTGTATTTCAATTAATTAATCTATTAATATTGAGATTTTACTGTATTTTAAGTTCATCTAAATTAATGAAAAATCTATTCTTAAATTAATTACATGAATATTCAAACAAAAAACCACTCTATATTCATCTTATTCTTTTACATTTCTATTTTATCATTCGGCGCATAAGACAGTCTTCATAAAACTTTAACATCAGTTAATTTTTCTGAAACAAAATTTACATTTTTTTTTTTTTTTTGGATGAATACACATAGTTTTTATTTTAATTTTTGTACAAAAATAGCAACAGAAACAGCATCTAATGAAAAGCGGAACAAATGAGTCGCAATACATTAAAAAAATTTATCATTAATTTAAGACGATTTCTTGGATTGCAAACATTAGTATTTTAGAAGAGGAAAAAACTAACTAAATAAGTGGAGGTGGTTGGTGGGCTACACAAGTTACAAATAGTAGAAATAATAATGAAACAAATAACAAAAAGGAAAAAAAAAACTAAGAATAAAAGAAGGAAATGCATTCATCAACAGAGAATTAATAGAACAGAAAATAAAACAAAAAATTAAAATTAAAATGAGAAAATTTAGCTAATGTTATTTTAATGAAATTTAAGATTTATATTTATAAATCTTGTATTAATTAGATTTCCTTTTCTTGTTAAACAAGATATTTAACTAATGTTAAAAAAAATAAATAAAATAAAATGGAAAAACATCAACAGAAGCAGAAAAAAAAGCCGCTGTCATTATGATGATTGACAAAGTAACTATCCTAAAGTAACTATAAGAGTCGAACAAACAACTGGTAGACCAACAAAAAAGCAATAAAAATAATAAAATAATTATAGAAAAATAAAAAGACTACAAAAAAATGTCACTAATTTGTTGTATTAATAAGAAAAAAATTTGTCATTATTAATTTTAATATGAATTATATTTAAAGCATTAGTGACGGAATTTTATTATTTAATGTAAAAATATTCATAACAAAGAGATGATATTTTTAGTTTATTTATATTTCTTACTTAAAGTTATTCGCCCACGCAAAACACTTTAAAAGCTTCTTTTTTTCTTTAAAAAATCAACAAAAGCCACAAATTGTAACTGAATCAAGAGTGTATCATTTTTTTATGCAAAACAAGATAAAATTTAAAACTCCTACAATTATTTTTGAAAGAAAATAAGCAAATTTATTTAAAAAAAAACCTCCTACAAATGCCCATGTCTTTTTATTTTATTTATTATATTTTTTTTTATTTATAAATTAGTCAAGTTTTTTTTCGTTGATCAACAACTTTGGTGTGTACTTTGTGGACATTTAATAGAAAGAAAAAACTAAATTAAATTAATTATATTTATGCGAAAAAAGACTCCACACTTTATACCACAAATTTACTTAAGTGTTTTTTCTTGTTTCTAATTAAACAAATATTTTTAACCAAAAATAACAATCAAAAACTATATTGTTGCTGTTTAAAAGTTTATTTTTACTTAAAAGATAAATAAATTCAAAACTAAATAAAAAAAATCGAAAAAATAAATACATTACATCACATCCTAAAGGTAAAATAAATATTAAAAATAAAAAACTATGTTAACCAAAATAAATAAAAGAGAAAAATCACTGAAAAGCAACATAGATTAAGGTTAAAGTAACAAGAGTTGATGTTGTTCATTTATGGATGTCTTTCATACGTATATTATATAGTTACATTAATGCTGGCAGCTATAACACTAATATTACATTAAATATTATCTTACAATTGATAAAAGTTGTTTATTTATATATGACCAAATAAAAAAAAACAAGTTAAATCTGACAATTATAATCAACCAACATAAAATTTCGCAATTAAAAATTATTAAAATAATACGTGATTATTATTTTTGCAATTATCTTTATTAATAATTATCATTTTAAGTTTAGTGGTTTAATGCTCCACGGATAATACACTATTGACACAGTTGTTTAACCTCTTTGGTTAACCTTTCTGGTTAACAAAAATTATAATTAAAGCTGATATTTAACATGATTTAAGTATAGTTTTAAAAAAAGAAATCAATTATCGCAGTTAATTAGTAAAATCAAACAATTTAAAAAAAAAACAGTACAGTATCTCGGTAGGCGTTTATTTATTTAACAATTTTTACAGTACTCAATAAAAATGCACTTCTGAACCAATTGCAAAGTAATTAAATATTCCATTTTATTCAAATAATTTAAAATAAATAAATTAATAAACGAAACAATTATGAAATATAATGAAACTATTAATAAAGAATTAATTAAAGAATATATTATTATTATAAAATCATTGATGATGTGATATTTAAATAAGTAAATAAAAAGAAAATAAATAATATTTTATGCATAAATATTAGCAAAATAATAATAAACAAGAAAGGCGGCTTAAAGTTCACAATGTATGTAATTTAAAGTTTTTATATATAAATAAATTATCAGAGCAAATTTTAATCAAAAGAAAAATCAATTTTTCTTTTACAATTTGTGCTGTTATCTTTAAAAAATAATATTATTAAAACAAAGCCATATATATATAACAACAAATAAAAATTAAATTAAATTTTGTTTATAATCAATAATAATCGATAAACAATTTGTTATTAATTATATTACTCTAATGGGGATTACATGTATACGTAATAGACTAATTTCTATAAGTAATTTTGTAAAAGTTAAATACAAATAAATAAAACATTAAAATAGTAAACTAAACTAACAAACACAATTAAATAATGCCAAAAAAATAACATTTTACCATATATATTAAGAAATTCGTTAATCAGGCAAAACATAAATAAATATTAATAATAATAATAATAACAATATCGATTCTTTCAATGATACACTCTGTTTAATCAAAATTGAAAAAAAAATTAAAACAAAGAATATAAAGAAATAAACTCAATAAATAAAATAATTTCAAGCAAAAATACAACGGCGCCAAATTTAAATTAATAACAAGTTAGAAAATAAAAAAAAAATTGATTTTTAAAACAAAACAAAAATTCGTTAAATTCTTCTTCATTATCCAAAATTAAAAAAAATAAACAAGAAATTGGAGATTCAAGCCATAATCTGCTTTAGAAAAAATATACATAAATATATAATAAATGTTTTTACTTCGTTATATATCTTATTTACATAATTTATTCTATATATATGTATCTGTTAATATTTTATTTATTATGAAAAATTTATTATTTATTTATAAGAAAAACACAAAAATTAAAAATAAATAATTTCAACTTTTTGCTATAAGTATATAAGGCAAATGTTTTGTGTTTTTATCACACTTTTTATAGCCGAATCGTGTCTGCTTATTATATATTTAAATAAATATGTTAAGTATTTTATGAGACTTTATATTTTAACAGAATTATTGTAATTAATATTGCAACGATACGACGACCTTAAACATTTAAAGATTACATATTCGTATACCTTAATCTTTTAATTATCGTCTTTAGCAATTAAACATTTAATTTTATAAGAATTTTAGGTAAATTACAAATAAAAATAAGTCCTGATTATTTTTTTCTTATAGACAATTAATTCAGTAATAGATAACGTTTACTGCGGAATATGGTTAGAGTAATGCTTGTTATAAAAATAATTATTATTATCAATCAAATTCAATACAATTTTAATCCATATATGTACATTCATTGTTCGAAGTTTCTTCAAAATATTAATCGAAGATTACTATCAAAGTATACTCTATACACTCTTATGCAAGTCTCCAAAACATCTTTTTAAGTAGAACTTTGAAGATTTCTACTGAAATATATGTTCATTATTCTACAATGATATTATTTATGACGAATTATTTTAGTGTCTAAACAAATTTAACAATAATATCTATTCATTTTAAAATGAATTCTTTCAATGTTTAATAGAAAAACAAAACCATTATTACATTTATTTATAAAATACTATAAAAAACATTCAAGAAATAACAAAACAAATTTTATTTTTATTTAACATTATATTGCGAAAATGAGCAAAAAACAACGTTAAATTTTATATATATATAATTTCGCTAACTTTTATGGATGGATTATAATAAATACAATCTTCTTCTTTATTTTTATTTAATCATTATAAACATTATAATAATAAAATGTATACAAAATTACCATAATTTTGTCACTCTAAATAAATTTTGTTTGCTCTTTATGTAGTTTATGCTGATTAAAGTAGACACACGCATACACAAAAGAAAAATTTGCCTAATTTATTTTTTATATTATACAAAAATGATGACATTATTAAAAGAAACAGAAATAATAATAATAATAACAACAAGATATGAATCCTACACACAAAAAAACAGCCTTTTTGGTCTTTATTAAAAACTAAAAAAAAAATTAATTAATAAAAAAATACAGCAACAACAACAACAACACTAACATAAACATGTTTGTAATTTTTTTATTATTATTATTAATATCCGCAAAATTTAATAACATTTTATAGTTTTTTTTTTCGATTCTTCACAAAAAAAATTACTGTGGTCTTCGAATGAATGACTAATTTATTGATTTTAGCAAAAATTTAATAACTTTTTATTCAACGCTTTCTCTGATAATCAAAATTTTACAAAAAAAAAAAAAAAAAAAAACAATTAATCAAAATTTACTGAAAAAAAAAAATGCAATTTCGCCGGTTCGCTCATATGCTTGAAAATTAAATCCAAATAACGTTATCATTATCATTAATCGCCATATATTCGATATACTTGATAAAACAAAATCTAAAACTTAATAACAACCAAATTGTTGCTAAATTCATCCGAAATATGAAATTAAATTTCAATTTTTATTAATTACATCTTTTGAGATTCGACTGTTGGCATACAAAAATAAAATGACGATACACCATTTTACCAATATTGTTCATTTATTTACATTATTCTTATTTATTTTATCTTATCTATATTATATTGTTTATACTAAAATGTATTTGTGAGTAAAATATTTTTAAATCAATAAAGATTGTGGTGATATTTATAAATATAAAAAACTTTTTTTCCTAAATATATTTATATAAAGAAAATATGTAGGTAATAACATTAAACTAAATTTAAATTTATATTTAAAAATAAAACTACTGATAAGACAAGAAAAGTAGTTCATTGTTTAAACATAAAGTTGTAATTATATTAAAGTCAATCAACTTTTATTATTATTAATAAAGAAAAATAAAAGTATATATTGCTACCCTGTAGCAAATTAACAGCCTACACACTTCACTTCGGCTGTTTATACTTTGCACAAGTACGTATTTACTTAACACTTTACATAATAACAAGTAAACATTAATTAATAATTAATATTAAGACGTAAATAAGAAAAAACTAAATAAATAAAATAATTAATAAAAAGAAACTGCTATTAAGACAGAAAACTTAATAAAATTTAATTAAATTCATATAAAGTTATTTTAGAGATAATAATTCGTGTTAAGTTTTTTCCTTGGATAGGCTAGAAATATAAACACAAAATGAAATTTTATTATTAAAAAACAGTGGATGGCTCCATTATAACACCGCTTTTAGCAATCACCTGTTATCTGCCCTAATTTCAATGTATAATAAATATACAGCAAGGTCGTTATAATAATTCATTACATAACTTAACTACTGTATGGCTTAGATTAACAAAATGTATATTATTTTAACCTTTAAAAGCTTATCACAAAAATTAGAAATAAACGCAATTAATAATAAAAAAAAAAATTACAGTTCATTCTCACTTATTAAACCGACACAGTCTTAACATCAATTTAATTTAATTAAATATACAGACAAAGAAAGTATAAATCACTGGTGGTTAGTGAAGAATGATCACGACCTCTAAATGTTTTTCCTCCTTTATTTCGGTCATATGTAGCAAGGCACGGAAAAAAAAAGTTTCATTTTAATAAATATAAAACAGAAAAGGTATCAAGCGGCATTTTAATGGCATTTTTTTGTTTCAAAAGCCTTATGAAAGTTAATATACAAAAAATAAATAAAGCAAAAAAAAAATTATAATAAATAAAAACCGCTCCCAGTTTGTCTGTCTGTTGTGTGTTGATGAGAATACACAACGAACAAGAACTAAACTAAACAACATTAACAAAAAAGAAGAAAAAAAATGTCTTTAAAAAATTAACCAAATTTATTTATTTATTGCATATATAATACCAACACCACATACAGACAGCACTAAAGAACAAAAAAAAAATAATAACAAAGATGATGAACACATTTATACGCAAAAATGGCAAACAATTTTTTGTTTTTTTTTGGTTTATTAATTCTCTTTACTCATTAAAAGTTTAAAAAAAAAAACTAAATAAATATAAAAATAAATAAACACATACACAGTGTACATAGAAACATTAAATAATAAATTTCAAATAGAAGCTAAAATTATATAAAGACATAAAAAAAAATCTATATAACTATAGAATGAAATAAACAAGTTTATTCGTGCGAAAAATTTATTAAATTTTGCAAAATAAATAAATAAAAATTACTTAATCGTAATGTATTTTCATCATTATTATAAATTTTCTTTGTTTTATTTCTCGATATTGATTACAAAATTATTGATTTATTTGTTTTATTATTAATGGAATAAATTCTTATGCAGGGTGGTCGACCGTGTTGTCTGATAGTTTTTTTTTTTTGTTTTAAGATTTTACATGATTCACGCGTGCACGAATAATATAAATAAAATTTTATTTGTTACATAATCAAGTAACTGACAATCTACAGTAAATGCCATAAGTAACGAGTAAATGTTCATTTGGTATCATGATTTCCGTGAGTACTTATGTATTCGTTAAAAGTCTTATGAAATACTTTTTAGCAGTGAATGCCAAACCATTGATGGTAGCAATATTAAGACTTCTTTTTATATTTTTAATTTAACAGACAATTTAAATTTACCAGAAAATTGACCTTTAAAAAATACACAATATTTATAGTGAACTTTTACAGATTTTCCTGCATTTTTATGTTATTGCTATTAAAACACATAGAACAATTTTTGTTGCACAGTTTTGCAACATTAATAAAGAAAGCATTTAACAATACTGTAATAAACGATACAAAATTCTGCAAAGAACGACTCGTACGTTTTTTATCTGTTATAAGAAAATAAACTTTACAAATAAAAACGAATGATAACACTTGTTTTGGTTTAACTATAAATTGCAAGTAAAATAAATCAGTCTTTTTTTATCTATATAAAAATATAAAAATCATAAAAATGTTGTCATTGTAGTTTTTTCTTTAATATAAAAAACTAAAAACATTACATTTTTATTAAATTGTATTTTTTATTTTATTTTGTAATTTTATTAATATGCAAAAAATGTAATAAAAAACGAAAAACATCAATTTACAGTGTGATCACGTTAAATCAGATGTTAATATATTATTTAAGTAAATGTATTTAGAAATCACCTGCTGGTTTTATTGATTTGTTTTATATTGTTAATTTATTTCTATATTAATTAAATCAAACATTGGTAGAAATGGTGTATTTTCTGTTTTAATTTGTATATTTTTATTACATAAAGGTCGTGATTTAATTATTATGTCTGTGAAAATATATTCTAACCATTTTTAGTGTTATGCAACCTTGGTTCTTGAAAAACTAATTTTAGATTATTCAATCAAAACACTAAAAAAAACACCCCCAAAGCTAAGCAACCTTGATTTTGTTTATATAACCAATTTCCTGCCTTCATTATAATAAAATTATACAATTATAAAATAAAAAACTTTAATATGGCTGATATTCTTAACCACCAAAATGATTTTATTTTTTTAAACTAATCATAAATCATTAAAACATAGAATAAAAAAACGTGTCTTTAAAACTCGTCACCAGTTAATAAAGTTTAACCATTTTAATAAAATTTGTTATACGTGTGTTTGTTAGCTATATTTAATAATTAATCTTATTACCAAGAATAAAGAATGTCAAAAACACTGAATTATCATTAAAACGTAGAAAAGTTTCCAACCGCAAGAAACACAAGAAAACAATAATAAACCGTCAATAAAAGTATTTTATCTGCTTTGTTAACAATTAAAAAAGATTTATTTTACTTCTTAGCGCTCAAAGATTTCACTTTTATTACAGAAATTAACATAAAAAAAGTCCAACAACGATAAGACGACAAACATAAGACAATATAAATAAATAAATAAATAAATTTTACCTCACAATGTATGCGAGTATGTATAATATTTATATAAAAATATTAAAATAAAATAAAAATAATAATGAATAAATAAAGCTCAACCGCTAAACATATTTAAATTTGTTGAAGGTCATTCATGAATACATGTTTTTTTCCTTGTAATTAAATTAAAGCTCAACTTGTTACATGACTGTAGGTTATACACGTATATTTTATTTAATTAGAAATATTTATTCATCATTTTTATAAATGATGATAATTATAATTTATAATAATTTTTTAATTCAATTCCACTTTATAATTAATTAAAAATAAATTACAGAAAGTAGAAAAATACTGAATTAATAAATTTAAAAAATAATAAACAATGAGAAGATCAATAACAAGAGAAGAATATTTTTTCTTATTTTCATAAAATACTATTATAAAACACTAAAATTATCATATGTAAATAAACAAGTAATAAAAAACTAACGATAAAATGTTAAGCAATTAAATAATTGTAGAAATTACATGTTGAATGCGTTAAACTTTGGCATTTGTGTGTGCTTTTTCTGCCTGTATTTTTATGTTATCATCAAATTATTCCAATACAAAAACTACTTCACGTTTTAAAAACAACGACGAAAACAAAAATTTATCCATAGGCATTTTTAATTTACGATTTAAAAAATTAAAAGCATTTCAGTTGCAAAACTTCGAAGAAAATTGTACAAATAGCATCTAAATTCGAAATGAAAGACATTTCAATAGAGTTTTTATTTTCATTTATTTTCTCCTTAAATGTATTCATTATTGTTGTCCTACATACAAATCTAAAAATTAAAAGTAAAAAGTGAAAAATATTTTCAATAAATTATAATCACATGACAACGGGTGAAAGCTCAATGAAAACCATAAAGAATAAACAAATAATGAAAAATTCTCACAATTTAAATTTACTATAATTGTTATTTTACTTCTTCATTTATAATTAAATATCTAATTAAAAAATAAAATTAAAAAATCAAAACGAATAATTTATTACACCAGATTTTACATTTTAGTCTGTGTATTTTCTTTAGCCTATAGGATAGAAAAATAGAAGACAAACAATGGTATTTACTTTTCAATTAAACAAATGATTTTACAAAAATATTAAACAAAACAATTTCCTCATTAAAACTCACTTTACAATTAAGTGTTTGTTACTACTTTTCATTTATATAAATAATTATATCAAAAGTAAATTAATTTAAATAATTCAAAAAACTATTATACTAAATATTATGTAGGTGGGTTGGGTGAGGAAAGGCAATAAGAATAAAAAAATTAGCAATAATTATGCATATAGCAATCACGTAGTTACAATTTATATTAAGTAAATAAATAAACAGAAATGTTCAGTACAATACAAGATTATAAGCGAAATATATATAAAGAAAATAATAATTAAAGCAAAACGCAAAGTAAAACAACCTAGAGAGAGGTATGTCAAGGTTTTTAATGTCTTTTACGTGGTTATTTTTATTAGTATTATTATTGAAAAATTATTATAATTTGTTACAAATATAAATATGTATTTTTAAATTTAAATTTTCTTTTAATCAAGAAACACAAAACCCTAAATTATTAATATTATAAAGAAAAAACAGTAAAACCGTTGTTCAATTTAGCAAATATAATAAGTCAGTAATATGTCTAGAAGGCCACCACTTTGCTTCTTTAAAAGGATTACAATGCTCCAAAGTCGTTATTACTAATAATGAAAGATAAAATAATAAAGACTCATCGATCTACAATCTACGATAATTTTGCAGTTTGCAGTTCGTGATTCAAAATTCATTTGAAGCTTTTCCATTTTATAGTTCCAACATTTAGATACTTGCTATTGGTAGTTAAACTAGTGCTAGAAATTCTACAAAAGTAAAGCTACAAGATTGCAATTTATAAGTATACTAATTTTCTTTTAAATTAAACAATTCAGAATATGAAAATAATTATCTGCTTTTTAGTATTTTTCAATTAACCAATTATATTTATAAATTTATAAAAATATTAATAAATAAAAACAGCAAAACCCACTTAAAATATAGTAGAAAAACTGACATAACAGAAGAAAAAAAAAACGTATTGAAATAATTAATTTAATTAAGCAACAAGAAAAAAATCGTGATTGACTTAATTTTTTTTTTTATTACTTATATGCTTGTATTGTTTGATGCCTGGTGCTTTGTTTACTATTATTTTTTTTCTCTATGACTTAAAATGTTATTTCAATCACAATTTATATTTTTATTCATAAAAGTTTATTACATTTTAAGTTCGCTAATTAAACGAATGACGCCTTAATAATAATAACAATAATAATCTATATAATGTATTTGTTGGTAACTTCTTTTTTTAATTCAGAAAACATTATTGCTAAAAGCTTTATTATTATTTTGCTTTTTTATTGATTTAATTTTTTATTTATAGATATTTTTAAATAAACAATATGCTACTTCTTCGTATGGGTAGCTTAGCTAAGCTTTATTTTTTCATTATTATTATTATTATTATTATTATTATTATATATTTCAATTGTTATTTATAGTTACGACAAGAAATATGTACAAAGTATAAAAATCTCAGAGACTTAGCAATATGTAATAAAAAATCCTTTAACCTGGTAATTAGGAAAACAATAATCAAAATGAATTCAATTGCGACTATTTTATTATTGGATGACATTCATTTAGAAAATTGTTTAATTATCATACAAATCGCATTAAAAAGCACATAATACAAGTACAAAATTTAATTTATTAAAAATAATACAAAAAACAAGTCTGCAACTACTTACTATTATACGTTGTTGTGTCGTATAAATAATCCTTATCCATTACGATTAATTAAAATAATGTTTTCTTATTATCATTAATTAATTAATAGATAAATTAATTAAAAAAAAAGAAACACCATTTAAGCAACTAGAGGCAATAAAAAATAATTATTATTACTATTTCTGTTTTTTTTTTTTTAATTAGAAAAAATCACATAAGCACAACATACGACAGACGAAAAGTTCGTAATTTCAGTTTAAAATTAAATTTCAAAAATTAAAAAAAAAAAAAAACGACACAAAAAGCACAAATACAAGGACACTTTAGAAAATTAAGCAAAAAAAAAATAATAATAAACAGCAACAATCTTTTATCGTTTTAAATTAATTTTGCCATAAATAAACATTGTTTTCGCATTTATATATATATATTTAATATTATTCGTTATTCGTTCGCCAAAAGAAAGTTTATATTACTGTATGAAGCACATATTTAACTATATTATGTCATCAAACAACATCTCACCATTATCGTCGTTTGAATTTTATTTTTTAATTTTAACTAAATAAAATAAAACCTTTTTGCTTGCTGAATATGTGTGGCCACACAACAAAAACCGTAAACACTTTAATTTGCCTTATATGTTGATGGGGGTTTTTTGTTTTTATTTTATTTTCTTTAAAAAAAAACAGTTTTTGTGTGTTAAATACAAAAAAAAATCGATTTAATACCCAAACATTACACATTAACAACACACATGTTATGTTAACAACGAAAACACAGCGAATAGAAGAAAAATAAATAAATTTACAATAAAACACACAAAAATTACATGACAACAGTATAGAAAAAAAAATGTTTTTTCTTTAAACAATTAAAAATTATTAAACAAAAATTGATTAAACACCGAAAAAAGAATACTAAAAAAACCACTTGTTTTGAAAACTGTTATAACTGGTATAAAACGATAAAAACATATTCTCTTTCTAGCACTAACCACATTTATCACTTTTTCTTTTAATTAAATTTAATTAATTTTTCAAGAAAATTAAAAAAATTATATTTAACTCATAATAATAGAATAAAATTTTAAAAAAAAATATAATAATAATAACAATAATCTGTGTAAATAAATCTGGGTTAAAACATGACTGACTACCGAGTGTTTAGGTCTAGTTTCCACAACGAAATAAATATTTTTTTATAAAATTTAAATACAAGTCGATTTTGTATCTTGATTTGTATTTTTTTTTCTTTAATGTATTTAGCGAATAAACTTAGCTTAAAATACGCGAAAAGAAATATAAACTAAATGAAAATTACCTGTCACCGTTGATTCATTTAACTGTGGTGGTTTTGGTGATTGGTGTTGCTTCTCCATAGCCTCTCTCTCTTTCTTTAATTTATTAATTAATTAAATGTACATATATATTTTTCTTTAAATTTCAATCACATAATAATAATCCTCTCTTTATATTAATATTTTAATTCATAAATATGATGTCATAAATGTTGCTATGGTTACAAATTCATATATACATAAATGTGTAATAATTATGGAGAAAAAAATTGATTTTTTGATTCATAACAAACAGGCCCACGTGCTAATTGATTTTTTCGCTTTGTTTTTATTTTGAATTCATAAACACTAGAGACATCTGTTAAAATAAGAATGGAAAAATTAAGATAAACTAAAAAACGAGATAAAATGCTATAAATATGATTATATAATTAAAAAACAAATTAACCTCAATTTAAATGTAATATTTGTATTAAATATTAATTTATCGTTAATTCAGAAGAATTTATAACATTTTTTTTTAATATATAAGGGGTTTTATTTTGTATCAAACATTTTTGCGCCAACCTGTTGCTGTTTCTGACAAGAAAGGCGACGCGATCTAATAATACAAATATTAAGGCAAATAACACACAGAATTAAAAATACTAAAAACAGCTGATTTTTTGCTATTATCATTTTATCATCTGTTAACATAATTGTTTTTAGTTGTTTTTTTTACATAATAAAGTAATATAAGAATGTTAAGAAATATCAATAGATTTATTTTAAAAAATGTTAGTACATTAAATATAAAATCAAAAAAACAATTAAATTATTATTTCATTGCAGCATAGAAACATATTAATTCCGGTGATTAGGAATAATTCAACAAAACTTACATTGATAAGAGAAGAGAATGGTATCCGGAATATTATTCTAAATAATCCAAAAACTAGGTATGTGTTTCTATTTATTATTTTTTACTATTTATTTCTGCTAATTAATTCTTTATTCTTGTTCGTTATTTTTTTTGCTATTTTATATTTAATATTAAATTAAAATGACAGTAAAAATAGTTGAAACAATTTAAAAAAAAATGAAACATATTTATGCTTACTTTAATTACGTTTTAATAAAATAATAATTTAAAAAATATATAGAAATGCATTTTCACTGGAAATGATCAATGAGCTTCGTGATAATTTAACAAAGGATCTGGATGATGTGAACTTGAGAGCGATTGTCTTGTCATCTAGTGAATCTGTTTTTTCTGGCGGTCACAATCTTAAAGATTTGGTAAATTTTGTTTCTTTGTGGTCTTGTGTTGAGTTCTCTTAGTTCTTCTTTTATATTCTTCATTTATATTTTACATGTAGACAGTAGAAAAAGGTAAAGATTATTTACATGAAGTGTTTGAAAACATGTCCACGTTAATGATGGATATAATGAAGAGTCCTGTGCCGATTATTGCAAAAGTTGACGGCATAGCAGCGGCAGCCGGTTGTCAATTAATATCGCATTGCGACATAGTCGTGTGCAGCGATAAAAGTACATTCTCAACTCCTGGTGCTAATCTTGGCATATTTTGTTCAACACCCGGTATTGCCGTTGCCCGTACCATGCCCAGAATGAAAGCATCTTATATGCTACTAACAGGATTGCCAATAACCGCGCAAGAAGCATACATTGCCGGTTTAGTGAGCAAAGTAGTACCATCAGAAGACTTAGATAAAGAATTAATGTTTATTTGTGAAGCGATAAAATTAAAGAGTCGCTCAATTATTGCTCTTGGTAAGAAATTCTTTTATGAGCAAATCCATATGGATGTGTATAATGCGTATCAAAAGGGCAGCGAAACGATGGTATCGAATTTAGTCATGAAAGACGGTATGGAGGGTATACAAAGTTTTATTGAGAAGAGAAAACCGGTATGGTCACACGATAAGAAATAAGTCCATCTGTGACATTTGCTTTATTTTTATGAGCAACTGCTAACCAATTACTTTTTTTTAATAATTTTATTTGGAACCTTTGATAACACAGTGGAAAACATAAAAATAAAATACTTATGTATATATATATTTTTTATTTAATAAATGTAAAATAATATTTTATTTAATTATTTTTATAAACAAAAGCAACAAAAGAAAATAAGAATACGAAGAACTCAAATAATTATAAATGGATTGATGATAAAAATTTGTATGAACTTAAAGAAAGTAAAAATAAAATTTAGACATCGGTGACTGGTCGTTTCTCAACCCATGCCTTAATGTTTTCGTTAGCCAATACTTTATCAACAACTTGTTTTAAATTTGGATAATTTGCTATTAAATCAGTTTTGGTCATATAGTTAAGGTAATCTAGAATACCAGCTAGATAAACATCGGCCCATGTCATACGGCCCAATGCAAGAAAACCATTATTTTCACGAGCAATAACGTCTAATTTCTCCAAATAGAATGGAATTACTTCTTTTGTCAATGTGATTAATTTTTTTTCTTTGATATCATCTTCTGGCTCATATGATACAACTGCAACCTCTGTTGATAGAATTAACAAAAAAGAAAAACATTGTCAACGTCAATTGATATGCTGGTTAAAAGTTTATGTGTTTAAAATTTACTTAGCCTGAAATCGTTAACTGTATCAACAATGATGTCAATTTGTAAATCTTCCCAAGCATCGTTACCAACAAGACCGACTTGTTTAGCTAAGTAGCGTGCCATTGCTAAACTTTGATGAACTCGTTTGCCATCAACTTCCAGAACTGGCATTTGACCCATTGGCATTGCTTCAAAAGAAAACAAAACATTAATCCATTAACACAAATAGTTTCGCATTAATTTTATAATTAGCAATCAATTGTTGTTATTTGCCAAAAATATTTTAAATACTTTTATGGTTTTGGCAATGACCCTAAAGTCAATTTAGATGATGCTCTAGTATTTATTTAATTAATTAAACATAATAAACTACTTACATGGTTTCAATGCAGGCCATTCTTCGCGTGCAACTCTAACATCTTCGAATTCAATTCCACCATATGATAATAGGAAACGTAATGGTTCAGCTAATGCTTTAACATTGAAATATATAACTTTGTATTCTGGCATTTTGAATTGATTTCTGTTCAAAGAAATGGAAAACGTTAGTATTATTTCTTTTCTTTAATTTTATGTATTTGATAATCAAAAATGGAAAATCAATAAAAAGTTATAAGAACAAAACAAAGCAAACAGCGAATTTTATATTTTTTTAGAACAAAATCTTGTACATTCGTGACAACACTACCATCTATTATCAAAAAAATAATTATTAATTTAATAATATAATTCTTTAATTGATTAATTAAAATATTTAACGAACTAAGCACGATACTGCAAATTTATAAATAAATATTAAATGAATAATTTAAATCACGGTTTAACAGTTTAAAAATTTATTAATTCCGGCAATTGCTATCTTATATAAAAAATAATATCTAATTGGATAATTTTTTATTCAAAAGAATTTTATTTTTTTAGAAAAAATTTATTTATAAAATATAAAAATTATATAATCACCAACGCCTACGAATTTTATTTTAATTTTAATTGAATTTAATTTAGAAAATAAAAACAATTTATAACTTTTATAACAAAAAAAAAACACAAACACAAATAATACAGAATAAGCAAGATGATGCGAAATAAATAAAAACTCAAAAACACTATGCAAAAATACTTTGCATTTTTATTTCTTTTTTTTTTTTTTATTCTCTATACTTTTGCTGATGCTGAATTATTATTAATTAATTTGTTCTTTTAATTATTTTTATTATAATTATTCTTACCTTTATTATTGTCTTACAAGTGCTTCTTGTTTTATTAAACTTCACAAATAAACTACGCGTGGCGGATAGTTTTCATGTAATTTATATAGAAATTTTTTTACTTTTATTGTTTCTTGTTTTTCATTTAGTAATTTTGTATGGGTGAGTTTTGATTATTTTATTAAGCGGCTTTTTATTATTATTATTTTGTATTTTTTTTTTCATCTATTTGGCATTAATATTATTACGTTTATTTTGTGTGTATGCATGTTTTGATATGAATTGAAATTCGTCAATTAATATCTTGTCCGGTTGTATATGGTGTATAATAGAATTGTTGTTATCATTCGTTTAATTTGCCTTTTGCTACTCGAAAGACATACTAACGCACACTAAAATAAAGTTTATTTTAATGAAGTTTCGTACCTAAAATACGTAATACATAAAAATGTTTCATTTTACATTTTTTATAATTGATTTTCTGAATAAATTATCAAAAAGAAAACAAAAATATATGCCACGTAGGTTGTTTTGTCCAAGCAATAAAAGTTAACCACGAATTATATTTATTTAGTGTTAAATTGCTCAATCATTTAAATTTTTGTTTTGTACATACTAATCTGAACGTTAAGTAATTAACAACAAGATTCCATTTTATCGTTTAATTTTGCGTTATCAAAATGATTATAAAGTTAGTTTTCCGTGTGTTTGCTGCTAAATGATGATTTTTTTTTTATTTTCATTTAATACTTAAACAATAATTCAAATCAGTGTTTAACTATCACTCAAGATGTGTATAAAAACACCATTAAAACGCTGATAATATTGTGAAATACATAATTGAAATGAAAAAGAAAATTTCTAGAAAATTGTTTACGATTTTCAACAAGGATTTGTTGTATGTTTTGTTTTCTGTCATTAATTTTATTAATAATAATCATTTTTTTTTGGGTATTTCACGTTAACAGATTAAGTCTACCGGGTTTTGCAGACCGGCTTCGTTAAGTAACAAATGCAGAAAATAAACCATTTTTTAATCCATTAAATACAATTATGCTGACTAATTATGATCATTTTTTTTTTTTTTTAATTAACTTATTTCTATTTTTAATAATTTTTTATTTTTGATAACAAAAATAAATAAAAACCATTCTTATCGCGAATAAAAGATTTTTTTGAAAAAGGAAAATAAAATTTGTGTATTTAATTTAAGATTTTGATAAGACAAAATGAATAATAAATTTTAATTTTGCCAAAATAAATACAATTTGTTTGAACAGAAAACACAACAAGTGTATGTATTTTAAAAAATAATTAAAACAATTATATTTATTGAATGTTTATTTAAAAGAAAAAGAAAACAGATTTGTTGTTCTAACTGGAAAATCATTCTTTTCCTGTAATTATTTATTATTTATAAACTTTTTCATATTGTTTATTTATCATTGAATTATTTATTTATTTATTTATTACCAGAAGTAATTCTCATTATACTCAACATATTCTTACATACATAGTTATGTGCAAATTATTTATCTTTTATCAGTGAACTTCTACTGTAAGAACAGACGAGTGTTGTTACTTTTGAAAAAAAAAAAAATGAAAATATATTTATTTTGATTTATTATTTTATTTTTATAACAAAGGCGAATACTTTCCATTAGCACTAATAAAATTAAATGGAAAAGAAGTTTTTTTTTATGCAAACAAAAAAAAACAGCAAATTTTGTCTCATTTTTTTCTGATAAGATTTTCTTGGTTAAAAATAAATTTAAGAATTTCTATTAGACAAAGCGATTATTTTTGTATAATTAGATTTTTCTTTTCTTATTTTTTTTTATTACTGTTAATTTCATTTATAATTAATGAACTAATTACTACTGTCGGTTTGTTTTGACAAAATTAAATTATTTGTGCTAAATCGCGGTAATGGTTTACTTTTTTTTTGTATTTTTGTATTGCTTTTCTTATTTTTATACCCTTGAAATAAATTACTTTTTATTATTATTATTATTATTATTATTATTATTATTATTCAATTACATTCAACGTTAAACATATTGTATGTTCGACTTGAATTGAATAATTTGATTATTTTCTTGATTAAAATTATTCATTTAGATAAGATTAGAGTTGTTTCTGTGTACAGAACGTGCTATTATGTAATTTCTGTGCATATTTGGTTTATATTTCTACTTAAATAGTGCCGTAGTGACATCTGTATCATTTTTTGAAAATTTTCAGTAGCAATATGTTAACCAAACTCGTTTATCGTTTTATTTATCGTTTTTAATGTATAGTTCATACGAGAACACTAAAGGTCTATGTTTTGAAAACTCTATGACAATTAATTTTAATCCCAGTAATAAACTATAATTATTTAATATTTTTTTAATGAGTATAGGATTTTTACACATTAACAATATTATAATCTCTTAAACAAAAACAGAACGATATTAATTATAGAAACTTTATTTAAATTTATTACTACTAATATAAAAATCAACAAAAAAATGTTGATTGTCCCATATTTTGATTTTTATATTTTAATAAAGTATCGGTAAATGTATTTCTTCTATCCTGACTAACAAAATTAAGGCGATAAACAATTGTCTCCATATTTTTCTCGGACACTTTTAAACGTTTCGGATGATTTATACTCTTACGTATCTCTAATGAATTTAATAATATTGAAAAATTAATATCATAATAATGTTCTATATTATTTGTTGCATTTGTACGCATACGAACGCATACTAAACAATTCTTTAATATTAATAAACGACAATTTATATTATTTATTTGTATTAATTCTGAGTTTAAGACGATACCCCATTGTGTTATATCGAAATGAAATTTTTTCATACTGTACAGTTGATAATTTTCCTTTAAACGTTTTTGTAGATTTTGTAATTTAATGTGTTGTACGGCTATCATTTTGAAATTCTCCTGTTGTCCGTTGTCAATGTTGTGGGACATCTTCTGGAATAATATTTCAAAAAAATCCACATATCTATTGATATGCTTAATTGGTAATAATAAAAATTTATTGAACGATAATGTTAGTGTATCACAGTCTGATAATTCCTGCAATAAGGCAAAGAAATTAAATTTATTTTCAACTACATATATTCACTCTCTAACACTTTACTTACACTATATTTGCAATAATTTTGTAAATGTCTTTCGACTGTGTCAATCATACATGCATAATAATAATATAAGTCGAATTCCTCAAAGTATTTCTCAAATAATTTACATATAAGCATTATATTGTCCTCCGCTTGTATTATTTGTGGATAAAATATTTTTATATGAAATCTTATAATTTTATTTAAAACAATTATAAATTTATTTATCAAGTGATTATTTATATTATTATTTTGTTCAGTTATTATTGGAAAATATGTTTTTCTATTCGATAATATTTGATCAATGTAATCTTTTTCTATTTTTCTTAATGAATCAATTTCGTCCATAGGTTCACTGCAAATAATTTTTGAGAAAAAAATACATAGAAGAAGAAAAATTAATTTGTTTATATAAAAAAATACAAATAAGACAAATAAATTACCTAATAAACATTTATTTGACATAAAGAAAATAAAAACATTTAAAAAACTACCACCACCACTACCACGTATGAAGCACAAAACAAATAAAAAATATTTTTTTTTGAAAAAAACTGAGTGAAAATATGAGACACATGTTTTCGATTTTGAATGAATTTAAAAAGTTTTAATTTAAAGATTGATTTTTAGAATTGTGTGTGTATATTATACTATTACTTATTTTTTATGGTTTAGTTAACAATGAACTGTGATTATTTAGATTTTTAATTATATTTTACGTGTTTTCATTATCAATATCGGGTATATACCAAATTGTCGATGAACGGATTGAATGGCTGTCATCTGGTTAAAATATAAAATTAAATAAAAAAGAAAAACAAGAATAATAATAATAATTAGTAAAAAATGAATTAATTAAATAATTAAAATGCAAACTTACGTGATCCAACTGTGCTGCCACTCGTTGTTGAACTACGATAACTGCTACCCGTACTATTGCTGCTCGTACGAAAACTATCCCCTCGATCATTAACATATGTCGATGGTAAACGATTACGATTCTGGTTTTTTCGAAGAAATATTTTATTTTTTTCTATAATAAAGATAGTTAATTTATTAGTTATCATTATATAAATATAAAAATATTAAATTTATTGTTTTTAAATAGAAATATATTGACTTTATTGTTAAGAAAAAAGCACAAACACACAAAAACAAGAACCAGGCGCCTCCATCCAGTACATACATATTGAAATTTAATTAAATATATACTTTTAAAGTGTATCGTACAAATATAAGAAACATATAAATTAAAGAGAAAAAACGTACCATCTTCAACGAATTTCAATAAAACATCTCTAATGAGTTCATACCATAAATCAACATTATCAGTTGTGAATTCAACATCATGTTTGCCACGTTTTGTCTCAAATAATGTAAATTTATTTTTTTCTTGCCGTTCAATACCCATTAGGTCGCGTGGAAAATGTCCACGATAACGTGCCACATCTTTATCGATTGTTTCCGTGTAAATTAATGTTTTATCAAATAGAAAAACGCGACCACGATACCGACGTTTCTGATCCCAATCATAGATCTGCATTTCATCCACTTTTATGAACATTCCCTGTTGCAATAAATTTATATCGTAGCACTCATCGATATCATTTATATGCATAGACTCATTAACACGATCTAATAACCGTTGGACTTGTTTCTCTGCACGACAACTTGACGCTATTAATTCTTTAACATATGGCTGTTCAATGTTTTTCGATAATTCTTTAATTATATCATTCCATAATAGTTTGTACTTTGGTAATCTCTGTATTGGTTGTGTTAGGAAACTATTTATACCTAATTTATCATCCACTCTCATCTATTTTTTGGTTTTTTAAGATAAAATAAATAGAGATAAAGAAGATTAATTAAAAAAATATTAATATTATTATTATTATTATTATTATATAATTACTTCAAAAAACTCCTTATGTCTCTTGCATATATCTTCGGAACGTGGTCGATTGATGGCAAACCAAACGTATTTATAAAATGAATTTTGTTGTATATATTTACAAAATACTTCGCCTAATTTCGCTACATCATTGTTACACTCTAACAACGCTGGATAAAATTCATTCACATGGAATTCATAAATAATATCAATGTTGCAAAATATCGCACGTTTTTGTCCGTACAATGTAGCCGGCAACTTTTTATCATCCATAACGCTTATAAATTTATCAATGCCAGTTTTAAGTGTACAAATGTACGTGTTTTCGTTCTCCAATAAGTGACTTATAATGTTTGGTAAGGAGCTGTTCAATTCGTTTTAATTTATTAAAGTAACAAATAGAATCAAAATAATATAATAAAAAGAAAATTAAAAATTACCCAATTGATAATAGAGGATCTTGAAGTTGCATTATTTCCAGATCTTCCTCATCATCACTTTAAATAATACATATTATAGATTAATTAAGTTTTATAAACATAAACAAAAATATCATTCACTCACGAATTAAATGAGTCTGAGTAATCTGCATCAGGATTCGATTCAACTTCTGAATATATATCATCATTTCTAGCTTCAATAATTTGTCCATTATCCATTTCAAAACCATGTGCATCGTTATTATTGTCATCATCTTCATTATCACTTTATTAATTCAAAAAATAAAAGATGAAGAAAAGTAATTAATATTAATGAATGACTAAGTGTAATAATCAGATATTTTAATGGAAATTATAATAATATTGACATTGTGATAACTATATTAAACTGCAGAATAAATTTACATTCTAATTTTACTAGCAAATATTATTTTACCATTGCAAAGGTTAACAACAACAACAAAAAAAAAAAACGAAGGAAAGATTTATTACTAAGTTATGTATTTGTAAAATTATTTAAATATTTAGAAATAAAAAATTTAAAAGAAATACCTTATGAACTTATCAACATTATTATCATTTAGTGTTATCTTATCGTTATTTTCTAATATATTTGTTTCTATTAATTCGTCATCGTTTGTTCCCTTTGTCGCCTCTTCTTCTTCTTCTACTACTTCTTCACCTTCTGATTCAATGTCTGCTTCAGCTTCTACTTCTACATCTTCATATATATGTTGTTGCTCATCTTCTTCGTTTTCAAATTTTAATTCTGCCGCCCCATTAAATTCTTCATACTCAGTATTTTCTACCTCTATTTCCTCATTCTTATTTCTATAATCATCATCTTCTTCTACTTCTTCATTCACATTATCAACAAAACTATGAATTGGTTTTTCATCGTCATTGTTATCCTCTTTACTTTCTTCATCATGAATATTATTATTATGATTATTATTGCTATCAATATGATTAACGTGGTTTGTTAAAATATCCCTATATGATTCCTCATAAACATTCTCATTTGATTTATAAAATGGAAAATTATGTATTCTCTTATTTTTATGTATTATTTTCGATGTTGTCAAAGTATTATTGTTATCATTATTTGGCTGTTGTTGGCTGGACATTAGTTTTTCAAATTTTTCACGCATTGACTTAACATAGGATGACCGTAATGTACCACCAGCACCAGTAAAATCATTTGTATCATTCTCATCAAAACTACTATTGGTTTGGGAATTCACTGAATACTGATAACGAAACGATGAGCTTGATGTATTTGAGCTGAGTGCTAATGATTCACTATTATCGTCCATAGCTTTGCGTTTATTTTTTGTTTTGTTTTTATTAATTAATTAATTCTACTTTTTTTACGTTAAAACAAATACGTATAAGCTATGTATTATTTAATATCCAATACCAATATCACACACTAGTATTTGTGTACAAATATGTATTTTAATAATAATAAAATTGAGTCACAATAATGTGTAACTTTTTGTTTTTATCTTAACACAAAGCAGTGGATATATATAATATATGTAAACTTTTTTTTTCACAACACAAATTATTTATTTTGAACACTTTTCTCTCACATTTATAATTTTATATAATAATAAATTAAATAATAAAGTAAAAATAAAATTAATGAAACGTTAGTTAATATCACAAATTATTTATAAACATTTAAGAGAAATTTTCCAAAAATAAAATATAATTTATTTTTTCAACAGTGAAAATAACACAAACAATAAAACTAAAATTATAATCAACCATTATAATTATTTTTAATTTTTATTATTTTATAAATACGATATCGTATTGTTTCTGTTG
Organism: Ptychoptera contaminata; assembly: GCA_963942525.1. Classification (NCBI taxonomy): domain Eukaryota; kingdom Metazoa; phylum Arthropoda; class Insecta; order Diptera; family Ptychopteridae; genus Ptychoptera; species Ptychoptera contaminata. The sequence goes on along the minus strand of OZ012636.1, from coordinate 39,129,799 downwards.
TTTTCACATTAAAACCGTTCAACCTTAAATGCGATGTTAGTTTTTTTTATTTTGAATTATTTATTTTCATATATTTATTATATCTTATCTTTGTGTCTCCAATGTACATATATAAAAGTTATTTTTTTTTTCCATATTTTCATACTGCAGATATAAATGATAGAAAATTTATAAAAAATAAAAAATGTTTTATTTCCTTTCTATGTGTGTAAATTAGAGAATAATTATTTTAACATTGAAGCGACAACAAACGAAAAAACGGTGCTGTTGCGTTACCATTATCGCAAATTTAATTAGATAAGAAAAATATATTCATATACTAAAAACACAAATTATTACTGATTTTTATTTTGGTGTCTCTATGTGCAATAATACATTAGAATATCTTGCAATAACTCTTTTTGTTTAAGTTTTTAATATCTATTCTTTTCTCGCTAATTAATTTATGTTAATAAATTAATTCATAATTAATACAACAGTTTATTTTTGTGATTTATTAAACATTTCATTGCATTTCAGATAAGTGAATCAAACAAGAGAAAATTGATGTACATCACGTTGCATATGATATCGGCGTTATAACTGAAAAATTTAATAGAAAACTTCATTGGATTGATTGTTGTCTTTGATTTTGCTAATTTAATTATTATTATGATATTCAGAATAAACTAATTTTAACTATTAACACCACTATAGTAAACATTAACTGTTCCCTTGTGAAGAATTATAGTATCTATTAATTTATTATTCGATTCATTTATTTAAATTGTAAATTTTGATCTGAAGTTAAGATTCACTAAAAATCTGGACTTTTATGACAGTTAACAAAATTCAAATCTGTAAAATTGAGTATTTGCGGAATTATTTTAAGTAGATTAGATTAATAATGAGTTATCAAAAAATACTAAATACTTTATAAAAACTAACATTTTTAATAAAGTTACATCGTTGATTCTTGTCGTTTCTTTAAAAGTAATTTTTTTTTTTTAATACATTGTCAATCGTAGACATTTTTTAAGTATATTAAAGTTTTCTAAATTTAAACGTAATTGTGATTGACAGCAACGATTTAAACTAAAAAAAAATTAATATTAATCGTTTTTCGTTGCTTAGCTTATATTATTTACTTTCTTTTCGTCGCTGCCTCTCTTTGCATTTACATTTTATTGCTTATTTGTTGAAGGATAGAAACAACTTTCTTTAAAAAAATAAAATAAATATATACTTTGTTTTATTTGTTATCCATTTTATATCCTTAATTTGTAATCTCATTTACAGTTCAAAAACAAAAATAAAATAAGGAAAAATATCCTTCTGCTACAAAAAAAGCCTTAATAAAAAAAAAAAAGAATTAAACTCGTGACATGTTAGTTAAAAAAAAGAAAAATAATAAACGTGTTGTCGTTGAAGGATGCGACTTCATTGAAAATTCAACAGGATACATAGATTTTTAAAGTCAGTTTAAGGTGTAATGGGTAAAAGTAAGATAGAATTTTTTTCTTGTGTATTATGGGGTAGACGTTGGTTGCCATCGTGTGTAATTCGGTAACAAATGATATTTATTTACGTGTGCCACACGTTGGTTGCTTTTTCTTTTTCTTTATTATTGTTATTATTATTATTATTATTTTTTTTTTGAAATGTATAATGTCAAGTTAAATAGATAAGTAGGGTGGCTTATACAATACTTCGTTCTACCCTGTATTATCACATTTACCATTTTTCGCTCATTTTCAATTCATTTTCTTTGTTTTTATTTGAGAATTCACCAAACCAAAACCAAAAACATCTATAAAACTAATAGAAAAGCCACTAAAATCCACCTTTAAACAATAATAAAGAGAAAAGGAAAAAATATGTAGAAACCCGTCGACCACCCACTCATCATGACTGAAGAATTTAAAAACAGAAAAAAAAACACAAATTTTTATGCGTTAAAAATAAAATATATAAAACGTAAAGACAACCAAGAATGGTTTTTAGGTAGATGAAAAATACTAAAAAGAAAGTAAAAGCCACCCACAGCCACTCTATCATCATAACCTTAAACTAAACGCAAACACACTGTGGCGACTTTAGTCATTCGTGTGTCGTTTCTATGTTTTTTTTTGCGTTTGTTTCATTTTTATTATTTTTGATGAGTTCGTTTTGGTGTCGGATAGGTGTATCAGTTACGGTTTGACTCCTGTACTGCCGCACCATTATTAAAAATACCAAAAAAAGGACACAGTCGCACGTTTTGTACAAAAAAAAAAAGAAAGCAAAAACGAAGTAAAGAAAAAAAAAACATCATGAGAAAGTTAGTTAATAGCATTTTTAAGGTATGGTTGGGCAGTTTCCTTCGTAAAACCATATAACAAATATATAGAAGAAGATTTTATTTTATTTTATTTTATATATAAAATTTTTGGCTAACGTACGCTATATGAAAGCTAAAAACTAAACAACAGTAATGTAAAGCATAACATAAGTAAAAGAAAAAAAAATCGTTTTGTCCTCATTTACCATTTTTCTTTGGTGGTTGCCTCTCATTTCATTATTTTTCTTCTTTCTGTTTTTTTTTTTATATTGTAATTGTTTAAGGTTTGAGTATATTATGTATTTTTTGTTTTGCAGATACGATACGTTTTGTATTACACCCATAAAACACCCAAAATTTAAGAAAAACACTGTCAAAAATAGAAGAAAAACTTTAAAGAAAACAACAAAGAAATAAAATGAGCTAGGAAGATTTAAAACTAAAAAAAATTTGTTAAAATTTGAAAACAAATATAATAATAATAATATTACAAAGATAAGAATAATATGAGAAGCTTCAAACTGTTTTCACGCGCTCGTCACAGTAATTTTTTCCTTCATAATTTTCTTCACTTACCAAAAAAAAAAAAAAAAATGAAATAAAGAAACTTTGTGTTAAGATGATTTAGGTTTTTCGTGGTTTAAAAAAAATTGTATTTCTCACTCGTTTGTAGTTTAGTTTTTCCTCATTTTATTTTTGTTTTGTCTTGCGATATAATAAACAAGTGATGTATTGTTGGCGTTGCTGTTGATGATTACACTTTTACTTTATGCTACTTTGTACGTTTATTTGCTTTACTTAAATAAAAATGAAAAAAATGGAAAAAGTGAGAAAATTACCGACAAAAATTTAATAAATAAATAAAGTTGTGATGCTCAAACGGTACGGTAGGTTTTTTTTTTCATCTTCTTTATTGCTTTTGTTGTAGTTTTATTATTAAATTTACTTATGGAAAACAATATGAAATAGAATAGACAAACTTCTAGTCAGTAAAGTAAATTCATTTTTTTTGTTCGCTGTTGTTGTTGTTTTATTAATAAATTAATTCATAATGCATTTGCTTTTCCTAACTTTTGCATTTCTATTATTAAAAATAAAAAAATTCTTTTCTTTTTTAAATATCCACCTAGTTTTTCCTTAACGTAAAAAAAAACCTTTCTAAAGAGAAGTGAAGCAGCATTTACTTCGTAAATAATGACAATAGATAAAAACAGAATGCTGATCTTTGCACGGACATGCTATGAATAAAGGACTTTTGTAAGCTATAGGCAAATTTCTTTATAATTGAATTTTCATTATTCATTTTCTTTCTGTTTATTTATTTTTTTTTTTTTTTGTTCATACAGTCTGTAATGTTTAACAAATTCTACTAGTAAATATGATTATCCTGGATAATTGTTTTATTTATTTAGCATTTTTTATTATATAAAAAAAGCAACAATAATAACAATAAAACGTTGAATATCCTGTCACATGTCATGTGAGTAACAATATTTCAATCAACTATTATTTACTTGGTTCGTATTTTTTTTTTGTTTCTTTTCCTGCACATCATTCCTACACATCATCTGAGTGAAAAAATACAATAGAAAAACATTTTTCCTTATTTAGTTTTTATGTCACGATTTATTCTCAACACAACTTATTGTTGTTTAGTATACTTGTAGGCGCGATGAATTTCTTTCACGTGAGCTGTATGTCTTCACATAATTTTATTTCCATTCGTTTTTTTTTTTTCATATTCTGGTGCCACATTATGGCTTTAACTATTATTATATTATGTGAATGTGGTTCGTTTGGAAGTGTACTTTCATGTGATGTCACACACTGATGATGTCAGTTTTTTGTTATAGAATAATTATATGTAAAACATTTTGTCATTTTTTTCGTTTTTCTGTTTTTTATTTAAAAAAAAAATATTGACATTTTTTTTATTTTATTATTTTTACTTATTGGTTTTTAGCAAAAATTGCTCGTACGTTCCATTGTAAAACTGTTAAGGGTTAGGAGTTATTATTTTATTTTTCAAATTATAAGGTGGTAGTTAGATGTGTTATTTATTTATTTTATTCTTTGATAATAATATTCAAAACACGTATTGTCACTACATATCTATCAAGAAGGAAGAAAAATGTTTAAAAAGAAAATAAAAAACCATATATGATTTTTTTTCTCTCGCCTTATATTCCTTTTAAACTTACACATATTTTAAGGAAAGTACAAAAAATAAATAAAAATTTATTCACAAAATTATTAAATATAATTTTTAAAACGAAAAAAAAAATAAAAATATTTATACGAAATTTTTCTTCTCTTCTTGTACATGTTCAATGTAAATTATTATTGGCTTGTTCTCAATTCTGTAAAATTGTACATTTTGTCCTTGTTGGTACAGCCTTTAACTTGTCTTTAAGTAGTAAAAAATATTATATAAATATATATTTAAGTTTGGAGACGATGGAAAAAAGCACCCAAAATAAGGAAGAAAACTAAATCTACATACGCATGAATAACGTTCAAATGGATTTTTTTTTTAAATATTTCTGCTCCATACTTCTTATACTACTCACTGTTGTTGCTATTATTGTTATAAAGAAGACACAAAATACATGCATTGAATAACTTATTATTTTATTTTAAATATCTGTCACAAAATATGTTTCATTTCTGTGATGTTGTGTGTTGTGTTTCGGTATTTTTTTTCTTCTTGTTTTTGCGTGCCGCTACTACATCCTATTACTGACTTATATTTAAATGTAGTCCTTGGTAGTTTATTTATTTCTTTTTTTTTTTTGTCTTTGCATGTAACGTATTTTTTGTGACATAAATAAATCCCTAAAAAGTATATTAATGATGATAAACAAGTCAACAAATAAATCGGTTAAGAATGTTTGGATTATGTTTCGAGTTATAGTTACTAAACGCCCAACATTGGCCTCCCATTGTGTTATTCCTATAAACACATATAATACAGCAACAAAATAACACAAAAAGTAACCAAATTATAATATAATGTAAAGTAACGAAAATTGGGGATAAACATGAAGAAATAGTAAAGTAAGGAGAAATATCTTTAATATGGTAATTTTTTTATTAAGAAAATTATCATTATCATCACCATTTTGTTAATAATATTGTTTTTTTTTTCAGTATAAGATCAAAAGTAGGCAAAAATGCAAGAAAGGATAAGAGAATCCCCAAAGCGCAACCACCTGATGGATATCATAGAGAATAAATACGATATACAAAAATGTTAGGAAGTTAAATAAGATTTTTGTCCTGTTTACGTTTTATTTAGTTTTTTTTTTGTATTTTTAAATAATAATAATAAAAACTGATAAAAGATATTGTCGTCCTTTTTTTAAATATAAATATATATGTATGTTTTGTTGTTGATATTTTATTTTGTGTTAAATTTTATATCCCTTGTGATTGTTATTTTACTTATTTGTATATATGTATATAGTTACAATGTATGCATCACAAATAGAATGAATTCTCTGTCGCTTTTGGTAAAAGATGTTCTTCTGTGCTAATACCGTAAGGAGTAAGCGGAATAAAAACGAATAAACACCAGCAACAAGAAAACGAGGAAGTAGAAAAAAAAAACCGTTGACGACGATGTAATAATAAGGATATAATAGAACATTGGTATTATGGTTGTATAACATTTAAATATTTTTAGTTGTTGTTCGCAGAAAAGCAAAATAATAATAATAATAATAAAACGGAAAAAAAAAAATAGAAAAGAAAAGGAAATCCCAAGATCGATCTATATGCATGAACTGATGCTTATCATTATGATTATTATGTGATTATTTTTCATGTTTGATTTAACAAAAAAAAAATTATATATATATATATAGGAAGTAGATACAACAAGTAACATAAAAGAACAAAATAACAAAAAATTAAATTAAAATCAGGATGATCTTATCCAACTGACAAAAGTGAACAAAACGAAATGCAAACAAAAAAAAATAACAAAAATCAATTTAACTAATAAAAGTTAATTATATCAAGGATTAATAACTAATTAAAAGTTAATAATGATGATAATCTATCTCAAGGATATCTTTATTATTAAAATTATAATGGGAAACGGCATAAAAATAGAAGAGAAAAAACAAATTAAAAGTAAAAAGGTTCGTGTCTTGGAAGAGGTCGCTGAATATAATAATTTTTTGAATTTATTTACTCTTATTCATGTCATTATAATTATTCCATCAACAGCTACCTCGTAGATATTTTTTGTTGTTGTTTAATAATAAATCCTTAATAAAGGCATGAATAAACATAATTTCACCTTATTTTTTGTGTTTTGGTTTTATTATTTTATTATTTTAACCAGTGTATGAGAAAAATTTGATAAAATTCACCACGAATATTAAAATAATATTAGATATTGGATAGGGATATAACTCTAGTAATTGACTTGGGAGTTTGACACTGTATTTTACTTGCGATATCCTTACGTGAACGGAAATACTAATAATATTTAATAATAATCATGATATTTGAAGACGTTGTATGTTGGTAAAGTGGGAAGCAATGTCGTTCGATTACTTTACATCAACTACTATGTGGTTTTTCTTTTTTTTTTATTTTCAGTTTAATTTAATAATATCCTGATATATCCTGAATACTATAGAGATATTTTCTACATAAGTTTGTTTATTTATTTACTTAATACAGTATTGTGTGTAATTAAGTGAGTGAAAATTTGATTATTTCTCTTTAATACAGATAACTCAGACGCATAACTAGTATATCCATAAAAAATATAGAAAAATAGAAAAAAAGGACGTCTCGTTGCTATTGTTATTAGATAGGTAGTTAAAGGAAAATCTAAAGATAAAACTAATTTAAATCATAATCAAATTAATTCAACACAAAATTTAATCACAACACTATAACTAATGATTTTGTTAGTTTTATAACCACTCTTCAATCTCGTACACATATACATCGTACAAAAATAATTAAGATACACAAGGATAAAAAGGATTTTTTTTGTTTTATAATTTATTATTATTATTATTTTTTTTTTTAATTTTATTACTTGATAATACTAAAAACAACAAAAAAATAAACATTACATAGTTCTTTACTTGTTTTATTGTTATTATTTTAATCCTAAAAAATCCTTGGCATGGAAAATCACAAATAATTTCATTATTTAAAATAAAATAAAAAGAAAAAACACCAAAAATTAACATATTTCAAATCGAATTTTGGTTTTTTCTTTATATTTTTTTTTTTTTACATTTTTAAACAGATGAAGAGACAAGAAAAATCAAATCTACTATGGATTAAAGGATGAGAATTGTAACAGAAATATATATTTCCAACGAAATAAACTAAATGCAAATAAGTTAATTCATAGAAAACAAACAGAATAAAATTAAAGTAGGGAAACGAAAAACAAAAACAAAAAAAAAATTAAATAAAATTTTCATTTGCCGTGTGTTGAATTAAGTAAAGAACAAAAAAAGAAAAAAATAAATAAATGAAAATTGTATTTAAGGTTGATAACAGAGTGGTTTGGGCAAATCAGGTGAATAAATTTTTAAGTAAAATCTAAATATAAAAGTAAAAATTACTGCTGGTATAATAAAAATGAAAGCACACAACTAAATGGGGTGTGATAATTTTCTTTATTTCTGAACTGCTTTTGTTATTATATATGAAATCCTACAGTGGTTATATATTTTTTTTTTTGTTATCGTTATCGTCCCGTTTTTGATTAAACAAAATTTGACAGTTGCGTTAATGAATTTTTTCGATCTTGTCATTGTTTTTTTTTTTACTATTTTGTTGCATGTACGTTTTTAATATTTTCTTCCAGTTGGTTCGTTTTAGCTGGTAAGTACGTGGATTAAGTAATTACTCAATCAAAATATTCTGAAATTAAATTAAGTTTTTCTTTTCTTTATTACTCTCACTATCGCTAGCTGCCTTTAACTATTATTTATTTGATTATCCTAAAACAATATGATATGTCATCGTAATATGAAATATTAATCTTTTATCATTTCGCTTTATTATTTTTATTATTTATCTTCCAAGGATGCGGCATAGAAAATATAAAAACGAGAAAAAATTAATAAAAATGATTTAGTTAAAAGGATATTTATTCCTTTTACTTGATTCTTAGAGGTTGCCAAACAAAAACAAAAAGGTGAAAATCGTCATCAGCACAGATGAACTACGTTGGTATTTTATTTAATTTTATTCTTTTATCTATTTGGTCTGTGTGTTTTCTTCATCTGATTATGATTCAGGTCAAGAATCCAATATGAGAATTTGTTGCCCGACAAAAGTAATGTCAAAAAAATAGAAAATATAACAGAACAAAACCAACAACGGAAATAAAATAAAAAGAAAAAACAAAACAAGAATGAATGATAACAAAACCACCACCCGGAACTTATATAGATATTTTTCATCCCTGTAGGAAAGGTTAGAGGATCATCGAAAAAAAAACATCAACAACAACAAACAACGAAGGCAAAATAAATAAAACAGAAAACGAAAACGTGTTAATTTAAGAGAACACAGAAAACATAAATGAAATTTGCTGTAGGTTTTCACGTTGGCATTAGGGTGAGAGTACGCATTTTTTTTTCTTTTACTTATTTTTAATATGAATGATGACATTAATTTTATTTCTATTTGAATTTCTTTTTTTTTTGCTTTTTGTTTCAATGCTTTTAGTTAGTTGTGACTCGTGACAACTTTGACAACAAAATTCATTTATTTGTTGTTAAGAAAAAATATTTTCGATTTAGTTTTATCATGTAATTTAGGTCGCCCAACTTACACATCGCAGCAAACCACCACGTAAATTGGACAGAAATATTTCTTTTTGTTTTGTTTGTATTTTTTTTTTATTTAACAAAACTTAATGACAAGAAAAAGAATGTAATAATGAGGAACAAGTATGCCAATATAGGACGACATAGTGGTTCTATAAGGGTAATTTTTTTTACATGAGAAACAAAAAAAGATCATAGAAGAGGAAACAATGATTAAGATCAAAATGTTAATTTATTCAATTTTGTTTTTGCTGTTCTTATAATTTTCCTATGTGATTAGAATATAATTTTTTTTTTTATTTAGGAAAATTAAACATTTTAAACTTTGTTAATTAATAAGTTTTTTGTACACGTATTAACACGCTTAGTACTTTTACTTAACATTTTTATTAACAAAGTAGCGACGAAAAAAAAACTTCCACCAAAATGAAACAAACAAACCGAAAGTAACAACCCTTTACAAGAAAAACGAAAATAAATCACCCGAAGAAAAAAATTTCTTGTTTATTAAATAAGTAAAAAAAAAATCAATATTAGAAAACTTAAAAAAATACAGAAATAGCAAAAAAAATTCATCTCCTCCGTTAAGAGGAAAATGATGACAAGTTTTTTCGTGGAATAAAAAAAATCATAATAAACTGAGGTAGAGTCACCAGCGAGTAGTAAGCAAAGAAAAAAGAAGTCAACATTATTGTCTGCATTTAGGCGTTTTCGTATTAAATTTTGTTGTTATTATTCAGGAAGCTTTTATGTTTATTAGGACATTTAAACAATGTTTAAATGAATTTTTGGGTGGTTGGGTGTTTTTGTTTGTTTTTTTTTTTGTTCTGGGCTAAGGTAAACATAATAGTAGGCAAGTCACATATTGTTGTACATATTTTCTTAATAATAAAAACAGAAAAAAGTAAATAATAAAATAAAATTTTAGTAATTTTTTTCTTTTACTTTCTTTCATTCTTTTGTTGCCTTTAATATCATATTTTTGTGTTGCTACAGCTACTACTGTCGTTGTTTTGTTGTTTATTATTATTACTACTATTATTATTATTATTATTATATCTCATGTAGACTGCTGAGTACCTTCCTATGCCTTTTTTTATTCATCTATATAATAATAAATGAATGTTGAAAGTGTAATGACGAGAATGATGACGCAATGTCACAAATATATATATATGACACATAAAATAGACCATCCGCATTGTTTGCCGTCAATTTTTTGAATTTTTATTCAGTCATTCTTGCAGTTATAAATTTTTATATATATATTGTATATAAAAAAAACGAAGAAAATCAAGTAAAAGTAAAGAAAATACCCTTAAGATACACTTAAATAATGTTTTCAAATACTAAATGTATCGTATGTACAGCTTTTTTATAGCGTTTTGAACAAGAGAAAGCGTTTATCCTAACAAAATGTAAAGAACAATTTTCATTTTTGATGATTCTATTATTTTATTTATTTATTTCTTTTTTTATTTTTTGACTCAGTGTAAGAGAATCTAATATATAAAGTAAAGTCCGATTTTTTCGTGTGTTTCTGTAACATTTTGTAGAGGTGGAAAAATTTTTGTAGAAGCGGAAAAAATTGACACTATTTAGGTAGAGGGGGAAGAAACTAAACTATATTATAATAATTCCAACTCACTCTCTATTCTCTATTCCCCTTTTATATTTTGAAAATGTACTATTGAAATACCTTTTATGTAACGCCATTTTATTATAGCAGATCCTAAAATTAAAAATTTATTACGTTTTTTAACAAAAATACAATAACACCTATACATACATACCTATCACTAGAAATTCTCTTTGTTTGAATGATTCATATGAATGAATATTATTTAATAATTACACTTTTAAAATTAGTTACAATTTCTATTTAATAAAACGATTTTAACAAAAAAATAATAAAAATAATTTTTTGAAACTAACAACACTATTCTTTTCACCACTAACAAAACTAAATTATTAAATAAATACTAACGTTTTAACTAAGTAACAATTTTTTAAAATGAATTGAACTGCGAAAAAAACTATATGTGTATTATTATGTTGGCCCTATTTGCATAAGGGAAAAAATTGATACTTTTTAGGTAGAGTGGGAAGAAACTAAACTAGATTATATGTAAATAATAATGACAACTCACTCCCTCTTTTTTCTTTTTTGAAAAAGTACTATTAAAAAATTAAAATGGATTGAGTATATGAATTGTTTAGCAAAGATTTGTTTACTAGAAAAATAAAAGCGCTTAATTTAAAATACAACTGTTAAAAATGTTAAATATGCTTTTGAATCATATAAATCCTTAATTGTATTTTGCAAATTAAATAAATAATTTAAAAAAAGGAGGATCAATCATTCAAATTATTTGAAATATTTGTCAAATTATAAATACAAGAAAATGTTATTGTCCTGAAAATATTTATGTTATGTTTTAAAAGGTTATTTAAAAATTATTACGGCAAGTTCAATTTGCTTAAACAATGAAACCGTAAAAATTAAATTATTAATTTTTTTATACCTTTTTTAATTACTCTAGATATTTAAAAGAAATCGTTATACTGGTAAATTAATTTTGATTTTAGACAACAAAACGACGGCGTTTTTTCCGATTTGAGATGTTTAACAAAATTTTATTGCGGGCTACCGATATACCTGCAGAAACTACAAAACAAAAACAAAATTTGTTTTGTTGCTAATTATTTTTAATTGTTTTTTAAACTGTAAAGAGAAATGCAGCTGAATTTTACAATAGGTAGTTTTTGTTTGGTTCAGGTACGCATGCACGTAAAAACTAGAGAAAAATAATCTTCTATTAATTGTTATAAATGCTTTGATTTTTTAAAAATAGGCTCTTTAGAAAGTGAACATATACGTAAAACAAAATATAGACTCTCTGATAAAAACTTTATTTTCATCCCTGAAATAGAATTTTGAATTGCATTAACAATACATCAACAGGCTATGGAATTTATTACTTTATGTTTATTTTTAATGGGAAAAGGCAAATCGGAGGTTTTAAATAAATATAAAAACTAAATATTGTCGGGACTTTAAAAATTAGCATAAACGGGGTTTCATTATATTCAAAACTTTATTTTACCGCCGTGCGAAGCCGGGCAATACCAGCTAGTTACATATAAAAGAAACTTTCTTTTCATAATAAATATAAAAATATTTATTTTAATGAGAAAATGATAAAATTATTTTACATACTTTTAAACTACTTTTAAAAAAGTGTAAAACACAAGTTTTCTGTGTAGTAACAAAAACCAAAAACAACATTACACAAATCCAAGTGATTTGTACAAAAACCAATGATATTAGCTCAGTAGAGCTTATAGAAAAAAAATTATAATATCGTACAATCCTCTTGTGCTTCTAAATAATTTTGTAATCCTTCTAAGCAAACCAAGTTATGCTTTAAACAGGTTAAAAATTGATTGCCATTGATTTCATTGATTGCCATAAAATATTTACTAAAATCTTTCGACTTTATTTTTTGTCTAAAAATTTTTCTAAACTCTTATTGAAATTTAAATTACAATAATTGAAGAAAACAAATCAATTTAAAGAGAAATTGCAATTTTATTTATTTCTTATACCATATTTTCATTTCATTTATCAATTGGGTATTAAATTTTTTTGTTAGCACATTCTGTTTTCTTTTTGTTTATTAAAGATATGAAAAGCTTTAAAGGAATAGAAATAAAAATAAATATAAAAGAGCATAGTAACATACATATGAAAAGCCAGTTTGATTTGATTTCATTTCTGTATTTTATTGTTCGTCAATTTTCTATTCTTTAGTTTTTATCAAATTGCACGATGGAAAAACAATTTAAGTTTTCACATTTTTCGTTTTCTTTGCTAAAATTTTAAGTTTATTTGCTCTCTCTTTTTACAATATGAAAAACAAAAAAAAATTTCATCTTCATCGACACATCTAAACGGAAGAAAAGCAAAATATATATATAATTTAACCCCATTTATTTGTACTCTAGTGTATCGTTTTGCTTTATTTTTTATTTATTTAGTTTTTTGTTCATATTTTTTCTATTACTTTTTTGTGCTTTGCAACTAAAGTGGATAAAGAACGCGATTTTTTACAATAGGAAAAAAAAACACCTGCACCCTGTTTTTGTGTGTGTCATTTGTTGTTATTTTTTTTAACGTTTTTCATTCTTATTATTAATAAAAAAGTTGTTGCAAAAAAATGAAGACTTTAAGAATTGAAATAGAGTCACAGTCAGGGGTGAAAGGACATTTTAACCATCAGCTGTGCAAGAAAAAACAACAACGGTAAATTTAGCTTAAGTATAGAAGTAGAAAATTCAATATTACGGCTATTAGATGGTCCCGTATTGGTAATTTAGACGCGAAAACAAAAAAAAAAATAGTAGAAGAAAATTTGACATTAAATGGGGATATGACGTAGACAAAGTACACAGGGTGCCAAACCAGATAGGAAAAATAACAACAACAACAACACAAACTACCTTTTTAATAAAAAAAAAACAGAAATTCATTTTTTCCATTTAGCGTTGAACTTTTTTTTTAAGAATAAAGCTCCACATTTAAGGGAAGCAACAACGATATAATGAAACTATAGAGAAGGGTTGCCTTATATGATATTTTTGTTGTTGCTGTTTGTTTGTTTGTTCTTCAGCAGGTGAATGTTTACTCGGTTTTTACATTTTTTATTATTTTTTTTGTTCACATTTATGTTACAAAAATATTAGTTCAAAGTGAAAAATAAGAAAAAAAAACTAGCTATAGTGGCGGTAGATTGGTACTTGGGGTGGTTATACTTTAGAAAAAATAAAATAACACAAATGTTATAGAAGTGAACACAAAACTACACTACATCTGGGATTATGTTTTGTGATTTATGAAAATTTGAATACTTTTCGTTATTTTCCTCTTTAACACCCCTCATTACGATACATATACATATATATATATATATATATATATATTTTTAATAATAATTTTTTCTTCTTTAAGTTTTATCAATTTTACTTTTCCACATTTTTCCACAACCAGCAACCCTTATTATGTTTATTTATTTTTGTACTCAATAGTTCTTAAAAACAACAAGAAAACTTATTAATAAATTATTAGTTAAAAACGAAGAAGAAACAAAATAAAACAAAAAAGCATGGTTGAATGAAAAAAAAATTAATTTAATTTTAGTAAATGTAAAAAAAAGCTGCACAAAACATTTAGCCACCCTTAAAGCAAAAATAAAAATGAGGAGAACAAAATTACCCAAGCAATTTATTTTGGTAACATAAAAAAAAACTAATCCATTGTTTTCACCTATTTTTCGTTCATACATTTATTAAACAAACAGAAAAATAAAAATGTGTAAACCAACTAAAGTAATTTAATTTAATTTCATTAAAAAAAAACCAACAACATACAGCGAAATGCTACAGCAAATTGCATAAATAAATTGCAGCAAAAAAAGAGTTTTTTTTTTTTAATTTCATTATTTTCAAATCAAGGAAAACATTTAATTTGCTTCTTCCATTTCCTCACAAACAAACAACAATTATAATAATAATTATTATTTATAGGAAAAATAATTCTTTTTTTTTGTGTTGTTTAGAGGCGTCAAAATGACTGGCCATTTGGACGCCTCAATTATCCATGCAGAGTAGAAATTATATATAGCAAAAATAGTGATATCGTGTCGCCAATGTATTATTATTTATTTAATTTTTAGTTAAATTAAACCTAGCATAACATCACCTAATCATTTAAAATTTATTTTATTTAATAGAAAAAAAATTAAACAAACGGACAATAATGCTACAGTAGAAAAACCAACAAAATCCACCCAAAAAAAAAAGAAAAAAATGTATTCATAATTTTTTATTAGCACAGCATGATGTGAGTGTTGTATATATTTCGGCGAATATTAATAATAAAAAAATTCGTTTCACTTTTCTTTCGGCTGTGCTTTACGGTAGTAGGTTTTATGGGTGGTAATTTTTTTTTAAATAGAAAATTAAACTTTATTGGTTTTGCTATTAATACGTTTATTTGAAAGTTTTATTTTAGTTCTTTTTTTAGCTAGCAAATTCATTTTTATTGCAAAATGAATTTTTCGTTAGTCACTTGATTTTTGTTATGCAGCAAAAGTTTTGTAACAAAAATTTCTTCTTTTTTTATAATTTAATTTGATTTGATTACATTAGGGAAATTATATAAATAGGAATACTGATTTAGCATGATTTATTTGTAACTAAGATACATTTGTAGTTGTTGTTATTGCTTTAAGGTTAAAAATGTCATCAATTTTATCCTTGTGATATGATAATTTTGGTGTTATTTTTTTCATATTATTTTATTTATGAATTTGCAAATTTTTTTTTGCCAAGGGGTGTACTTTTTTACTTCTGCAAATAAAATTTATTAAAATGTCTTTATTTTGTAATCTTATATCATTTGATATGTATTAGTTTCTTCAACTTACAAAGGAATAAAGGACAATCATTTGAATATCAAATAATATCAAATATTTAAATAATTCAAAAGCAATTGATGATTTCTTTTATGCAAATTTTTATACTTTTTCTGTAAAATTACTTTCATAGAGTTTATTTTTTTACCATTTATTTGCTAAGAATGTAAATCTACTTTTAAATAATAAATATTAGTTTTTTGTGATCGTCTTTATAATATTATTTGCTTTAATCTACTGATATGTAAGACACATAAAAAATTATTTAAATTATGACATAGTCAATTCAGTAATGCCATTGAAAATCTCTTGCACAATAATAAATACTTTCAAATAATTATATTATCTTCGATCTTCAAATCGTAAAACTAAATATTCTTTTTAAAAGAAAATTCTGTTGAGAACATAATAAACTGTACGAAATATTATCAAATGAACAGTTTTGAAATAAAATCGAAATATATTTTAATTTTAATCAAATTATACCTTGCTTGCAAAGTTTTAAATAAAAACCAGTTAAGAATGCTAATAAACACATATAAATGGTATGATTTTTGATTTTATTTTTGTTATAAAATGAAGAAAAAAAATGCGATAAGTTAAAAAAGTTAAAAAAAGATCGAGCATCAAGGCCTTTATCATCATAGCAACATAAGTACCAACAACAATAATAAAATAATAATAATAATAATAATCATAATGAAAGGTTGTTGTACGTGATCAACTTAAAAAGTAAACAAAATGTGTAATTTTTCTATTCGTATATGTATTCTTATTTTTCGTGTTGTTTTCTATAGTAGCTAAAGAATGTAAAAAAAAAAAAATTGAAATGGATCACATATTGTCTTAGATAGGATTTCTCGAGGTTGCTGCTTGTATTATATATTATTATTATATTTTTAAGAATATATATTTGGTGTCCTTGTTCATTTCAGCTTAGTGTTATTATTTCTTTCAATGGGAAACTGCTTTGTTAATAGAATCGTTGGTACAACACAGATCAAGAAGTGAAAACACAACAAAATAAAACTATACAAAATTGATGGAAAAAATCAACGAAATATCCTTTAGTAAAGTTCTAAACAAAATAACAATAATAGTAATAATAATAATAATAATAATAACGATAATAATACCAACAACAAAAACATCACATATGTTTGGTGATACTTTTTTTTTTCTTTACTATAACTATTACTAGTGATGGTATTGACGCTATCAATACTGGTGCTGGATGTTGATTTGGTTATTTTTGGTTGCTGTTGGTTATTTTGTAAAAGGTCATCCAAATCGCGTCAAACTATTCGTACGTGATGTTTAGTTTCTTTTTGGGGTTTTCTACTTGTCGACGTTACTCAACGTTAATACTTTTTGCATTTGATGATTATAGATTTTTTGCTTTGTTTCTTAAATTTTTTCATTTGTTCCTTGCTTTACTTTTGGTAATAAGAACTAAAAGTTTTTTTTTTAAGTAGAATGAGGTTAAACGATTACAACTACTTAATATAAAACCTAGAAAAAAATAATTTTGTAACTATATATCGTATATACGACAATCATAACTTCGTTTAAATATATATATATATATATATATATATATATATATATATATATATATATATATATATATAGAAAGTAAAAGATACACAAGTTTGCTCATTTTATTATTATATCTCTACTTTTTCTTGCTTATTTATCTCGTTATTGGTTTAATTGGATGACATTGTGTGGCGCGTGTCACTAGTCTAAATTAGGGTTGATTTGTTTTCTTTTTTCTTTACTTATTATTATTTTTTTTTTGTTATTTCTTTAAATACAAAATAACAAAAACTATGAAAAAAATAATAGTAAAAATGACAAAAATTAGTTAGTTTTTAGCACCATATGAGAGACATTAAACCAAATGAGAGATGTTTATACAGCAGTATGATAGGAAAATCTAAAGGAAATTAAGTTCAGAGTTTTTGCCATTCCTTGTTGTATTTAATGAGACAAGTTTTTGATATTTTTTTTTATTATTATTATTATTATTATTTTTATTTTTATAACTAAATCTGTTCAATCAACTCCCACTTATTACGTTTGTTTTGTTTATTCCTTATTTAACTTCGTCTATTATTTTCCTATATCAATTTCATTTAATTTTAGTCACAAAACGATTTTGTCATATTTCATCATTTCAATACTATAACGTGGGCGAAATTTATACCCACAATATATATTAGACTTTAATTCCATCAATTCAATTCGATTTAATATGTGACGAAAGAAAAAAAGGAAGTAAAAAAAACAAAGCTATATAAAAAAACAAAAAAAAAAAAATGCCAAAACATAAGGAAGAGAAAAGAAAAATTGATGTCACATTGGTAGATTTAGCGTGTGAAATTGTATTTATTTTTCTATTGCTGCTGTTAGGGGATGCAAAAAGAAAAAGTGGCAAAAATTTTTTTTTTTCTTAAACTAAACTTAACTGAACTTAACTTAATATTAAGAAAAGAAAAACCCAGGGTAAATATAAGAACAAAAAATAAAAGAAAACGAATTCACACAGTTGTCATCGGCTTTCTTAAAATGAAAATAAATAACAACAGCAGCACCAAAAACGTAATTTGAATAAACTATTCTTTGCGTGTGCAACGATGGTAAAGGATGATACTGTTTACTTTACTTTGCTGTAAATTTGCACAGTTTAAAGTCGGTGTCGAAGAAAAAGGAAGTTGTAGACAAACCAGAGAAGCAACGAACCAACCAACCCTAAAAATACAAAAATGTCACACACGTTTGACATTTGACGATACATAGCAATAATTTTCATCCTTTTTTTTTTATTTTTTATTTATTTTTGGGTTATTTATTGCTTAAATTTGTGTTTTGTAATTTTTTTCTATGTTTTCTTGTAGTCGTCAAAGATGAATACCAAATTGAAATAAAAATTCCCTTTTAAAACGATAAATACTGGCTTTGGTGTGATCTGGGTGTTTTTATTTTTAAAGTGAAAAAGGGTTTACTCCGTTTTAGCATTACATAAGAAATATTATTGACTGATTATCTATATATATATATATATATATACATAATTTTTTTTTCGCTTTAAATTTATATTAAACGGTAACTTAGTAATATTTTGTAGATATTATTTCACAGCTATTATTTCTACGTTACGGCTTAAATAAATAAATAAAATAAATTAATTAGTCCAATGTTTGCACATAAATAAAAATAAAAACGCTAAATTTATGTATTTGTTTGTTGATTGGATCAATTAAAAATGTTTAACGCTTTTATGTTTTCAACATTAACGGATATTTACTCACCATCGTGGTTTAGTTGTATTTTACATTTTTTTTTTTTGGTAATAAAATTATAGCGATTGGTGCTGAGGGTTGGTGTTGTTCCCTGATCTACAATACGTCAATATTTAGCTGTTTTTTGTTACCGAAATAAAATTATTGACGTGAAAAAATTTAATTAATTAATTTTTTTTGTTAATATTTGCAGACACGTGTTTGCGTATCGTATTCAAAGTAGTTTTGAATAAATGATGGAGTTTAGTGGTAGGATTCCTTGAAAATTGTTTATAATTATGCTTCAGATTATTTCAAACTTGTTGTTCAATTATCAATGATTGAAGTTTAATTCACTATTATTTTGAACTTAATAATTGCATTTTAAGTAGATAAAACATTTACTTAAATCAAAGTCAATTACAGTGTTTTAAAGAAATTAGAAAATACAACAAACTAATATTAAACCATTTTCAAATCTAATCCATAAGGAAGAGCATAATAAAAAATAATTTAAAATTAAATCACCGCCAGAGATGCCTTTTAAAAAATGTTTATTATCTTTATTTAATTTAATTACTTAAAACCAACGTAATGAATACTAAAACATAAGAGTAACCCTTCAAATATTAACATTTATTCTTCTCTTAATTTTTTGTTTCTAATTTTTAATTAATTTTTATTATTAAAACCAATTAAATAATAAAATTAAAATATTGTAAGGATTAAATTGGTCTTTCTTTTTTTATTATTTCTATTGCAAAAAAAAAAAATAATGAAAAGAAACGAAAAAACCACAAATAATTCGGCGATTAAGTGTATTTTCTAGGAAAGACTAGTTGAATTTTTCATTTATTTTCATTGTGCTTCGTTTTGCGTTTGCTTTTTTTTTGTATAATAACACTGAACAAATGATGTTAAAAAAACAAAAACGAATAATAACATGAAATTATAGTAAGATTAAATTACACCTCAAGTCCTGTTTTGTTGGTGCTATTATTGTTGCTGTTATTACAGTTGCTGTTGTTGTTGTTGTTGTTGTTTATATTAAAAATCACCCCCATATAGAGAAGTAGATTATTTTGCTTTTCTTTACCTTCCTTTACTTTACTTAACTAAATTTTCTTTTCTTTTTGTTCAATATCATTTTGTTATTTTTCTTTTTTCATTTTAGTTAATTTTATAGTAAATGCGCTGTTTGCGTCTGTGATAACAGAGAAAAATTGTTCAGAAAAAACAACATAGAAAAATCATTATTAAAAAAGAAAAACGTAAAGATATATTTAGGGTAAGTGGCGTAATTTTCACATTTACTTAAATAGTGAAGAATAAAAAAAAAGAAAAAATAAAAAACATATATATTTTCAATTCATTTTTGGTGTAAACGAACGAATGAAATTTTTCGTTTTTATTTTTCTACTTTGAAAGCATTTTTTTTTTTTTGTTCATATTATTTTTGTGTCCTTTTTGTGGATAAACTTTTACGTTTTCCTTCTTCTGTTTTTGTGTTTTGTTCTTAAGTAGTACGTGCGACTTAACCAATAAAACTACTTAGTGGTGATGACTTAAATAGCATGAACTGTGTAACTACTAGTTAGCCAAATGTAACGAAAAATTTATATAATCGAATAAAAACGATGGAGAAACTAACTAGAAATTTCTAATTAATAAATTTAAACAGCACAACGACTATTTTGACTTTATATTTAATTTTCAAATAATTTTTAACACTTTTTTTGGTGGTTCAAATTGATAAAAATTGCTTTGCAGAATTTTAAATAATATTTAATAATATATTTTCATTTGGTTTTTTATTTAATTTTTTTTTTCTTTTTGTTTATCAGTTGGTTTTATAATTTGATTGTATTTTTTTTTTTTTGTTTTTTGAATTGCACTTTTGCATATTTTTTATTTTTCATTTAAAGTAAAATAAATTAATACAGATTTATTTTTTAGAATTGTGTCCTGTATGAAATTTAATTAATAGCTTTTGGTTTGGTCACCATAAATGTTATTAAGCCATGGATACACAGCTGGACATGGTGTACATGCGGTCATCCAGCGTTCCTCACTTTTAAGACCTTCCTTTTTGAGTTGACACATTCTTGAGACACAGGCTGGTGCAGATGTTTTCTGACAAGGGCCAAATGGTGATTTTCCGGTTCCTAATGGCTGTGGATTACGTGTGTATTCAATAGCACGATTTGTTGATTGGAAATAGACATCAGGCAAGGCGTTCATGTAGTCTAAGAACATTTTGTATGCTTCGAAATAGTGTTCTCCCTTCAAGAACCAGGCGGAATGTAAGTAAACACCAAATGGTGCACGATTTGAGTTGTACACACGTAAAAAGTTGCTCTTCATCCATTCAAAGATTAAGGTGGCATCATCATCAGGTCTAAATAAACATTTTTATTATTATTGCTGTGTAATAAAAATTAATGAAATAGAAATCTTACACATAACCGCAAGCATCAACCATGGCACAAGCGTATCCTTCAGAGTCTTGCCATGTTAATAATGGTGCAACCCAAGCCTGTGGAATCGAAGCGGTTGGGCATGGACCAATTATACAATCCTGTGTTGAGGCATAGTCTAATGAATAAGGCCACATACCAGGTGCAACAAAATGTTGTGTTGGCCATGAGCTATCGTATTTTAAACCACTCTGTACTAGTGCTTCGTAGGTATTGTTTCCAGATATTTGGAATAATGGCAAACGCATACCGGTTATATCGTTAATATCGATTTGTGCGAAATGTGCCATCATCTTGCGTTGATCACCGAATTCTTTAACTAATAAATCGACTGTTGCTCCTTTCCAATAAGTGGTAAATGGTGTATGGCTAAATATTTTCATTGTTTAAACGATAAAAAATAAATAAATAAATAACAATTTATTTAATAAATTAAAAGTTTCAGGAAGGTCCGCAACATTTTCGAAATAAAAATAAAAAACAACAATGTAATCAACTCACGTAATTGAATGTAAAGCAATTTCATGGCCTTGTGACCATAATGAATGTACTTTTGAATAATCAGTGTATTCATGAGATGTATAAAAAGTAGCAGCCGCTGGACAACCATCTGGATTTTTACGTCCATTTATTGCTTCTGTAATATATTCGTAGTTTAATGCGGTCACAGCATCGTCAAAAGTTAAAAGCACAATCTTTTTTTAATTACAAAAAAAATAAAATCCTTTAAATAATTTAATTGAATTTTAATAAAAACACTACGACATACTTGTGGAATTTTTGATACTTCAATATTTGGTGATAATTGTGTGCTTGAGCAACGACAACTTGGCGGTTGACACTTTGCAGGATCACACTCAGTCGCTAATACATCGAGACGTTGATCAAATGCGGCTGAATACACAGCAACAAATAATGTTGCCAATAAAATTATAATTTTCATTACAAATAAATTATTTTATTGTTATTTTTTATTTAATTACGTTTAACACTGAATCGAAAAACTAAACTGATACCATTTCTAACAATTACAATGAGTATAAATACCTTTTATAATTCGCGATTGTTATCAAATACAATGTGATAATTATAACAAGTATTAAAGCAATTAGTTATTGATATTTTTTACTTCCTAAGTATGCAATTTGATTAAAATCTGGTGAAATTTAGCAAAAATATGGAATTTTATTGTTTTAGCTATGCTACCATACAACACGTGACCTTTGATTGTATTTAAAATAAAAATATTTTTTAGCATTTTTATCATAATGCGATTGCGATAAATTAATTTAATTTTTACTTTACCTTAAAAGCATATTATTGTTTAACAAATATATTATTTACTATCAATTGATAAAAGAAATATTTGTTCATATCACTCACTTTTAAGTAATTTGTCGAATTATTTATTTATCGGGATTCTATTTTAATTTTTTGTTAATGTTATTGTTGAGTTTTTTATGATTTCATTAATGAATTAACTTAGAAAATAACGGTATTTTTTTTTTTGTAGAAATTTACATTTGTTATTTTTGCTGGTGACAAAATTATAAAACATTTAACTTTTATTTACTGATTGTTTTTATGGAGAATTATCACTTTTGAGAATTGTTAAATTCAGCGAAAAATAGTTTTACGTTTTGTAAAACTTTTTTTGTTTATCAAAATGTTGTTTGTTTTAGCGAATTAATGTGTTGACATAAAGTTTTATTATTTTTTTTAACGAAAAAGCTGATTTTATAACTTTTAAAATTTTTTAAAAAATTAAATTTTTTTTAGGGAAAATGCAGTAAATATTTACGCAATTCTATTCGTTTATCAATTACGACATTTATTTTTTGTTTTAAGCGAAAAATTTAATCTAATTAGATGGCAAATGCAACATTGAAGTCTTAATCTTAATAAAAAGTTGCAAAAATTATAGAGAAACACATAAATATTTTATTTAAAAAAAAACATAAACGCGATTACTCATCAAGAATAACACAAATTGAAAAAAACACTTTGCAGAATTTCAATTTTATTATTATTTTCAAATAAATCAAGCAAAGGAGAAATTTTTCATTAACTTCTTGCACGGTAAATGTAATAAAAGCAGAGTAAAAATTACTTAATCAAGTTTAAGTCTTTTGATTGTTATTATTATTTTTTTTTTGCTGCTTCTTCGTCTTGATTCCTTAATAACACAACAAAAATATTAAGGGTCGAGATTAATTGTTTAATAAAATTAAGTTGCAAATACAGCAATGTTGTTTTTTGATTATTAAATAACGAAAAAATAATTTATTTTTTGTTTTCTTTAAACTCAATTCACGTTTTATAGCAAAATATAAAAATTCGCTAATAAATGAATAAGCAAAAAAAAAAAACAGCATTATTTTTGTATGGTTTTTTCTTGTTATTTTTATTAAATAAAAATAATAAATAAAATAAAGATGTGAGTATATTATAAAGGATAAAAATAAAGGTAACAAAAACCATTTAATGTAATCTTATTTGTTGGTTTGTTGTAATTTTCTTAATTTAAGTACACGAGTCAGACCAGCATTCAAGAATATACAAAAGTATGTATGTCTATATGTATATATGGAAAATAAAAAACGAAGTAAATCTAAATGTGTATTTTCTGTAATAATACGGAAGTATTAAGGGTGATAGGTTGGGCATGGTGAAAGGTAAGAAAACAAAAATTAAATAAAACCAGCAAAACACCTTAAATAATAATAAAAGATGCTAGTTATTGCATCATAAAATAAAAATGAGTAGGAAAAAAAAACACCATGAAATGGACTTAAGTCGATTTTTATTTTACAAATAAAATTAACCGGTAAAGTCGTCAATCTACTTTTACTTTTATTATTTCTTTATACAAAATGACCTCTGCAGCTTAGAACATATTTTTCTTTCGTATCATTTTCTTTTTGGATTTTAGTGTTAAATTCCTTTAGCTCTGTATGTTTTTATAATAAAATTTTAGTTATAGAGACTAGACTAGTAGACAAGTTTAAGTACTATTTTTTTTTTAATTTAATTAAAAGACAAAAAAACAAAGTGCTTACATGCAATTGTTTTAATTTTTCAATAATAACTGTTCCTTGGTAAGTAATAAAGAAATTTCAAGAATTTCTCTCTTTTATTATTGATCAATAAAATAAGAAAAAATATCTTAAGTTAGAGTTGGATTAAAGTAACATTGTAAGGACATTTGCATTATATCTATTCTTGCTCTAAGGCTTTGAAAGTGCTGCCAAATAGATTAATGAAAAAAAATAGAAAAAGAAAATTCTCATTATGAAAATTTTCTTTTGCTACATAAATTTCTGTTGACGAAAAGATGACGAAACCTTATTTATTTATGAGTACAGAAAAGCTCAATTTGGTTAAAACTTTTTATTTTTGTTTTATATAAATTTTGTGTGTGTGTATCCTTATGTTGTTGGTGTCGTTGCCGCCCACTTTTTATTACGTCACGTCAGAAAAGGCGGTCCTTAATTATTATATAGGTGGCATCACTTGCTTTGAACAGAAAACGACACAAATAAGAACAACGTTGACGGGTTAAATTTTTGTTGTTTATTTTTGCATTTTTTCTATATAAAAACCAAAAAGAAGTAAAATTAATAAAAATAACACACTACCTACCGGTGACAATTTTCTGTCAATTCCGGTGGAATGGTAAAGATACAAAAATAATAACAAAGTAAATAGGATCATTTTGCGGTAGTGACTAATACATTGTCACATTTGTTAGCTTTTAACATTAGCTTTTTAGTTGTTAATAAAAGAAAATAAAGAATGAGCAAAAATTCTGAAAGTGTCCCGTACATTTTCGATGCTAAAAATAATTTACACTAATTTTTCATTTATTTTTTTATTATTATTATTTTTTTTTGTTTATCATATTGCTGAATTTAACATGACGACAAGGACAACGACTAAGGATAACTAAAAACAACTTTGGTTGGCGGTTGAATCGTCCATAGGTTGATGGATGTTGGACGAAATAGAATTAAGCGCATACGCACCACAACAACAACAAAATACCTAAAAGAATAAAAGGAAGAAAAGCATACATAAAATGTTTGCGGATGTTTTATGTACAAAAAATACATAAATTTATGCCATATAACGTCTGTCAAGTCAAGTCAAAAAGGACGACCTGAATTTTTACATCGTATATAACTCCAAAGACAACAACAAAACTAACAGCAACAGCAACGTTATATCACAAGACGAAGATGTTAAAGCTTTTTTTCCTGTTTGGTGTGTTATTTTTACTTCTGTTGTTATGTACAAAAATGAGTCATTTTCTTCTGCTGTGTTATTTACGACATTAAGGTGGTGGTAAAATTATATAATTTGCTTTTTGTTTTATGTATATAAAATATGTACATAAAAGCTCTACGTTTCTTCGTGCTTTCATTTGATGAACAATATATATATATATATATATATAAAAATAAGAAAATAAGAAAACCTTGTTGGGCGGTCAATATAAACAAAAAGAAATAAATAAGGAAAATTGTCGTCTTTAATATTTTTTGCTTGATGATCAAAAAATACGTTTCTGATTGGTCATTCAAGATAATTAAGTTTTTCCCACTTTTAATATAATTTAATGACATGTCCTTAATTTTTGGATGAGATTAACGATTATAACTTTTTTGTTTTAATTTAATCTAATTTTTGCTTTTATTCACTTTTTTTTAAAGATTTCTTTTATAACATTTTTTTTTATTTCTTTTCAATAAATTGAAATTTTTTTCCTTAATAATTTTCCGAATTTGTAAATTTTTCTCTGCTTCTTGTAGTTGCTGCTATTTTTTTTTGTTTAAATATAAGTCACGTGTACATTATAGAATTTTATGATCTTTATCCTTATTTTATTTTAGTTTTCACCAGCCTCATTCTTAACATCGTGTTGCTGCTATGGTCATTTTACTCTAGAGAAAGCAACGTATTTTTTCCTCCCATTTCAAATATAAAAATAAATATAAAATATTCAAGTCATTGAGTCATTTGTCAGTTTGTTTTATTTTATAGATAAATTTTGGTCCATGTGTATTATCCTTTTACAAGTACTATACGTTCTGTAATGTGTCACCCTTAGTTAGATTTTTATACTTATTCTCATTTCTGTTCTGTTCTTATTTCACATCTTTTGCATGATTGAAAAGCTTGATATTCAACACAACGAATTTATGTATATAAACAAATAAAAACTATTTGTCCCTATTTTAATAGTTCAATGCATTTGTAATGTGATACGGAACCATAAAACCGAATAAAAATAAATAAATGCCAAATCGAAAGTAATAAAAAAATATATATTTATACAAAAATAATAATAAATAAAAAGAAAACACACAGAATGTAATTCTGTTAGGAAATAGAAAGTAAAAATGCCTAATAATAGACTAACCAATGTCGCATTACATAAATTTATTTCCAAATCAAAAAATGCGCGTATTGTATCCGTTTTTATTATTTCTTGTTGCAAAATAATAAAAAAATATTAATAAAAGCATAAATTATTAGTGTACAGGGTGATTGTAAATAATAACAACAACAAAAAACTAACACAAAACTTAAAAATTAGCTAAATTTAACATTGTTTTTTGTAACAAAGTGCTTTTTGTCATTAAGTAAATGCATTTAAAATAAATTTATCTTCTCTTAGTTATGACAATGTACATGACTTTTTTACTTCTTGGCGTTTTGCCCATTAATCAATGCATTTTCCTGCTTTTTTCAATGTAATAACTTATTAAGCACGTTGGTGAAACTATTTTGTAATGTTATAGTAAAATGAATAAAAAATACTTTTAGAAAAGCACGGCATTTAAGTGTGGTTTGAATAAAATTTATTCCTTTGAACATTATTTTCTTTTTAATATTAT
This sequence comes from Ptychoptera contaminata, assembly GCA_963942525.1. Taxonomy (NCBI): domain Eukaryota; kingdom Metazoa; phylum Arthropoda; class Insecta; order Diptera; family Ptychopteridae; genus Ptychoptera; species Ptychoptera contaminata. The sequence continues at coordinate 39,102,545 of OZ012636.1, read as the reverse complement.
TTTCAAGTACAGTTTTCTTGATTGTATTTCTACCATTTCTTTCATTCTATTATATTGATTAGAATTTTATTTTAAATTATACATGCTTTTCAAGTAAAACAAATGCCATTTGTGTATGCAATAAATATCAAAAGGAATAAATTCTAATAAATAAAAAAATTGTGACCACTCTATAAACCAACACAAATCCCTGCATTTTCCTTATTTATTTATTTTTTTTATTAATATTTACTTAATAGTTAAATAAGATTTCATTTATATTTTTTATTAACATTATATTCTTTGCTAAAAAAATTCTGCATTAAAACAAAAAAACGCGTAATTTTATTTCAGCTCTACATAAAAACTAACCAAAAAAAAGCACATTAAATTTTTGTTTGTTTGCTAAACAAAACTCGTGTAGTAATATAATAATAAAAACATTTTCTGTTCCTATATAATGTTATTCTTATATGCTTATTTCTTATCAATTTTTCCCTAATCCATAATTTTATTGTTTATCACATTTTTGCACGTTGACCACAGCAATAAAGTAAAAAAAAAGGAAATAAAAATTCGAAGAAAATAAAAACTAATAACTTTTTTACATTGTGTTTTTTTTTTTATTATAATTTCAATTTCCATTAATAGTTTTATCATAAAATATATAATAAAAGTGAAAATCAACAATAATAAAAACAAAAAAAAAATTATAATCATTCCAGTAGACACGTGTTGCGGGGTGACTTCAATTCACATGAAAAAATTCCCATTAAATTTGACTTAAATTAAAACGCATAAAAAATTTAATGTATTAATTATTATTTAATTTGTAATTAAATTTTTAATTGTTTTCAACAATTACAATGAAAAAAAAAATTAATTATTAGTAAAAAATGTTTTTAAAAAAATCATTGATTGTGTTTGCGTGTGTTATCGGAGTGTGCTTAAATCTTGGAACAATAAAACCAATAAACTACTTAAAAATCATAAAAATAATAATTTAATATACATAAAAAAAAGTTATGATTATTTAATGTGCGGTGGTGTTTTGGGTATGCTTGCAATGAAAATGCTATAAAAATTCATCAATTGAAATCTTAAATAATAATATATAAAAACAAGAGACTTATTGTTGTATGAGGGTTGCGCTTGTAAAATAGAATAGAATAGAACAGAATATAAAACTATTTACTTAAAATATAAGAAAATTGAAAGAAAATAAAATCACCCAAACTACCCTAGGGATGAGATAACCAAAACAAAAACAAAAAAATATATCAATGTATAATTTGTTAAGGTTCAAGTACATAGTCATGGAACAAGAAAACACTATGCAATGTTCAATTTGTTACAATTGCGATACTCAAACCAACATTAGAAATAAAATAGAAAATAATAAAAAAATAAAACCTTGGTTTGTTTGTACTTAAATACAAGCCACACAATTGTTTGAATTACCTGACCCGGATGGGACACAAAATAGTAAAAAAAATAATATAAAAAACAATTTTTATAGGAAATGACAATATACTCTCTCGACTATGGATAGTGGGTGAATTTTTCTTTTTATATGGTTTGAGTAGTTTATTATTTTTGTACATTTTCAAGTACAAGTAACAAACAATGCACAAAAATAGACAGCAATAAAAAATACAATAACTGAACAGTACGACATTTAATATGTTGCCGCCCACATGGTTTGCCACCTGCCTAGAATAACATTTGTTGAACTTTTTACCTGTTTATAACCTTATAAACTACAATAGTATTTTTGTCTACTTACTTTAATACTTACTGCTTCCTATGCCAGCAGTTTTCTTTATTCTGTATTATAGTGCTTAAATTAAGTTCAATTTCATTGTGGTAGTTCCCAGCAAAAAAAAAAGTTCTTTTCAATCTTTAAAACTAAACTCAATCAAAAAATTAACGCCTAATTGCTAACTACACTTTGCTACACCAAGTAATTATTTGCATTAATGAAAAGCTCATGTAATTCATTTCTAATATAAAAATTGAACTCTTTAAACATTTAAATAAAACCAGAAATAGTTATGTTATTTGAAAAGAACATAAAAAATAATGTTAATAATACTAAAAAATATGTATTAAAAACGAGAAAATAAAAACCAATTTTTTTAGTTCATATAAATTTGCTGCTTTAATAAAATTCTATTGTTGGAAAACTGAAATTTTATTTTCGATTATTATTATTATTATTATTGTCATTTGATTTTTATATTTATTTTAAGACTAAATGCATGAACTAGAGCTAAACTACCCAGAAAAGATAATAAATTTCTTTAAAATAAATAAATAAAATAAAATAAAAATAAAACTCTACAAAAGTATTTATTAAAAATGATTAAACTACAAGTAAGTACCAAGCACAGTGAAAATCACAACTAAAATTTTTTCTGTTTTTCTATTTTTTTGTTTTTGTTATTTTCTTTAATAAGCAAATAACAAACCAACAAATAATTTTAACGTTACGATTCCAGATCACGCATTTGAGGATGTGCGCGTAATAAGTAATTCACATTTTTATTTACTTTATTTTCTTTTATTTTTTTCCATTTAAGTACTTTATATTGTACGGTTGTTAAATTAAACCACCCACTTACTATTACGGTAATAAAAACTTAAAAGTAAATATTAGGAAAAGAAACTAAGAATAAAATAAATAAGCTGTAGATGCGGAGAAAGCATAGAAATAATAATAAAATGTGCATTAATAACATTTAAAGTGGATTTTATTTAATAAATTTTAACATACCGCAAAGTAACACCAACGATGCTAATGCTAATACAATAAAGTCAAGGAAATGTGAAATATAAAAAACAAAAGGTAATAAATTCCGTGTTGATTGCACAAAACTACTAACAAATATAATTTTGATTCAGTTAAAAGTTCTTTATTGTTTTAGCCAAAAAAAAAAAACCTGAAACCTTCAATAACGCCAAACAAAATGCAGAACAACAAAAAGAACTAAATAATTTCTTGGGCGGCTAAATTATTAAATAAGGATACTCTGATTTCGTTCTTATGAAAAATAATATATAATATAAATAAGTATGAAATAGAAAGACGCGAAACGCAAAGAAAAAAAAACCGAAAAATGAAAAAATGAAAAAATAAAATAGAAAGAAATAAATTCACATATAAATGGAATCATGTTAAGAATACAAAATATCCTTTATTTCTTTTGCTTTTTTCGTGTTTTTTGGACGATTGTCATTTTATTTTTATTTTTTTCGCAATTTTTCCTCATCAAATAAATTTTTGCTGCTTTTTTTTTTTTTCATTTTCATTTATATTTTTTATTTTTCATCCTTATCAACAAAACAAAACGAGAAAATACACACATAGAGAGTAGAATAAAATAGAAACAAACAAACAAACAAATATCAAACACAATTTTGTATAATGAAATTTTATTTTATTTTCCATATTATTTTCCAGCAACTGAATAAACCACCTACCCACTACCCGAAATTCGTGATGTTTTTTCAGTTAAAAGTGTAATGGAGTTGGGTAAATAACAAAACAAACTTTGTCCTATGTTTGAATTTTTTTTTCTTTATTATTATTAAGACTATTGTGTTATTCACAACATATTCGCGATTTTTTTTATTCTGTTTATTGTGGGTGGAATTTTAGGATGGAAAAAATAAAGTAAAACAAACCCACCTTAAGTGTAAAGTTTTTTTTTTACATCGTATATAGAAATATATTTGGATATTGTTGTTGCTGTTATTATTATTTTCACGTTTTCTCATTTTTTTTTTCTGTTTATTTGTGTTCCGCGTGCTGGGTTTTTTTTTTTTTTTTTGAATTTTTATTTAACAATTTAATAAAAAGGACGAAAAGGTGTACAGCAGTAATTTCTAATAAGGACAAATAAGTTACAAAGTAGCAAAATTGTTTCTCTAATTGTATTTCGTTTGTTTTATCTTGATTTAAATTTTTATTTTTATTCCTGTTGCTAGGAAAATTTTTATTTAGCCCTTTAAGAATTTTAATATTTCAATTTTTTTCGTAATGGCTAAAAAATAAATGAAAATAGTAGCATAGATAAACATCCCTCACGAATAGATAAATTTATGTATGTTATGTTGATGGATTATATTTGGATGGAATATAAAGAATAAGGATGGACATACATAATATTTTTATTTAACATTATTTTTTGCTTTTCGTTATATATTCTGCTTCAATCCAATATAGTGTACATTTTCATTTCGTCTCCAATATAAAGTTAATAACAGTTGTTGCAATATGTATAAGAAAACTTATTTACCGCCCATTTTTTTCTTGCTTTTTTTTTTTTTTGGTGGTACAAATTTTACTTTACCCATCATCCACAATAACATCATACAACTTTTACTAACCAAAAATGAAAAAAAAAAAAAAAAAATGAAAAAAACCATCACATCACATCCATCCATCGTAAATATGCGGCTGCCACCAGAACCATCAAGTTCCGTAGTACGTGCGATCGTAAAATTCGACCTAAACCACCTTGCAACAACCAGCATTCAACAAACAGCAACAGCAACAACAGCACAATAACCACCATCACCCCATTTATTATTATTGACGGAGATGGTTGTACGAAAAATAAAAAACTTTACTTAAAGTTGAAGATGTAACAACAAATGTCATTTCAGGGTAACCGAGTTCATTTTACTTATTTAAGCTAAAAATGTCTTTCTTTTACACTAAAATGAGTTGTATACACAGTTTTCTGTGGTGAGGGTGACTTTTGCTCGTATAAAACCTTGCCAATAGTTATTAACTTTAAATACTAAACAAAAAAAAAACTAATGAAGAGAAAATTGTTTAAAAATAAACTGAATAAACAGAAATATCCCGTTTTAAATTAATTATCCTTTTATAGTATTATTTCCGGAATATCTTTCGATTATTATTTTTGATTTTTATGATTATGACCACTGTGGACACCTTTACAGTCATATTATTATGATTATTATCATTATTATTATTATTGTTATTACTATCTGTCTGGTCCTTAAATTCCACAGTTGATCAGGACAAAAAATAAAATAAATAAAAGTCACCACAATAAAACGATGTTATGTTTAACGGTTCAAGGGTGGCAAAATGTAATGATCTTGTCAGAATGAAAAAATAAGAAGTTTTCTTTTTCTTTTACAAAATTTATTGTCACATATATGGTTTGTACTTAAACAAAAAAAAATGAACGAACGAAGAAAATAAACACGACAGGACGAATGAATACACCAATATAAAATAATATGAATCCATAAAAAGAAGAATTTTTTTATTTTTTTCTTAATATGAATTTTGTCTTTCGTCGTGTCTTAACATCATTTTTATTTTTATTCCTTATTTCCTCATACTTTTTATTTATTTATTTTTTGTTTGTTTGTAATAACAACAGGAAGGATATGTTGCATTTTTAGATGATATCATTTATTTATATGCACGGTAATACTGTATTTTCAGGTGTCGAAATTAAGCATAAAATACATACAGTGGAATATATTTATTTTTATTGATAACAGAAACATCAACACACAAACATACATAAAAGTTATCGTTCTGTTTTATTCAGTTTATTAAAAAAAATAAAATAAATAATAATAATAGAAAATACTAGAAATTGTACAGTTTTGCAAAGATATTTTGCACAAGAATACAACAAACTGCAACATCTGCATTCTTTGGTAAGCTAGTTTTTATTATTATTATTTTTTTTTCTACATTCTAATAAACTAAAATACCACGTACAAAGATAATTGATCTTTTTTTAACTTTGCTGTTTGAGATAATTTTAATTAATTTATTGACATTAAAATTTTAATGAGTTTTATTTTATGTAATGAACAACAAATACCGCCCATGCTTTGCGACATGCATTTAACAATATTATTATTTTCATTATAATTGTTGATTTCTAGGACCAGATGCTGCATATAAACACTATCAAGAAATTAATATTATCATCAGCAATCCCTTTTATACTTGTCGTTTGTTATTTTTCACTTTATCTAATAAATAAATTAAAAAAAAAAAATTGGGAAAATAAATTCAAAATAATTTACCATTATGTCTGTTAACCGAAAAGTCTGTTACTTAATTTCATGAATAAGAACTTTAATTGTTCTAATAATTACATTTATATTACTTTTATACGCCAAAATTTATGCTTATTCCTTTTAATGTCTGCCTGAATACGACTTCCCCAAAAATAATGAACAATAGAAGGATTAAACAGAGTAAAAAATGAAAGAACTCTATGTGTGTAATCACCTTAAACAAGCATTTAATGTAATAAAATTAAATAAAAAAAAAACATGATTACATCATTTTTACTTTATTAAATTAAATTAAATTTTCATTTTTTCAATTATTAACAACTGGATTAAATTTTTATTGGAAAAGAATTTTTTTAAGTAAACGCTAAGAATAAAAGTATTGCAAACAATTTCGTTCTTTATTTTTATCTATTTTAGTTAAACAGAATTCTACCATATATAATGCTTTTGTAAGCTACTGTTAAATTAATGTTAAAGAATCAAAAATAATATTGCAGGTAATTGAGTAATTTAATAATTGTGTCTAAATGTGTTTTCTAAAGAATAATTGAATATTTATTAAACTTGTATATCACAATATATAATTATAATATATATATATATATATATATATATATGCAAATATAGAATTACTAAGCCAAACAATAAATACAACAAAAATTTTAAACAAATATAAATAAATAACCAATGTCTTTAGAATATAATTATAATTAGGGATATAATTAAAATTAAAATAAGAACATAAAAATTATCAAAAATATCGTGATAAGAATTTAAAATAGATGTTGAATTTCGCATTATTTATAACAGTATATTTAATAACATTTTTACTATATATATTTTTTTTTTTAATATTATTATTAAAAAGGATGTAATTATCGCTGCAATATAATTATAGCGAAAAAAAAAGTAAAATAAAACTAACAAACAAATAATTTTACGATTTAAATTTTCTTTTATTTAAACAGGAAAATAAAATTAAATTAAATGGAAAACAACTAACAAGTAGTGAAAATAACAAAAAAAAAAAAAAGTGGTTTTAATATTACTTTAGTTTGTAATTTAAAACAAGGATAAAAGAACGAGGACGACAAATGGGCGACGTTACCATTGCACTAAATACGACGAGACATATAGGAATAATAATGAAAAAAAATAATAATAATAATAAAATTATTACAAAACTGCATTTTGACATGAAATGATTTTTACTAACTGATTATTGTTTTTTTTTTTTTATATATATTTTTGCTTTCTTTTCATTCTTTTCTTTGTATCCTTTTCGTCCTATTTTATTAACATTAATTTTATGAACAATTGTTTTATTGTATTTCAAAAATAATTGAAATAAAAACTCGATAAAAAATTAATGGCGCCGTTTAATAATAATAATAATATAAAGACACAGAAAATTAATTATAGCAGAAATGTAGGATATTTTAAGGAGAATCAAAGGCAAAAAAATTACAAAAATAAAAATCATGTTAACGAAAAAAAAAAAAATATTAAACAAGTAAAACTAACACAAAAAAAAAATTACTTCCACACGAATTTTTGTAAAAAAAAAAGGATAACATATCCTTATGTTAAATATAAATATTTATTTATTATTTTTTTTTGTTTTTTATTATCATGCAACATATTTTCTTTAAGAAAAAGAAAATTTCTTTTTTATTTGTACATTTTGCAAACTACAGTAAACTTGTTTTAATATTAAAATATGCATGGCTGAGTGAAATTGGTAAAAGAATAAAATATAAAAAAAAATTGATTCGCGGTTGATTTGTGACTAAGAGAAATATAGAGAAAAAAAAAATGCGAAAATTCACCCGTTTATGGAGTGTATGGGTAGTAACTGGTAAAAACTGTTGGGACAACACATATTGAATGACACGTGGCAAAGTCGTAAAAAATACAAAGAATAATTTTTTAACATTCTTCTAGATGTCTTGTTAGTCATTTTTACCATCATCAGCCTATCATACTACTAACAAATGTCGAATGATATTGTTTTTACTTTTATTAAGTTGTTTGTTGTTTGATTTTTGATGAAATAAGCCTTAAGTAGGTTAAGCGTAGTGATTGGGATTTTTTTTTCAATTTTTTTTTTTTTGAATTGTAAGAAGTTAAAGTGAATAAAACGACATAAGCATAAATTGTATCATAAAGACTATTAGAAGGATGTATGGCTGTGTGTTAAAAAAGAAATAAATTAATTCGATAGTGTACCACTTACCCACCCACCAAAAGAAAAACAAACAAACAAACTAATAAACAAGCAAATAAAAAACAAAATAACAATAAAATTCTTGATGAGTAATATTTCTGAGTAATTTATGTTTTGGTTTTTTGAAAAATAATAACAAAAAAAAAGGCAAAGAAAAACGCGACTAAAAATTTAACGAAAAAACCAACAACAGCAATTATGATTATTTTATAACAAAAATTTATGTAATACATATTAATGAGTGAAGGACACAAATTCTGTGCAAATAAACAAAAAGTCAAAAAATTATATATAAATTATTCAAAATGATTTTGGTTACACATTTTTAATTGCATTTTATATATTCAAAACCAGAAATGATGCCAAAAATTAAAAATAAATAAATAAATTAAAACAACGATGCAAAAGTTTATGTAGTCAAAATAGTAAAGAACTATATACTATAGAATGTGGGTGGTATTTTCTTTTTCTTAATTTTTCACTTTAATTTTTATTGTATAAAGGGCGAGAAATATTACCCTTTAAATAATAAGATGCTGATGAAGCCTACTGTTCCTATTATTCCGTGAAATAATGTTTTTTAATATGTACTTACATAAATAAAGTGTTTGTGCGGTTGTTACTAACTAATTAAACTTATATAATTACATTTTTAACATTTTCATTTATTATTTCAAGCTTACTTTCACCTTTGATGAGTTTAATAATAACAAGAAATATAATCATAATAATCAAAAAGGATCTTGACATCCTTGTTACATCATTATACTGTTATCATTATCATTACTTGTTTTGGTTTTTATTTTATTATTATTTTCTCTTCTTCAAGCTGTATATTTATCATTTAACTTCTTAAAAAAAGGTGGTAAATGTTACCAGCAAACAACTAAAATGACACACACCAAATAAAAGAAAATAAAGAAGTAAAAACAGTAAAATGCAAAGGAAGAAAAAAAAATATCAACATTTTATAGCATTTTTAGAGGAATTTTGTTGTTGCTGTTGTTGTTGTTTTTAATAATCATAATAATAAAATCTGTAAAGTGTAGTTTTTAGTACAAAAAAAAAAAATAAATAAGAGCAAAACAGAAAGAAAAATATCGCCTAGTAGACACCCAAGTTAAAGAAAAGAAAGTAAAAAAGAAATGTGTCCCATAAAGTTTATAAATTTACGTGTCAGTCACATTTAAACGAAAAACTTGTCTCATAATAAAATAATGTAATGTACGCGATTTAATTTTTTTTTTGTTGGTTAGCAAAAACATCTCAAACCATACTTTTAAATAAATATATACATTTAACCGCATAAGGGAGAATCAAATAAAAAAAAGATGAGAAAATTTGTATTCGCAAAAAATAAAAATAAAAGTGACACAACAACAAACAAAAAAAGCATCTATTTACTTAAACATGAACTTGATGTGTGTTTGGTTGCGCTTAGAGTTAACAAAAAAGTCCTTAAAGTGTAAGAATATTAAATCCCTTAAGAGAGTTAAGTGAATTTCAGTTGTTAATATAAGGGTTGGGTTTTTTTTTGTGGGCAATATTAACATTTGTTTTAATTTTATGTTTTCTCTTTTTTGGTATCCCTTTAACATTTTTATTTATTTCAATCAAATGAAATTTTGCAGTCAATCAATTTAATTTCTATCGAATATTCAAAGTGTATTTTGTTATTTTTTTTCATTATTAGCTTATTATCCTTAACGTAATATAAAGCGAAAGAATTATATGAAAAAAAAATTCTACTTTCAACAACTGAAAACATTTTTCCTCTCTTTATATTCTTTCCGGTTGTGTGTCTTTTATTTTCAATTTTATTTTATTTTTCAATTTTTCTGTTAACTGTGGCGCCTAAACGACACAGTCGTCGCGGCGTTATGGCGCCCAATTGCCGACCGAAATAAACCATGTATGTGTGTATATATAGAGTATAGAAAATACTCTTCATCTGTATGTCAGCGTCTCGCCTATCGTGGGTTTTTCATTATAGAATTTCCATCGTTGGTTGTGTGTTAGTTAGTTAGTTAGTAAGCAAATATTTGCTTCTAAATTATTATACATGCATAATCGAATTCAATTGTTTTTTATACTAAGAAAAACAACAAAACAACCAACGTCATAACGTTTAACTGTAGCTTTTATTCGTTGAATATGCTTTTTTGAGCTGTTTTTAATATAACGACGACGATGATGATGATGATTTTGAATTAAATAAGTTTTTTTTTTTTCGTTTATATACTAATGCGTTTGCGGGTCGTCAGGTTTACAGTGTGTACATTTGTTTAACTATAAAAACCAATATACAAAATACATAATAATAAAATAACTAAAAAAGGGGTGACCAATCACTCTATCTAAAGTATGGTTAGTATAGTTGTAGATAAATTTTAATAAAGTAATACTAATAATAATAATAATATGAGAAGAGAATAGTAAAGCCTAGTGCATTTTCTAATAATAATTTAATGATTTATTTATTTGTTTAAAATAAAAATTATATTAAATTAAAAATGGAATAATTAATGAATGGGTTTTAGCTGGATATTTACCACACCTACGAATAAATATAATTAAATTATAACACTGTGTGACAATTTATTTAAAAAAATAGGAAATGAAACCCTTTTTTTGAATAATTGTTTTTTTTTTTAAACCACTCCTCTGCATATAAATAATATAATTAAAAGATTTTTCTATTATTACCATTTATTGAATTTATTCAACGAAAATAATAATAATAAAAAAAAAAAAGAATCTTCAAAGCTCACAAACGTGCACTCAAACTGCTTAATATAAAACGCAATACAAATAATATAAAGTTAGGCGAATCTATTTATTTTTATTTTTCATTCCAATTTCTATGCTATTTAATACAAAACGTTTATAATACAAAAACAGAAAATCGCTTTTTCCTCTATTGTTTTGTAAATATTTGTGCAATTTAATACTTTATTGTAGTTATTTTAAGGATATTTATTGTCCTTCAATATTGTTTAATATATCCTGTTTATTTTTATGCTTGTTGTTTATTTATTTATTTTTGTTTAATAATTAATATAAATTTTTGCCTAGTAAATTAACAAAAAAAAAGCGAGGAAGTAATACAACGAATAACAAAAGTTAAGTATAATGAAAAAAAAAATTAATGATAAAATAATTTTGTTTAAAGAGTTTATTTTTATAAATAATTAATAAAAATAATAATAATAATAAATCTCATTACATTAGATAAAAATTTACTTTTTTTTTTCTACAATATTTTATTAATTATTGTTCATATATGGAAATAATTATTGAAAATTAAAGTTATATTCTTGAAAATTCATTTATGATTAACAATATAGAGGATATATGAATATGCTTTTTGTTATATTCTTGTTAGTGAGTTAGAAGATTTGATTAATTAGTATTCGCCCAGCAGGCATAAAAAGCAAAATACAATTTGACTGACTAATATTAAACAATTCAATCTGGTACAAATGTATAACAATGTGTATAACAACAAATAACTAAATAAAACTATATACAATCGAAATGTAATCATGTAATAGGCAGCAATAATATGTCGATGTGTCTTTTCTATTTTAAATTTTGTGATGATAACCTATCAAATAATATCATATTAAAGAAAAAGATACAATAAAACAAAAAATCTATTCTTCTTTCCAGCATTTATGTTATGTTTTAGAGAATTTAAAATCGATTTCAACTTTAAAAATCAATTTTAAAATAAAACAGTTTTAAGCATTATAATTAATTCGATTAGCAATGCTTTAAAAAGCAACATTTTCAACTGATTTAAAGTGAAATAATAATAATAAATACGTTTTTTATATTTTAATTTAATAAAAGCTTACTTCTGGCTAAAAGAATAAATTTAATAAATAAATATTTATTTGCATTGCCAAAGGTATTATTTTCCAGCTCGGTACCCTGATTAAATAAAATAAAATAATAATAAACTTTTTTTTTTATATTCAATTAGATTTTTGTTATTATTTTTATTATTAATATTAATATTGTTAATGTTAATAATAATAACAAAAATAAATTTGTATTGTGTGGATAAATTTATTTAATGAAAGATTAATAAATACCTTTTTTTCCTTTCTGTCTCCTACTTAATTATGTTTTAGTTTAGCGCACAATATTCGGTAGATTTGTTAACCCTTTAAATAACTCTATTAATATCTTTTTGATGAACTTAATCAAGTAATTTCGCTTTTCCATTTAGTTAATAATAATTTATATCCTGTTTTCTATCGTCTCTGCTTTCTTTTTTTTTTTTTTTTGTTGTTCCTGGTAAAGAATTTTTCTCGCTTCTTTTCTTTTTCATTTTTTTTTCTATTGGTGTTGTTTCTGATATCAACAGATATCATATTTTCTGTATTAAGGGTAGAAAACTATTTTATACAGAATTGGATTAATATATAAAAACGAGACGGGGAGTAATACTAAGTATATATAAGAAAAAAAAAATGTTTTTCTTTTCTATTAAAAGCAAAATCAACGGAAAAAAGACAACAAGTAATAAATCAGTTAAAAAGGATACAAGGAAATATATTTATACAGGATAATGGTATACAAATCAAAACAACAACTTGTAGCTTAGAAAAGAAATGAAATGAAATTCAATTTGTCGATAAGAGGAAATTGTTTTTTTCTTTTCTTTTTAATAACTCATTTTATTTTTACATTTAATATTATTTAATCATTATCCTTGCACTGAACATACGCTATATAAATTAAAATATCTTTTTGCAGAACTCTGTAAAAAAAAAATTGTAAAAATAAATCAGGAAAAGTAAACTAAATTACAAGCTGTTTAAAGTTAAATAAATAAAAATTAATTTTATTATTTTTATATCTTTAATCCTTAACGAAAAGGACAAAATTAAATTAAATTAAATTAATTTGATTAAATAATAAAGAAAGAAGAAAAAATAATAAATGAAAAATAATACTAACAACAGCCACACTACACAATTCAATTTCATTTCAATCTTTTCTATTCACACATCATCCCCAATTTATTCCTTGTTTCGGTTGTTAATAAAAGTGGGTGGTTAAAATAAAAAATATAATAATAATAAAAAAAGTAAAAATTATATGTATATAGAGAAAAGAAACATTTATTTATATATATATATATATATATATATATATATATGAAAACGGGTGTCTACGGGTTAGTGGCATGATATTGCATTCGAGGTTATTTTGGTCTGACGGTCGGTTACTCGTATTCATTTCATAGTAGACTAACATATATTAAGATAAATATTTTATGAAGCAATTTGCTCGATTTACTTTCTCAATTACATTGCACACGCGGCTAGCTGACTATTCTGTATCCCGACCTGTATTATGTGGGGGTAGTTATTATGTTTTGTTCGTTTTATTTAGGTTTATTTGCTGTTTTTGTATTTTGGTCTATAATTTTCGGTTTTATATTTTTGCACAAAATTTTTTATACCAAATACAACAAAAAAAAAGAAAGAAAAAAAAACTTTTATCCTTGTTTGCTTACTACAAAGTTTTACTAAAAGTATTCCGTTAAATGGGTAAAAATGTAAATTTATTAAAAAAAGAATATATTTGTAATAATAAAAATTCTATATATAAAATCAAGATTGTAGTAGTTTCATGAATAAAATCCTTGTAATGTTAGTGTATTAGTTTTTGTAATAAAATTGCATATATTCCTGAGCAAACATTGAAAGTAGAAAAATAAAAGGATATTTTGCAAGGTAGAAATAAAGCTAATAAGGATAAAAGGTGTAATTTTACCGTTTGGAGATTATTTTATTTATTTATTCTTCTGTTATTTCAAGTAATCATGAATTTTTATTGTTTTTAAAAGGTTTTTTTAATTTATTTTAAATTAGTTTTCGTTTTTTATGCAACTTACTATACTTTTGCCTCGCTTTCTTTATTTGAATTTTATTTTGCTTTCGCTTAAAAGAAAATCCTGAAATATTGTCCTTTAAGGAAATTCACTGTGTTGTTTATATTATTCTTTGGATAATAAATTGTGATTAAATGAACAAAAAGGAATCAAGAAAAACAGGAAAAACAGTTATCACCAAGAGTCGCATTAATCGTGGAGTTTTATTTATTTTATTATATATACGTATATATATATATTGTGTTGTTACTTCTTGCCAGTTGTCTACACATAGGGTACAGTTAAATTGATATGAGATGAACAAGGGACGAGTTGTTGACAATACAATGTTTATTTCGTTTCGATTTTGTTATTTACTTGTTTTTAAGTAAATACACTGAGCGACACAAGATGAACACAAAAAATAAATACATACTATTGAGTTGAAGGGTAAATAAAGTCAAGGGTGTTCATTGGGAATTGTTGAATTGTTTAAAAAGTAATATAAGGCGACTCCACTGTTACAGTGTTTAACTTAACATTTGAGGAGTATATATGTATATCCAAAGAATAAAAGAAAAAACGAAAATAGATTTAAATAAAATAACAAATAGCAAAAAAAAACGAAAAACTTGTGAATTGAGTGAATTTTAAAACGATTCTGAAGAATGGGTATTTCGGTTGTTGGTATTGTTGTTACAGTTTACCACCCAATATTTAAAACTAAATTCGATCATTTTATAAAAAATAATAAAAAAAAAACATCAGAGCACACAGACACACACGACTATAGATAAATTTTCTCATTAACATTCTGGTCTGGTGATAATTTCTCGGTTGCCAGCAGCAAGTCTTCTTCCTTTTTTATATTTTTTTTTCGACTATGTCCAATGAATTTTATTTAAATATACATTTTTTTTCATTCACTCTAAATTTTACGACAAACTATTTTCCTGAGCAAGGAACGCTATTTTTCAATGCAGGCGTGTGAATTTTTATGTTTTTTCAAAGAAGTAGAAAATATATTAATGGAATGAGCTAAGGATATGTTTAAATGCTTTCAAAAAAAAAAAAAATTGGGGCTGAATTAAAATTTAGTTTTTCTATTTTCATTCGTGCTGTTGGTGTTATCTAGCATACGGATAGTAGGTGACGGTGTCGACAAGAATGTTATAAGTAAAAAGAATTAAAGAAATTGTGGCAAAAAGAAAGTAAATATAAAACGGCAGAAAAAACGAAATTCAGATCTGTTCGTAAGAAGTGAATTTTTTTTAAACTTCTTTTCTCTTTTTTTTTTTGAACTTTTCTTTCGAAACAATTTCGTTGGTCCTTAAATGATTTTTCTTTCGTTTTGCTATTTGTGTTTTCTTTATTTAAACTTTATTTATTTTCAGTTTGCTAGTTTAGAAAAGCTTTAACATGTTTTTATGAGATAATTTTCCGTTCCTTCATCGTTGTAATACTTTAGTGCTCGATTACCATGTTTTCGATTGTTCTTTACTTTTTTTTTAAATTAGCAAAATTATTGCTTAAACTCACCTATGGCATTGGTGCTATTTGACGATTTTGTTGCTGTTATTTTTTTCTTCTATCTACTGTTATTAGATGACAATTGGTAGAAAATCGTTTTTTATTTCAGTGTGTAGTTTCTTTTATTTTATTTGATTGTCAATTTATAGTGTTGTAATACGTTGTTGATGCTTTAACCAAAATGAACATAATATAACGATGTAACAAACCACCTACATATTTAGCACACGAAAATAAGAAGAATTTAAAACATATATTTTGAGGAAAGAAAACGATCAACAGCGAACCGATAAAATAAAGGGATGATGATTTTGTTATTTTTTTCTTTACTGAGAAGATTAGATATGTTTGTATGAATGTTTACTAGTGTTAACATCTACTGTTGCTACACTCAATATTGCCGATAACATCTAAATACAAAGATAAAGCAATTTTCTCATCTACTGACTTTAACTACATTTACTCATCGTAGTGAAAAAACAAAAATAATGTTTTGTCACACTAAACCCCATAATAAACCCCTAGTTGACTTTATGATCATTTTCTATTTTTCTAATTTTTCTACATCAAAATATTATCCATAGAAATTTTTTAACTTTGTTCTTTTTTTCTCTCTTTATTCGAAAATAAATTTCATAACCAAACTGAACACAAAGATGTGTTAATAAATTATTTTAAAGTTTTTAATTTAAATATAATAAATTCCCAAGCAGCACCCATGTCATGGTGTTAATTAAACTTTAACACATTATTAACCAATTCATCTATTCAATGTGTTTAATTTGTTGGGGTTTTTATTTTTCCTGCAATTTTTTTGTTTGTTTGTTCATTATTATGCTTATGAATAAACATGTTTTTGTTGCTTCTTCTGCTTTTGCAACTTTTTATTACATTACATTGTTTAAGCTAATAATAATATTATTATTATTATTATTCTTAATAAAAATAATTTTAGTAATAATAATATTGTTTGTAAATTCAGTACACGTACTTGACCTCTAACACATTTTCATAAATTGACCGGTCACCACCTTTACAAAGTAAACAGACATTAACATTTATGAAACTTTCCATTTTTCGAAATGAAAAATAATTTACATATGATAAAAATGAGCAAAATGTTGTAATAATAAATGGCTATAAAAATCTAGAGAATTTAATTTATAAAGCAACAAAAAATTAAAATGATAATATTATAAAACGGTTATAAAGGATATTTAGTATTCTTAAATTAAAATAAATGAATGACATTTTTGTTTCTTAATTTATTTATTAAAGATGTAGGACCAAACAGCAACAACAAAAACCAAAAATCCTTAAAGTAAAGGAGAGTAAAAACCAAAAACTAAGTTGAAAAAAGATAATAGTTAAGACCTGTTATTGCATTATAACCTTAAATATCCTTGGTAAAGTCCTTTTATATTATGTTTTCTCTAGATCTATTGCGTTAAATTGTATGTATTTTCTATTTAAACACCACCATCACCACCATTACCATTGCCATCAACGACAGCAACACAAAATTATTACTTTAACATTTATTTTTCGTCGTTGTGGTACACTGCTCACGTAGAAAATTCAACATCAAATAAGGATATACAGCATTTATATATATATATAATACAAGTATAATTTAAAAAGGATGTTTATATATAGTTTAGTTTGATAATGGTTAGGTTATTTTGTTTATAAGGTTTTCGTTTTTTTCTTTATTTGATCCTCCAGATATATATATTACGATGAGTGCATAAATTGGACACACCAACAACGATTTTGTTGTGTTTTGTAGTTTTTTATTTAAAAACGAACCAAAAAAAAACTAAAAAAAAAAAAAATTAAATAATCCAGCTGTAATACATAGATAGAAATTGGAATGATAATTTGGTAGATGTAAAATGAAAAATAAATAAAATAAAACCAAAAAGCCACCCACAACTAAATAATATAAGATGAATAATAACATGAAAAACGATGACGTTAGGGAATTTTCACTAATAATATTCATCACACGAGTTTTCCATGTACATGTGCTTGCTTTTTATTTCTAAAATATATATATATATATATAAAAAAATTCAGAAATAGCAGTAGTAGAAAGACTTTTTTCTGTTCCAAAAAATAAAACAAAAAACCAGACTTTGCTGAAAATTTTGTCATTTTTGTGTTTTTTTTTTCTTTTTTTACTACTATTTGCTAATATCAACTTTCTGCTGCTTGTACTTTGCTAAAGATAGCAAAATAGCACACAACAATTTTCTAAGGGTGTCACAGTGAGCCAAATAAATAAATTGAAAAAAATAAACATATTTTTTTTCCCATCATGATGAAATTATTTGTACAAAACAAAGTGAAATAAGGAATTTTCCGTTAAAATGAAATGAAATTTTCTAATTTAACGCAATTCGTTTATTACTATTATTTTAATTCTTGTCCTATTATTATGCTTTTGTTAATGTTACGTTAAGCTTTTAAATATTTTCATTATGTTTTCCGGACTATTCTACTTTGTTATCAATTTAATGACTTTATTGCATTAAACAGATCAAAGTAGTTTTCTTTGCCTTTAATCTTGCTTCTATTTCCTTTAATATGATGTTCTATTATGCAGTTATTGGGATTCTTTAATACATATTAATTTATCATGCCATAAAATACAGTTTTGTTTGCTAAGAAATTTAATCCTTAAAACAGTAAGACGCAAGAAATTACAAAAAGTTTTTATGGTAAAAGGATCTGTCAAATATTACCGAATAAAAATCATATCAAAATTAAACCAATAATATTATACGTGTTTTTAGTATAAAGGCCCTTAAAACATACTTATGAAAACCAAAAATAAAATAAAAAATTAAATCAAATAAACCCATCATCGACGTCATGTAGCCAAAAATTCCGTTTGGGTCGTGTAACACCAAAGTAAACTAAACCAAGAAAAAAACTTTAGCGATGACACATGACACTGGGTCGCCTTATTGTTGTGTGACCAACAACGGAAAATAACGATAAAAAAAATTAATGTATATAAAGAACTCAAACTCAAATAATAGCAGGAAAAAGAATAAAATTGTCTGTGTTGAGTGTTTACTTATTGTATTATACATTTATTTGGTTAACACAGCCGAAAAAAAAACGAAATGTATAATAATAAAGAGAAGTTGATGGCTTGTGTCAAATCTCTCTGTTAAACAGAGGAATGTAAAAAAAGTAACAAATCACCCCTATTAGTAGAAAAATCGCCTAAAACTATATGTTGCAAAAAAAAAAATAAAAAAAGAAAAATGCAAAATAAAGGAGATTTCCCTATATATTAACTCTCTGTATTATTTCCCCAATTATGCCTTTTATTTGTTTTTCTTTTATTATCCTTAATCGTGTTAAAGCACACTTTTTCCATTTTCTCAAATAAAACTTTGCATTGTAGTTGATCCACTTAAGGGGTAGACTATTGTTTAGCGCAACTCAAGCACAATGTTAATCAGTGTTAGTGTCATTAGTCCTTGTTTTCCCTTCATATTGTTGTTGCATTCTTGTTCTTGGTGTTATTTTCTCCAATCTTTGTTATTTTATTTTTTCTCTCTATGTCATTTGATTCTAGTGCTTATAATACTAGTGTGATTTCCTCTTTTCTTATAAAAACGATATACATATAAAATAAAAAATAACAACAAAAAGTATAATGAAAATTTTCCATGTCAATAAAAACTAACCATAAAGGAAAATTATATATATATATATATATATATATATATATATATATATATATATATATATATATATGTTTTTTAAGGACACCAAAAGCTAAAAATAATAGAAAACAAGAAATAAAAGTAAACTAACGTAAGCCAACACAAACAACATTGAACTGGTAACAAAAAAGTGCGTCTCTCGAATGGTAAAATATTTTCAAAGATTGGCAGTATTGCCTGGACCGCTTAGCTTAAATCGCGATTCAAAATTTTTATTAAAAATAAATAATTTTTTATTATACAATACAAATATAAAAAGTTTTTGTTTAACAAAATATTAAATATAAAAAAAAAAAAAATAAATCAAAAAAAATATTAATTTCAATCAAAATCAAAAAGTATATGGAATAAAAAGGATGTTTAAAAAAATTATTTGTTCTAATTAATAACAAAATTAATTATTTTTTAAAAGATTATTTGTGGATTAAACATTAAGGACTTTGTGAAATTTTTTTTAGTTTTTCTAAGCAAAAATTTTTATTAATTTTTTTTTTTTACAGCGAATGTTATTTGAAAGTAAATTTAAATAAAATAAACGAAATTAAAAAAATAAATAATAATAAAAAAATAAAGTGTTTGTGTGTGGCGTTAAGAGCAAAGCAAAGTGTTAAGCGTTCGTAAGTTACCTGCAAGGAAATTGTAATCCTAAACGGAAAGCAACATCAAATAAAGGAAAATAAATAAATAAGTAATATTCAGAAGAGAAAAAGAAAACAAGAAAGAAATTGTGCTTTTTTTATTTGGAAAATAAACGAAAAAAAATTTCATTTGTATACATTTGATCGTCGTTGTTTTTCCATTGAATTTTATTTGTTTTTTATTGTTTTTGTTTTTTGTTTGTGTTGTCTGAACGACGAGACAAAAAAGTGGGTGTTCAAAGCATCAAGGAAAACAACCAAGAAGCCAGAATAAATAAAAACAAAACAAAACCCAAAGAGAAAAAACCATAATCGTGAAGGAAGCAAAAACAGCAGCAGCCAAAAATAAATAATAAAACATATTTTCTGTTTTGTTGAGTTTTTTCAGCTACAATTTTCCGCAACGAAAATTGAGTGCAACAGGTAGGGTGGTTTTATTATTTACCTTCTACTAGAGAATATTATTCAATTTTTTACTGTAATTTTATTTTATTTTTTCTTGTTTTGTTGTATTAAATTTTTTGCTCTCCTGTTTTCTGTTGTAACAACCATGAAAATAAAAATTTAATAATAATGGGGAGCATTTTGATGAAATTTTGTAGAACCATCATCTGTTATTTCTGGTTTTCAAAGTGTACATAATTTTCCCCATAATGCTTGGAGAAAATAACTGGGGAATTAAGACACATCTGCAAAGTTACATAAAAAAAGAAAAGCTTTATAATATCTAATTCGTTTGAATGCTCCTCCTGATTGCGTATGTATTGAGTACATGAATAAAACATATGATTTTCCCATTTGTCGGAAAAACTTGTTCCGGCTTTCCCCTTTGCAAAACTAACACTAAGACATAATCTGGTGAAAATAACCTTGCGCAAAACATTAGCTTCGAAAAAAATTAAATAAAATTTTCTTTCTAATAATAATAATAATTTTTTTTCTTAAAATAGAAAATAATTGAGTATAATTTTGTTACGGGGGCTGTATGCTTATTTCCATTATTTTTTTTTTGTTTGTTTTCGTTTTATTCATTTTTGTCCAAAAGAAGGTAAAAGTGATTTATTTAATTATTGGAAATAGAATATTTTTGGTTTATTTATTAACAAACTAATAAAAATAAAAGGACAATTAAAAAAAAAGAAAATACATTAAAATATAATTCCACCCAATTTTCACCTCTTTAAATAAAATAAAAATTATAATAAAATATAATTACGAAACAAGAACACAAATTGACATCGATGAATCATTACTTAGGCCTACACGTAACAAAAACAAAAAATAATAAAATAAATAAAAATAAAAACAACTAAGCAAACTATAATAAAAAACAAATTAAATGGATTTTTATGACATTGTAGTCGCCTTTCAGCATCATCCCCAAAAATATCAAATAAAAAAAAAAAAAAATTCACAAAAACGAACAAAACGAAATATTTTTTTGTTTTACGTTGGCGCCAAAATGCTATAAATTATTTCATATTGTTTGTGTATATGTTCAATATTTTCACTAACGTTGTCCCAAATAAAACTGAACTTATCAAAGCACACGCCGAAAAAAAGTAATAATAGAAATGTTTAAGTAAATTTAACTCCCACTTACGCCTGCTAAACAACAACAATAAAAAAAAAACTTCTTAATTCAGTTAAAGTAACTAAAAACAGGGACATGTGGCGACAAAAGACAATTAATTATTTAACATAAAACCAGAATAATAATTATTATTATAATAAAAAATCTAAATAGAAGAGAAAGGCCAGGAATACAACAGACACGACAGCAAAACTAAACTAAATATTTAGCAGACGCCTAATAAATATTTATTTAAAAAAAAAGAACCCAAAAGTGTTTAGCCTTTTATTTTATTTTCCACTAATTGTTGTTGTTCCCGTTTTACTAAACCATCAAACTAAGTTAACATAACAACACCAGTTAAGCTTTTTATTAATTTGTAATTTGTATTCAATATTTATTTTCTCATTTTAAAAAATATATACTTTTTTTCTATGTCGTAATTAATTCGCAAACTAATATTCTTTTTTTATTAAAATAATTCGTGTATTTTACTTATTTTAGTTCAATTTAATCTGTTGATTTTCTTTTTATTATCCTTTTACAACTCCCTGATTGTTATAAATTTTACTTAATTTTTATTTACTCTACGCCGATGCTGGTGTTTGTTAATTCTTATTGTTTTCTATTGAGGATTTTTACGATTAATATCTTTATTATTTAACCGTATAGTTAAATGGTGTGAACAGTTTTAATATTTTTTTTAATTAATTAATACATTAAATTGAAATTAATTTCATTTATTTAACTAGTTCAAGTACGTTGGCAAAAATTCATATCCAATTCACATTATAAATAGAAACAGTACTCAACTTCATTAAAATTGATTTAATCTTATGCACGAAAACGTTTTTTGTTTCAATAAAATACAAACTAACAAGCAGTTAAGATAAAATAAAAAATATTCTTTAAAAAAGTCTTATTCTCAACAATTATTATTCCATCATTGTAATTGTGAATAAGATTTTAATCACATTTTCTTTACTTTACATTTTCTCCTTTTTTTTTTGCAAAAATTATTGATTAATTCTGTTTTGTAATAAATTTATCTATTCACCAGCAATTAGTTTCCTTAAAATAAACATTTTATTATGATTAATACACTCAATTACATTTCTATAGTGACAAATTTACTAACTAAACAAATACAACATCGAACTTCAGTTTATTTTCTACAAGGAACAATAGCTTTTCAAACAATAAATAAACGACAACAAGAACAAAGTTATATATATTTTTTTTAATTATAAAAATCTATTAATAAAAAACAAGATAACTGTAAAAGTTTAATTGAATTTATTTAAAAAAAAAAGGATGTATTAAAAAAGAAAATAAAAAGCTTCCACAGCACGTGATTACAATTGGAACGACACATTTATAGATTTTAGAATATTGTGATTCTGAAACGGATCATTAATTACTACTAATTACATGAGTATTATTATTATCGGTTCTTATTTATAATACGGAAAATTAATTTAAAGCAAAATTATTATCATATAATATGGACTGTGCCCAACATAATGCAATTATAATATATATAATAATAATAAAAATTATAGAAGAAAACATAAACAATAATATACCTCTCATAATAAAGCACAATTTTTGAAATTAAAACTTGTCAATTTGATTTTATATAATAATAATAATTAACAAAAAAAAATTTATGCTGCACGTAAAGATTATATATAGTGACTTTAATTGGTTTAAAATTCTAAGCGCACTATAATTGGTTAAAGCAAACCAAATAAAAAAGGAAAAGCTTAAATAAAAGCTGCAAATATTATTCATTTATTATTTATAAAGATAGAGCATAGTCCAGCCTTGTTTTTTAATTTAATAATAAAACACAAAAAAACCATTCGTATTGATTTTAGACTTAATTAATTCTGAGCACATGTCTGTCTATGAATCGATTTATAAAACGAAAGAAAAATAAAAACATATACATTCAACCATTATTGCTATAATTATTTATTTACATTATTATTATTTATATTATTATTATTACTATTATTATTATTATTAATATTATTATATCGATAAAGGCAGATAACAACAGCAAAAGGATTTCCAATTTTTTTGTTTTTCTTTTATTTATTTTTGTTCTTATTTTTGATATTCTGCTTAATATAAATAATGACATGATCATGCTGAAATCAAGAAAAAAATTTTTTTTATTAAAATATAAATATAAAAATAAAAATTGATAAAGAGGAAAACGATTGACCATATCTTCAAAAGAAAAAAGATGTTATTTTTTCCTATTTATCCATAAGTCAAGCAAATTCAACACAAGAATATTAAGAATTAAGACTAGCAAACAGAAAAAATAAATAATATATAGACACATATGTTGTTTTCTTTTAACTTTTCTCTATTTTCACCAACATCCGACAAATATCATATTGTGCTGGGCTGTGTAATTTCTGTGCCCTTTAATCAGTCTAGCAAAATCTCTTTCTTGGAATTTCTCAAGAAATTATATAATAAAATAAAAATAGACAAATATGCACGCAGTTGGCTAATAATTTCATCAGAGCGTCAAGTCAGGGTGAAAATAAACGAAGATAGCAAAAATGAAAAAAGAAGAAAGCCAAGCACAAGTAAAGCAAATGCAATGAAAAATAATAGAAAATGATAAAGAAAATTATGTAATAAACGAAGAATAAAATCTAATTAGTAAAACGCGTTTCGTTTTATTTTTGTTGCTTGAACCATTTATATAAGAATTGTGGGTGCTTAAGTCTTAAAAAAGAGAAAACTTAACCTAGAACTATGTATGTATACACGTTATCCTTTCTTGCCTTATGTTGTCTACTTTTTTACTTTTACTTTGCTTTTTCTTTATCCTCTCTCTTCCTGCCATTTGCAAATACATTTTTCTTGTTATTATATTTTTTTTTCCTTATATATTTTCGCCTTTTTTTTATTATATTTTTGAAGATTGGCCTAACTTTTACATGAACTGAATCTTAAATTGTTGCTTCGTGTTGTTGTTATAATAATTTTTTGTTATCCAAGCCGCAATATTACACAAGCAGAAGATAAAAATGAGAGAAAAAAATAAAATGATAAGAAAAATAAAGTAAATTTAGTTTTGGTTTTGTCCAAAAACTTACAGTATCATACCTAACCAGTTAGCACCATATTCACCCTAACACCCAGATTTGCTTTACTCATTTAACAATGTTTTAAACATAATAGCGATGGTTTTTCACGAATTTCTTAGAAATAATTCTTTCCGTTACATTTTAACAGCTGCTGTTGATTATGCTTTATTTAATTTTTATTTTATTATTAAGGAAGCATAAAATTCGTTAAAAAACATCTTGAAAAAAAAAACGAAAACTATAAAAGAAAAGAAGAAAATTCGAAATCCTTATTGAATCACGTTAATTCATTTTGACTTTCAATTTCATTTTGTTATTTTGTTTTCTTTATTATCATTATTATTTATTTGGTTATCATTTAGGCTTTATATGAACTTATCGACATTTATTTCGTTTTTTTGCTTCATGAACATATGCTTCACGTTGCTTGATTAGAAAATCAAACCACATCCGCTACCTATTTATCTATATAACCGAAAATAGAATAAAAAAATAACAAATAAAGGAAGAGAATAAAAAATTAACAAGAAAATCACGCGAATTGTTTATTTCTTATTCTTTAATCGTTTTATATAAATTTTCTTACTTATTTTTTTTTTGATTCTATCTTACGTTATTTAAGTTAAGCAAATAATAAATTTAAGTATTAACAACACGTAGATAATACAAGTATGGGGTTAGAGCGTACAACATATAAGGAAATAAACAATTTAAATATTTATAAGATGTTTTTTTCGCTCATCAAGTTTGTTGCTTGATGACCGTTATAACCATTAAGTGGAAAGTATATAGAAATAATAAGAAAACACGATAAAAAGTCATAAAAATAATAATAATAATAATGTTTGTTGTGTCTCGTCAACATTATAATGCTTGTCTATCTATGTAGCCACCCCCGTCGTGGTACGTTGCTACGTTGTTATTTTGTTGTTTATTGATGATGTGCAAAAATAATAAGGAAAAGCTTCTACTAAAGCATAGGAAAATAACTAGATAAGAAAAGAACCAAGACGCATTAAAATGCATTTTTATTGTGCAATAATTTGATCGTCATGAACAGTTAAACGTGTTAAAGTTAAGTTTTAAAATTATACCAAGGAAAAAAGTCATCACATTAACACACAAACTAAGGCTACTTTTATTTATTTTTACTTACTTTTATGTTCCATCGTTAAATGATTCAATTGGTGTGTCGTTGTTAAGTATTAAAATAAAAATAAATTTAAATATAAACACTTTGTGGCGCCTACACTGTCACCGTTTATACGACAAACAAACAAACAAATAAACAAAAACAAAAAATTATAATAATAATGTGAAATAAAATAAATTCAATGTATGCAAAAATATTATAAAAATGTAGAAAATTATGCCTCGTCCGACGCCATAAAAAAAATAAAATAAAATAATTTTTTTAAACCACATAACCATCCCCAAAGCAGCTACTGCCTCTGCTAGATCGTTATTTTGTTTTGTTGCTGGAAAATTTATGTTATTCTTAGTCATCATTTAAAAGGTACAACAGAGTATACAACATTGCCCAAATGTAATATAATAAAATCATCTAAGCATTATCTTAATTTGCTTCTTCAATGTTAACCGGAAGAAGATAAAAAACGAAAAAATTTGTGCAAAGTGAAATGATAATAATAATAATAACGCCATCTATCCGATACTAGCTTATTTTTAAATTAAAAAAAAACATTTTCACAACTCACAGTTGTCCTTAAATAATTTTTAACGGTTGTTTGCTTAAAAACATTTGTGTTAATAGTATATGCTCTAGCCTAACCCCAATTTTCCTTCCTTGTTTTTTGTTTATATAACAAACGGAAGTATATTTTAGAAAATATAAAAAAATATAACCGTGAAAAGTGGTTTTTAATGACAACCAACATAGACAAAAAAGAAAAAAAATTAACTCTCATTGACACATCGACAAATAATGTTTAAAAAATACACAAATTTTGCTCATTTTTCTTGTCTCATCATCATCATCATCATCATCGGCAGCAGCAGCGTGTGTCTGTTATACGATACCCAGTGGAATGGTTTTTGTGTGTTTTTATTTCATATTTCTATTTTTAGTGTGTGAATGCCATACGAATTATAAGCTGATAAGATATGTACTCGGTTTTTATTCCAATGTTACGTCAAAAGTTCAGTTTAAATGCTCAAATTAATCAAAAAATAATAATCTTTTTTTTAAATAAATATCGTTATTGACTCCTGAAGGCCTTTAAGTTTGGAAAAACTAATAAACTGAGAAAGTGTAATTAATTTCACTTATTTGTTGCCACACACATTCGCAAGTGGCAAATTTTTATTAGTTTCTTGGGTTTTTAGCAGAATAATTTCAATACGCTTTATGTGAATGTTTTTTACATTTTTTCCTGTCTTGTTTATTTTAGTTAATTGTTTTTCCGATGAAAAAAAAATAGCTTGTTGAGAAAATTCTCATTTAATTTTTTTTATTAAGCTACTTCTGGGAATATTATTTAAGGTTTTTGTGGCAAGGTTTGCTTTTTATTGTATTTTTTACTCCTTGTTATGCTGGTTATTTATATTTTTTGGTGTGAAAAGTTTAATTATTTTGTTCAGAAAATTCTATAGGTTCGGTTTTTAAGGAGTGTTTAATAGTTTTTTTTTTATTTTTATTTTTAAATATTAGTGGAAATTAATTATAAATTGATATTCAGTACTTTAAAAAAACTAGTCAAGTTTTTTCTCCATTATTTCTGAGTTCAGATGCCTCTGGAAAAAGCATTCGAAAAATGTATAAATCAAAAATCATTTTTGATTACAAAAATCGTAAAAAATAAAGAAAGAAAATGTTAAAAGGGCAATGTAAGTGCCAAAACAGCACAACACACTTTATATTATTCAATAACAATCAACCAAAAAAATCGCTGTTTTCTGCCTTCTCGTATATAAATATATTTATATTTCTTGTCAATATTATTTATTTATTATTATGAAAACCAATAAAATTATATAACAAACCAATTTTTATATTCTCATTAATGAAAAAAAAAAAAAATATCAGAAAAAATAAAATATATATTTTTGTGTTCAATTCAGTACCATGTACCATTCAATGCTCCTTTATTTTTCATTTCTTTCGCATATATAAAAATCAGCGAAATAAATATATAAAAAAAAGGCAAAAACACCACGAATAGCATTAACAACATTTTTCAACCATCTTACTTTGCTCATTTTATATTAATAATAATAATAACGAAAAATCTTGGATGAATTGGATGAGTCATTGATTAAGGTATTGGTTGGGTGGCTGTAGAGACTGACTAAAATATAACAAATTTGGCGATATTTTCAAATGTACTATAAAAGAAAGCACGTGATGAGTCATTCAAGAGTTTTCAATAAATATATAAATATAAAGAGCTAAAATTAAATAAATAAACCAGAGAAAAGTTTTTATTTATGTTCACAAATTTTTTTAATAAATTCTTTTCAAAAGCATTGTTGCTACAATAGGAGTAAGAAATAAAAAATAATTTACCTCATACTAGTAAGCCATCTATTGTTGACTAGAATTAGTTCACTGGCTCATTAGAATTCTTTAAAATTTCTCTGGAAAGGATGTTAACCGAAACTAATCAAGAACAACCAATTAAGAATTGATTTTAGTTTCTTATTTTTACTGACCTAGCAGCAAAAGAAGTCTTAACAAATAATTTTCTCTATATTTCATTTAAAACAAGTACAACTTGGCAAGCATTGATCTAAAAAACTTTTAGTGTCAAATTGGCCAAAAAAAATCACTTAAATTTCGCTGATAAATCCATAACCAAAAGCTCAAAAAAATCTTATAAACTAAGTGAATACATAACTTTAAACCGTTAAATTTATGATTTTTAATAATATAATATAATAAAAAAGAAATGCTCCTAACCCTCCACGGTGCAGTTCAAAAAGTTCAAGATATTGGTATAATTTGTTTTACTCTCGTTGCTACTAAATTCCAGAAACAGTTTATTTCTCTTGCTTTTTTTTGTTCTTTTGCTTTTTTAAACATCAGAAATAAATTATAATAAAATAGATCATATTATTTCAACTGCAAAAAAAATAAATGGATACCAGTAGATATGAGGCAAATCGAAAAATAATTTACTATTCACAGCAATGTAATGAATAAAACAAATATAAGGACCAAAATAACAACAACAGCAGTAGTGGCAGAAGCAGCAGCATCACCAACGATAATAATACAGTAAACGTACTAAGATATAAATGGTAAAAGGATAAACAATAAATGATATAAAAAATATATAGGAAGCAAAAATACTAAGTTATTCATTCAATTTTTTTTTTTTTTTGCTTCACTTTTCTGAGATGTTTTTTTCTTTCTTTGGCTTTTCTTTATTTATTTTGATAAACATTACACTGCATACGTTATTACGAGGATATTTTTTCTGTCCTTCTGTTTTTTTCTTTTTGGATTGTACATTTCTACTCTTGTCACATTGATTGTTAGCATGTTTTTATTTGTTTTATTTATTTTGATGATGACGATGATAGGTTGGTTTTGTTGCTAGTGGCATGAATTTTTTTTTTTTTTTAGATATTACCCAATTGCTTAACTTGTAACCAAAGAAAAAATAAGTAACAACAAATAAGTAAACATATGTAGTGATGACACCAAACATAACAGAAAACAAAAATCTTCAATATTGTGAAAAAAAAGAGAAAAATTCAAAAAAAAAATATATATATATATATATATATATTATCAGTTCAAGAGGTAGAGCATGATAACACTAGTAGATAGCGTTGGTTGTGGGGGGTACTAGGTGTTTTATGCTGAATTAGAAAGCAGTAGTAAGTAGATGTAAAATAAAGTAAAAAAATAAAACAGTCAAGAAAAAAAAAATGTCTATAAGATGGTAGCTGTCGTAATTCGCATTGTTTTTCTCTAGGGATATGAATTTTACGATTTCCCATAGCTAACCAGCTTTTCATCGGCTACTGATACTGTTACTATCGCTACTGCTGTTACGAGTACTGGTATTGCCAGTACAGCAGCTTTATTCTTATTTTTATTTTTCTACAATATACACATCAAACCTTAAAGATACATACAACTTCTTTCATTTTTATTTATTTTTTCACCACTTTTATCTATCTATTTTCGAACTTTGTTAAAATTGAGTACACATTGTGCGGTTGGATTTTTTTTTTCTTTTTTTTTTTTTTTTGGTATTTTTATTTCACTTTTTTGCATTACTAAACGAAAAAAGCTTGTGTAAATTATCCCTGTACTTGGGTGATAGTTGTTGTTGCTATTATTTGTCGGAATTTTCTATATTATGATAACATGGAAGACAAATACACCAAGAAAAATACAGAACAAAACAAAAATATAAATAAATAAAGAAACGTTGCTCATCGGGATTGTTGTTAGTTTGGTTCATCTACATTTATCCACTTGGTAACTTATAGTATTTTATTTTTACTTTTCCTCATCGGTATACACAAAAAAAGTACTTTTTTTGATTATCTTTTCGTTATATGTGGCAGTCATCAACATCTTTTCCTTTCTTTTCATTTCATTTCGTTTCGTTTTTCTATTTTATTTCTAAAGCCAAGAAATTTTTGCATTTTTTTTTTCTTTTAACTATATTATTTCATTGGTGTTGGTTCGTATATAAATATGCCGATCTGGTTAAGTAACAAACAAACAAAGTTAAAAAAAAGAAGAAGTTAAAATATATAAGGAAAGAAAACAGAAGAAAATACAATAATAAGTGTAGCAGCAGTAGCAGGACATAGTAGAAAATATTGTGACTGTTGATACCAAGAAAAAAAAAAATAATATGAAAGAATATCATGTTATTTTTTTGTCGTTGTTTTATTGTTAAAATAGCAGCAAAAACAATCCTATGTTAAAGACAACAAAACATCTATGCAGAATCAACTGAACAACACTAAACAACAACTTGAAACAATGGTAAACATATAAAAAAAGACATTTGTGTGACATCAAAATAAAAAAAAAATAATAAGAATAAAATAATAATACATTTTTGTATAACAATTGTGGGTGGTATAGTAGTCAGTTGGTCGTTATTTTATGTTTTAAGAAATTATATCAAAGAATTAAAAAAAAATAGAAACAATAAATAGCTAGTTCGGCTTGAGAATTTTGCACAGGAAAAAAGTAACAAAAATAATTTTTTTTACAAATAGTGTGCATACCATCTTAACAGCACAGAAGTTTTTTTTGAACTCAGTTTTCTAAAATAATCATCTTTTCTGTTTTTTTTTTTTTTGGTTTTAATAAACAATAATGACATGATTAAAACTACTTTTGTATCATATATTCTTAGAAATTAATTTGATTATTTATTTTAAAAGTAAATCTATAAATATTTAACCAAAGAAATAAGAATAGTAAAAGAAAAAGATTAAATGTTTATAAGAGATTGAGTGGAGGTGCCAGGTGCATAGTTTAAGTAGTATTTCAGCCACATTTTAAAAGTTACTTTAAAGTCAATATTTTCATATAAAACACAAATTTTTTGTTTCGTTTATTAAAAATAGTTTGTTTGGTTTTTTTTTTTGGCTAACATTAAATGTTTATTTAAATGAAATTAAAAATGAAAATTTTCTCTTTTTATTTCTTGTCTCTTTATAATTAATTTCATAATAATAAATTTTCTTCTATTAAAAAATGTTTTTTTTTTTTTTTTTATTTAATTTTAAATTAAAATAAACTTCTGAGCGAAATAAACGAGACAAAACCTCTGTCATAATAATAATAAATTTATTTTTGTCTATATTTAATTATTTATTTTTAAAAGTGGGTGGATGGTGGTTACATTCATAGAGAATTATAAAATTAAATCATTATTTTTTATGTTGAAAAAATTAAAATTATACTTAAAAAATAAATGAAAAAAAAAGCAACCAGAAACCACCTAAACGTGGTTATTAATGAAATTAATTTAATGACACCAGTGTTGGTTGTTTAATTATATAAAATAATATTTAGTTTTTTTTTTTATTTAAACAATTTAATAAAGTAATGTTTAGTGACATTACGTAACCGAAACGTAATGCTAAAGTTTAAGCAAAGTTAAGTAAAGTATAGTAAAGCTAGAAAAAAAAAAATTGAACATGAAATACAAAGGGCTATTTAGTTTAAAACTTAGGGTTAATTTTGGGTTTTTTATTTTGGATTCCCCTACACTGTATTTATTTTTACTTTTATCTCTTTATTTTTTTTTATTGTTTTTATTATAACCCGGAAAGCAAATTTAAATTAAAGTAAATAAAAAATTTAAAAAACAAATGACTAACTTGAGTGGAGGCGCCAGGTGCGTCGTAAATTTTTTTTCAGTTTTTAATTATGAACTAATATGACATATTATTTATATTTATAAATCTACAATTGGCAATGAATTTAGTTTATACTTTTTATTTAATACAAAAGACACACTTTTTACAAAGAACTTAATTAGCAAGCAATATGTAATAGATTGGTTATTCAATAAAACAGCTGCAAAACGATAAAACAAACGTCTTTTAAATAATAATAAAAAAAATGTGTTAATTACATTCCGGCATACATTTCACCAATGCTCAATTAACCAAATTATTAAAGTTATGTTACAAAATTAATAAAATCATGCTAACAATTACAAAATCTGACACTGATTACGTTGGTTAGCGACTAAAAACCCAATCAATTCCAAAAAGGATTAATTCATATAAAAGCAGAATATTGACCATTGTGATAAGCTAAATTAGGATTATAATTTTTTTTATAATTATTTACATTAAAAAAAAGTATTGGGGATCCCGTCAATTAACAACTAAACATCGTATTTGGTGGGTTAGCAAGAAAAAATAAAATAATAATAACAAAATTATTACGCTTGGTTACAGTTTTGACACTTTTTTTTCTGTAAATTAAAAATTTATTAATAACTCAAACAGCTGCAAAATTTATTATTTTGCATTTTATAAATAGAGAAAATTATTTTATCAACAACAAATAGATTTTCTTTTTTTTTTTTGAAATTTATTTATTAAAATTATTTCAGACATCAAAAATGTAAATATTAAAACGCGATAAAAGTGATAAACATGATATATAAAATACAAATTAACATTTTTTCCTATTAATAATAATATCAATAATTTAGTTTATGCGGCTTAATGTTGTATTTAAAAATAAAATTGTTTTGATTAATTATAATTAATGTAAATTTTCGCGATTATAATCACATTTTTCAGTATATTTTAATGATTTTTCGATACATTTTATTTTAAAACAGTGCTGATTAATTTTAAATAAGAACTAAATCGATAATCGATATTATTAATAATACATTTATAGTATTTAAAATTAATCAAATTCAAATGCTATTTTGCACCAATGAGTATTTATACCGGTAATTTTAGGTGATTTAATTAAATGTAGGGCCATCCTGTTTATATTTTCACTTTTAATTAATAAAATTCTAAAGGAAGCAATTACCTTTAATTACCGCAAGATTAAACATCTGAGATCCAATATACATAATCAAAATAAAAAAGAACAATTGATAATGGGCGAATGAGAGACATTCAAGACACCGAAAAAATTATAATTGAATTTTGTTTTTTTTTTTTACCTTTTAAACGGCTAAAAGAGAG
The DNA here is from genome assembly GCA_963942525.1 of Ptychoptera contaminata. Classification (NCBI taxonomy): domain Eukaryota; kingdom Metazoa; phylum Arthropoda; class Insecta; order Diptera; family Ptychopteridae; genus Ptychoptera; species Ptychoptera contaminata. The sequence continues at coordinate 39,069,095 of OZ012636.1, read as the reverse complement.
AGTCACTCAAAAACCTTTAAGACTAAAATAATATAAGATTAGTTAATATTGCACAGTTGTTCTTAGATTAAACTTATGACCGGTTTGCTAATTTTAAAGTAAATAAGCTTTGCTAATGGTTAGCCGGACAACAACCGTATAAAAAACAATAATTTTCTATGTACAAATCCAACCAGAAGCTACAAAGTTAAACTAACTCAAAAACAAGTCTCCCCAAGAGGTAAACAACCAAAAAAAAATGCGTAGGAGATACAAACTTTAGTCCGTACAAACCGATTACAGAAATAAAAAAAATAAATTAAGAAAAGGATTTGGATTCTACACGTAAAAATAAAATTACTAAGAATACGAATAAAATTTAATTTAAAAATGATTAAGTTTTGTTACCGTAACGAACTTGTGTCGCTTATTTCGAAGAAACGAGGCAAAATAAGAAAAAGGTAAAACTATTGGACGATAATAATTGTCACAAATAATGAATTATAATGCCAGTAAATATTATTATTATTATGAGCTAAATATAAAAATTACTATAGCCAGTTATGGTTGTTTGGCTTTGATATCCACATAAGAAAATCCACAATGATTGATGTTTTCGTATATCTAGTGCTGTTTGGGTTATGTATTTAACAGGGTTTCTATGTCACAAATTTTCTTCTTAGGTTATACTTGGTTATAGTTTTTCAGTTTATTTTCTTTATTCACCCCATATGGGGATTTTTAACTTTTTTTTATATATATATGAAAACAAGTTAAAAGAATAGAAATAGATGATGATGTTGTAATAAAATATAACAGCCTCTAAGACAATAATAATAATAATCATAATAATAATAATAATAGACATGCGACATGATAGAAATAAAGACAATAAAGGGTGTGACAATAAGGTGATGATGAAAAGCCGTCTTACCAACAAAAGCTACAATAAAAAAAAATGCTTTTCGTTATCGTTAAAAAAGTAAAAAATCATATTCGGGATAAAAAATTTAAAATAACAAAAAAAAAAAAAAAATAGCCAATACATTTTCATAATTTGTCAATTTTCTTTTTGGAACAATAAAATAAAATGATAAACGAAAACCAAAAAGAAAAAATATATAAATATATAAGAAAAACCACTAAGAAATAATAAAAATCATAAAAATCACGATCCTTACATAGAGATAAAAATGAAAACCCTGAAAATATGAAGCAAAACGCATACGTGTTTTCAATTTTTTTTTCTGACTTTTCACACATATTTTTTTTCCTTTGGATATTTTATATAAAAATAAACTGTAAGTTGTGTGTTCTTAGCGTGGTTTTGGTTTTATTTGAAATGAATCAGGCAAAAAAAAAATAAATAAAAAATACTAATAATAATAATCATGCACAACAACGAGAATAAAAAAAAAATCATCCGCGAAGAGATCTTCGATATAATTTTATTTATTTTCGAATTTTTTTTTATATTTTTTTTTTTTGTTGTTGCTTCAAAGAAAATGATAATAATATAACGAAATAATAAAAATAAATGTCAGTTTTGCCTCTACTTCATCGCTTTTCTTTATCGTTATAAACATATATAATTTTTTTTTTTGTTTCTTCAATAATGTTTCGTTACATTCAGTAAATATATAGACGTGCGTGTTCATATATTTAAACATTTCTACATACGAAAAGGAAAACTTTTATTTTATTTTTTATTATTATTACTTTATGCTGTTTTGTATCTAGTAAAATAAGAAAAAAGTAAATAATGAAGAAAAACGATGAAATAAAAAAACAAACAAAAAAATTGGAAATATTTTTCAATCCATAGTTTGTTTGCTTATTATTCAGCTGTGACCATAATGACAGTAAATTATCGCCTTCTTTCATATGCTCATCAAACATTATTAAATTTAATTCTGTATTTTCTTTTACGACGATAAATAATTAAGTATTTTTTGTGCTTTTTCATTCATTTAAACACTTGGAGTGCATTATGTTATATATATTTTTTTAATGCGCCCTTTTTCAAAGTCAATTGAAAACTGCAAATTGTTAAAATGTCATAAAGTGTTTCACTTAACATTAACATTAAAATTAACACAATTCGTTATCATGTGACATTTTAACACTTAATGCAGCCAGTTTAATGGGTGGTAGTAGTGTGACTTGTTCCACAAAGCAAAGGAAACAACTTATAACAGAAGTAATTATTTCAAGTAACACAAACTGTAAAGTTTTCGGCGCTTAAAAATAACATTTTTTTCTCTCTTTTTTTTTCAAAAATTAACAATAACAACCCTAGAAGGGACAAGTGGAACAGGATTTTTTCTCATAACAAAAAACTTCTCGCTGATAGCAAAAAAAAAGTTACAAATGTAATTTTATGTTTAAAACACAATTACAAAATATTTTTCGTGTTTTTCCTAACTTTATCATATTTTTGTAACTAGCAGTCGCGTCGCGGAAATCGTGTTAAGAAAATCAAGCAAAAAAAAAAAATAAATAAATAAAATGAAAAATGTACTATTTTGTGGTAAAGACTATAAAAAAGTGAAAAAAAATAATAGAAAAAATTAAACAAAAATATATTTTGGCACGTTCGAACTTCAATTTAGAATTTTGACATATTTATTGAATTTTTGTTGCTTGCAGAGTAAAACAGAAATAAAAACATAACGAAAACATTAGCTTGGAAATGCCATAAAACAAGAACGAACGATGACAGGATGAATTGAAGGAAAGTACGGTTAGGGTGTTTTCTTTCATTTTTCGGTGAAAAAAAACCCAATACAGTGAATAGAAAACAAAATACAGCAAATAAAGCGGTGGTAACTAAACAATGAACAATAAATAAAAACATCGTGCAGACAAACTACCCAAGATAAACCACCTTTAACATAACTCAGTTTAAAAAAGAAACAACTGCACGCGTTTACAAAATTCGTGACTTGTTGCAAAAAAAAAAAAATAAAAAATGGAAGAAAAGAAGTGTCAATTGGCTAGCAAATAAGCGTAAAACAATTGTATTCGATTCTTCCTTATATTTAAAAAAAAAAATACAAGTCGAATATGGTCGATAATATAAAAATGAAAATAGCAACAAACAAATGTTTCTTACATATTATTATTATTTTTTTTTTTGTCTCATATAGTTATGGTTTATTTGTATAAATATAACATATAGAGCAAATAAAAAACGCGTACAAGTGGGGTGAAAACATCCTTTACAGTACAACAATGGTAAACAGCTCTACACAACACAACAAAAATCCCATTTCTTTCGGTTAATAATAATAAAATTTTATTCTATTTCATATTATGTATTTTCTTATGCTTATGTCGTTTTCATAAAATAAAACTACCCACCAAAACTTATTTTTATTATTATCATTATCATTATTATTAATAAAACAATAACCACCCCAAAATTGTTACATCATCATCATCATCATCCTTAAAGATAAAAACGACGAGAAAAAATATTTGTTGGTGCATCAAATATTATTTATAAGGCAACAAATATATTGAAAAACGTGTTATTAATTTAAATAATCTTCATCCTTGTTTCGTCCTTTTTTTGATAGTAATTTATAATCCTTTTTTCGATTTAATTTATAAGATTTTTATTCACTTTATTATCCTTTATATATAGATAAATTACGTCACAATAATATAAGATTAACGTTTAATAAGTTTTGTTATCTTATTTTTTTATTCTGGTTTGTAAACTTTGTAAGGATATCAATATCCTTGATTTGTTTTTTTAGCATATTTTATGTGAGTTTTGAAACTAAACCAAGGAATAAAAATAATAAAATAAAAATTACAGTGTATTCTCGGTATTTTGAATAATTCATTGAATATTTTCCTCAAGTTTTCGATATCATTTATACAATTTTTTCTTCTTTTTTTTTAACTGTAACAAATGATCCTTATATACATCCTTATAAAAATAAATTCTTCTCAGTTTTCGTTTCTTATGGTTTTTTGTGTCTGTATGCTTTCTATTTTTTTCTATTTTTCCGTCTTTAAATAACAAAATTATGAATGTTTAAAAAAGTAGAAAGAGTATAACACATTACCCATTTAATATGAAAAATAATATTTATTTATTATTATGCTATTATCCTTAATAATCCTTGTTAGTATTTATTTGCCTGATTTAATAATTATTAAGCATAACAAAATAGGCTAATAAGAGCAACAGCAATAGCAACAACGAGAAAATCCGATTTTATCTAATTAAGACATGTCAATTGTCTTTTTGTTATTTTCTTTATGTAACAATTATGTCCTTACACGTATCCTTTTTTTCTATTCCGCTTTTTTTCATTCTTTTTTTTTTTTTTTTGTTAGGGCGGCCTTTTGTTTGTTTGGCATTGTAATAGTTTATCTTTTAATAAGTTGAATCAATGGTGTAGCAAAAGCACACAAAACACCATACACCCACAATCATTTTATTGTAATATTTTTTTCTACTTTGTCTTCAGTTATTATTTGTTTTTTTTTTTTTTTGTTTAGTCTTTCTTTTTGTTTCTTTATATCATATCATAACTGCCACATCCTCATGTACTTATATTTGTGCTAAGTCGCCCTGTTTTTAAGGAAAGAAAACAACAAATAACAAAAAACATGCTAAAAACAAACAAACAAACTAGAAAATACTAAATATAGAAGAGAGTCGAACAGGCGACATCTGCTGCCTTAATAAATTTGTTTCTTATATATTATAAGATTTTCTTTTGCTTTTTGTACTGCTTTTTCTTTTCATTTTCCGTTGCTTTATTCGTATTATAAGTGTGGGTGATTTTGATATGGGGATTTTACTCAAATTCCAATGTTGGCTGGTTAAAAGCAAAAAAAAAAATATAGAAGAAAAAACACCAACGGTAAAGACTATGACGACGAAAGATGATGCTGCTGCTGCTGCTTCTACTCCTTTTACGACGTCGTCTTCATTATTTCCTTGTTGTTCTTTTTCTTCCTATCAAAACGATTCAGTTTATTCTTTGTCTTGTTATATGTTATATTTACCAACATTCCTTTCATAAACATTAAATATTATATTTTTAACCCAAAATTACCACCCTTAAGGTTTTATTTTGTGATTTTTTTTTATTTCTTTTTTGGTTTTGTATTTTATAAAACATATAATGAGGGATGATGATGGACCATGCGTTGCTTCATCATATTCTCTTACAAAAAAAAGCATTTATTTCACTTTATACTTGGTATAGTAGTTGGATAAACATTTTTTTTTTGTCACAACATTCTTCTGTTGAATTTTTTCTAACGTTATTATATTAGTAAAATAAAAATAAAATGGCAACAGCAGCAATGAACAGCTAGAGTATACAGCAGTAAAGAAAAGGAAAGCAAAAACAGAAAGAAAAAAATAATAATAAACACTTACAATAAAATTGTAACATGAGAAAAATAGTATTATATCTGACTTAACATCGATTTGTTTGCTTATTGTATTTTTCTGTTATTATTTCTTTTGCTTTTTCAATTTAACATTTTCAATACGATACACCATACAGAAGAACAACAACACGAAGCATAAAAAGCATATATAATAAAAACCAAAACTCAAAACATATAAATAAACAAACATATCACCACAATTTGAAGTACATATTGGATTCATTTCGATTAGAAATCCAAACAGAAAGTTAATAAAACAAATCGAGAATAAACAAAAAAAATCAAAGTATGTATTATAAATGTTGAATAAAAAACCGTAAAGCAAATCCGCTAAAACTTTTCAATGGCACGTGCAAACTTCATAATGGCAATTAATTGAAAATTATGCCAGGGGGTAGTAGTCGGTAAAAACGGTTTTTTTTTTCCTATCCACTTTTACGCTTCTTTAAAGTAAATAAATAACACAAATTGACTCATCACCTTGCTAAGGTTTATGTTTCGCGTTTTTTTCTTATTTTTTCATTAATTAAATATTATAAGCTCGCGTTATTTTATATATTATTATTATTCTTATTATTATACTCTTTTGTCTTTGTAAAAATAATTTGTTTTCTTAGATATTAACCAGAATTTTCATTTATTATTATTTTTATTAATATTATTATTATTAGTATTATTATTATTATTACTGTGTGGCGATACGATGGCTTCTTTGCCGGATTGTTAATTTTAAATAAAACGAAAGAAAAAATAAAACTGAAAAATTCAAACAGTATGATAAATGACGTTATTTTTTTGTATTATTAATTTTTATCGTTATTTTACTAAACATTATTGTTTCGCCTAATAAACAATTATAACATGAGCTTTTTGCCTAGTTAATTTTAAAAGTTTAAAGGACAACAATAAACAATATGTCAAAAAGTACGTTGAAAAAACAACATTGTTTGAGCATAAAAAAAACTTTTTTGTAAAACATAAACGTAACTAAGCCACCCAAAAAAAAACTCACCTAAAATTACCATTATTAAGAGTTTTTTCTCTCTTTTACTTTTAAAATAGTAAAAAAAAAACACGAAGAAAAAACTCCAGACCAAAATTAATAGTTGTTTATAGATTGGGTCATCAATTTTGTTATAGAAAATCGAAGAACAAAATACATATATATAAAATGAAGGAATGTAAATTTCGTTGGTGCTATAACCTAGAAAACTAATTTATAATAAAAAAGGCAAAAGTATTTGTTGGTATGAAATACAAGTACATACTGTTCACTAACAAAATCTAAGGCAAAGTTAAAGAAAGTTTTTTTGTTTTGTTTCATTTTTGGGTTGTATTTTCACTTTGTTTAAAGACTAGACGTAAAATTTTGTGTATTTTGTGTGCGGTAACGGCAGAGTGAAAAACAAAGTAAATATCCTGGTAAAATGTTTTGTGTGCGACAAATTATAGTTGAACGCCTTAATGTGTAAAGGTGTTTCATTGATAAAGCAATATGCATATATGTTTTAATAGAAAATAAATTTTACTTTGGTTAAAAGTTTTATTATTAAAGTTTTTTAAGCTATAATTTTCCGATAAAATATTTATTTTTAAGCCAAACAATAATTTCTTATTATTATATTTTTAACTATTGTAATTTATTATAAGATGATTTTAAAATTTATAAATTAATTGATTTGTATTTTTTCTTGCTATTTTCTTCTCCTCGTCATTATTATCATCATCGGCATGTTTGTTTTTTTTTTCGTCTGCCCATTAAAGATACTTTTAAAGTTTTTAAGTAACATTATTTATCGTCGCAGTTTATTACCTTTAATGTGTGTTGTTTGTTTTATCGATTTTTAATTAAATATTTTCCTTTTTGGGGGGTTTTTATAATGTTTTCTTATTTAAATTAGGAATTTCTAACGACTTATCGTTGTCTGAGCAAGTTAATGACTAAATAGTAGCAAAAATAAAAACGTGCTGCTGATGACATACGCTTATATAAGGTTTGCCTTCACCTATAATTTTTGTTAACTATAATAAAAAGAATGAAGCATAAGTTATATTGTGATCAGAGCATTGCACGATAATTCAGGACTACAAACGATTGTGCTCAGTCTCAGGTTTGATTTGTATTCGCTGCAAGAAATTTTTCGAATGGATGTAGATGAAATTGAAGGTTAGCTCATTCACTATAAAAAATTAGAAACACTTCTAAAAAACTAGTCAGCAGCTGTTAACACTACGGAAGCCTTGTGTGTTACCAAAAAACTACAAACAACTCAATTCACGGTTCAATTCAAATTCGCCACTGCAAGGAGTTGCTTAAATGAAAATTTTAATTAAAATTTGTTCAACATCTTTTTAAATTTGATGCAAGTAATGCTATAACTATCAATGAGTTAAGCTTATATATTTAATGTAAATAATAAAGTAGACATATTTGAAAATTGTTGATTCGAAAACTGTTGAAATTTGCTAACAGAGATATTTTAGTTTCATGATTAAAAAGTATATTGCAAAATTAACGAATTTATCTTGAATAAAATATTAAAATAGTTGAATTTATTTAGAAAAAATAAAATGATTTGACAAAAAAGAAAAACCAATTAAAATTTGACCACCCAGACAGTTTTGGAACTCTTCAACTAATATTTTTTTCTGTTTTTTTTTTTTTTTTAATAATTTATCAATTCGATAACACTTTTGAAAATTGAATAACAGCAAAACTTTTTTTCATCTATGTATACGCTAACTTCCGATTCTTTCTTTAAATCTTTACACTAAGATGGTTTTAAAGTATAAATATAATCAATTGTTTAAAGCTTAAACACAGATAAGCAATTAACAACTTTCTTTCTTTATTCTTTTAAACTTTTTAAGAACTTACAAAAGAATTCAGTTTTTTTTTATAAGAAACTTTTAACCTGTTTGTTGATTTAATATAAAAAAAAACTGTAATTTTTTATTTTAATGAGTGCAAATTTTATAAAAAAATTAAACAGAATTCATTATTATACATTTGTGATAATTATAAAACCACTCAAAAATTGCTCTTAAAATAACAAGAAAATGATTTTTTTTTTTCTCAAATTTTGATTAAAAAACACCAAAATTCATTTAATTAAATTGGATTTAAGCCAATATGTTTGAATTTTTACTTCTACTTTAAGTAAGTTTAAACTACTTTGTTTTTTTATGTTTATTTATTATTCTTTAAACGAATTATATAAAACAAAAACAATGGAGTCATTGTATTAATTACAACAATCACATTGTTAACAAATATTGTTAATTAACACTATAACACCCATTACGTTGATAAAACTGACATCGTCTTAAAGCTTTTATTATAATTAATTTAATAGAAAAGCAAATAAATGAAGTTATATATTTTTTTATTTTATTTTATTTTATTCTGTTTACGCAAAAAGGGGGATAACATATTTAACAACAAATTTATTAAAATAAGCAATAAATTTTAAGTGTTATTATTATTTTAAGAAAAATAAAAAATAACGACAAGTTAAGCAAATATCACAAAAAAAAAAAAATAAATAAAGAAGCAACTGCTTAAAAGCTGTTAATGTTTTTCATTTTAATTTTGATACAAAAGATATAGAATTTAATTAATATAAACCAAATTGGCGTTAAACAAAAAAAAAAAAAAACCAAGGCAAAACTTTTAAATAATATAAATATCTATATAGATTACAAAATATATAATAAGACGATGATTAAGAAAGACTAAACTATACTAAAAACAGTTCACCACTTATTTTACGTCTTCTTGTTTTTGCTATAATATACATTTTCCGATTTTAATTTTTAAGAAAATGTTTTCTTATGATTTTAATAATGATGAGATTGGCAATGTAATGATAATGTTGGCGACACGATGGCGAATTGATAGGGTTTTTTTCCTTTTCTATATTATATGTATTAACATTCTGTTCAACATTGTTATAAACATAAATTGACATAGCGTAATATGGAAAATGATAGAAAGAAAAACAATCGGAAGCTATAATGACTTTTAATTCAAACGGCTGCCTATAAGTATTTTTATTATTTCCGCCTTAATGTTTTGCTTAAAATTTATAGAAAATTTTGTAATGCAAATATTTTGAAAAAATTATTTCCTATAGAGAAAATCAAAAATTTTAATGGCAAAAAAAACTTTGATACAAATTCAGTTAGCTATTATGCGTTAAATATATTACATTTTACTACTAGATTTTACATTGCTTCGTTTTTAATTTTTAACTATACATATTAAAATGAATAATATAAAACATAAAAAATGTTGAACTGTGGGTGGTTGCATAAGTAATTAATCTAAAGAAAAACTTTTATAATTTGTTATCAATAAATAAATTTATAAAACGGTAAATTAATGTAACAATAGTACATATAAAAATCCTTTTTGGTTTAAAATGACTAGAAAATTCATGTTGTTACCACAGTTGTTTCCTTGTTCTTGGCTTTAAACTACCATTAAAATCACCACATGCAACGCTACACCCAGAAAATTAAATTACACAAAAAAAAAGGACAGAAAAAAAAATTGTTCTACAAACAAACATACACATTGTTACTTCTAATTACAAACAAAGACTATAAACCTTTCGAACTTCAACAAAGTTCAATAAATTAACAGAAGGAACAAAATATATATATATATATATATATATATATATATATATATATATATATATATATATATATATATAAATAAATCGATTGTGAAAGCTTAAGCGAATCGGTAAGGATTATATACAAGATTTTTTTTTAGCACAACCAAAATAAATTCGATTATTTTAAATTAATTATTTTTAATAAGTAAAACGAAACGGTTGTTAGTGTTCTTGTTAAGCATAATCATGATAATATTTTCGTTTATGTTGGCCGTAATGTAAGAGATCATGTCATTGTCATTGTTTTTATTGAATTTAAATTGAATCCCTTATTTAATTTTATTTAATTAAATTTTGCTTCTTCTTTTAATAATTTGTTTTTTTTTTTATCTTGTATTTTTCTCTCACTCCAATGTAATTTAATTTTATGGAACAACATTTTTAAATAATGGTTTTTGCTTATACTTCGTATATTTTTTTTCCATCGGTTTTTATGATATTTTTCATCTTATTAACCATATTAAAATAAAATTGTTATAAGATTGTAATAAGATGATGAGTAACATAAGATTTCTAATCTTATTATTATTAATAATAATAATAATAATAATAATATTTTTTTTTGTCTTGTTTTCTTTATTACATTGGTTTGCATTACTTAACTACCCTAAATACTCCGACCCATTGACTACTATTATACTTATAAACGATAAAAAATAATAAAACACATCTGAGCACATTTATTTTCCAACAAAGAGTACAAGAAAAAAAAAACATTATTTTAAAAAGAGCAAAAAAAGAATACAAAAAGCTACTAACAAAACTATACTTTAACTTGTTACTTGTGGCTTGTTTTGGTGAAAATAAAAACAACGAACGAAAAATTAAACGACGGTTAAAAAAAAAAGATCGACGGGAGACAGGAGACTAATAATAAAAAAAAAAATGTTAAACATAAAATCGCCCATCAACCGATTTAATGATTTTAAGTGGTGAAAGTGATTTTAAGTGATTATTATGACTTCTGTCCTTTATTATTAGTTATTTTATTTTTTGTAACTTTTTAATTAGAAAGCATAAAAATAACTGAGAAAACCGCTTTTTCGTTATTGAAAACTTTTATGAAAAAATGATAAAATAGCAAATTATCAAAGCAACAATATGTGACAAGATTTTCATATATATTTTAAGCAAAAATAATAAATTAAATTAAATGAAATTTAATAAAAGGCAATTATAGGACGTTAATTTTTTTTTTTTATATAAATAAGGCGACTTAATGGCGACCACATTGTTAGTGAAAATTATTTTTAATTTTGTTTCTGTACTGAAAATTATAATCAAAAAAAAAAAAAAAGAAAAGAAAAAAATATGCCAACAAGGAGTTAAAGAGAATATGCTGTTTTGTATAGCTAATGTATATAATTTTCAAAAATAAATAAAAAATTAAAAGGAAAAACAACTGGCGGCGAATAAAGCAAAATAATAAGTAAAATAAAATAAAAATGTATGCATGTGGTGCCGTCAAGTCTAGTCGTAACGCAAAATAGCAAGAATAAAAAAAAAAAAAAATACAAAATCAGTTAAAATAACTAAAAACATATATATAAATATATAAATATATAATTTTTTAAATAACTACAACACAACAGTAAAAACATTAAAAGCACTACGACAAGAAAAAGCTCGACGATCCATGACTTGTATAAGCATAAATTATTTTACTCACAACCAACAACAATAATAATAAAGCATAAAAGAAGAAATGTATAAGCAGCAACAACAGTTAAAATAAACCAAAAATCTAAAAATAAGAAAATGAAAAAAAGGAAGAAGTAAAATTATCGAACTAACTAACCAAGGACTTTAAGTAGCTAAAGAATCTAACAAACAACAACCAAATGAAGGCGTAAAAATAGTAACATAACAGCTAGATTATCGCACAAAGTAATAATTTCTTTTATTTTTTTTTTTTTTTTATTCTACTGCTGCTTCTATATTTTAATGTTATTTTTCGCCCCATCAGTTGAGTGTCCTGTGTGTGAACATCAGAATTGTGTAAAGGGATTTCTCGTGTTTCATTTAAAAAAATAAAAGAAATAAATAAATAAAATTCTCTAGCCTTTCTTCCATATAAATTTTCTCTACTGTCGGGTGATAACTAATTACAGTAGAAAACTTGAAATGTGACCATAAGAAATAATTTATAAAATATATTTAATTTGAATCAATAAATTTTTGTTTTTTTTTTTTTGGATTATTAATGAAACAAAGTCTTTATTTAAAAGTTTAAAAAGAAATTTATTTCCAACAAAATTACTTCAATCCTTTTTTTATTAACAGTTTATAAAGTAATTTTTGGTTTTAATATAAAATCCGTGAGCTTAGCTGCCCTGCAGCGTTGATAAGCTGCTTTCACTTTACTATCTAAAACTAGATAGTAGCTACCTTCTTTTTTTAATAACTGCATATCAATTAAAAGATTTTTACATACAAATTTATATTACAAAAAATAACCTGCAGTAGTGCGAAAACTCAACAAAGTTTTGTTAGTAGTTAATAAAAAAAAAAAATTAAACTTTTATATAACATTTAATAATTTTTAATCTGCCTCTACTAACCATGATAGCGATAACTGAATAGAGATTTCACTGTAAAAACATTACATGTTATAAAAAAAAAACGAGGAGCTATGTAGATAGAATGACTTAATGTTCAGAATGAGCTGCTGTTGTTGTTGGCGTTGTTGAGAATTATATTCAGTTGTTTGGTTGAATAATAAACAAAAAAAATAAAAAGCAAAATAAATAAATAAAATAACAGAAGCAAGATCCTATTGGGGTTATTTTCTGTGGTGTTTAACAAAGTTAGCTTATTTATAACTGGTGTGAGTTGATTCTCTCTTGCCACTGTTTTATTTTTTCTTTTTACAAAAGTAAAAGTAGCAAAAAATAATTTTTTTTTTTTAAATAGACAAGAGAGCCCTGTACCGTCCACAATGTATTTAATTAAAATTTATTGTTTTTATCCTTCTTATTTTAGCACTGTTTCTATAATTTTAAAACTCAACGTCGCGTATGTTGCATAGATTTTTTTTTAGTGTTATGTTTTAAATATTAACAGTGGGTGGATTAAGGGTGGTACATTTATTTTTTTCCAATGAAAAATATCAGACTGAATTAAGAGATCAACGGTAGCAGCTAATTTTATGTTTTTTTAAAAGGATTTTCAAGTGTTCTTAGAAAAAATTTTATTTTTTTGTTGTTGTTGTTAATCCTTCCTTCTTGGTATAAGATTATTGTTTGAAAAATCTAGACGAATAATGCTACACTTGTAACTCGTTAATTTTTTTTTTTTTGATATGTTAATATAATAATAACAATTCGACTTTTGCTCCATACAGGAAAAATATATTTAAAACTGTCATTTCAAATAAATTTCTATATTTTTGAGTAACAAAATATGAAAATTTTCTCATTTCGTTAAAAAATAAAATAAAATAAAATTATAACTTAACTAAACTACAAACGGTAAATAGGTGATCTTTCCATCTTGTTGTAATTCCACCATCCTTTATTATTAAACCCTTATCAAACTTTAAAAATATAAAAAAAGTAACAAAATAAAAATAAATAAAAGCAAAAACGGAAAAGAAGAAAAACAACGAAATTACTGAATTCGAATTGCTCATTCCAATCATTTCCAAATCAACAAGGTTATAGTATGTTATGTTGTTACGGAAGAAGGTAAATGTAATACTATTTCTATTACCTGAAACAGTAGAGTACAAAATAGCTCTATAACGAGTATATATTAGGAAGAATGATGAAAAACAACACACAGAGTGAATTTTAAAAGGTGTGTAGTGTGTTAAATTAGACGGCGATAGATGGGTGGTTTTGGTTCGGTTGGGGTTGTTTAGTTTGGTTATGCAATGGAGGTTAATAGAAACTCATTTACACAGTGTTAGTAGTATCAAAACTTATTTTCATCTCTTCCTATTTTAAATAGCATGAAATTTATATATCAAAAGATCAGCCCTATGAGATATATGCACACGATATGCTTGGTGATTGCTACAAAAAAAAAAACCTAAAATGAAATTTCATTGGGGATGTGAAAAAAAAAACGAAAAATTTTTTAACGAAAATATTTTTGGTGGCAGATCATTTGGTTTCATTTCATTTCATTTTACTAAAATACAATTCACATTTATATATCTAAATATAAAAATATTCACCTGAAATGTGTGCAGCGGTGTCACATTGTTACATCGAGACCAAAAAAAAGAAGAAAAAAACCGAATTTCTCGCTAAAAAAGTTAAGAATCATTTTACTTTATTTAACTTAAGCGTATTTTCCAAAAATAAAATGTAGAAGGGAAGATACTACCATTTCAAAATCTCTTTTTTTATTTATTTTAATTTTGTGTTGTTGTTGTGCAAAAACCCCCCCAGACCATTAAACAGCTTTTAAGAACGTTTATTATTTCATTTTTCTTTCTATTATTATTTTTTTTTTAAGTAAAGTTAAAATCAACAACGTGCGAGACACACCGCGACATTATATAAAGAATCTTCAACCAGCTTTAAAAGAAAATAAAAAAAATTGAGAAAGAAAATAAAGCACAAAGAACACAAAGTTAGAAAAAATAAAATACAAAATGAAAATCAGACAGTATTTTACAGAAGTTTAATGTTTTTTAGTGGGTGGAATGGATGTGCTTTCACAGAAGGTGAGAAAAACATTTTTCGTTTTACTTTTTTTATTTATTTATTTATCTAACTTCTTTTCGGTAATTTTATTTTTTATTTTTTTATTTATTCTTTATTTTATATAAATATATAAATTTCTATAAAATGCCCAGTATTTCGTTTTGTGAATGGTTTTGCTGGTGCTTCTCCTACATTTATAAAAGTTAAGTAAAGTAAATGCCCCAATTTAATCCACGAATTTATTACTAATTTAGTCATTTTCAAAGAAGAAGAAAAAAATTAGAATCATACTGTCGAGTTTACCATCCTAACCGCCCACCTTAAACTGTTGCCTTTCAACAACAATGTGTTTTTTAACGCCTGCTGATGAGTATAGTTTCGCTATATAGCGTAACGTTACCGTCATCGTTTACGCTACTTTTTTCGATTGCTTTTCGTATTATTTTCCTTTCATTTTTTTCCTGTTTACCATACTTCGCTGTGTCAGCTAAGAAAAAAAATATAAAAATCCACCCCTAAATTATTTAAATACACCACAATCAAATTGTGGATCTTGGTGATATTAAACAAGAACAGATTACTTAAAGACGTTAAAGAAAAGTAATACACACATACGCGAAGCAAACGTTAAACACATGATAAGAGTGGTTTTTCACTATTAATTTTTTTTTAAACACAATCACCTTACAACCCCTTTTCTCGTTGTATTATAACGTTTAATAAAATATTAAATAAAATTAAATAAAACAGAGAAAAAATCGCTAAAAAAACATCAACATTAGATCACTATTAGCTTGCTTATAGAGATATAAGTTTGAGGATGAAGAATAAATGATGTAAAAAATTGTCACGATACGCTAAATTAGATTAAAAAATATAATACTAAGATTTAAATAGAAAAAAAATACAATCATATGTTTTGTCTCTTCAATTTAAAATGTAGACAAACAAAAAATATGTTAGTTCAGGTGAACTAAACGTAGAAAATTAGAAGAAATAGAAAAAGCATCACTCATTCCCAAATCCATCCTCTAGTTTCAATTCTTTGTTATTCTCTTTTTGTATTTTTTGCTAGCAGCATCAGCAGCAGCAGTAGCATTATTTAAAAAAAAACATATTAAATGGATTTAATTCGATTATTTACATGTTTTTTTGCTCGCTTATGTGTGTTTGAGGCAATTCCATTGCTTTTATTATTTTTTTTTACCTCCATTGTTTTTACCGTAGATAAAATGTGACATGACACATACTTAACGTTAATAGAAAGATAATAGTTTTTTCTTTTATTCCTTTATACATTTTTTTTTTTTAATTTCAAATTAAAGATTTTATGTTTATTTTGCTTTTAACTAATTTTGACATTCTGATTTCAATTACATGTTTTTTAGTTTGGTTTGTTTTTCGGTTGCAAATTGAATTTTTGTCAAGGTTTTAAGGAGTTAAGTAATGTAAATTAAAAGTTTTAACATGTATGGTTATTTTCTTCTATTTTTGATTGGTCTATTTAATACACGAATAGATTTAATAAGGGATAATAAAATTAGATTTTATTAGAAGATTTCATTAACAATAATGAAAAGCAAAAGCAGCACACATTGAAGCAAATTACCTAATAACTAAATAATTCTTAATTAGCCAAATTATACTGCTCTAATAGAACTTATTGGCCCATTTGTTACGTATTTTATTTATTAATTTTATTTGCCACCTTTAATAGATAAAAAGTTCAATTAAAGGAAAAGCGAAAAAATAATTTTCTTTCATCCGGTGCTACCGTTTCGACGCCATTTTTAATTAAGTTAACTTTTTTTTTTGAAAACAATCAAAAATTTGTCACTTAATTTTGCAAACTTTTTTGTCTTTAATTTATTTTCATCTGGAATAAAAGTTCAAAATGTCAGTACTAAATTAGTAGGAGTATTAAGTTTTTGAACTGTTTCATAAAATTTTCCTTGATATTAACGGTTTGAAAAATTAGTTAAGTGCGCTCATAAATAATTTAATTTCTTATTTTCTTTTTTGTTCGAGTTTCGCATATCGTTGCAACAGTGTTTTCACTGCTATATGCAACCTGCAACCACATATGTTTAAATTAAATTAATGCTTTTTGCTCACTGAAGAAAAAAGTTTTTCTTATTGCATTCTAATATGGTAGAAGAGGCGGAAAAAAAAACTTTATCTTCATCTGTTACTTCTCGTTAAAGTTATTAAAACAAAAATAATAATATAATACAAAAAATAAAATAATACCAAATCCATATGGTTTTAAAGAAGTTTCATTCTTGAATGGAAATAAAGTAAACTGCATCCTTAGTAGCACAGTGGATGTCATATAAAACATGTGTATGACGTCAATGTGGCGCGTGCTGCCAATTAATTATAATGCAATGAAACAATGTAATTCTAAACGAGTTATGTTTTTAATAAAATTTCCCTTTTATATCAAAATACTAAGCTTTTGTTTTTGAAATTTATTTTTTAATTTCTCTGATTATTGTTTAGTTTGATGACGGATGAAAGACTACCCGCACTTTTATTAAATTTACACTTGTAATACATTTTATTCTTTATTCGTTATGTACACGAGTGAGTGCGTGGCGTATGTGTACTCGTTATTTTATGCTATTTGATTAATTGATTTCATGTAATTTAAGTAAATTTTTAAAACAATTGAAATATTTATTGACGTTTTTAATATGTTAATAATTATTAAATGTTTTTTATACAAAAAATAAATAAATATTATAACACCGAAAAATAGTATAATTACAATATTAATTCAGCTGTATGCAGTCACAGTTGCCGACGTCGCGATGTTAAATTTATAATCGACTCTTTTCTCAATAATATAAATTAAAATATATAAGAAAAAAAAATGATAATAATAATAAATCCTAATATTTTCTCTTTTTCACTAATGGAAGACAAGCATAGTAGTTTTTTTTTTCATGATTGCGCGATGAATTAAATATAACAAAATATATAATGCAGTAGTAGTTTTGTGGGTGAATGCGGATTGTTTTGGTTTTGCTGTACTAGATTTACTACAATTTGTAATTGTATATCGTTGTGTAATTTAATTTATTTTTTATATAATCTTTTTTAAAAATATGAGGTAAATAAATGCATTATCAATAGAAAAAACAGTTTCTTGTCAAAGCATAGATTAATATATTATATTTTTATTTTTTTTTTAATATAAAATCAAATAAATGTCGATAACGAAGATTATATGATAATAAATTTATTCACATTGGTCATATATATATATATATATATATATAAGGAAAGATAAGAATTGTATTATAAGATAAGAATTATTTGTGCAAAATATATATTTTTTATAACATTTTTATTTAAACATGTGATAAAATCTATTACATTTTGTGAACTGCAATACAAAGGCAAATTTTCATTTTCATTAACCCTTTTATACGTACCGTACAATATATTGTACATCACATTGTATCTTGAATATCTTTCAAACTAGATTGCCCACATTCTCAAAATTGCTCTTTTCGCTGTGTTTATATCAGTAACTATACATATTTGCATTATTTTGCCGCTAAAAAGTGACATTTATATTACTTTTCGACAGCTATTTTGCAGTGCATACGTATCGAAAAAAAGCTCCATGTAAGTCTTATTTTTTTTACCAATAAGCAAATGTGCAATTTTATTAAAATTAAAGTTTTCTAAACGACCTTACTTTAATTTTAATTAATAAATCAAATAATATAACTTTTCTAATAAAATAATTTATAAAAAATGTGTTTAAAATCAGTGTACAATATATTGGACATGTCGAATAAAGTGTTGTGTACAATTTATTGTACATAACATTAAATGATTCAGAATTAGATATAGATTTTTGCACTGAAAACATTTTGGATGGAGCTAATGAGCACGACTTCATTGAAATAGATCATCCAAAAGATTCAGCACCACATTTAGAAAAAGAATTCGATGGAATTGAACTAAATGATGAGCTAAATGACCCAAATTACGATTTGGAAACTGAAGAGGTAAAAATTATTGCAGAAGGAAGTGAATCCAGAGAAGTATATTTAGATGAAAATGTCACCTTGGAGTTTATAGACCAATTTCAATATACAAAAAAATCAGACATTCAATGGCGAAGAAAACCATTTGCTCCCCAAGTTATGCCTTATGTACTTATTGATACCGATGAGAATAATTATATTGATACACCTCTAAAATATTTTGAAAAATATTTTACTGATGAACTGTACAAAAAGTTTGCATACCATACGAATTTATATGCTAATCAAAAGCATGTTAATGGATTCAAACCAACTAACGAATCTGAAATTAGAATTTTATTTGGACTGCACATGCTTATGGGATGTCTTAAATTTTCTCGTATCAGAATGTATTGGTCACCGGTTCTCAATATTTCAATTTTTAAAGACAACATGACTTCTGATAGATTTTTTCAGCTTCGAAATAATCTCCATATTGTTAACAATTTAGAGAAACCCAAAAAATGTGATGACAAATTTTTCAAAGTTCGATCGTTTATCAATATAATTCGCGATCGATGCCTACAATTGCCATTAGAAGAAAATCTTTCTATTGATGAGCAAATGATACCATTTAAAGGGCATCTAACGATGAAACAATATATGAAAGGTAAACCGAATCCCTGGGGTATCAAAGTTTTTGTACTATGTGGTAAAAGTGGTGTGCCATACAGGTAGGCGCAACGTCAGGATTATCGGCAATAAATTTGAATAGATTTGGTTTCGGAGCAAGCGTGGTTCTCCATTTAATAGAAAGATTACCAACAACTGGTGGCATAAAACTTTATTTTGATAATTTCTTTAGTTCCTATCAGCTCTTTGAAATTTTAAAGCATAAAGGAATCAATGCAGCAGGAACAATTAGAGTAAATCGTTTTGCCAACCCTCCATTCATTTCCGATAAAGAACTGGCAAAGAAAGGCCGCGGAGAAACAGATTGTGTGACAAGTAGAGATAAAAAAGTTGTGCTTGTTAAATGGTATGACAACAAACCCATTCATATAGGTTCTAACTTTATTGGAATTGGTTCTCAAGACATTGTGAAAAGATGGGACAAAGTTTTAAAAAAATATAGCGATATTCCTCGGCCTGAAATTATTTATCTTTATAACTTATGTATGGGAGGTGTAGATCTTCTAGATCAACTAATAAGTTATTACAGAGTTTTCATCCAATCTAAAAAATGGCCACTAAGAGTTTTTTTGCACTTCATGGATTTTGCTGTAACTGCGAGTTGGCTAGAATACAGAAGAGATTGTGAAAAACAAAAAGTTCACAACAAAGATCTAAAGGATTTACTAGCATTTAGAATGGAATTAGCTCACAGTTTAGTCATAGCTGGAAGACCTACTTTTACCGATAAGAAAAGAGGTCGTCCTTTTTCTAATTCCAATCAACAGCCTGAAGGTATTGCACAAAAACGATATCATTCAACACAGGAAATAAGGCCATATAACGACATACGATTTGATAATATTGATCATATGCCGCAACATGACCAGAAAACTGAACCCACACGGTGCAAACAAATTTCTTGTAAAGGCAGAACTTTCTTTTTTTGTGATAAATGTAAAGTACATCTTTGCATTAACAAAACGCGTAATTGTTTTGTCGATTTTCACAGGAATAATAACTAAAATATAACTAGTCACAATAAGCCGAACACGAAGTTCCTATTTTTTTTATGAATAAGATACATATTTATTTATTTTTTTATTTTTAAATGTTATTGAATGGAACAAGAAGTTCCCGTTTTGTATTTTTTAACTATTTTTATAATAAATTCTAAGCCTAAATTAAATCTATAATCAGTTTTTATTTTTATTTGTATAAAATATTGAAGCAGCACAAAAAAAACATTTTTACCCACTGTGACGAAATGTACAATATATTGTACAAGCCCTAAAACCCTAAATAATTAAAAAAAAATATTAAAAAAAATATTTTTATAATATGTTTACCTACTATAACTAGCCCATAATCTCAAAATAATTATTTAGTCCCCAGAATTAATTCCCGAATGAAAGGGTTAATCAAAAACGAAGAAGCATAGAAAATAAATAATCAACAGTACTGCGCATGTATATTTTTGAAAGTGTTACTTTTTGTTGCCACCAAGCCAATAATCATAAATTAAGCTGTCATGCATTTGTTTTTTATTGTTTAATTAAAGTTAAATAAAAATATAATTTTAACACTCGAATAAAAATAAAAAAAAAATTGTTAAGAATTTTCGTAAAATAATTTTATATTTTGATAATTTAAAGAAATGAAAAAAATAATTTATTATGTTTTTATATTAGTTAAAAATGGAAAGTTTATGATACTTTTGTTTATATTTGGTTGGTAACACTATTTCACTCTTGCTTATTTAATCTGCGCTATAGTAAAGATAATATAGATTGCGTCAGCGTCAAATAATATATATAAACATATATATATATATATATGCCATATACATGACATTAATGCGTTGTTCTCTTTTGCGTTAGTAGTGTTTTGACTGACTGTTGGCTTTGTTATGCTTATGTTAAATGTATGCACTTACTCTTCCTTTAATACATGTAGAATATCGCGTGAACGTGTAAGCGATGCTCATGCGAAATGATTATTGCCGTTTCATACACATCAAAATACAATTGGAATATACAAATGCGGTATACATGAAAAATATAATCTAATGCTGCTGTCTCAACATTAAAATTGTATACATTATTTTTTTTTGCTTTTATGGGCTCACAACTATTTCATACTTTATATTATTTGTATTATTATTGTGTTGTGTGTGTGTGCTCCACCATTTGCTCCAAAATAAAGCTCGCTCCATTTCGCTTTCAGTGTTTTTTTTATATTTATAAAAAATAATTAACAAAAAACCTTTAAAACAAAAACATAATAAAAATTATTCAGTAGAAATTTATTTTTTTTAAAGGAAAAATCAACCTATATTCCATGTAAAACAGAAAAAAGTTTCATATACTTTCCCTGGTCCAATTACTTGTTTTTATTCCATGCTGAAAAGTTTTAGTGAATTTTTGACGTTTATTTATTGGAACATAATAAACAGTTAATGTTTAGTGTGTTGGATAAACAAAAAGAATAATAATAATAATAATAATAATCAATGTGAAGAATTTCCAATAAGAAGAAAATCCGCGCAAATTTCAGTGGTGGGTGTCAAAGTTAATTAATTTATTTTACTGTCTTTTGTTTCTCCATTATGTTTGTCATCGGTTGATTGATAAAGAAACTTAATTAATTTTTTTTTCAAAAGTGTTTTTACTTAATTTTCCATTTGTTACTTATATTGGTTTTTGTTTTTGCTTCGAAAAAGCTGTGCTGTCAAAACGTTTCAATGTGTATATAGAAAAAAAAATTCTGTGCGCCATTCCTTTCATTTTCATATAAAAACATTTTTGTGTGAGTGCGTGTCTTTTTATTAATAATTTTTATTTTCTCTAAATTAATCATACATTTGTGTTAAAATGAATTTTTGAAAATACACAAAAAATTATTTCTAGTTTGAAATCAATGTGTATTTAGTGGGAATTTTAACTCCAATATGAAAATCAAGGGAATGTGGTTGTCTCGCTTTAGCACATATGAATTTAAAAAAGTTATTTTTTTGTTGATTTTATCCGCGTAAAATTGTCTTTTTTCGTTTTAATTAAGTAAATTAACTCTTTTATACTGTAATTAAGATATCAAAGTGTTTATTTTTCATTTAATTTTTATTTTCAGTTATTTTTTTTTTAATTTTACCATAGTTTTAATGTTAAATGCCGTGAATATTATCGCTAGAAGTTTTCTATTTTTGTTTTTTGTTGGTTAATTTTCGTTTATTTATGTTATAAAAATAAATAATCACAAACAAATAATCTTAAAGTGTTAATTTTAATGTAAACAGAGAGAATTATTTTCCTAATTTGTTTTTATGTAAATGTTTATGCTAAACAATTCATGAAACTAAATTAAAGTTTAAAATAATGGGAAATTTATTACAAATAATGGGAATTCTTTGTGTCAAATATAAACTTCCATAAAGGTTAGTTGATTTTTTTTTTAAATCAAATTCGTTATTATTGTAACATGATTTGTTGTTCGTCAGTTGGTTGAATTTTTTCTAGGTTGCATATGTTGATAAAGAAATCGACTGGTAATTTTGTTGCCTAATTATTTAATTAGCTTTTATTGACTAAGAACGCGTAATCATATTACGATAACACAATATGTAGACTGTCATGACTTTTTTTGTTTTTTAATAAGTAAAGTACTTTACGCATTGTTTAACAAACATTTAAGTGACGATACATGTTATATGTATTCAGTTAACTATCATTATATGAGCGAAATATCTCTTAAGTATCACAGTGTTAACAAAGTCATAATTGAATGATTACCTTAATTAAGTAAGTCACAATTTTTAAAGCTTTTTTTTTTTTGGTTTTTAATTAACAAAATAAAATCCATCTTTACACCATAATGTTTTTTGTTTTGTTAATTTAATTTCAAGGTTATATTAATTTGTATTTGATTTTGCGTAACATCGAGATAAGATTTTTTTCTATAAATTTAATTACAAAAAAAAAACACAAATTGAATGTTAGAATTAAATGAATGAAATTTTGTAATAAAAAAAATACAGACAATGCCGTGGGTGGATTAAAATTGCGCCTAGATCATCACCGCGGGTTAGATATTATAATAATAATAATAAAAAAATTTGCTGCGACTGTTTTATTCTTTGCGTATTAATTTTTTCTTTATTTATTATTATGATCGCATTGTGTGTGGGTGATGAAGAATTAATGGTACAAAAACAAAAGCAAAAACGAAAAACGACCATCACGATCACCGATCAAACAAATTTCAAAATTTTTCAACGCAGATTTAAATGAAAGCTAAATGAACAAAAAATAAAAAAAAAATTAAACTAAACATGTCATCACTTTTGTTTTGAATTAACTTAAAAAATAAAAACAATCCGATGTTTTGTTTGCTTTATTTCTTCACTTTCGATACTTTTAATTTAATTTATTTTTGGTTTTTATTAAACTATTTATCCTTGCGAGTAGTAGTGCGAATAAAATTAGTTTTCTTACAAATAAAAAAATTTTCAAATAAGTTTGCATGGGATAAAAAAAAATTGTAGTCGCGCAAAAATTAATTACATTTTTATTGCGAAAAAGGTCAAATAAGTCAAATGTTCAGTATATTTTGTGTGCAAACAAAATAAATGCGTTACGGTAAGCTGATTTTTCAAAATTTATTTTAATGTGGTTTTCTCGTTTGTGTTTTTTCTTTCTTATTAACTTCTTTCACTTTTATGTACCTTAAGTTTTAACTTAAAACGTTATTTTATGTACATATTTTGGTTTAAAAACATATTTAAATGATTGTGATATAACCGCGCATATGCATACTTAAGCAAAAGAAACAATTAATTCTTTTAAGCTTAAATTTTGACTTTGAGACCCGCCCAATTCTTTTTTTGTTTTCATTTTTATTTGCTGTTTAATTTAATTCTTTTATTTTCGCTGTTTTGTTACAATAAAAAAAAAATTAATAAACATATTTTTTTTTTAATATTATAACAGAATAAAATACAAAAATTGAAGGCCATATGGTCATCTCATCTCATCTTTTCTTTATCAAATGTAGTCATCATCAACGAGGTTTTTTTTTTTTTTATCTAAATAAATTTTAATAGTTCGTTTAGTTTATTTATTTAATTTATTTTTATTTATTTAAATTTTTGTTTTGTTTATTTAATTATTTAATTAATTTTCCTTTTTATAAGGTTAAAATGATTATTATAATATTATTAATAATTCTAGTAGTATATTGTTCAATGGTAGAATAAGATATAATTTGCATTTAATTATTCATGCTAATCTGGTTTGTAATAGCAATATTAATTTTTCATAATTAAGTCACAATTTTTATTATAATATTTATTTCAAAGAAAGTAACTAAGAATTCTACTGGGATTTATTAAGGATTATTTATATATTTTTTAAAGGAAAATTCGTATAATTCGGCTTTACTAGTTTAAAATGTTTTAATTTTCTGCTTAAATAAAAAAGAAAAACATTTTTTTGTTAAAGTCACTTTAAGTGTTTGGCGTGACTTAATTAAACAGCTGTTTGGTTTTTTTCTTTAGGTGAATAATATTCTTTTTACGTTTAGTTTAAAAATAAATAAAATTTTTAATATTGTAGCCTTTATTATTTTTTTTATATAATAAAAAATATAAGTGAGCTGTGAATTTGAAATTAAAGAATTTTTTTAGCGTTAAGTTATGCTATTATTGTAGTATTTGTATGATTATTGTTTTATATTATATTATTTTGTTTATTTGTTATTTCTAGTTTATATATTTATTGAATAAAACGAATAATTAGCAAAGGTAACAATTTGAGTGTTAATATAGCGACAAAAGTTAACACGCACATAATTTACAATGGAAAACTGAAATAAGATTTAAATCTCTGATGCACATTGCTATAAACAATAATAGGTAGTTTTTTTCTATTGACTTGGTAATTTTTTCATATTTAAACAAAAAAAATTAGTTAGTTTTTCTTTTATATCGAATCGTTTCAATTAAATTAAAAAAAAATACATAATATTATTTTAAAATCAATTTTATAATATGTTAAGACAGTTTTTTATTATTATAAACGACAGCTGTTAATTCACTTTATATAACTTTCTTGTATTTTTTGTGGTGTCTTAAGCTGTTTCTTATATGTTTTTATTTATTATTTTATTTAATTTTGTTTTGAAGGAAGTTTGCCTTTTTGTAATTTTCATATTTTTATAACTGCATTGCTTTAGTGATTGATTTAATATTTCTTTTTTAACTTTTTGGTTCATTCATTTCTGCACTCAATCGTGACGCTTTATAGCAAAATGCTGAATATCTAATTGCACTTCAAGGTTTTCTTTATATATATTATACTTCTTTTTCAAAACTTTCAATTAAAATTTTAATTATTGATTCAAGATTAGAAAAACTATTAAAAATGTATGCTTTTATTATAGTATGTAATAATGGTTTAGTTAAACCTCAATTAATTGGAGTATTAAGGAGTGTCTGCATTTCCATAATTTACAGACCAGAAATTCATTTTTCATATATTTTTTGGTTAAATGTTAAGTTAATGAATAGTAAAGAAAAGGTTCTTTGTCACAGATTATAGAACCCAATTGATAAGACACGACATTTTTCTTTAATTTGTTTACTACCAAACCGTTTTTAAAATGTAAATTTGTTTTGTCCGTCACAACGCAATGCATAATAATGCATTCACCTATAATAACAAGAACTTTAGTTACTCTTTTACGTAATTAAGCCTTTTCTAAAAACAAGGAATTTTTGTAAAATAAATTTTTTTCGAAAGCATCGACCACGAAAATTTTCCAACAAAAATTACTTAAATTTTCTTGTCTGATATATATTTACATTGACTGTACCATCTGTTTTTCAACAGATTTTATATTTTTATTAATTTTCTAAAAAAAAAATCATTTTTTTTGCAAAATTTTTTCTATAAATTTTATTTACAATGTTTTTTTCTTCTCTCAATAAAACAACAGAAAATATTATTTAAAGTATATGTAAATAGAATTAATGTTAAATCATTTATTTATTGTTGTTATTGTTTTAATTTTCTGTGTTATTTTGTCTTATATTTAAAATATCAAAATGTATATCATTCGCTATATAGACAACAGTAATTCAATTTGTAATAATAATAATAATATAGGAAATTTATGTCTCCGCATAATTTTGTGTTTATTCTTAATTGTTGCTTAATATTATTATTATTATTTATTTTTTTTTTTTGTTTATTTATTTAACATCAAGTTAGAGAGGAGGAATTTTCTATGTTTTTATATAATTCTTTTGTTGATAATATTCTAATTACATAATTTGATTATGTTATGCCATTCGTTGGTGTTTTATTTCCTTCTTTTATTTTTTGTTTATTTTTTTCTTATTTTTAATTATTATAAAATGTGTTATGCAAAATAGGAATTTATTAATAAGAGGGGAATGAATCTCTTGTTTATAAATAAAATAATATTCAACAACGTTGTTAAAATTTTATTTAATTAATAAAAAAAAAAAAAAAAGTTTTTTTTTTTGTTGATATTGAATAAACGAATGTGGCTTAAAAGTTATTTAATTTATCGAGAAATTGTTTACCCTTTAATAAAATTTATTAAATTAAATATTAAAGTGACTTAACTGCAGGCTCAATGTAATATATTAAGTGACTTTGTTTTGGTTGTTAAAAAATTCATTAATACATATCATTTTTACTGTTGAATAAAACGTTTTATTGTCGAAGTAAAACAACAATATTTTTATTATTATTTTTCTAATTTTTTGTTTTTTTTTTTTTTTTTTTGTGGTTTATAAATGGTTTTTAACCGAAGCTTAAGCTGCTTACAGATTGTTGAATGAATTTTTTAATAATAAATTTTTAGGTAAATTACTTAAATACCATTGAAGCAATATTAAAATATAATATGTGATATGTGTTATTATATATAATGTTTGTATATGTTATATTCTCCCTGCATTGAGTATATTTATGCTAAATGTTGATATATATATATATAATATGTATGGTGTATGTAGAAATTTTCTGTAATGTAGGTAAAATTATTAAGTCACTCTCTGGTGGGTGATGGTTATATTATGTTATGTATAATAATAATATATTTATATTTCTATATATAACTATTGTGTATTATATGATGTTAAATGTCTTAAATTTTAGATGTTTTTTTGGTTATTCATATGTGTATAGTCATGTGTCGTACGTTGAAGTAAGGATATCAGGGAACTTACAACGAGAACACTAAACAAAATAAACAAAAATTTTCTGTTTGCTTTTTTTTTTTTTAATAGCTGATATGAATTGGTGTTATATATACATGCATAAATAATTTTTAGGGGTGATTTAATTTTGTTTTTATTTTTAATATAGTTATCTGAGTTTGTAGAGAGAATTCTTTTTGATAGCCAAAAGTGTAACTGATACTGAATCGTATAGAGCGTTCTAAAGCTATTTTGTTTGCTTTGTTATTTCATTAGAAAATATTTCTTTTATAAACATCTTTAATATTTAACGGTGAGACAGAAATAAGGAAATTGATATAAATGTATATGTGTATTGGGTGGATGGTGTGGTTGATGTTTAGGGGGTTTTTGTTTTATTTATTTATTTATTTTTGCTATACGTTAGGCGTATTTGTTTATATTTATTTATAATCTTTTCTTTATGTGTGTTATCATTAAATGATAATTTTATTTATCTGCTTTTATTTTTAATTATTTATTAAACTATTTTCTAGTATTTTGAAAGATTTATTATGATATAGCTTTATTTCACAAAATATTCTTATAGAATTATAATGCTTTATTTTATTTTATTTAAATTAAATCAAAATAAAATAAATTATTAATATAAATGTTAATAATAATTTTTGAGTGTTTTCATATTTATTTGATTGTATTTTCTCTGAAAATATTTCATGATTTTATTTTATTTTATCGTAAATTTGTAATTAAAGCAGCGTAGCATTAGTCTTCTTCTGTGAATGATGAATTTTATTTATGAGTTTTCTAGAAAATTTATTGAATTTGTATTTTGTCTATAAAAAATTCATTTAATTTGGTTTTCGTCTTTTTTACTTTGTTATTTTAAGGAAGAGTTGCAAAATAATTTATATATTTATTAGAAATAGAAATAATAATTTATTTTTTCTCTGCGTTTATTTTTGAATTGTTTTAACCGAAAAATAAACTATGATTAAATCGGGGATTAAAATCGAATTTAGTTGTAGCATTTATATTATTATTACAAGAGAAATATCAATTGTGTCATTCTTTGCTATATGTTATAATCGATTTATTTAATTTTACAATATATTGTTAAAGTCATAATTGATTTTGCATTATTATAGCGTTGCTTTATTATTTCTTACGCTATTTGTATTAATTTTTAATTGAATCTAATTAATCTTTTAAGACAGATATTTATATATATATATTGATAATTGTTTGTTTACTGATTCAAAATAAAATATTTGTTTATGCTAATTATTAATTATATATTATTTTAAAATGATGTTAATTAAATTTATATAATATTTCTCTTTTATATGGTTTTTCAACTGAAATTAAATTTAGTTTTAGTGTTTATTTTTTCTTTAATTTTTGATTTATTAAAAAAGAGAATAGAAAAGTAAAGAAAAGATTTATTTGTTTTAATAAAATTACCTTCAAGGTTATTACCACTCCTTTGTCTGCAGTCTATGGATTTTTTATTTTTCATAGTTTCGAAACCTATATTTGTTTTAAAAATATTAATTCTGCTTAGCAAGTTTGAAATAAACTGTCTAGTCTAGTCACTAATATAGGATTTTTCTTTAAATATCCAGAAATTGATTAAACATTTTGGTAATAAAACACTTCTTTAGAAGAAAAGCTTTATGGTTAGACAACATTTAACAAATTTGTAAGCAGTCAAAAGTACCTGAAAATTATCATATAATATTTAAATAAATTCATCAAAACAAGAAACAATAAAAGTTGATTTATAAAAAATTTTAAAAGGATTTTCAAGATCAAATAAAATTTACAAAATTTAACAAAAAACTTAATGAAAAGAAAATAATGATTCAAATTGATTAATTTAATTATGTGTGAATTTTGGATAATTTAAATTTATATTTAAAGAAACTACTAAGCTTCTTAATAGATTTTCAAAATCATTTTCTCTGAGTGCTTACGTTGTTTGTTGATGCTTCCGGATATGTTCAGTTTTTAGATAAAATGATAACTTTGTGATTTTAATAAATTTGATATGCTTAATAATATTTTTTAATTTTAATTATCTTAAATAAATGGTTTAATTTAAAGAAATTAAATACTAATTCGGAAAATTTATCTCGTATCTGTAGGTGTAGCATTTTAAATTAAAATTTTAATTTTTCAGCTATTTTTCACAATTTTTCTTTATCGAAGTTTTTAGATTTTCTATTTACAACGTTTGTTGTTTTAACATTTGAAGATTTGCTCTGTTGTTTGTATTTATATTCTTCTCGTTCAAGACATTTAGTAAATATTAAATCAAATTTACTTGCTTTTATTTATTTGTTTGTATGTTTAGATGTTGGTTATATTTAAATGGCATATTAATATTGTAATGATTATAAAATGTTATAAGAAATGAGAAAAAGGAAATAAAAACAAATAAATAAAACGCGAAACCATACATCACGTTTTATTTTTAGATTAAAAAATAAATTTCTAATAATTTTTCTTAAGACAATTTGACTTTTTCTTGTGTTTTTTTTTTTTGATTTATGTTTTACATAACAAAATTTTTATTAAAAATAAAGAAGAGTATTATTATTGGTTACATTTATCTTCATCTTCTTCTATTTATTTTTTTATGATTTTTTTATTTTTTCATTTTTTGTTATATACTTAATTCATTAATTTTTCTTTTTCTTTCTAAAAGCAAATGATATGGCTCTAGTCAAGTAAGGCGAAACAAAATTCAGTATAGCAGAGTATATTAATGCAATGTAATATTAAAAAAGAAAAAACCAATGAATATTTACTCTTGTTCTTTGAGGAAAATTTCTTTTCCATATCTGATTACTTAATCGAGCGCCAGAAATGGTATGCAATTTTTATGAATTTGAAGAAAAAAAAAATCTAAAGCAAAAAAAAGCAAGAAAATATTTATTGTAGCTCCGCTGCGATTATTCCATTATGATTATTTCTTTTTGCGCTGAGTTTCTTTTATTATTCAAATTTTTCATTTTTAGAGTGATTTTTCTCTTAATAATTTTCTTTTTTTATATTTTTAATCAACATGTGGATGAGTTTTAATTTTTTTTTTTGGTTTTGGTTTAATTTAAAAAAAATTATAAAATTGTTTTAACATCGCAATTGTAATAAAATATTCGTGCCAAAAATTGATTTTCATTTCTTTCAAGTGATATTATTATTATTTGTCTTTTTGTTTTAAATAAATATTCCATTCTAGTTTTATTTTGATTACTTGGATAATTTCCAATTTTTTTTTTTGGATGATTTTGTTTTTTTGTTGCTTTATTTCTGTAGAAGAAATTTTCTTTTAACAAATTATGATTGGAATTTTCATTTTGTTAATATGTTTTTTGTTGTTCTTTAATTGCAAATTTGACTTTTGTGAGATTATTGACTTTAGTTAAGTGACATTAAAATTTTTATGCGGTTGCATTTTTGAAATAAACAAGTATTTTGATTTTATTTTTATAATAATTTGTAAAAAATGTGTCAGTTAGTCTAATTAAATGTCGTTAAAATGTTTTTTTTTTCAGATTTATAAACTGTTTAGAATACTGCACTGTGTTTTATAATAAAAAAAATCAGTTGTTTATAGCTTTTCGGATAACTTTCCATAAAAAATATTAAAATTTTGTCGCAAAAGGTGAATAATTTATAACATTTTGACCTTAATATCAATTAATTAATTGTTTTATATGGTCCTGAAGAGCCGTTAAAGTTAAACGATCAAAGATATTATTAAGAGAGTAATAAAATAAATAAGATATATATATGTATATATGTTGGTGAGGTATTAAAATATATCAGATTTTTCTGAGAAGTTATTTATTCATTAGAAGAGAAACACATCAATTATCGACCCGTGGTCTCACATGTGTAAATTATATTTATTTAACTTCAATTTGAAAATATAAATAATAATAAAAATAAATTAAGCAATTTCAAGAATGTCTGTTTAGTAATTCATTTTATTTGTTTATTTTTTATTTTAAATTTCAGTGCTTGTCTTGTCTTGGTTTTCTTTTTCTTTTTTCATTTCAATATAAATATTACATTTCAGTAGTTTAAACTAATTAATAATAAATGTTCTAGTTTTTAATGTTTTCTTATTACATTTCTTTATTAGCATATGTTTCATTGTATCCATTTAATTATTTAAATAGAAATGAGAATTTATTTTTATTAATGAATTTTTATGTAAGCTTTTTTTAACTGTATGCTACGCAATTATGTATTATTTCAATACTTATGTTTACGCTTTTTTCATTCATGTAACGCATTTTATTTAATTTACTTTTAAATCAATAATAATGGTGAAAATTTAAGTGCTCTTACTGACAGTTTAAAACTAACTAGATATTATTGACTAAAAATAAATTCTAAATAAAATTTCATATTTTATCAGAAACGAAGAAATAATCCTAAAATTTCCGATTGATTTAATAGAATTTCAATAATTTAAGATTCTTAAGTATCTATAACACTTGAAAAGAACAACGATTATTTATATTTTTAACTGATTTGTTGTGTAATACAGTTGAGAATCTTGTGATGAAATAGTCTAAAAAAAAAATAATCGCCAATTTTCTAATATTAAAAATGTTTCATTAGTAATTTAAATTTCTTTAAAGGTTAAGTGTTTAATAATGCAACAAGAAACTCCATAAACATAATAACAATGAATAAAGAAAAATGAAAGTGAATTGGAGGAAATATTTTTATTATTTATTTATTTTTTTTTTATCATTAATCATAAAAACTTGGTTGTTCAAATAAAATTTAACATTAATGTTTAAGTCTTGTTATGTGCTTATATGCTTTGTAAATTCACCACCATCAAGCTTCTATTGTAAATCACAATTTTCTTAAAAACATTTAATAATCAAAATGATTATTAAAAGAAATGTATATGTATTTATATATATTTTTTATGTAGGTGTCAGCAAGCATTAATTTCAAAATATCATCTAATGCAGTTTGCGAAATTTTGTTTTATTTTTATTATTATTTATTTATTGTTCGTGTTAATGTATTTGTTACACTTAAATACAGTAATAAATGTAATTGATTGCTTTTTATATGGTGTTAAGATTGTGTCATATTTTATTTAAAAGAAATATTAATAATGTTAATAAATGAAAAAATCAGCTAAAACAACTATCAGCTAAGCAAAAAAATAATAAAATAAATAAAAATTTTATGTGAATATGTTTTTGTTAATAATTACTGCGTTTACTTATGATGTTGACGATCATGGTGATGTCATTTTTCAAATGGTTTTTTATTATAATAATAATAATAATAATAATAATAATAATAATAATAATAATAATAATAATAATTATTATTATTATTATTATTATTATTATTATTATTATTATTATTATTATTATTATTATTATGTGAAATGGCAATGTATCGTTTGTAAAACATTGCATATGTGTACATGCCGGCATACTTATTGTGTGTGGGGGTGTGGTATTAAAAATTCACTTTAATTTTATATTTATGTTTTTCATAATATACGTAATATGGGGTCATTAGTTTTTTTTTTTTATTATTATAACTTCTAGGGTGTGGTGTTTTTATTTTTATTTTTAATCATTAAAATCTTAACAATAAAGCAAATGAAAAAAAAATAACCATAATGAAAAAAAAAATGAAAGTACTTTTCTGAATAAATCAATAATTTTATTTTTAAATAATTTTTCACAATTATGACCCTATTTTTTATGTTTTATTTTAGCGAATTATTTAGATTAGAACTTTCTCTCTTGTTTATAAAGTTAGTTTTTTATATGTTAATTGGTACCTGTATGCTGCAACTTGTCAGCTTGAATAATGTTTTATTAACTAAATTTTTGAGGTATGTTTCCAATAATTTCTTATTTTCATTTTGTGAAATTTTTGTATAAGTCATGTTTAAAGCTTTTAAAGTCAACAGTATATGATAAAAGAAACTTCTTTTTCTTCTACTTCTTTCTTATTAAATTTTATGCTTCGGAAAAACTTTATGCTTTTATTTTCAGAATGGCAGCCACTACATAGTTTTTAACGGTAATACAGAAGAGTAATGGCCATAATCAGGTGTCTCTTTAGCTCATCTTATTGTAGTTTTTCATTTTATCAAACAAAAAACTAAAAAAAAATATACAATTTTATCATTTCGTCTTCGACTTTAGTG
This sequence comes from Ptychoptera contaminata, assembly GCA_963942525.1. NCBI lineage: Eukaryota > Metazoa > Arthropoda > Insecta > Diptera > Ptychopteridae > Ptychoptera > Ptychoptera contaminata. Next base: position 39,035,262 of record OZ012636.1, on the reverse strand, counting down.
TGCTCAACGAAATAAAAAAAATGAACAAAGAGAAGAAAAAAACAACAAAACACCCTTAAAAAAGTGCAACATATGCAATTTTCCGGTGTTTTGTTTGAGAAGATTAACTTGAGAAATGAAATTTTCTTCTTTGTTTCTTTCTTCTTTTTTTGGCTAAAGTTTCACGATAATAATATAATAAAGTGAAATAGTTTCGTTTTTTACTTAGTTGGGGGTTATTATTAAGATAAAGCTTTAAATTTTTTTGAACAATGAATTTACTTCAAACGCCAGATCGCTTATAAAATTTTGAACAGTGAGAAATTATTAGAAATAATATGATTTTTTAGTAAAGCGTACTGTTTGCTTAAAGTTTTTTTATTCATTGTTCATTCTTATTAATAATAATGGCTTTTCTATTATTAAACTGATAGTATAGCTTTGCGTATTGAATAAATTTCGTAAGAGCTTTCTCGTATAAGCACACTATAGACATCATAACCAAAATGGAACTCATTGGTATTAACATCACGGAAGAGTCGGTTCTTTAATAATATGAAGATGAAATTTAAGAAAGAAACACACCCACTGGCATACACACTGTCATTTGTATAATTAAAAACGCTTTAAAAACATTAGCACAGGTACATGATAATAAATTATAAGACAAAAAATCATTAATTACAAACCATTTAAGTGTTGAGTATAAAACGTTTTTTATTAAATAATTTTTTTTTGTAATAATTTGTTTAAATAAAAATAAAAATAAATGAAAGAAAAAACATAATGAAAAGTGAGAAATTACCTGTCAAAAATTGTAGAATTCAATTAAGAATATTTTTATGTTCGTTGGTTTATTTTTTGTTTTTATATATATTTTTTTTTCATTAAAAAGCAGGAATAAAGGTGCACAGCTTGTCGCAACAAGATTAATTGTTGATTAATGCTTTTTACCGTTTTATATTGTTTATACTTAAAAGTTTTTATTATTAAAACAAAACAAGAAACTTTCTAGTCAAAATTAACAATTACATTGAAAAGTACTTTTTACAAAAATAATAACAATAATAATAATAAAAAATATTACCTTTATGCTTTGTTTATGAATTTTAGTTTTATGTTTAGTTATATTTTTTTTTCTAAATTTTAATGCTTTTAAATTTGATTTTTAATTGAATGTGAATGGATTAAATGTTTATTGTATTTTAAAGTTAGTATAATAATAATAATAATATAAAAACAAACTAAACAACATAGAATTAATGTGTAGTAAATGCTGTTTATTTTATTTTTTTTTTAATGCAAACAAACAATTTTTAATTTGTTTTTTCCATTTTATTAAATTGAAATAATCAAAATTGAAAACAAAAAATAATAAAACACTAACGACAACCTGTTGGTACTATGCAATGTGCTTTCTTCTGAATTCAATATAGGTGTTTTTCTACTTTATTTTATAAATATAATAATAATAATAATAAAAATAATAACAAGAAACGCGGTTTATACGTATTTATACATATGTATATTGTTTTGTGTGCTTTATTTTTACTTCGCTATTTTTACACATACTTTAAATTTGTCCGTGTAAACGTAAAGTATGTATAGTTTTTTACAGAATATTTTATTAAATATAGAGATGGAGAGAGAAAAAAAAGTAATACAAATAGCATGAAAATGCAACAGCAAAAATACAATAAGCATTAAGTGAAGTCGAGTGGAATAAAACAGCAAAAATGACTATGATGATGTCGTTGACGACATACAATAAGGTTACAATGGATTTTCATGTTTTTATTTTTCAAGTTTTTTTTCCGGTAGAAGTGTTAACCACCCTTTTGATAAAAGCACTAAACGGGATAATAGTTGTGAAAATGATGTGGTTGAGTTTGTCGGAATTTTTTTTTTTTTATTATTACTTTATTTTTCACCACTAGTCTAGTGGGATGACTTTAAGTTTTCTTATTGCTTTTAGTTGTTGCTTTGGAACATTTTGTTAAAGATAAAAAAAAAAATAGAAATAATAATAATAATGACGATGGGTTCACATCGTTTTCATTGCTCGGCAAAACGTTAGATATAAATTAAATGAATGAAAAATACCAAAAAAATAAAAATAATATTCCTCTATAAACTTAGTTAGAATCACTTAAAAAATAAAACGAACTAAGTACGTACCACCAACACCAACGACTATTGAATGTTTTTTCAGCAAAAGAGATTAATCATTTGCTTCGTTTATACACTTTTAAACATTTCTAGTTTGTTTTTTTTTTACCGGTTATATATATATATTAAATTTCTGCATTACTTTGCTTTGCATTAACTTTAATTTATTTTTTTTTTTTACACATATTAAAATGACTTTATGCCTTTCATTTGTGATTTTTAATTTTTTTTTTTTAATTTAATTTTTATTTCGTTTGTTTGTGTATTTCTTTCACATTTATGCACATTTTAAAATGTATATCGGATTGTACACTAAACGTGGCTTTTTACAACAGAGAAATTAATTTCAATTTTTATTTTTTTTGCTTTGCTTTGTTTAAAAGAAAAATATTTATTTAAACGGATTTTTTAAACTTTGTTTTAAGACAATTTTGGTATCATAATATTATTCCTCTAGCATTTATATGGTTATTATTTTCTTTATAAATCGTTTTATTAAAAAAAAGAAGCAAAATATGAAAGATTTATTTAATGAGAATTAAACTCAACAGTAGTTTTCAGTGTTATTATTATTATTATTATTATTTTATAATTAATTAATGGTTGTTTGATTATTTTCTTTTCATTTATTTCCGGCTTTAATTTATTTAACTTTTCTACTACAAATGTTTCATTCATTAATTCTTTAAGAATATTAAAGAACAACAAACACAAAAAAAGTTTAAGAAACAATGTTCGTAGAGATTTATATTAACATACCAAAAAGCAAAAAAATCGTTTTATATTTCGTTGTACCGTAAATTGTCTTTAATTACAAAAATTTAAGACAAAAACGCGACAATTACAAGATTTTTGTAGTTCAAAGAAATGTTTACTATACTGCTGCCTAGTGGCAAGGGTCTAATTTCAATTGTCTATGAATTGTCTACCTCAAAAATCTTAAAAAGTGGCCAGTGCCTCGAATTAACATTAAATAAGATTCTCAAGTAATTTCTTGTGAAACAGATTCGTTTTTTTTTTTTTTCGAAAAAAGTGTAAAAATGCAAAATGACTTTTCTGAAATATTTTCTTTCTATTTTCAAAAAACTACTTCAATGCTGAATGAATAAAAAATTTAATGATTAAAATTTTGCGTTAAGTTTTTTATTTTTTGAATAATAAGATATTATTTTTGGGTTTTCTTTTGAAATATTGAAAGTCTTTTTTCCTAATTTCGTTTTTTTTTCATTTCAATTTCGAAATTGCATTTTTTTTTTGTGGAGTCACAAAAATAAATAAATATAAAGATCTTATTACTTTTTATTATTGTAAACGCTATTTATTTTTTGCTGTTTATAATATTTATTTTAAGTATATTTTGTATATAATGAGTTTTGGGTGGTTTGTATGCTGTTTTAGTATTGTGCATTTAAAAGAAGGAATCAAAAAGAAATTTTTATTAAAGAATTGAATAAACTTAAATAAGAAACTAAAATAATACAACAAACAAGTAAAAGAAGAAAAGAAAGAAAAACTGATTCTATGTAACTCTTATTATTTGGTTTTTGGTTTATTTAAGTTTTAAGTTTGATGCTCTGCTTTTGCTGTTTTCTTATTTTAACTATTATTTCTTTAGTTATGTTCGTTTTAATACAATAACAATTGTAGTCTATTTGATTCTATTTGTTTACATAATTTCGTTTCTTTTCTTTTTCGGTTTTATTTTTTCTTTTTATTTTTAATTTTATTTCAATGTATATAGAGTTATTTTCTAGAACCTAGATGAAGACAGCGACCAAAAAAACCTCAATGTTTATTTATTTATTTCTATAACTTGAAAATTTTCTATGTTTATCTGGCTGAATGTCTTTTTGACTGCTGTTACTGGTACTGTTGTTGCTGTTATATTAATATTATTATTCTTGATGTTACTACTGATGCTGATGCTACTGTTGTGTTGTTGTTGTTGTTTTTGTTACTGCAGTTGTTGTTTATTTTGTCATTTTTTCAAGTCTCAACTTGTTTTAATGCTTTTTACATTACTCCATACTCCCTATAATATATTTTATTTTGTATTCGTTGTTTTAAAGTGTACTTTTCCCTTAACTAACATTACGATTTTATTTGAATATAAAAGGATTCTTATTGTTTAAGTTGTTTTGAATATTTGCAAATGTTGACAAGTATACAATGTTGCAATGCAATTTAAAGTAGTTTTAATAATAACAATAAAAATAATAATAATAATAATGATCATAATGATGATAATGATAATGAAAGAGAATAATATAATTTGGTTTTAAAAGTGCATTTCTTTGCGTGACTTTATATCACCAAAATTTTTTTATGTAAATGCTCTTTTCTTTTGGTTAATATTTGTGTTGAGACATAGATTTCTATCGATTATTAAAGCTTTCTACTAAAGCTTTTGTTTATAATTTAATACTTTTTACTTTAGACCACGATTGGTACAAGAGATAATAAATATAAATTGTCTAGCTGGTAGAAAAGTTTTCTTGGTGTTTTGCTAAAGTTATACTCTGTGATTAAGTTAAGACGTTAATTAAGTTTTTTTTTTAATTTTTATGCAGTTATGCTTTGACTTATGTTTTTTATTACTTAAAGTAATTTTTTTTTATTGTTTTAATAAGTAATTTGTTATAAACTATAATAATGTTTTGTTGGCAGGTGTTAGTTAGACTAATTTTTTTTTTTGTTTTTATTGTGATTCGTTATGCTTTTTAAACTTATGGAAGTGGTGTATTTAGCTATCGCTTGTATTATTTTATTATTATTATGGTTTTTTACGTTGATAAATACTTTTTATTATAAAAATCACACCGGGAAAAACGTGAAAATGAAGTATTTTTTTTGCAGTAAAACGCATAATATTGTCAAAAATTTACATTTATAAATAAATAATGTTATTAAAAATTTAAAAAAAAATTACACACACAGGTACTCGAGACAGTAAACTATTATTATTAATGTTTCACCCTTATATCGTTCTAATTGGTTATTTTGCAATAATAATAATAATATAGAAAATGTATTTTCTGTTTAATAATAAAAGGGAGGATAAAAGGAACATTGCGTGTTTCTGATAAAAAATAAAATTACCCACAAATATTTTATGATTATTTTTTTTATTTTAATTTAATTTTATTATTATTTTTGTATATAAAAAGGATAACAACGAAATTATCAACAATTGGCGTTTTTATTTCGCTTACATTTTAAATGCAAATAATTTTTTTTTTCTTTTTATTTTTTATTTTTATCAAACATTTTACATTTTTGTTTGTTTTATTTGTTGCAATAAACACAGCTGTCAAGTTTTTTTGCTTTTTTTTGAAAATTTTAATTTTTCAGCATAGATTTTGATCACAAATAAAATATTAAAAAAAAAAGAAAAATTAAAAATAAATGACAAAAAAATTAAATGAAATTCACAATATTTTTCTGCGGTTAAAATGATTTTTTACTTTACTTTTTTATTAATACTACTTTACTCTCTGAACCATAGTGCACTTTCCATGCACATTTTAAATCGTTTTGTACATTTTGTTGGTTGAGCTTCTATATATTTTAAATAATAATTTTTCTGTTTTTCGTTTTTTAATTTTTTTATATTGTTTTTCGTTTTTTTTTTTCTTTTTGGTTGGATAGACAATGCGAAAATGCAACCAATAATAAAAAATAAAAATGAAAAAACTCTTTTTTTTTTTTTAAAAAGATAAAAAAGAAAGAAAAAATAACGTGTTCAGTCGTTGAATTAAAACAAAAATAGCAATAACAGCAACAACAAAAAGCGCCACAAAATATAACCACGATAATGTCTAAAATAACAAATAAAACTGATTGCAATCCTGTGATTGTCATACTTGGATTATTATTTGCTTCTTTTTTGGTTAATTTTTAAATTCATTACGTTTGGTTTGGTTTATGTTATTGTTGTTATTTGCTGCATTGTGTGGTTTGAGCTTTTAAGTCATGCTTAAGTTACCTTTATTTTTTTTTCGTTCGCTGACTGTTTATTACTTATTAAACCCTTTAGAATTGTTTTAATTTTGGTTAGTTGTATAAAAACAATTTTGCTCCTGTAAATTAATATATATTTTTATTTGTTTCTTATATTTATTCCGTTTATTGAAATGCATTGTAATCAAATGCATTTTAAAAATTTGCAGTGAAGTATCAGCTCCATAAGTTTTATTTTTTAATATTTATTAAGATTTATCTGAAATTTCTAAATTTTATTGTATAGTTTTTCATTTCATTTCACAGAAAAATCATTTAATGTTTCGTTTAGTTAATTAGATTTTACTTCTATGGAGCAATTACTTCAATCATGTTATTTACATTGGAATGTTAATGCGACATTAAACTCTCTTGCTTGTTTTTTTATATATAATAGTACATTTAAAGTATAATTCATTTTATTAAAGGCATTAATCTCTACGATCATTTAAAAAGTTTTTATTAGATTATCAGTTATAATTATTTTGTATTAACATTATTGATCGGCACTGTGTAGTTTTCCTTGTTGCTATTTTATTTTTTCAATTTTTTTTTTTAACATCGCACAAATAAATAAATTAAAGAAATAAATTTAAAAAAAAATTCAATTTAAAATTGCAAATTAAAAAAAAAGAAAAATATAAATTAAAGAAAAAAACAAAACGTAAAAATATAAAAATAAAAATAATGTTGTAAAAGCAAATCGTGTTAATTACAAAACAACCAAAGAATAATAACAAAATAAAAATAACAAATCAAAAATAAAAATTAAAAATAACAATAAGAAAGGTAAAATAAGTTAAAAAAATATCAGCCGTTTTTGTGTTGATGCGGTTATTTTAAAACAAAGTTTAAGTAAAAGTTTTAAGCTTTTTCCTTCTTCGTTTTCTTTTACTATATTTTTTTACTTTATTTTTATTTATTTTTTTTTTTTTGCTTAAAGTTTCTTTAATTAAATTTCTTAACTTTTTTTTATCCGCACTAAATGTATTTATTTAACCAATTAAACCAAATTTTTTAGTAATTTAAAATTAAATTAAATTTAATTCAATTATTTTTAGTTATTTTATGAAAAAAAAAAACATAATAATTGTTTTTTTTTTCAATGTTGTTTTTATGTTTATTATTATTGAAATTCGATCAAACAAACGAAAAATAAAGTCATAAAATAGAAGTAAAACCATGACGACGTAGAATAAAAAAAAAATTATTTTTTATTAAGCTAAGTATAAAAGAAAAAGAAAATTAAATACTGAATCTAGGTGAAATTTCTTGTTGAAAGTCATGTTTTTTAATTTTTTTTCTTTGAAGTCATTCTTTTGATTTATTTATTTATGCTTTTCTAATTTTTATTGATTTTCATATTTTTAATTTGAATAAAACAAGAATTGCACGTAATTATAAGAGTGACTTTGACTTGAAAACGTTTTCAATTGCGTATTGTAATTATATTATTGCATTTTTATTTTATTTTTTTATCACCAATTAACCTATGCAACGCTTGTGATTGTTTTTTGCTGGTTAAAGTACTGTTTTTGTAACTCCCTTAGGCATCTAAAATGAGAAATAAAAAACCAAAAAATAAAATTTTTGAAAAGCCTGTTTAGATGATTGACTAAACTCGAGGTGGTCAACCTTAGTTAAAATTATCCTGTCAGCTAATAATTCTATAAATTTTTTCCTTTTAAATATATTACTATATGCTTTTTTGTACTAGAAAATTATTTAACATGACACAACCCTTTTTTAGTTACTGTTAGCGGCTAGACGAATGAGTTAATCTCAAAATCTGTATATTTTTGCTACTAATGAGACTTTATATGTGTTTTTCTTTGCTTGTTTAGCAAACGTTGTTCTATTTAATCCAGTTTTGTTAAAAAGTACGAAAGTAATTAATGTTACTACTACATTAAGCGGTTGATAGGTTTACTGTTTGAAAAGCAAATAATAATATTTATCAATCGTGTTTATCTGTGTGGATTTTATTTTCTTTTGTAAATACTTCATAATATCTTGCGGTATTTTTTTTGAATTTTTATTTAATTCCTATAATTTTTCTTAATTTGAAATAAAAAAAAACACAAATGATATATTTTGCACCCCCATTTAAAAAGAAATTATTTAAAAATCCCTTATGATTTGTTTTTGTTTTCTTCTAACCAGCATAAATTGCATCTTGATTAAAAAATAAATAAAGTTTCTCGAAAAATATTTAATTTAATGTGACAACCCCTTCACTATGCTGTGTGTGTTTTTTTTTTTAACTTCACTTTGCTCTGTTTTTTTTCTGCAGTTTTTATAAAAAATATATATAGAAATTTTATGAAACATCTGGTAATCTAGTTTTATTTATCGTCTTTTTCACTTTTGGTCATCATAATTTTTCCCATCTTGTGTGTAATAAGGGATGAAAGTATTTCTCATTACTTTATAGCATCTTTCGTTGTTTTTGTTCCGTTAGTTTATATTTATTTATTTATTTTATCCCTTAAGACGGGTTAATTCGTTAGTTTTATTATTTTCTCGTCACTAAATTTCTTTAATAGAATTTTTTTTTCATTAAATTTTTTTTTTTATTTTTACTTACAGTAAAAGTAAAGTTAAGTAAAGTTGATAAAATGAATAAATAAAAAAAACGAAATTTTCTTCTATTTTTTCGTTGTTTAATAAGATAACCGAATTACTTAACTCTGTATAGCTTCAGTCAGTCAGTGTAGGTTTGAATATTTTATTTCTTGTTTTTTAGTTTTTTATTATTTTTTTCTTGTTAAACTTTTTCTTTTTTTTTCTTTAGTCTGTGATGCACTGAAGTTCGATCTAAAAATTAGATTTAAAAAAAAAATCGCCGCGTTATACTTTCATACAGAAAAAATCTTTATTTTTCTTATAACCTTTTTTCGATACAGACTTTTGTTTAATTTTTTCTGTTTGCATTCGTTAAACATGGAGTAAAAATAAAAAAATGTAAAAAAGAGTTTTATTTTATGCTAAAAATTTTTAACGTTGGTTTATTCTGTTCGTTTATGTTTTGTTGTTTAAGCGTGGATAAAAGTTAAACGAAGTCTTGTGAATAGTATTGAAAAAATAAAAAATTAAAAGAAAATAATAAAAATCAGCATCGAAAAAGCTGTTTTGCAAGATGATAAAAATTAAAAATCATAAAAAATAAGCAAAGAACATACAAAAATCAAGTGATGCAAAAAAAAAAATAAAAATGAAAAAGCCGAAGAAAAAGAATCATCTTAGCTTCTCGCGATATTGGTACGATGGTGTATTGGGTCATATCGAAATACATAAAAATTAAATACAATCAAAATTTATTTTTTAAACTTTTTTTTTTTATCCAAAGGTGGGATTTGACTTCCTCGATAATTTTTGTAATTTATTTTTACTTAACTTGTAATACGAAACTATTTTATAGTATTTTATTGCATTTACATTATTTGAGAAAAAGTTGTTTGTAAAACAGTTTCATATTTATTTTGTTCCGTAATTAGCAATAGTATTTACCTTTTTATGCATGCATCATTCTCTCCTATAAAACTAATGCTGCTTAGTATTTAAGCAAAATACTGAGTATTGATTTTAATTAACAAAATTTTATTAGAAATAACAAATAAAATAAATAATTAAAAATAATTAATTGTTTATTTTTTCAATGATTTAAGTTTGTATGACATTTGTTAAATCGTTAAAAATGTTGCAACAATAATCCGCGCGCAATCGTATTCGATTAGAATACAAAATAAGCAAAGAAAAGTAAAAGTCAGAAGCAGTTGCAGAAAAAAGGTAGACGCTTTTGTCATTGAATTTCATTTTTTGTTCGTTTTATTTATATAAATTAAGCGAAAAACGTCGACAATTTTATCAAATTTATTCCAAGGTTTATCCAAAATAGAAATAAATAAAATCAATTAAGGTGCATTTTTTGTTCGGTTTTTTTTTATAATCTGTCCGCTACAGCAAAAAAGAAAATGCAAAAACCCGAAAACATCATAAAGCTGTTCTGCCTTAAATACAAGTAAAAGTGTTTCATTATTTTTGTGTTGTTATAATTTATATTTACATTTTTTATCAATTACAAAGAAATCGCGTTATGTGAAAATTATCCTGATTGTTTTTTTATAGATTTTGCGGCAAAAGAATATTTTTTTCTTTTATATTTTGAGTAAGTGACTTAAGGCTAAAGAAACTTTAAATTTTAATTATACAAAAAAAAAAATAAATTGTCTAACCTTCTCCTTCCAGTTTGTTTTCGTTTTTTCTTATTTTTTTTTTTACATTTGTTAAATTTATTTGCAGTTTTTCGCGGTTGTCGCGTTTTTTGTAAAAACAATGAAGAAGAAGAATAATAAGAAATTAAACAAGAATTGTAATGTAATAGTGAAGAGATTTTCGATAAAATTTGCTGTTGTTTAAGCAACAATGTTGCATTGTGATTTAGCGTCTTTTTTTTGTATGTTTTATCGTACTGGTGAATGTTTGTGATTTTTTATTTGCTTGTTCGTTGCCACTTTTTTTTGTAACATTAAGTGCTCAGATTATTACTAGTATTAGTTTCGAGCTTTTTCATGTTTATTTCTATTCATTAAACTAACATAATACGAAACAAAAAAGAATTTAATCCAAAGTATAAATAATGACAATATATATTTGATTTTTTATTATTATAAAAATTAATTTTTGCTCTGTAATTTTATTCTATTTTTAATTAAGTAATTTTATTTCAATTAATTTAATTATATGATTGAAAAATTATTATTTTTATTTTCTTTTATACTTCTCTTATTTCTCATCATTTTTTGTATTCACAGTAGAAAACCGTCAAAATAAAACAAAAATTAATTTTAGTTATATTTTCGTTGTGTACAGTTCAGTGCACTTAACGTAATTAGTAAAACTTAATTAGCTAAAAAAAAATAATAATAATAAAATCTAAATGCCATATCAGTAATGGTTTAATTAACAATTTGCGGTTTTAATAAGCCATAAGACCACATAACAAAAAAAAATCCAATTAAATTGGCGGCCAAGTAATTATATTTATTTTCCTATTTTACGCTGTAATGAAATTAAACAAATGTCAACTCTAATTACTAAGCATAATCCATTAATTATTATTAATTTATTAAAAATTAATTAAAAATCTTAGTATTGCATAAAATTATTATAATCATAATAAATAAATAAAAACATATACAAATATTACAATAGCAAAAAAGGTTAAAAACTAATATGATTGATAATTACATTAGAAATAAACAATAACTCTAATTTTAAAACTAATTATTATAATTAAAATTATTTTTTAAACATATTTTACAAAGGTGTTATTATCGTAAAAGCGAATTATTATTTATTAAATTATTGTAAAATTTATCGGTTTATAATGATAAAACATAACAATAACAGTAAAATCTCGTTTTAGCGGATTAAATGGTTGTTTAATTTAAGTGACCGTAACATGGTAACTGTCATCGGTAAATAACTTTTGTTGATAGTTAGTTTAATCAGTTTGATTTTGCAATGATTGGAATTGAATTTTTTTTCTTGAGTTTTTATAATTCAAAGTACGCGGTCTATCTATTGAGGTTTTACTGTTTTGTTATAGTTTTAATTTTTTTCTTTCTTTCTTTTTTACGAGTGCGGGTGTGATTGTGGTTTAAGTTGGGTAATTTTAATTTTACTATACTTGTTAGCGTTGTTAAGCCTATATCGAATTGTTGCTAATAATATTAATAATTGTTATAATAACAATAATAGCAACATATATTAATAGCAAAAATATTTAACATTTAAACAAAATGAAAATAACATTATTTTTTAACAGAAATTTTATGCGTTTAGTTGTATTAAATTATTATTATTATTTAATATAAATATGTATTATTATGTCACATCATGTTGTGCATAACTAAATTTATTATTATTATTATTATGATGATGATTATTAATATTATTTTTGGTTAAAATTTTCCGTACGTTTTAGTGTCACAAGTTTGACAATTTTTTATTTTGTTGTTTTATTTTTAATATATGTAAAATAGGGTGGTTATAGCTAAACCACAATTATTTTTTTATCTATCGCACTAAATGAGAAAAATGATAACAGTTATGTCTATATTAAAAAGTAAAGCCGTTGAATTGTGTACATTTTTTGTTATTATTTTGTTATGGTTGTAAAATGTTAAAATGATGACCGGCCCATCGAATAGAGTCGGTTTATAGAGGAGAATAAAAATTAAAACACTTGAGCATAGACACAAGTGAAAAACAAAAATTATAATAATAATAAACATAAAAATAAATAAATAAGCGACATAGAAGGACAAGCGACGACGACGACTGTATTCTAATAAGCAACCGTTGTACATTTGTACAAACCAAAAAACCAGCCAGCCAAACAGTCAACTAACCAACCAACCCCATTTAGTTAGTGTTTCCTACTTTAACTCTCCTATCTGAATTTCAAAACCACATAAATATATAAAATTCACGTCGTAATAATATTCACGTATTAAATTCATACAGCGTACACTTGTCGTTGTCATTGTCATTGTCGTCGCATCTCTGATGATAATTTTCAACAAATTATTATATGAATATATTAATAATGAGCTTTTTTTCTACTTGCTGTAGCTTTTTACCAAAAAGAAAAAAGAAGAATGTTTTTTCTTTTCTTTCTTTTTTTTTTAATATGCGCTAGACGAGGTTTAAAAAATTATTTATTTTCGTATATGGCTTGGTGAAAGTGGGTGGTATTTTTTTCTGTGAGGTGATTAAGAAATTTAAAAATTAAAAAAACATTGGGTTGGTTTGAAGAGAATAACAGAAGGTAATTAACAGTGCAGTTTTAAGTTTAGTTTTCCACTTTGTTATCAAATTAAAATAATCAAATAAGTAATGGTGAAAAGGAGGTTTTCACCCTAAATTTAAATTATTTAAAAATTTGTAGTCATTTTGGCGGAAAAGTTTTATTTTTTTCTAGAAATCTTTTTTGAACTGCACTTTTATTATTAGGGTTGCAAAAATTATGCTAATGAATTGAAAATTTTTATTTATTTATTTTATTTTTTTGAAAGGGTTAGGTGACAGCAGCCCTTACGTTTTAGATATATATAATCGTAGTGATACGTCATCTTTTTCATTTATTTAATTTTCTTGTGAAACAAAATGACTCATTTTAGCTGTTGTTGTTGGAGTTATTAGTATTGTCCTCTATCCTGACCTCTTTTTTGAAGCTTTTTTTATTAATTTTTCTTGTTTTTTTTATTTGTAAGTTTTATTGACTTTTATGACTTTTTTTATTATTAATAAAATATTGTTGCTGTTTTGTCCTTTAGTAATAATAATCATAATAATAATAATAAAGATTTTTTTTTTTTATAAATAAAACGAATTACCACCCCGTTTCTCATTTCCTTGATTGGAAAGAAACATCGAAAATAAGTAAATAAATAAAAAAAAAATCTTATCATGACAGGATGTCTAGCTAGCTATCGTTTAAATGACTGAATGGCGGCAGAAATAGTGACGACATCCTTTTATACATGTTCAATTCGAATCATTGTTGCTGCTGTTGGTGGTGTTCTGTGTTATCCTTTTTTTAAGCCATTTGTTAGCGTTTTAGTCCTTTTTTTGTGTTGTCAACACTAACTACTTCTAAAGAAAACTATAAAAAAAAAGATTTATTCAAACACTTTCTTGGTAAAATAAAAAGGAAATAAAAGACTGGATAAGTGTAGAATATTATAACTAAATCCAAAAGATGTAATTTTTGTGTGTCGTTTTTTTTTTAAGTTTAAACTTATTTTATGTAAACAAAACGTTGTCCTCGATAGGATTTTGATTTTATTTTCAAAAAGCATTTCTTTGTTGTTATTAAAGAAATATCTGTTAAGGATATTCATGTAAATAAAATTTCATTTATTTTTTTTAAAGAAACTTTTGCCTTTGAATTAATTTCCAAAAAAAAATAAAAATGATAATAATAATGATAATAAAAGAAAAACTCAGTCTACCACCCAGCGCCGTGTCTTTTCAGTGACTTATTTTTAACAACAATTCAATTATGTAATTTACTTCTTTATTGTATAAAAGGATTAAGAGTAGTTTCATTTTCCTTTTTTAAATTCTTTCATTATCAGTTTTGTAAAAAAAAACTTGGTATGACTATAGACCCAACACCCTCTTTTGAGAACTTAGATGAGAAATGAACCCTTAAGCTCTTTTCTCCAGACTTTTACCTTTTTTCCATTAAAAACGAGTATGAAATATAGTGCAAAAGGAGAAATTATTTTAGTGATTGGTAGGGCGGTTTTAAATGGGAGAAAAAATTGTAGCTATTCTAAAAAACCTGATTAGAGATCACCAACTCAGGGTCAGGCAAACAACATAAAGTTTATTTTAAGAACAAGCAATTTAAGGTCGGGTCATTTCTTTCCTAGCATATTCTCCCTTACAATTCGTTGTAGTTGCGCGCGAAGGTTTCTGATACTGAAGAAGTGGTTTTATGTTTTACTAGAAGTAAAATTACATTATTTATTACACAAATATTATTCAGTTAAAACACGCGCTTATTACACATAGAAATAAGTATTCTTGGTGTAGAGAGAAGGCAAATACAGCACCACATGTCTTAACATTATTATGCAAATGTCAAATCTAGTTCAAAATCCCCACCAGTAATTATTTTTCTAAAACAACAAGTTGATTTATGAAAATTGTACAGAATATTGTCAATGTGTGCGTAACATTGTTTGTTCCCCACTATATTGTTCAATTATACTCAACAGCACGTTTACACAATTTAGATTGAATAAACATGATGGGGAAATATAATATCGTATAACTATTAGTTAAAATAAGATGGATATAGTTTGCTGCTGTGGGAAAATTTATTTCCCATATGCTTGTAGAGTTTGTGTGGAGAAATTTTGTTCTTCATTTTGGTATTTGAACAAGCATAAATGGAAATTAAAGTCAAGTTTTACAAAGCGCATGGCGCTTTCTGTGAGTATCGTAAGGCAGCAAAACATAAAACTACATGACTACATAAAAACCCCACTACGTAATTTTGAGTGGTGGCTGTGTGCCTGCAATTTTCTATTTGAGTAGAAAAAGTTCTCCAAAAAACTTGAACTGTTTTTCCTGTATTTGTTTTGTTATTGTATTTGTATTTGGGTAATTTTAATATTTTGTATTATTTTTATTCAACATAAGCAAAGTAAAAAATTTTTTGTTTTAGTCTACGAGCGACTACGTGTTAAGAAAGGTCGCGCTGTTTTCGCATCCCCGCAATAAATTTTTGCCGCTTATTGCTTTTTATATTTAATAAAAAAAAAAAATTAAGAATAAAAAATATTAAATATTAAAAAATTTTAAGAAAAACTGTGAAAAACATCAAAAATTGTGTTAATAAATTTTTTTTTTGCGATTTTGGGAAAAAAAAATTTCTTTCCTTGTTTTGGTTTAATTTCATTAAAATTTTCGTTTTCCTGAATTTTTTTTCTTGCTTTTCTTAAATCAAGAAAAAAAACAATACCATCGCGTCTCAAGGAAAAACTTAATTAACATAAGGACAGTGTTATTGTTTCTATTCTGTTCAGTTCTGTTGTGGTGAAACCTGTGAGTTTTGTTGCATAATTTTTTTTTTGTAAAAAGAAAGAAATAAAAATAAAAAAATCCCAGGAAAGAAAGACTTTTCTTTGGAAATATATATATATATATATATAATATTTTTTTTTTGTTTTTGTTAATTTAGTTATTAGAAAATATTTTCATGTGATTAATTTGTGTGCGAGTGTAAATTTATTATAAATATAAAAATAATTTATATATGTGTGCGCGCGTGAAAATATAATAATTTTTTTTCTAATTAATATAAAACAGAGAAAGAGAAAAATAAATAAAACGAATGTAAAAAAAAGTAAGAAATTTGTCTCAAAATTTTTTTTTTTAGTAATTTTAATTAAATAATTTAAGTGAGTTTGAGCCTGAAAATGTTAATTTTATTTAAAGTGAAAAAGCGTTGAGTAGTTTTATTATTCTTTTTGATTTTCCGGTTCGCTACGAAATTAGTCGATTTTTCCTTTATTATTTTTCTTTTATAGAAATTTTCTTATTTTTATTATTACTGAACGACTTAGTGGCGACGCAATGACGTCATCGATTTTTTATTTAATATAAATTCGCGTATATAAAAGTTTTTTCCTTGTTAATTTCATTTTTTGTTTAATCGAATATTTGTTTTTAGTTATTTGGTGGTTGGTTATTTGTTTTTTATTTTAATTGCTGTTTGTGGGTGGTTTTTGTTGTTGTTTTGTCACCTTGTTTTTTTTTTTTTTTTTAATTGTTAATCAAGTGTTTTGTTGTTTTTATTGTTCGCTGATTGTTTATTTTAATTGAATGAATGAAATTTTTTAATTATATAAATAAAAAAAAAAATTATAATTTAAAACCCGTTTATCACAGCAAAAATATCGGTTATTGATTAACTGCAATATTTTTTTTTTGTTTTTTAATAAAATTAAATCGTGATTAATAGGGAAAATAATTGGAAAAAAAAAACAAACATGAAATATGTGAAATAGAAACTTTACGATGTACTTTTGATTCGTTTTTTATTTTATTTATTTTTTTATTTTTGATGTTCGTATTAAATTTTTTAAGTTGCCTTTCTTTAACGCGAGATTTAAGATTTTAGCATGCTAATTTAAGGTCTTATGCAGAATTTACTTTATGACTATAATGCGTTTCAGTTCACTGGTCTTAATGCAATAAAATTTAGAGTTATGTTGCCAAAAATTATGTTTTCTGTATATTAATGGCAAATTTTAACTTTCACTAATTTTTATTCGTTTTTATCTTATAGTCTTTTAATAATAGACAGCGAAAACCAAATTTAAATAAATATTAAAAACACACAAAAAAAAAAAAAAAAAAATAAAAAGATAAAAAAAAAACATATTAGCAATTATGACATCATAGTATTACGTCAATTTTTTTACTTACTCGTATCTGTCATTCTTTCTTAAAATTAAAACAAATAAAGAAATAAGATAAAATTTGCATCAATTAAGAAAAAGCAACACATTGAGTAATTTTATTTTATTTTTAAATACGCGAATTAAAATAAATATAAAAAGCAATATGTTGGTCGTTTTTTGTTATCTAGTTTAATTATTTGTTAAATAAACGGTCTGCTTATTACCTTATGGTTAGTTATTTTGCAATAAGTAATATATATTTTTTATTTAAACCATGATTTTTTAATGTAATCGGTGTCTATAACACAATTATAATAATATTCTGTTTAATGAATTTCTTGTGTTTTTCATACACCTGGAATTTTATTGTTGAAAAACAATTAACAGTTGTTTGCTATAAATGTTGAAAAAAAATGAAATTGATTTTAATAAGTTTTTGTTTAAGAAACGATTAATAGTTGTTTATACTATTTCTAAGATGTTCAGTTAGTGACTAAAATATATAATAGTTCGTGGTAAATATTTCATCAGAAAAAATCATCACGATATTTATTTAAAATCCAACGACAACAAAATAATAATATTATTATTAATATTAATTGGCGCATAATACTTCAATACTGTTTAATTATCCGCGTTTCCATTTACGTATTTTCGATAAATTATGCTAATTAATATTATGTAAATGTTTATGTTATTACTATTCTAGTTGTATAAAATATAAATCGGTGATTTGGTTCTGTAGATGATTATTAAGTCGCTACCCCAGTTGTTGATTTTATTTATTTTTTATTTTTGTAACGTAGTTTAGCAGCATAAGCGGCTTAAAATTTTACTTTTTCGTAATGTATATATATAAAATTGACGGAATAAAACGTTGCCATGTGGACTGTGGTGTCGCTGGTTACATCTTATAATTATTTTATATTTTTTATTATTTAATTAATTTTAAAATTTTATTTCGTTTAATTGACATTTAATTTTCTATTAAAAATTATTTTCTTACTTTTATGACTTATTTTTTGTGGGTTCGGTTGGCTGTAATTTTTTTTTTTTTTTATTACTTACAATAGCATTATGTCAACATTATTATGTGTTTTAATTTTAATGTTTGTGTTGTTTCAATATTACTCAGTTTTATATTATTTATTTTTTCTTTTATTCATGATACGCTCGTGTGGTTTTTGTTGTGCTATAAAAACAAGAAAAAAAAATTACAGAAAAAACGCAACAAATCGATGTTATTGTAAAATATTAACTATAGCGTTAACACTACGCACATTGAACAAAAATTATTTTTTATTTATTTTAATAAAAATTATAACAACAACATAACATTACTTATGCCAGGCCGAACGATGTAGTCTTTATTTAAATAAAAGTATTTTTTTTTTTAGTTATAATTAAATTAATTTAAATTTGTAAAAATAAAATGTATGCACTGCGTGATTTATTTTATATTTTATATAAATTAAAAGTTAGTTCACTCTTGTTGAGTTTTAAATTAAGTAAATTATTTAATTGTAATCAAAAACAAAATATATAAAATTCGATTTAATTAATTAAAAAAAAATAAAATAAAATAATAAAAAAAAGTTATCAAAACAAAACGTTGTGGCTTTAAGGAAATTAATCGCTGTGGAAAAATAAAGTTTTATTTTGTTTTGATAAGAAATTTTTTTTTTTTATTACTCAATTTGCAATTTATTTTTTTGTAGTTAATTGTTTAGAAATTTAATGTTTATTTTACTATATGTAGCATATTATACGTAGACATTGCTATTATTTTTTTTATAATATACATATAGGTATAAAATATCTAAGGTAGAGGCAATACTAGTTGTCTCACCGCAAAGCAGCAGATTTAGTAGGCTTATTATGGTTTTTCAATGATAAACAATTTTGCCGGTATAATCTTTTGCTGCTCGATATTAGAAACGGTAGAAACACAACGAAAACAATTTTTCAGTCTTAGTCAATGTGTTTGTAATGATTAAACGGATTGATTGATTCAAAATAGTGACAAATTGGTTATATAATAAAATTAATTTATTAAACCAATACTACAAAATAACAGTCCATCGGCTTACCTTCAAACTTCATCAAATATATTATTTCTTATCTTGCATTACATTATCAAAACAGCAGCACAGCAGCAGTACTTCGTTGTATTTTCGGCGTTTTTTTTCTCTTATCATATAAATATTAAAATATTAAATAAAAAACGATATTTTTTTTTGCTCAGCTGCTCAGTGTAAAGACACATATAGTTGACTTAGTTTTGTTTAATTTTTATTTGTTATCAGTTTGGTTGCATACGGATACATTAGTCTCTGTTTGTTTGTTTGTTTTTTTTTTTTTTTTGTTTTTTTTTGTATAATTATGCAAAGTACAAAAAAGCGATAATAAACCGGTGAAAAAGGCAAAAATTATTGTTTTAATTAGAAAACATAGTTAATTATATGATTGTGTGAGATTTCTTTTATTAATTACAATGTGTTATCGTTTACAATGTTGTCATTTTAGTATGTAAAGTAACAGAAATAAATTATTTCCTTTGTGTTTAAAAAAGAAGTAGAAGAAGAGTTTATGCTTGTCGAGTACAGCTTTCCTATTTATTTTATTTTTATATCGTTTTTAATTAATCAAACAAAATAATATGAATAAATTAAATCCGAAAAAAGAATAAATAAATAAATAAATCAGATAAACAATTATGCAATTTATATACAGCTTATATTTTATTTTATATAAAATATTTATTCGCTTTTATGCTGTTATCATCGTAAATTAATGATTTGTTATTTGTTTTTTTTTTTTTAAATTTAATTTAAATAATTAAGGAATTCATTTATGTTTATTTTTGGTTTTGTAATTAATTAATTTTTTGTTGTTGTATGGTTGGAACAATAATATTAGGCTGTGTATGAAATGTAGGTAAAATTATTATTTTTCATTTTTCGAAACCTTTTATTAAGGATTTAATACAAATTAATTAGATTTATATGTTGCTTTTGTTTGGAGATTAATTTGTTTTACTATATCAGAAGGTGTTTTGTTGCTGTTACCGTATTACAGATTTTACAAAATGTAATCAATGTTTTACTAATTTTTATTTATTTTAATTTAAAATTTGAAAAGTAAAAAGTTTTTTTTTATAATTTTAATATAAATGATGGTGTGAAAAAGGTTAGGAAATAGAAAAGCAAAAGCGAAAGGGAAAAAAGGTTAATTAAAGACATTTTTGCATCCGGTTGACTATCTATATTAATTTATATATATATTCCTTTTATATTTGGTTAATATTATAATTTTATTTGTTAATTAGATTATTTGTCAGTTTTTCATTGTTTCTTAGAAATATTTAACACTTTTATTGTTTATTTGTGGCAACGCACGACTGCACGTTTTTTGTGTATATTATTGTTTTATTCTTGTGTTAAGATGACATAAATATAAATTATAAATAAATTTATTATTTAATAATAACCTTGCTATTGTAGCAATTGACTTGATTAGAGTTTTGATGTAATTTTTATTTTATTATTATAATTCGTAAATAAAGGTAAAAACATTAATTTATTATACAAATATTATTATTATTATTATTACATGAGAGGCATGACTCAGGAAATAAGATTTTTTTACAGTAATTATGTTGATGGCAAAATTAATAAGAAAAAAGAAAATAATAACTAAAAACAAAAAATTTTATTCAAGGCTAAAAAAAAAACATCGAAAACAAAATTTTAATTAAAACAAATGTTTGTCGTTTAAAGTTTAAATTGTTTAACACAATAGTAAATACAGTAGTAACATTTTTAAAAATTGTAATTACTTGTCAATCATTATATTAAGATAATTATTAATATTTTTATGATTTAATAAAATAAAATTTTCTTTGCTGTTCCTAAGTCAATAAAAACGTCAAGCAACTATAAAGTCAGTAAACGTTTTTCGAATCAACACGAGTAATTAAATTTCGTTTTTTATTAATAATCCTTAATTTTGATATTTTTTAAATTTATTTACTTAAAATATAAAAGGCGATCCTTGACCCATTTTACTACAATATTGTTATAAAATAAAATAATTTTATGTCATTTTACATTTCCTTGTGTCTAATTACAATTATTATATAATCAAGAGTGTACGAGTAACAAGAGTACACATGTTGTAATAAGAAGATTTATGTTGCATGAGAAAAGCATTATTATGATAATAGTCAAGTAAGTTTAATTTTAATAATGATAAAAAAGAGCATACCAAATTTGTTAAATTTGACGTTTTTCGAAGCTTTTTACCTTGTTTGTTGTTGGAGAAATAAGTTTATGCATAACATTTTTAATAATGAAAGTTACCAAGTTTACCTTCTTTTTTAAAGACAACTTTTATTAAAATATTATTTAAAATGTGGGTGTTATGATAAATAAAGTGAAATTTACCTGGTTTATTCATTAAAATCAGAATAATTCATTCATTCACAGCCTTAATGATGAATAATTTAACAATTTTGTATGCTTGTTACTTGAAAATAAAATTGAAAAACAAATCCAAAGACATAACAAAATTATCATTAATTAGAAGTCAATTGAAATCGATTTATTGAATTTAAATTTGAATTTTTTGCTTGAAAGAAAAAACAAATGTTAAGCGTATTTTGTTATTTCGTATTTGTTGTTAATTGTTACTGAATATAAAAATAAAAGTTTAGTTAAAAACAACTGCAGCATGCCGAATCACTGTGAAAGTTGCTTTGATTATTATCTTTTTTTTTTACTAAGTTGCAAAAAAAAAAATTGCAAATTGAAAAAAAAAGCCAAAACTTTAGTGGCGTTAACAGCTAACAACATTAACTTTGAACAACAATTTAATTAAACAAAATAAAAACTCAAACGGGGACGACACATTTATTTAATTTAATTTTTTTAAGTAACAAAAACAAAATGCAAATTAGAAAAAAACAAATAGAAAAAAATTAATTTAAATAAAATAAAATTACAAGGTTGACTTGTTGTTATTGTCGCGGTTTGTTCTTTAATTTTAATTTAATTTATTTATTTATTTTAATTATTCTTTTTTTGTTTAAGCAAATTTGGTTTATTTTTTGTGGGCTTTTATCGGTTAATTTTCATTTCATTACTCTATGGTATAATTTTGAAAAAATAATTTACGTTAATTTCAGCATGTTTTGTGTTATTTTCATCATTGTGTTATATTAATTTATATTTTGGAATAGTATTTAAAAACTATATACATATATACAAACATTACTGGCAATTGTTTGCAATCTAAACGTTTCTTTAAATTCAAAAATCCACTTAATTTTGAGCATATTTTTCTCGTTGTAAGTTATTTGATTTATTTTGCACTAATTACAATAGTCCGCGATGTCACTTAGTTTATATAATAAAAATAAAAAAAAAAGTCTTGAATAATTTATTAATGATAAGCAAAAATTATTAATTCCTTTGGTGTAGTATTTTTTTTATTTTGATGTATTTAATATGCGCGGTTTGGCAAGCTTAAAGTCATTTGACAATTTATAAGAAAAAGTAATTGAAAAACATTTTTTTCACTATGTTTTTCAATGCATACAATGCGTCATAGTTTCAACGATTTTAACCTCGTTGGTTGTTATTTTTTTCAAACAAATAATTTTTGCAGCCTTTATACGTTTTGTTGCAAATTTTAGCTGGTTGACATTAAAAATTAAACATTTTACACAATATATATATGCCGTATATGTATATAAACCAACAACAAACGCGTCTTTAAAAGTTACCGCTTGGCCGTGGACAGATTGCATTTTTTTTTTATTTATTTAAAATTTTATTAAACCGCGTTGTCCGCCATTTATATTACTTATTCTTTGACTTAATCTTTTTTTTACATTTAATTTAAGTCGTTGTCGTCGTCATCGTTTGGTCGATGAAATGATTTTTATATATTTGTTTCTTGCTTTGCGAATGCTGAATAAAAATAATAAAACCGGATTGCAGTTTCTTTTTTATTTTATTTTTTTTTTTTTGCGTGCTCTCTACGTTTTATGGTTTATTATCGTTGTTGTACTTCAATTTCGTTTTGCTTTTCTTTGCGAAATATTTTTTTTTAATTAAATTCGTGTTTTTTTTTTGTTTGCAGTTGGCTTAGTTTTGTATCAAACAGGAAAAAAATGAAGGCATATCTGCGTTGTTAGCAGTCTTTTTTTTGTTCCTTGCACACAAAATATTGATTCGTTTGTATTAAAGAAACGTATTATGCGAAGGCGAACAGAAAATGCAGACATAAAAATGATGAGAAAAAAAAACATCTGTTGATTATTTTTCGCGTTTTTACTGTTTGCTCATTATGTTTTTGTGCTGCATTAAGTCAAATATTAAAAATTAAGTCATGTTGCCAAAGAATTTTTTTTTTTTTTTGAATTTTTGTTACTTTTATTGGTTTTTTTTTTTGGAAATTTTTTTAAACTTAATTTTCATTTTAGTTTTATAATTTTCAATCGTTTAAATTTATTGTAAAATGGGTGTGCAGCACTGGTAACAGTGGATATTTTTGTTTAACGATCAGCTTAGATTTTGCTGTTTTTAAAGAGAAATGACGTAACATCGATACGCTTTATGAGTTTTCAAACTCAAGTGGTTTCTTTAAAATAATATATATATTTATATGTATTTTATGTTGATAATGGTTTAATGATTGTGGTTTTTAGTATTGTTGGTATAATAACTGCTGGTTGGCAAGGAAAGATAAGAATGAGGAAAAACACAACGCACTGCACTGTTTTCATTTTTTATTTTGCTAAATTTAGATCGCGCGTTTTATAAAATATAGTTTTTTTTTCTATCTTTCTTCTTCTCATATAATACACACAAAATATATTTATTTTAACATTTTTGTTGTTATTATTATTTTTATTTTTACTGCGGCTGTAGTTTTTCTTCAGATAGGTTTCTTCAGTTAAATACGCCTCGCCCACTTTTATTTGTGTTTAATTTTTTTTATATTCTTCTTCTGTTAATGTTTGATTCTTTATTTTTAGCCATTAATTTTCGATGTTTATTTTATTTTTAGTTGAAAATAATAATAATAATAATTATAATGAACAAAAAAATAATAATACATTCTTTGCCTTTGTGTAGTATAACAGTGTCTATAGACACTGTTAATAATTAATTGATTTTAATTTAATTTAAAGAAAAAAAAACAAATTGATTTAACCGCGAATATTCTTTGCTACTATCTAACTGTCGCCTGTCGTACGTTTCTTTGATAAATATTAAGTAAGCAACGGATAGAAAAATCGTTGAAAAAACGTTATTAAAAAAAAAAAAAATGATAATAAAAAACTAGTACGGGACGGGATAGGCTGTTGCTAAATTTGTAACAACCCCACGAATTGTTTTTATTTTTATATTCTATAAAAAATAGAAAAACTTCTACAAATAAACAAACAATTTAATATCCCTAAGGGAAAATCTATATATTCGTAAAAAGTGATATAGATTTCTCCGTTTGCCCTGTTTTATTATTTTTATTATTATTATTTTCCTTTTTTGCAAAATACGAACAACTGGGCGCAAAAAATATTTAAAAAAAAGAATATTGCACAGCCTTGAATCGTGGTTGTTGAACAAAAAAAAAAACAAACTACAAAATAAATGTTAACCCATCGCAAATAAACCAACAATCACTTTGACCGAATAAAACGTAAAAAAATAACTAAAGAAACCTCGAATCAAATCAAATAAAGTAGAAAAAAAATTTCTCTGAAAAGGATTGAAAAATAACAGGAAGAAAAAAGGGGGTTGGAATATTAAGGAGGTTGTGTACTTACTTGCTTATGCCTTGTGCGTGTTATTTGCTGTTGTTCCTTGTTATTATTATAAAAACTTATGAGACATTACCAGAGATATTATATTAAAATTTAAACGAAGAAAAAATAATACAAAAAAAAAACTTATCGCTGTTGTATAAAAGGGGTGCAAGTCATAAACAAGGGCAAATTTCATAATACAACTAAGTTAAAAAAAAAGAAAAACACAGAAAAAACTGGGGAAATTAATTGCATATCATTTTGATTTAACCTCTTAACGTGGTTTTAAAGTATCGTCAGACAGTGAAGTCTCGTTAAATTAATTTTCACAAACATTTTTTTACATTCCACCAAGAAAATAATTCTCACAAGCAGCCTGCGACTAGGGTATTAACTGTGAGCAAATTTATTTCTTTTCAAACGATAAAATTTATTTGCATTTTTATTTTATTTGATCTTTTTCTTTTACTTTTTTTTTAGAGCAAAATATAAAACAATGTGTGGGTGGTTTTATGTAAAACGGTGGCTTTATGTAATAATATTTTTGCTCAATATTTAAATGCAACTGATACTGATTTTATTTATTTATTATTTGTACGCGTTGCTGCTGCTACTGTTTGACTTTAATTTGAACTCAGATTCATTTATATGTATAAAGAGAAAAATTCAAATTATTTGGAGAAAAATAAATTGTCGTCCATCATGTTGACAGTTTTATACGTATATATCCGTGTTATTTAAAAACTTTACTACTTCATTGCAACTATAGACCCCTATTTAACCTCTTTTATTAGTTTTTATTTATTCTTATTTTGTTTTTTCTTCACTTAATAACATGCAAGGTTTTTGTTTTTATATACAGCGTTGTATTGCTGTTAGATTTGCGCAACCATGTCACTCAGTTCTTGTGTTTTTATTTTTATTTTATTTGCTTTTGTAGAATTTTTTGTGTATTTGCATGTTGTCTAAGTTTTGTTCAGTTAGTTACTAGATAGACAATTTTTTTATGTAAAAAAAAAAACAATTTTTATGCTATCTGCATAGTGGGTGGTTAGGTGAATTTATTGTCTCTCGTTTTAGTAAATTTTTATAAACAACATTTATATAAATAAAAAAAAATTGAAAAAATTTCTTTTATTCGCTTTAATACTTGAATTCGAATTGATTTATGTTTTTATAATGGAATCGCCGCATGTATAACTAACTAGAAAATAAAACAACGACGACACAACGAGAACGACAACGTTTTTGTGTATTTCCACCTTTATTTTTTATTATTATTACTATTTTGTCTATCTGTTGGGTTTATTCTCTGTGATATGAAAGTAAAATAGACGGAATAATTTTTTTTATTCTTTATTTTTCTAGAGTAAAATGATGATCAAATATATGACGAACGACCGTTACAACGAAAAAATATTAAAACTAGTACATTCCACCTACTATTAAATTGTTAAAAAAAGGAAAACTATTTTTCTTTTCTATTTGTCTCATAGTGGGTGATTTCTGCTTTATTTTTCGCCATACTACATGCCTCACTTATTTCAATAGGATTGATTTTTATCTTTTCAGATTTTTTTTTTTACATCCAATTTGCATTTTTTTTAAATAATATTGGTTGTTGCTGATTTACTCTGGTGCAGCATTCGATATGTTTCGTTACAGATTTAAAAAAGATCATTTTAATTTTTTGATAACGATAATACTTATTAAATTAATTTTTTTTTTATAATTGATCTTGCTTTTTTGTTGCGAATAAATATTTCTAAAAATATTTCTATTTAATTAACATAATTTCTAACGTTTTTATTATTGCTAAATTTGTAATGCCGATTACATTTTAATGAGTTTTTTTTTATTTATTTTTATAATAATGTGATATATTTTTTAATATTCAAATTCAATTTCAGAATCAGTTTAATACCTTAAATACTCACTAAAACTTCTGTTGTAATTATTAATTAATTAATATATATATCTGTATATATCCCCTTTTTCTTGAAAATAAATATATTTTTCTCTTTATGTCGAAATAAAAAGGTATGTCTACTCTTTTTTTATTATTAGTTAGTTTAAAGCACATTGTAGATCGTAATATAAATTCTTAAGTAAATAATTTAATTAATTTATATATGTATAAAGAAAAAAAAATAAAATTAAGAAATATTCTCTATAAACTTCATTTAGTGATTAAAATAAATTACCTGGCTTAAAAATTTATTTTACACACCTTTATTCTTTCCTATAAAAAGAAATGAAAAAAAAAATAAAACAAATAGAAAATACACTAACACACATAGACACAAAACCACCCCCTATATTCCGGATATAATTCGGAAATAATTTTGTGTAACTATCTATCTAACATAAATTTTAAAAAAGTTTTTCTTTGCCTTTCTGCGAGTTTTCTCGCTATTTTAATTGCTTCATCGACGCTTAGAGAATAATAATTTTTTAACGATTTGGTAAAATTATTAGAAAACAAACCAAATACTCTATTTAACCCTGCTTTTAAAATAATAATTCTGCCAAAAGAGAATGAAAACGAAAAAATTAAATTAATATTTGTAAGAAAATCTTTGTGTTGCTATTATTTGTGTTATTATTAAATTAAAAACGATAAGGAATAAGATGAGGACATAGACGTTCTTACAGCGAAACCACAAAATGAAAATGATTTTGTGGTAATTTTTTTTTCGCTAAAAAAAATCTTTAAATTAAAAATTAAAATAGAAAATGAAAACAGGAAAATATTTATTTTTTTTTTCATTTTATTCATACATTATACTTTCATTAATTTCCCTACCAAAGTTGGCGGTTTTTTAGGTTTTTGTTTTCTGTCTATACGCTAGTAGGGTGTTATTTTCTACACTAGATAAATGGTTTTTTTTTACTTCCCACATTGCTTTTCTTTACTTTACTTCATTTCTGTTGTAATCCAAACACTTGTAAAGTGTTTGAAGAACTTGAAAGTTCTAAGAAGGAACTGTTGTGGAGGAAAGACACTACAAATAAGAAAAAAATATCTAGAATGAAAATGAAGTAATTGAAGAGTGGAAAATTGTGTGCACAAGTATTACACCCATTTTTATAGCAAGCAACTAAACTTACCCAACCATCACCAATTTATCTTATCTATTGTTTTAACTGTAACTATTAACACTAGAAATGAAATGATGTAGATTTTGCTTCTTCGGTATTATTATTATTATTTTTTTTTTTCATTTTTTTTTGTTACTTCCTTTCGTCGTTAATACGTATATATTTTGGCTGCTGATTATGAGCAGAGAGCAAGAATATTGCAGAAAAAAAAATACAAATAATAAAAATAAAAGAATTCATTGCCGTTTTGCTCGCAGGATGCTAAAGGATTGTTGTACTTAGATTAAAATACGTTTACGTAATTGTCTGATCTGTCTGTTTATATTTTATTTTGTCTTTTTAATTTTCCTTCATCTTGGTTTAATGGATAAAAAATAAAAATAAATAAATAAAAGAGATAATAATACATTGGAATGTTATTTAATTATGCGAGAAATTTATCCTTTTTACTTAAATACAAACAACACCCACGACACCCTATCTATTTTTATTGGTTTAAGGAAAATAATGAATAATAATAATAATAACAATACGATGGAGGATGGTTCTCTGTTCCTTTATTTTTTATTTATTTATATTCACCTTACCCTGCAAACCGGATTGCCATCAGCGTTGTCTTCATATTTCTTATACTCTTTGTTCCTAATTTTATTTGATTTAATAGGATTTTCGTATTTATTTTATTATAAAAATTTTCAATTTTATTTTTAAACATTTGTTGATTAAACAAAACTGAAAATAAAATTCGAATTAGGTTAAAATGAGTAGTGGGTTGGTTGATGATGAAAGTGTTAAACGAAAAACAATGGAAACAACAGCCAGATTATGTTCGTTAACTAGGCAATAATTTTTTTTCGTTTTCATTATTAACTCCTCTCTTGTTGTTTTAAATTATTATTAATTTTGAAAACAAATGACGTTGATTGCATATTTTTGAACGCCTGTTAATGGCACTATCCGCGGAATAATATTTATTTATTTTAATTAATTAAATTTTATGTATATAGTTGCTATTAAATAATACTATGATGATATTAACTAATCAGTACACAAGTACAAGCAGCATCCGTGTAACAAATTAGAAATCAAAATGTATTTTCATTCTGTCGGTTCTAATGGTAGAAAAAAAAACTTGGCCAGACGTTTGGTTTTTTGATTTTTTTTTATTATTTTTGCTGTTTTTGGTTTTCTTTTATTTTTCTACAGTAATAAAAACCGAGAATACACCACAATAAAATTGCGTCATGGAAAATTAAAATGATATTCATTGCCTGCAAAACAATAAAGACAAAAGAAAAGAGTCGCTAAAAGCATATGTGAGGCTGTGTATGTTAATAAAATTCAAAGAAGAAATAAATAAAAAATTAGGTTAGGAAAAATTTCCCCATCTATTTACGAATTTAGACAGCATTAAATAATTTTAATTTTTTTATTTAATAAAAATAAAAAAAATTTAATCCTCAAATTTATTTATATAACACGCGACTGTCGTCTTCGTTCTTATTTTTTTATTTATTTATTTTTTCTAAAGACCAGAATTTTGTTTGGTTTTTATTAATTTCTTTTGCGCTACAATTTTGTGACTATATAATGCGACGATAACGAAATTTTAACTGGATCAAAAGTAAAATAAAAATATTGTTTAGCATTTTTTTATGAAATGGAATTTATTTTGAGTTTTATATTATTATTTTTTTATTATAATTTATCACAATTTTTTACTTAAAGGATTATTTTAAGAAAATCAAACGGAACCTGTTCAAATCGGAAATATATTATATTTTATATCACATTGACGTGATTTATTTTTTTTTTTTAATGTTGTGTTTCTTTTACTCAAGCGGATATTATGAAATGAAATTTGGCCATCAATTTTTCATCACAAAAAGAGAAAAAACATTATCATAATTATTCGTTTTAATTTTTTTTTTAATGGAAAAATATATTTATTTTAAGATTAAAGGTTGATCGCAAAAATTATGATTTAAGTAATTTTTTAATAATTTTTTATTTTTATTTAACGTTTTTCTTCAAGTGATAGTGTAGGTGGATGGAATTTTCACTTGTGAAATAGTTTAATCGTCTGCAAAATATTATTATTTATTATATTCAATGATTATAATTTGTATTATTCGCGATTTATGCGTGGCAAATGTTGATGCGAATTTTGTTGTATTACTTTATGTGTTCATATACACTGCTCTTTTGATTATTTATGAAGAGTATCTGCAGTTGTTAGTTTTTCCTAAAAAATAAATTTCATGACATGTGATCATGTGGGCGAGTACATGAGCATATAGAGATAGACCTTGTATAATCGCGTATTTCTGATTAACGGCGTAAATCTTGTAATATTTTTACGAAACCAACAACGAATAAACTTTTTGTCATTTAGTAAAATTAAATATGAAATAATATGAAAAACGATATAATTTATATAAATAAAAATTGTAATAAATGTTTTTTATTGGCATCAATTATTTTATTTTCGCGCATTGCACTTGTACCATTTATTTTGTTAAATATCTACAATGGATTGCAAAAATCTGCTAGCATTCACAAAATTCGGTTAACACAGCTTTTAAATGGGTTTCTTTTTAAGCAACAAATAATTAATTTTAAAACTTAATTAAGCGAATAATTTATACACAAAATAACGTAATTTTCCTTAAAATTATGTTTATATAAATTACAAATAGAATCGCGGATCATTGTTAAAAGCAATTTTTGTTTTGAATTATTATCAAAAAAAAAAAAAAGAAACCAATTACTCTCGCTTGATTATGTTCGATTTGTATGAGTGTTGCAAATATTAAAACGATAAATTAATTAACATTCAAAAATCAATATGTTTAATTTAACTTTATTATATTAATATTTAAATTTTGTTTATAATCCAAAAAAATAATAATAAATAAATAAATCAGTTAAAAAAAAAAGTTATGTCACGTACGAGGATGTTTATGAAAATGAAAACTTTTTTTCTCTCTTGTTTTTGATTACTAATTAATCACTTAATTGATTATTTACTTGTAATTTGTGGTGGAATATTTTTTTTTTGTTGGTGTTTTTTAAGATTTACGAAAATTAAGTAAATTTATTTTTTTTGTTTTGAGCAAAGTTAAAAATTATGTGATTCAACTTTTGTATGAACGTCGTAATAGATGCCTTCTGTGCTTAACGAAATAGAAACGGATATAAATTTTATTAGATGATTTTTTTTTTCTTTTATTTGCTTGACTGTTTTTGTTATATTTTTATTATTATTTCTAAATTAATTAAATTTAATTGACTTAATTTATTTAACTGAAAATATATAAAAATATTATACATATATATGTATTTATATACTGTACGCCACTGATACTTAATAATTTCAACGTTCTACTCCCACGCGTTTTGTTTGGTTTTTTTTTTTTTTTGTTATAAATTCAGTTCAATCTTTTTTTTTTCATTTTCCTTTCTTTCTTTCCTATGATATAAAAATAAAATTAAATAAATATGTTTATACACTAAAAACGAAAAAAAAAATGACTACAAAAAATATGTGTATTATAAGAAAAATGTCTTAAAATTACTTACATATTGGCGGCAACAGCTGGCAACAATGTAATACTGCAATGAAATTTATCTTTATTTTTTTTTTTTTTTTACATTACTTTACTTTACTTAACTTTAAGCCAGTTAAGTTTATGTAAATTATGTTTGAAAAACAAAAAAAAAACTCTTTTATTTTCATTCTGTTATTTCTTTCGTTTTACATTTTGTTTTATGTTTTATTTAAATTAAAATAAATTTAATTTATTTTATGCGACTTAAGTCGTGCAGTATTTCCTTGTTTAAAGATAAAATAAAAAATTTATTATTATTATTTATCATTCATTTGCTGTACTTTTATAATAATTTTATCAATTAAATTGATTTTTATGCTTTATACGTTTATATCGCTTTCTCTATTATTATTATTATTATTAAAAATATTTTTTTATTTTTAACGGCAAACGAAAAATGCGACTTAAATAATTCAAAAGAAAAAAAAATGTTTAACTTTTTTTTAAGTCGTGTTTTTTTTTTCTTAATTCATTTAAACGCAAATCGGATTAAATTGTTTATTTTTTAACTGTGTTACTTAATTAAAAAAATAATAAAAAAAAATTATATTTTTTTGGGTGATTTAAAGATAAGTTTTATGTCGCCAAATCGGTCTTGTTAGTATACTGCGTTCTCTTTTACTGTTTAATGAAATTATGTTTATTGAGCCAAGTCATAAACGTTTATATATTTTTTTGTACGCGTGGTTACGCCAATTAGTAAATTGGTCTTGTCAGTCGGTTTAAGTCATTTATTTTATATTAAAAATATAATCTTTTTAAAGAAATTGTTTAGCGTTCAAAATATTACAGTCAGTCAGTCTGAGATTTAACCATTTAATAATTTATTTATTCGTCTAAATGTATGCATCTTTGATTTGTATTTTTCTTAAAAAATTAAATAAATCTTTTCTCGTATAAAAAATAAAATAAAATGAAAAAATGTCGAATAAATGTTGAATAAGAAATTCCACTTGTCACAGTTTTTATCTAGAAAATAATTTTCTTTTCTTTTCGATTTTATTTTCTTGTCTGTACATAAATCGTGCAAAATTTGACTTTTTTGATTTTCCTTTTTTACTTATTTATATATTTATTTTTTTCTTAGATTTTTCGCTGTATAAATTGTATATATACACCGCGACACATAGCGATTTAACTGATGTCATCTTTATTTATTTCACTATTTTTCCAAATCTGTTTCTTATTTCTACATTTACTTGTAAATTCGTTTATACGTTCGTCTTTTCGCTGTTATAAACATTTGACAAAATAAAATGATATTTAAGGGAAAAGAAAATAAAAAGAATAGATAACAAAATGACAACAATGCAGCCAGCAACAAGCAAAACGTGCAAAATTTTCATTTTCTTTTCTTCTTTTTTTTTCTTTATTACTTTTCTCTACTTAAAGAAAATATTGTAGGTGGAAAAATATAAATGCAAAAATATATATACATATATGATAAAATGACTAAAAAGCTGAGTTATTCAATGTGATAGATGACATGAGTTAAAATGAAAACATTGCTGCTGCGATTTTGTGGTGAATGTTAAACTTTGCTGATACAAAATGGGTGGACGGGTGTAATAAATGGATAATTTATATATTATTATGATTTCTCTGAATAATTTCAATACAGCAGAGATTAGATGGTTTCTATTTGAAAAAAATAATAATATTAATAAACGAAAAAATTGTAACAAAAGTAGTTATTTTGAGGTTAAAAAAAATCAAGAAATTGATTTATGAATCCTTAAAAGAAAAGTAGAATATAATAAAATAAAAGATTTACACCTTTAAAATTCCTTAAACCAGATTTATCTATGTTATTTTCAAAAATAATATTAAAAAACCAAAAAACAAATAAAATTGACAGAAAGAATTGAAAATAAAATCAACGAAATGTCGCGAGTTTATTGATTTTCGATTTACGCAACTGACATATAATGTGCAATACACAAGTATTATTATTATTATTTTTTATTTTTTGTATAGTTTAATGGCTTTTTGTTATATATAATTTTTTTTTTCTATGTCATCGTATTTGTGCTCTTTATGTATATCCTTATATGTATAATAATCCGATTTTATACTTGATATGCAGTCTATAATGTTACATTAAACCCACCCATATTCAGCAACCTTTAACTTCTCGTACCTTTACCAGTTTCAAACATGAGGAACAACATTTAACTACTTTTGCTTGATGTTTTTGTTACGTTGCCTACTTTTGTTGTTGTTATTTGTGTCGTCATCATCAATGTTGTCGTCTAAATTCTACTGTATATATATGATTATACATTTACGGGGTTATTTCTTGGTTATTATTGTATGTAAGGATGTTTTACAAGTGAATTGAATTGAATATGTACAACTTAACTCAACATCACCCAGTACTCTGAATATTATTTTTATAATTTTGTTAACCCAACCCAACCCTTATTTGGGGTATACATATATATTTTACATTTATTTATTTATCGAAAAACGAACAAAAAATAAAAATAAAAACGCAAAATCGAACACGTTATGTTAACTTTTGCCGTATTTCTAGTAATTTATTTATAAAAAAAATCAGTGTTATCGCTTTCAGATTATCACTTCAAGCTGTTGTTTGTTTGCGTTTTTACATTGATTTTTTTATTTTTTATATGATCAAAATGATATTTTAAATATGCATCATGTAGATATTTTTGAATTTTTATTTTTTTTTTATATATGTATGTTTGTTACCTTATGCGCTATGCTTTTATTCTTCCTGTTATTAAATTAACCAGGTGCTCTACTGTTGTTATTAGTATTATTTTTTTTCTACCTTGATTATACGGAAATTTATTTCTAAATTTATTATTTTGTAAATAAAAAAATAGAAAGAAAATATTTATGTAATCATAAAATGGTGTCAAGGGTGGCGATAACTTCCTAATTTATTGTTTTCTTTTTTGTTTTTTCTATTTAATTAAGAAGTTAATTTCTTTAAGATTTATTTTCATTGTAAATAATACTCCCACTTTTTATATTAAAGAAATTAATTATCTTCTGTTTTTATTAAAAAAATTTACAAGAAAATTTATTTTTTATTGATTATTGAATGAAAACTATTTTTTTTAATAAAACAATTATGCATTATAAGGTTAAAAATGAGCGAGTTTAATTTAATCAATTTTATAGTAATGAAGAAATTTTTAAGTAATATTCATGTTTAATTATAAAAGAAATACGAAAACAATGGTCCTTTTTCTCACAAGCATTTAATTCGTGAGACTTGTTAATTTTTTTCCCATTTGCATTTTAATCTTAAAAGATAATCTGACTTAAGTAAAATTAAATAAAGGAAAGAGAGAATATAATTTTTGCTATACATATGTAATTATCAGAATAAAAATGTTTTTTCAGTTGCTTCTTAAGATGTAATGTTTCGGTGGTGTCTGTTCCTAGCGACATTTTTTTTTTCATTAAAACTAAAATAAAGAAATAAAAAAAGGAACTTTTTGTTATTATTATTATTATCATTATTATTAATAATATTAAAATTAATAGCAGACGAGAATCATGTTAGAAACTAATTTAAATGAGATTAAACTGAATATCACATGAATTTATCCTGTTTGTTAGCTTATGTCTTTTAGATAGAATTTATATTTATTTTTATGTTATTATTAATATTATTATTGTTGTTTGTTGTGTATGTCATAAGATACAATATTGTTGAAGCACATTATTCCTATGTAGACAAAATTTTTCATAAAATCAACAGTGAAGACGTTTTTCCTTCTTTTTATTTTATTTCACTTTGCACATCTCTATTTAAAGTTTTTTTTTTTTTTTTTTGTTGCTTCTTACTTTGAATCTCTATGTTTCGCGTTTATGTTTACATAAGTTTTATGATATAGAAAAGAAAATTCTTTCGTAGTAGGAAGTTTGGGTGATTTATTTCTTCGTTCGTTTTATTTATTTATTTTTCTTTTGAAAAACAATTTCTGTTTTATTTTCTAGTTTTTTTTTTTTTAAATTTATTTATTTATTTTTATTATTTTTATATTATATTTTTTGAAATAATTTAATGCGATGCTTAAACAAGATACAAAGTTTCGTTTTTTTTTTTTTTTGATAAATATTAAAATTAAATTAAAATTTATTACTTGTGCAAAAAAAAAGCTGGGAAAATAGCGTGATTTTGTTTATTTTTTTTCTATATTTTAAATCTAACTACTTAAATACAATATAATTTACGTGATTTCCTTTGAATATTTATATTTAATTAATAATTTTTTTTCCTTATTTTTCAGATAAAACTGTCACCACTTACAACTTGTTAAAAAAAAAACAAATAAATAAGATAGAAAAGAAAAACTGGGAAAAATTTAATACAGTGAAATATATGAAGGGAAATTAAAAAAAAAGTAATAATACAAAAAATAAACGAAGAAAATTCATCTATCGCTTACTAAACATAATAAACGCTTTATTACCCGCAAATTATCTCTGCAGTGTTTGTTTATTTTCCTTAAAAAAAAAATCAAATCGATTATCCATTATCATTGTCAAGATCAAACACAACTTTATTAAATATATAAAAATCTTGCTATCTTGTTGCTGCCATCTAGCCGCTCTGTTAAATTGCCATTTATATAAAGAATAATATATTTATATAAAAAAAGGATTAGTGACGTTATAACCTCGCTACGCAAATAACAATTAATTGAATAAATTTGCCCCGCTAATTTTGCTTAAGCTTTTCATGCCGTCATCTTCTTGATTTATAGTTAAATATTATTAAAACATTAATTTTGTGATTAGATTCCTTACATGTGTTATTATAATTATTATTATTATTATTGTGCAAAATTATTATCTTGAAGGATTTTAATTAAATAATTAATTAAAATACTATTGATAAATAAAAAATCAATAATAGTATTCTAGTCTAGTATTGTTTGCCATACATATTTTAAAAGCATCAAAATTTCATCAACTTGTCATTGTTAAACACAGTCAAAAAGGTAAACCATCCTCATAAAAATTAAATTAAAATAAAACAAAGTAACCACACTAAGTAAACAAGAAAATTTTAAATCAAAGAAAACACCAACAAAAAATTATTATATAAAAACGTCAAAAAGTTTTTGCTCGTTTTTTCGTTAATACTTTTTTTTAATGAAAAAATTTTCTTGTTTGTTACTAATTATTGATTACTGTCAAAAAAAAAACATTAAAAAATATATTTATTATAATTACAAATAGCCATTGATTATTATGATTTAACTAAATAATTATTTTTTAATTATTTATTTAAAACTAATAATCACTTGGTGGTTATAGCCACAAAGTGGTTTAAAAACATTGTAAAAGATAAAAAGAAAGGAAAAATAAAATCAATAAGAAATAAAGAAACGAAATAGAAAGTTAATAAACATCGATCAATTTT
This sequence comes from Ptychoptera contaminata, assembly GCA_963942525.1. NCBI lineage: Eukaryota > Metazoa > Arthropoda > Insecta > Diptera > Ptychopteridae > Ptychoptera > Ptychoptera contaminata. Next base: position 38,998,188 of record OZ012636.1, on the reverse strand, counting down.
TGTGATATTTGATAAAGTAAAAAAAAAAAAAAAAACACAAAGCAAAGGAAACCTAAAAGTTTTTGTTTTATTATTTATTTTCTTTTTGTTTATTTAATTTAAAAGAAAATAAATACAACACGATTTTTTTGTTTGTTTTTGCTTTAAGTTTTCTCATTATAATTAGTACTATTATTATTTTTTGTTTTAACTTAATTTAAGCATATTTTAATTTCCTTTTTTCTTATTTTTTTTTTTTGCTCTAATTTTTATCAAGAAAAACAATTTATTAACAGAAGAAAAAGAAATTATTTTCTAAATGTTCCTATAATTTTACTATAAAATAAAACAATATAAACATTATTCTAAACAACGTAAATAATTATTTTTAAATAAGAATAAAAGTGTTTTACCTGCAATCAACGTACAATAATAAAGTGTTTTCTGTGTTGTGAAATATTTTAATTAAAATTATTTTTATTGTTGTATTTTATTTTGTTTTGTTTTTATACATTACAAGCTAATTAAAATAAATTTATATAAAAATAACATTTATATATACATACATATATAATTAAATAAATTAAAAAGTAAATACAAAAAAAAAAAAAACTTCCTGTAAAAATCGTGTGTGCTCGCCTGCCCCCACATTTGAACAGATAAATATTTAAAACAAGCTAAATAAAAAAACTACAAATAATAATGGCAACAATGGTTAATATGAATAATTTACTTAATGGTAAGGATTCACGTTGGTTGCAATTGGAGGTATGTCGTGAATTTCAACGCAACAAGTGCTCCCGACCGGACACAGAATGTAAATTTGCTCATCCACCAGCTAATGTTGAAGTACAGAATGGACGTGTTACAGCTTGTTACGATAGTATTAAGGTTAGTTACATTTTTAATTATAAAAAACAATTTATTATCCTTATTCTTTTTATTCTTTGTTTATTATAAAAATACAAAAAATGATGTCCATCATTAATTAATTAAATTACCAAATTTCTCTCTTGTGGGTGTTTTTTGAATTTTCATTTTATTTTTATTTTTTTTTTTGGTACTGGTGTGTTCGGTTTAATTAATATAATTATTTAGCTTATAAAAATATATTAAGGACATTTATTCACGTAATAAACAAATTAAAAAATTAATAATTAAAAGTTCTTTGCGAAGGTGTTTTTTAGAACAGTTGTTCCGGTCACTAATTAGATTTTTTATTAATAATAATTAGAATAAATTAATACAATTTAATTATAATTAGAATATTTTTTGGATTTAAATAAATTTTTTGCGGATGTTTATTAAAATATTTGACAAGGTGTAATATATTTTTGTTGTTTTTTTTATAACTTTAACAAATTGATTTATCTCTAACTTTATTATAATTTTTCGTTTTTTTTTTCATTATATTTCTTTTAACATTCTTTCAGACACTGTTTTTTTTTTAATGATTTAATGGTGTTGTCTTTGTTCATATGTCAACACATGTTTTAAATATTGTATCCTTTACCTTTCTGATCAATCACTTTGTTATTTTTTGATTTTTTTTTTGTTGTCAAATTTATCACCTGTAAAAAAACCTTAAACATCATGATAGAAGCAGTAAAAATTCAATATTATGCAAAAAAGAAAAATTTACGTCATTTACCATGGGGTGTGTGAATTGATTTTGAGAAAAACATTTTTTTTAAATCTTTTATGTGTGAATATTAAAAATATTTATATATTTATTTGGTTAAGTTGTGAAAAAGGATAACGATGACGACTTGAAATATTGTACAGTGTAACAAACGGCGACGAATATGTTTATGATACACAACACATACAGGACACTCGCTATAAATTTTTTATATATTTATTTTAATTTTTTTTTATTAAATTGTCTAGTTGGTTTTTTTGTTAATTTTTTATTATTCACTTTTGTGTGTCGGATTGTTATTAAATTTATGATGAGTTTTGGATGCGTGCGTTCGTGCCCATCCATAAATATTATGATAAATAAACAGCAACAAATAACAGAAGAAGGCAATAGTAGCAGCAACAACAGTAATATAGCGCAGCAACAAGAGAAATATCAACAAATATAAATAAAAAAAAGTTTAAAAAAAAATATTTCATATATTTTTTTAACAGCAAGAGGAACGGATTTATTATTTACACTTAAATGCGTACCTAAAAGGGTGAAATTATTATTTTTATAGAATTTGTTTTCTGTAATGTTTTTGTTGTTGCGCTCTGTATTTCATAACAAAACAATTCGTTTATTTTTTCTTCTTTTGCAAAAACGATTTTTTAATTGCAAATGTTAATTTTTTTTTTTATTGCAGAAAATCCTTTAATGTTGTTTCCTGTTAAAATGAATATATTTATTTAAAAAAAGTTGAAACAAGAGCTTTAATACAAAATTTTCTTAAAATATTTTTAATGTTATCTTGGAGTTATTTTTGGATGCAAAAGAAACAAAATAAAACTACACTGCTGCTTGTCATATAAGGTTTTGTAATGCTGCAATACGAAAACAATTAAAATGATAACACACAGTGTCATTTTTCAATGTGCTTAGTTACCTGGAAAAACTTAAAAAAAAAAATTCTTTTATCTGTTATAATCATAAGATGATGATTTCCATCAATTTTACTTTAAGTTCATAAAAAAAATAAATCTAAGAGCCAGTCAATGTTGAAAATAACGACATTAGATTAGAACATTAGGATTAGAACGTTAAACGACATTAGAAGAGAGTGAATGAGGTGTTTTAAGGACAAATTTCAGTATAAAAATATTAGGCGACGACGACGCACACGATAATAATGCGAAACAATAAAAGTGCGATAGAAAACATAAAAAATATGCTATTGGTATTTATAATTTTTCTGTTTTTGTTACTTTACCCGGTAAAAGTTCATGTAAATATTTGACAGCGCGTAAAATTAAATTTGTTCTCCTTATTGTTGTTTGTACCCATAGAAAATACATTAATACAAAACAATTTTTAGTTTTTATTTCAAATATCAAGGATATTAGTTTGTGTATTTTTTATTTTTAAAATATAAACATAAATTTAATTAATTAATTTCATTAAAAATTCTTTTCTTACTGTGTATTTTTCCGTTCATAATAAACAATTATATTTTATTCTATTTTAATTTTAATGAAATAAAAATAAATAACGAATAATATTAAAAATAAGTGAAGAAAAATTATGTTTTGGTAATTTTTTAAATGGTATTATTGTGTCTGAACACACCGCGTACCATGTTACCTTTTAAATTATTTATATCTTTTAAAACAATATTGTTTTGTTTATTATAATTTTTTTTTTGAGTGTTTCTTACACTTATTTACACATATTTACAAATGTTTGGCTTCAGGGTAAGACAATAAAAGAAATGAATAAAATAAATAAAGAAAATTATGGAAAAAAATAAATTTTCCAAGAATTTTTTTAAAGATTCGGTTTTTTTTTTAAAGCTTAAAGCAACAGCCAACTAACAGCTTGTTTTATTGCAAAATATAATACAAGATAAAAAATAATATCCTTTAAGTTGAACAAAAATAAAATTATTTGTCGTCGTCGTCGCACAGAATAATAAATTTTCATAAATAAGAATTATTTGTATGATAGTTTTAACAGGAATGTAAAAATATGAAAAAAAAAAAAAAACATTATTTTTAAGAGCTTTTCCAAGTGTTAGCCGTTATAATTTGGTGTTATTGTTGTTGCTTTAAAAACCAACAAAACTATTACGACTAATTCATTATAATTCGTGGTTTTATATATTATTTCCATAAAATTGTAATAATAATATTAAATAGAGGAAATACTTGGGGAAAACCAAATAAATTTTTTTTTGTTAATTTTCATTTTATTTTAAGAATATAAAAGAGAAAGAAACTAGGAAATAACAAAGTGAAAAGTAAAAGCAATAGTTGAGAGAAAAAAAAAGATAGAAAAAAAAGGAAAATTAATAGGAAAATTTGTAAACGAAGAAGAAAATACTCATTTTTCATTTTAACGCAAAAAGGACTCTTTCTGTTGTTTTGTGTGTAATAAATGGTTGTGTGTTGTTACTGTTTTCATATACAGACAGGACAATGACTAAAACTTAATATATGTGTGTAGTAGGAGCATTATTTTTTAAAACATTTTTTCTTTTAACACTAATAAATCACATACGGCAAACTGACTTTTGTTGTTATTTTATTTCATCCTTTTTTTGATAAACTCTTTTAACAACTACCCTTTTATGCGATGGGGGCGCCTGGTAGTTTATAGTATTTATTACTAGTTACTTGTTGTTTTATTATTATTATTATTGTATTATAGTATTTTGATTATAATGCGGAACGACATTTTCGTGTGTAACATGGTGTGTTATTATAGTATTTCTACTGATTTTGTAATAAAACTCTTTTATATATATATATATAGCAACATAATAACTGCTTCTTCCTTTTACCCTATGATACATATATACAACAACATAAAGTGCACAAATTTATAAAATAATAACATGAAGATTGCTTATACTTGCGTTTTACATGCTTCGAATAATATTTTTTCTCTATGCTCATAATTGTAAGATTTAGTAACGACAGCATTTGTGTAATTTAATATGTTTTATATACATAACTATAGTAACATTATTTATATATGTATATATAAAAAAACGAAGAGAAATCAAGTGAATAGAAGAGAAAAAATAAAATATGAAATATAATAAAATTGAAAAGAAAGAAATATAAAAAAAAAAATGTTGAATTTTATACTTTAATATCTGGCAGCACGACAATATCAGCAGCAATAGAAACAGCAACAGCATCAAATCCATCTGTTATATTCTGTTGTAAATTTACCGGATTTTAGTGGTTAGCACACCGTATACATATGTTTGTACACTTACTTACTTTAATATACATTTATTAAAGAAAATATAAATAAAAAATATTTTTGGTGAAATGTTTTTCGTTTTTTTTTTTTTTTTTACGTATTTAATTTTTTTTCCTGTTGTTATACTCCCAGTAACTTATAACAATAGTTGACATAAGGAGTCGGTTTTATACTCGTTTCTTGTTCTTTTTAGTAATGTAGTAAATTGTACGCAAAGTAGTTTTTTTTATGTATATTTGTATAGAAAACAACAAAACATATTTCATTTTAATATGACGATGAAAAAAAAATTTAATAAAAGCAATTTTTTTTATAAACTCTTCTATGTTCGTTTCTGCTGCTTTTAAGTCCTTTTTATAGTTTTATTTTTTGTTGCCGTGAATATGAAAATGTCATATGAAAATATATGCAGTGGAAAATGTATAATGTTTTTTATGTAACACAATGTTATGTTAACATTACGTTACGTTACATTAAATTATGTCACAGTTTAGTTGAATTAATTCTATATTTTTATTAAAAAGTTTTCTTGTGTGTGCATGTATGTACTAGGATAAAATAGTTTTAGTAACAAACAAGGAGTAAGTTCAATACGGTTAACTGAATGATGCATTGTTAATTGTTTGAATTAAAAAAAAAAGAAGGAAATGTGATACAGAGGAAGCGGTTAACATGCTGTGGGTTTAATAATTATATTTTTTTAATTGTAAAAATGATTGCATATCAATTGTATTATTGATTTAATATGATAACAAAAAAAAAAAACAATAATATTTTGCATCGGCGGATAAAATATGTTAATTGATTTCTAATTAACATTATGTTATATATAACAGGTAAATTTTCGTTAAAGTGTATTATTGTACGGTTGTACTCAATCAATAACCCATTAATTTGATTAAGTCAGCAATAGTAAATTTAGTTTAAAATTTTACAAGCCACAATTTGCTGCATATTCTTGTTATTCAAATTATTTTATTCATAAAAGAAGCAACAGCAGCAGCAGCAGTAGTAGTTACAGCAATAGCAAAATAAACATTATTCTAATAAATGCAGTATAATTATGATATTATACTTTACCAGGTACTGGCTTTTATTAACAACATAAATATAAGAGTATAGGTAAATTTCTATTAAAAGATTTTCATTTGCTTAATGAGAATTCGGTGTAATTTTTCTCTTTTTGTAGCTGAGTTTGTATTTAGAAATTTATTGTAATTATCACACTGTCGCACATCAACGAATCCTAATTAAATAAGAATTTATTTTTAACACTTTGACAATCTTTATTTACAATAACTCATTACATGCTTATAAATAATTAAAATTTATAAATAAATAGTAAAATATACCTTTTTTTATTCAAACATTTTAAATCCTTAATAAATATTGTTTTCCCCTTAAGCAAATAAAAATTCAAGTTAAATAAATTCGATTAAAGTTAAATATTTGGCGAATAAATTTTTCAACAAATTTATTTTTCTGTATGCTTACTGTCCTAATTATAATAAAAGCTCTCTACTTTTGTTGCTGCTACTACTACTACTACTACTGCCACATCAGCTTCCTCAATTATTTATTTTAATCTTTTGTTTGAACTTTATCCTCTTTTTTTTTGTGTGTTACTCATTGTACGTCTGATTTATTTTTGGAAAATTGACTAGAAGTAGACGACCATCCAATTACTACTCATCAACCTACCCGTATTGCAAAAAATTTCTTTTTTATTTCTATGAAAAGAAATGTATTTGGAAAATCCTACATAAATATTTGATGAATGCAATTAATTTTGACCGGTATTTGTTTTGATTATAAAATGTTTGGTCAATTGAAGTTGTTGCTGGTTGAAATCACTGTTCGATTCACAAAATAAGCGTGGAATTTAATTTTTTTTATTATTGTTATTATTAAATAAAACAAAAATAAATAAAATCAATTGATTTTATCGCTCAATTATGTTGTGCTTTACTCTATTTATTTTACATTTTTAATTTCAATATAACAACAGGATATTAATATCCTTTTTTTGTTCCTTTTTTAAATAAATATTATATATATACTGTATGCTATGATGATAATAGTGATGATGACTCTGGAATAACATCTGGTTTATATAATTGTTTAACTAAAAAAATGTAACGATATCCACGATATAATCCAATTAAAAAGGATTTTTTTCATCAAAAAACCATTGTTATTTTACAAATCAATAATTAAAATAAGATGAAAAATTATTTTTTTTAAAGAAGGAATAATAATATTTTTAATTTTTTTAATCCCTTTATGCCGATTTTGCTCCATTTTCTTAAATCGTTTTATTAAAAATAGTTTTTTTTTTTTTGAAGAAAAAAAAAATGCAAATTTATGGAAGTCAAAATTGAACACAAAAAATTATATTTATCCATCGTTAGTTGTGAAGCAGCAGAATAAAACAACGGCAAAAAAAATATTTACTGTTAACGGAATGATGACGCGCGAATAGAATTCTTTTTGTTGTTATTATTTGAATAGATTTGGTTGGTAATATGGTAGTGATGATTTAATGTTTTTTAATAGTTTTCTTTTTTGTTGCAATATTCTGCCGGATGAGGTTAAATTGAATTGATTCTGTAATACTGCTGTTGTTGCTTCTACTGTAATCTATCTAATATTTTTCTGCTAATTTTTTGTTTTCAACATTTCTGTGATAAAAATTCTCGAAATAATAACAACAACAATAACAACATCAGCAGAAGCAACGCCAAGTAACGACGATACTAACAAAATGAGCATAAATTTGTGTATAATAAAAAAAAATGTAACAACAACAGTTAATACCAATGAATACTTAACTTACTTATTTGTTGGGTGGTTGATTTTTACTCAAGGATATATATGAGAGGTGTTTTTTCGGGGTGGTTTTTATTTTGCTTTTGCTGTCGTATTTCTTGTCATCATGATCCGAGTGGCGCCAACAAAATTTATGGCTCGTCATGAAATTTCTTATTACCAATAAATTTGTTACTTTATTTTTTCTACTTGCCATTTCTGTTTGCCTTTCCTTGGCTCTATTATTATTACACAATTTTTTTCTTATTATTTCGTGTTTTTTCTTTATTATTTTATTTGCCTTTTCTTATGTGTATTTTGCTTTTAAATATTATTACAATATCAATGTTCACGTTTTGTTTCATTTGTTATTCGATGTAATGAATTGTGTAATAGATGTTTCTTATATGTTCGGCTGTATTGCACTGTACTGTACTGGATTTATGGTGAGCCATGTATCGTTTGGTATGAGAAAAGATAACAAAGTATATACAACCGAAAAAAAGGTTACATGTCGTCGTATGCTATAAAAATACAAATAAATTTCAATCAAAGTCGATTTTATATTATTTTTTCTTTTCTCTTAGTGCTTTCGTCATGAAAGGTATTCAGATGATCTCTGTACATTTCCTGGACACCAAGATTGGTTATTTGCTTATTTATTATTTTATGGTAAAAAAATCACACTGAGAGATGAACCAAACCGTACCATCTTATATTTCTTATCACATTTTTTTTTATTTCGGTTGGTTTTCATATGCTTTAACGCTGCGACATCGCAATTGTATTATTTTTTTATATAAAAAAATTTCTCTTCTATTTAAACATAATTTTTATTTTTGTCGCGATTTTCTTGTTTATTCGTTTATGGTTTATTGTAGCGAAAAAAAAAAGAGTATAAAAAAAAAATAAATACACAAATAAGTACGCGACAAGGGGGTTGTAAGTTTAAATTTTGTCAGATTGTTTATTTTCCTTGTTGTCATTGCCGTCATTGTTTGTGTTGGTCCAAAGTTAAGCTCGTAAAATAATCCTTAAATTGAGGTTATACGATAACAAAAAGATATATTTTTCTCTATGTATTTTTTTTTTATTATTTATTTATTTTTTATATTTTTTTATTTTTAATTGTTTCTATCTGTCTGTACATTCGTTTGGTGTTCTACTTGGCGAAGCTTTTTTTCACATTTTTAATTTTTTATTTGCATGTTTTGTTACTGTTTATCAAGTGGTTGTTATTATTTATGTGAAGAAGAAATGTTTTTTTTTTTTGAAATCCTTTTTAAGGAAATAAATACAGTAACAAAGGGTGAAATAATGAAAAGAAATACAATAAAAATCAAATAAAAATAACAAATTAGTTCTGTTTTACATTTAGTAAGTAAGTAGATAGATTGATCTTTTATGCCTTTTTTTATATTTTGGCATTTACGCTGGCTTCATTTTTTATAACTCCTTAATAAAAATAAAAAATTTAAAGATTATTATGATAAAGATTATGTGTTTTTTCTTCTATTTTTTATAATTTTATTTTTATTTCTTTTAAATTTACGACGATGTTTGATGATGGTGGTGGTGGTGATGATATTTTCTTTGACTTTGTGTAGCTTTTTTGATGTTTTATTTCTTTTTTTTTATTTAAAATTGATGATGATTCATCGTCACTTGTTTAACCTTACCTAATCAATGAACATAGCCTCCAACATCACCATCACATTGCAACCTACTTAAATTTACAGAGTTATTAATATATCCATCCATTTCTCTGTTACTGTTGTTGATTTTTTTTTAAATAAATGCTGATGGTGCTTCTACTTCTGTTGCTGTTGCAACACACCATACTGTTTTATATACTCAATTGACAAATTATTGCGGTTATTTTATCACGATAGATGGATCACAATGTGTCGCTGTTATTGTTGTTTTTGGCTACCAGGGTGGTTTTCATTTGGTTTGGTTAGATTTTCGTAAAAAATTTATAATAAAATAATGCTACAAAATTTATTCCATATATCAAATTTATTTTTTTTAACCCTTTTTTGTATTTATTGCGTTTTGGCTGTTTTAATTTTTTTTTTGTTGTTATAAATAGCAACAATAGTAACACACAGTACCAAGAATATCATGATAATATGATTGCATTCTGTTTTACTATTTTTAATGATAAAATAAAATTGCAATTGCAACTTTTTTTTTTTTTCATTATAATATTGCAAATGATTGCTTGGGTTGATCTTTTTTTTTGTATTTTTTCGATTATTATTTTTATTATTGTTATTATTATCTGTAATCTGCTAACATTTTTTTTTTAATTCATTGTTAAAAGTGTATAGATAGATAGATAGATTTTTTGCTTATATAATTAAAATATAAAATTTATTCTGAAAAATTTAAATTAATTGGATGGGGTTGAAAAAAAATTTAATTAAAAACTTTTTTTAATTTATTTACTGGATTGTTTGGAAAATTGTTACTGGTTAGCTGTAGCTTACTATGTATGTTACTTACTTAAGAAGTTTCTAAGCTCTAACAAGTATCGCGTAAATAATTAAATATTTTTTAACAACGAAATTATTGATGTGCTTAATTTTTTTTTATTATTATTAAAAATAAATTTTTTATAAAAAAAATGTTTAAAGAAATGTGGTAGCACAGTGGTGGTAACGTCGTTACATTGTAAAACATTGGTTGTATAGCGCACTGATTGTACGGTGACGCGTTTTTGTTTATTTTTTATTATCATATTTTATGAGGTGTTTAAATCGTATATTATGCATCCATGAATGTATAATCAAATTTTATTTGTTTGACGTATTTTTATATTTTTGTATTCAGTTTGCTTTTGTGAAACTCAGTGATGAGAAGATATTGATATCGATATTGTCAATTATGCTTTGGATGGCACTAAATTTTTGTTATTATTATTACCAACCTATTAGTAAACGTTATGTTTAAATATTTACCAATAAAAATAATTTGTGTTTTTTATTATTATATATATTTTATAAATATGATTAGCTTTTAAAAGTATGAAGTTTCACAGTTTTTAGTTAAGCAGTTGTTTTGTAGCATAGTGTTAATCAGCAGGTTACTATTTTTGTCATCAATTAACTATGCTATACAAAGAATTACTGCTTGTAATTATATTAATGACAATACATTATTTATACTATTTATGTTGTTATAATAATAACCTTTTTACATAGATTTTTATTTTTCCAAACAGAGATAGTTTTTTTTTTTATATTTTTAAACACCAGTTTAAACCTAGATGTGTCAATTTTTTTTTTGCTGGATGATGCTGGTTAAAGGGTTTTTTTTTATATTAACCAAAACAAAACTATATATGTATATATCTTTTTTTTTTGGTTGAAAAAGGTTGACAAGCACATTGTCTATCTATTTATTCGAAGCATACAGATAATATAGCATATAGATAATTTATTATAAATGCAAAATAATAGTTGATGGGTGTGCGTTGTAATATAGTGAATATATTGGATAGATTATCATCTCGGTGCATATATTGGTTTTCAAAATTGATTGGTGGTGGTGGCGGTCCTGTCGCCTTTTTTAAACATTTTTTTTGTGCTATTTAAATTTAATTTAATTTTTTTTGTTTAATTTCCTCTCGTCTCGCACAACATTAAACAAGTTAAAAAAAAAATAATACTAAATTATTATTATTGGTTTATTATTATGCATACATGTTGGATGGTTATATAATATGGATATGCTCAATGAATCGTTTTATGTACTGTGCTGATCTGTACTGTGATGGGTTTTCTACTATGCAGTGCTATTCTGTGATGTGATGTATTCAATGCATATACATATATCCTATAATACGTAACGTAATGTATGTACGAACGAACGAACAAGCAAACAAACACCATTTATATACATTTATAAATATATATATAGATAGATAGTTGGCTCTAGCCATGGCATCATATAAACAATATGTTATTTAGATTGTGTTTATTGTTATAAAAAAAAAATAAAAAAAGAAGGCAAAAATAGGATGAGCTTTAAGGCAGCAGTAGCAGCAGCGTACACAGTGTATAATGGTTTAACTATAAAATTATAGGGAAATTGTTATATATATGTTTTGTCTACTATGGTAGAGATTTGTAGAAATATTATAATTTTTTTTTTTTATTGGATTATGGAAATGATTTGGGGTGTGGTTGTGGGTGGTTGGTATATTGTAGTATTTAATTCTTTTTTTATGTCTAAAAAGACAAAAAAAAATGTATTCTGTTGTTGTTTGTGTAATAAACTATTATAAACATTGTTGTAGACATTATTAACACTACAATTGTTTGGAAAATTTTATTAAAAAAGAAAAAATAATAAATAGCAACAAATTATATTACAAAAATTAGGATATTTAAAAATCATGAAAACAAAAAAACGAAAAATTTAATTCGCTACAAATGAGTTTAATCGATCAAACTTTTCCATCTCCCTGATCATTTAATTTATTTTGTTTAATTTAAAGTTATTTAGTTTTGATTATTATAATTATTTATATTCAAATATAAAATTCCATTCCACTACTCTATACTACACACACAAAACACACTCCACTATTATATTCTTCTAATGAAATAATTATGTTTCACAGTTGCATTTGAAAAATATTTCATTATTTGTTTTAATGATTTATTTAAAGTATTTGCAATAATTAATAACAAGCATCAGCAACATCCACCAGTTTTAAATATTATTCTATATTTATGTTGTCACGTTTTTAGACTTTAATTATTAATTTTTGAAAAGTTTAAGTTTTTGAATGATGACGATGATGTTTTGAAATTTTAGTTTTTTTTTCTATTTATTTTATTTCGTAGTTCAAAAATAAATAATATTAATAAATGAAAAACAAAACTTAGAAAACTATGTGTATGTTTTGCACTTTTTATTTTATTTTATTACTTAAAAAGTTCTTAAGAAATATATAAATATATGAGAACGACAAATATATAAATTTTTCATTTCTTTTCTCAATAAAATGGATAAATTCAGTTTATTTTTTTGCGCCTTACTAGAATGGCTGTTTTTCTTCTTGGATTAAAGTTCGCATTTTTTTTTTATTTTTCTTTACTTTGTTTAGGGTGTTTAGGAGGTTATGTATATGGAGAACGAGTTTTAAGTTGTAAAATGAATAAAGAAAGCAGAAAAAGCGTATATATAAAGAACACACACACAAAATGCCATCATAATTTCACATTATTTCGTGCCATCGTTTTTCTTTTTATATTTTTTATTTTTGTGCTACGTGTTTATGCGAACTAATATGTGTTTCTTGTTGTTATACGCTTTGCTTCTTGTTACACTCAGTTATCGTATACATTGGCTGGCTGATTATACTGAATTTTTTTTTGGTTGGTGTCTTGCAGGCACAATAGCATAGCACGGTACACACCACCAAACCCATTTTTATACATAAATATATTTATTTATTTTTTTTCGTCATTTTTTTTTTTTAAATATCTCGAAAATGTAAAAAACACCTATGCCACCCACAAAATTTTCTCATTCCGACATAATTTCATATTACAAATATAATAATAATAAAAAAATATTGAAGAAAACTTTTTATTTTTCATATAATACTACATAAACACCCATGACTATTATTATTATGATTATTATTTTTATTACATGTTTCGCTCAATATTCCTGTTTAGTAGTTGAATTTTGTGCACTAAAATTTACTCAGATTCTAGCTCTAAATTTTTTACATTTCGATTCGATTTTTTATGTAATTTTATTTGTCATCTTTCTTTGCGATTAAATGTGTTGGGAGGTTAGTCGTCAAGCACATGCCGTAGTTGTTTTTTTTTTGCAAAAAAAATAAAATAAAATAAAATTGTTGGGACAGGCAATTGATGATAAAGCTGGGGAAGGAAGAATTATATAAAATAGAAGTACATCAGAGGGTTTTCGATTTTTGTTTTGTAATGTGCCACAGTGTGTGCTCTGGTTTAGCCTTTAAATGTAATACCACCATAGCGTCGCCGTCATTCTGTCGGCAGAAAATGATATAAAATTTTATAAGTATATAGAAAATAATTTTTTAAGAAAAAAATAAAAAGCTCACAAGAGGAAAAAAAGCCTCATTTTCATAGTGTAAAAACATGCGCAAGCGAGCTTTTTTGTAAAAGTATATAACAATACTTTTTTTTATGCTTTTCTATATTTGTTTGTTGTTGGTGCTATTTTAGTTCTTGGTTTTTTAGGCTTTACGCTAAATCGTCCTTTTCGTTGTATAAATGTATAAGAAAAACTTGAAACCGTACGATGTTATTATTGTTTGTATTTTTGTAATTGTGTGGGTCTTTTTTAATTTTTCTTTATCTTTATTTTTGCATTAAAGACTAAAATTGTTGTTGCCTCCTACGTTTAGCTTCGAAATGTGCCGGTATTTGTATTTTTATTTTTTTTTTTCTTTTTCTTTTTATTATTATTTCTAGTGTTAAGGTTGCTTGATTTGCACCTTAACCTGTCCTTAAACATCACATACACAGTAGCAAAGAAAATGTAAAAAAAAAATCTCTAATAATAAAAAGAAAATAGAATGATCTACTTTAGCCAGCCAAAGGTATAGAAACGACAAGGTATTTATAACACATTCATTATCATACGTGCTAAAGAATGACTAAACGAGAAAGACGAGGAGGATAAGAATCGAACACTCAACATTGACGATGATGATCGTTTGATGGGCGCCAATTTACGTTATTTGATTTTACGTTTTCGTTTTTTATTTTTTACCCTCATTTTATATTTCTCTATAGATAAAAATAAATAAATATAGCCGGTGCTGTGTAGAAAGATGGATGGGTTGGATTATACATATTAAATTTTAAACGTGTTTTATATACATTCAGGGCAGAAAACCACCATCCATACACCTTAGATAATACGTATATATATTTAACATAGATATATTTTACTTTGATTAGTAATTTTCTTTTATTTATTTTAATTTTTGTTGCTTATATGTATATGTTCCTATTATATTCTACTAATCGATTTTTACTGTTGATTACGATTTTATTGTGTTTATCATTAATTTGTTTTGTTTTTTTTTTATATGTACAATATTTATATTTATATTATTTTAATGGTAATGTTACAAATTCGCGTATTAGCTTAGTTCAGCATCAGTAGCTACAATAACGAAAATAAATAAGTTGATGGTGGATTGCGATGATGTTGTTGATGATGCCATTTAGTAATAATCCTAATCCTGTTTATATTGTGGTAGTCCGTACCATACCGAAAATTATTTTCTACTTGTTATAAAACGTCGAAATACATTTTTCATGGCTCGTTGTGTGTTATCCTTCTGTTTTTTTTATATAATTTTTCATTATTCCTTTTCTGGTCTGCACTGCAGTTTTGTTGAATTGACTTTTTTTGCATTGTACCATTTTAAGTCGTCGTCGTCGTCGTTTCCTCTTAATAATTTGTAGCAATAAAATTGTTTATATATATATTTTATTATTATTATTATAAGTACGGTTGTATAAAAAGGATATTAATACACGAGGATGATGAGATTTATTATTTTTATATTCTTTATTAATTTTGTTTAATTTTATTGTTTTTATTTTATTCATTTAATTGATTTTGTTTTTTCTTTTTTATTTTTACAGTAATAAATTTTGTGTGATTTAAAATGTTTATTTTTTTCTTTCATCTTTATTTCGATATTTTATTTGATTATTTTTATGGTAGAAAAATTTGTTTGTTTTTTCTACTTCTAATGTTGTTAAAAAAAATGATAAAACCACTAAAAAATTGTATGCAGTAAAGTTAAAGTAAGTTAAGTATCTGGTTGTTGTAATACTGTGTGCATGTGATTCATGATAGAAAATTATGTAGGACTAAACAAGTTCAGACTGTTAAGCCAGAAATCTTGAAGCAAATCTTGACGTTTTTTTTTTCTTTGTGTGTAGATTTGGGGGGTAATAAAATCAGTTCAGGGTAATAAAAGAAGCTTAAATAGAATATTGCTGGTTTTTTTATGCGATCAAATTCTCATATCTGTGCGTGTTTTCTTTCTGTTGCGTCAACGTTGGTTGATTGTTTATACTTTTTATGATAACTCTAATATTGGTTATTTTTTCTAGTAACTCATCCACCCAATTATTTATTTAATAATTTTTGAAAACTTTTATTTCTTTTTATTTGCCATTCATTTTAATTATAATAACTGTATGCATAATTAATTAAGAGTAAATAGTTGATTTTAATCGTTTCTTTTCTTCAATTGCTGCGCCTTTATTGATATTATACGATTATGAAAATTATTCACGATAAATCAGAAAGTATCCTCACTGATTAAATTAATTCGTAATACTAACTATAAACATAGTTATGAATGGATTATAACTTTTGATTTTTTATATTATTGAATCTTGCTGCTGTCATGATTTTTGTGTTTAAAAAAAAAAACAACCAGAACATTAGATGAAATTCTTTAAAAAAAATATTTAATACAAATTAGTTGATTAGGCAAATTTGATCCGTTATTTTCTACTTGCTGTCGCCTGCCTCACAGTATTCTTGTTCTTTCCCACATTTTAGACTTTATTTTATGTTTTTGTTTTGCATAATTTTTTTTTATTTTCAAATTTTTTTTTATATTTTCGATTTTTTTCTTTATAATTTTTTTGTTGGCTTAATAAAAATGTCCTTTATTTTTATATTTTTTATATTTAGCATCGACCCAATTTTCTTTATCGTATTTTCTTATTTATTTTCGTTTTTTTTTTTTTTTTGTCAGATTTTTGTTTAGCCTATAAGGTTTTTATATTTATTTTATTTTTCTACATGGTTATCCTTTATCCTTGTTTCTAAGCAGATATAACCAATAAATTTATTTCATTTTCTTTTTATTTTATTTTTTTGCTGCTGCTATTTTTACGATAGAAAAAATATTTTCATTTTAGAAAAAATTCTCTCGTTGGTTTTTCTTAATTTTTCTTTCGTTTAAGTTTTTTTTTTTTTTTGGTAAAAAAAAATATTATTACAATTTTTGTAGTTTTATTTACAGCTGTTTCTTGTTTGTTTGGGCAAAAATAATATTTACACGCGCGTGTGTGTATGTAATACACACCACGCCAATAAATAAAAAGAAAATTATAAAAACTCAAACCAATGAATAAGAAAAAACGAAATATCGAAACTGAAGCAGCAGAGGCAGTAATAATAATAACAATAAAAAAATGTCTAAGCAATGACGTAATGTCGCGTCATTTTATTGATTTGTTATTAGGAATCTTTGTTGCTGTTTTCCTCTGCTGCTCATTTTTCTTTATTTATAAATAGATAGACACAGACCAAAACTGTTTATTGATTAAATTTTCTCTTTACAAAAATACATTTTTTTTTATTGATGACACGCGAATTATTATTTTTTGTTTTTTTTTTTATTTTCTCTTTTTTACATAAAAAATAATTTTATTGATTTTTTTATTCTGCGAAAGACAAAATTTAATAAAAAAAAGGCGCGAATCTGTGTTTAATTCATTATCTTGATTTAAGTAAATTAACAAAAATAATTATAAATAATAAAGGAATTTTCTTTCTTTTTTAATGATTTTGTTTTCTTCTCTTCATTTTTTAATCAATATGAAGATGCAATAATAGAAAGAAATTGACTGAAGAATTATAATTTAAAAAAAAAAATAATGATATTGTTATTAAAATTCCAATAACAACCCGTAGTCGACACCACCTCGTTTCGTCGCTTATTTTTTCCTCCACTTACTGTTGTCGTCGTATCTCTTCCGAAAAATCTTTTTTTACATATTTACTTTATTTTTTTCTAAGTCGATCTTTCTGTTTTATATGCGGTAGAGTGTAAATATACTTGGTATCTACGAGGTTGCGCTTTTCACTAACCGACCATGATCGTTTTCCAATAATAAATAGTGAACACACTAAGAAAAACAAAGAATTTTCCATTTTACTGTCGTATGATTAAAACGCCACATTGCAAGACGCAATTCTTTATACATGTTTCCACTATTGAAATTTTATATTGTATTTCTCGACCATGCATCGTTGATGTGTGATGCAAAAAAGTTTTAAATACTTTTGGTGCCGTTTCGTTATTCAAGTTTTTTTTCTGCAACAAATATTTTTTTCTTGAGGTTGTTGTCTGTAGAATTTTTCCTTATTCTCGTTTATTGTTATCCTCTTCAACAGTTCGGCTGTAAGAAAAATTATTTATTTTTCACTCCTTAACTTGTCTGTGTCTTGTCTTTTAAAATAAAATAATAAAAAAAAAAAATATTTTTATAAAAAATCTACCGCCGAACTATAGATAGGTGGTAAAATAAAGAGAAAAAAACTGGATTAGATGCTCGTTGGTAATATATATATAAAGAGCTGAAATGTCCTGAATATTGTTGGTAGTATCTCTGACATTTGGGGTTGTTAAAAAACATACTTATGGTTGGAGTGACGGTGGGATAAAAAATTCAAGACGTGACCTGGTAGTTCAACAAGGAAATTTTCTTTTAGATTACACTCTGAATTGTTTGGTATTTTTTTTTGCAATTTCTTTTCTTTTCGTTTCTCTTCCATCTTTTATTCCATCATCTTCCCACTTTCATATTGCCAAAGTACAGGGTGTGAGAGTATAATGTGCTGTATGTATATGTCGTTTGCTTGCCTATCAATAGATGGTTTTGGTTGTTTTTGATAATAACCAAACGAGAGGGTAATAGTGGATTGGTGCTGAATCTTCAAGTTATTTGAAATTTGATTGTTGTTGTTGTTTTTAACTTTTACCATGATAGTATTTTTACATTTTTAACACAATTCATGAACAAAACTAACAAACAAAGTCAAAACCATTACACCAAAGACTAAAATTATCAACAAAAAACACAAAAAAAATAATAATAAAGCAACATAATAATAAAAAGTCAAATGTATAAAATGAGTGAAAATCATTTCTTTATATTACAAAAAGAAAATCACAACCAATACCATCCACAATTTATATATTGTAGCTCATATGTGCGGATGCACAATTGCAAAAATTGGCTTTAAAAGCAAAACTAATAAATTTTTGTTATAAGAAAAGCTAGCAACAGCACATCAAAATATCAAAAATATATATATATATATAGAAAAAATATTGTTATTGTCAATTATATTATTGGCAAAATATTTTTGAATCCTTTAAGGACTTTTCTTCTTTTTCATATATATATTTGTGGAAAAAAACCATAAAGAGAATCATATGTTTTGAATTATAATTTGCTTCATAGAGCATCATTTTTCACATTAAATATTTTCTTTAACACAATGTGTGTGTTTTTGCTGCTGCTTACTTCTGTAAGAGTTCGTCTTATAAATATATTTTTTTCTTTTGTTGCTTGTTTGTTTTTTTTTTTTGTATAATCGTTTTTATTTCAAATAAGAAAAAGAAATAAAATTACGAAAAAATTTTTTTTGTAAATAGCTAGAAAAATTGATGATCATCATTGGTTGATGGTGATGTTGATAGGAATATATATATATTTATTCACTAGACTTTGATAATAAAAATAATAACGATAACAAGAACAGAGCCACCAACATGGCGCAACTATTACTGCTGTTGACTACGATAATAATAATAATAACAACAACAACAGCAAAAGCAGCGAAAACGACATTATATTGAAGACAAAGTTGTTGAAATTGATGAAGAATAAAAATAGAAAATGATGATGATGCTTATATTGTATAGAAAAATAATATAAATATATATAAGGGTGGTATAAGGATATTTTAGTTAGTAAATAGTTTTCAATAGATGTATATCGCAAATAAAATAAAATAAAAGAGAAAAAGCAAATAACTGCTGTTTTGCTGGTCTATATAACAGTATTCTTATTTTTCTGCTGTGTTTTTCCATTTTATTTTCTTGCGTTTCTGACTTTTGTTGTGCTTATTGAATAATAAAAAAAACTAAATAAAAAAAAAATATTATCTATCCATATTATTTACGGACTCAACAATTATAGTCCTTATTTTCCTTATGTCCTTTTTATTGTTTATTTATTTTATTTAAGTACTAAGAAAATGTTCTCTTGTTGTTTTTGTTTACTAGCTGCTCAAAGTGCTTTTCATGGTTTCAAGTAGTAATCTTGCATTCAATTTTTTAATACAAACATTAACGAGTTTTTTTTTTATTTTAATAAAAGAAAGTAAAATATATTGAAAACAAGAAGTCTTAAGAAAATTTAAAAAATGTAAGCGCGCGCTTAGCAAACGAATTTTGAATAAAAATTTTAAATAAGAATTTAGTCTTAATAGAAAAAGCTACGCGCGTGTAATATTTTTGGTTGTTGTTTATTTTTCATTTTTACTCTAGAATCGGCAAGACCACACATTGAGTTAATTGGTAGAGTTTTTGTAAGACGTTTTAGTATTCTGCTGCTGCAGAAAATTTATTTTTTTTTATTCCCTATTCTTTAAGCACAAAAATGATGTATAAATTAATTATGTCTATTTTAATAAATACTGGCTACAGTTAGCTAGGCGAATGGTATATAGCTAGTAGTTGAGTTTTCTGTCATCATTCTAGTCAGATACTTGTGAATTTCGTTATTCAAATTCACATCGTTGTGTCCACAGTATAGTGTATTATTATTATTATTTTTTTTTTCTAGTTTTATTTTTAAAGATTCTGGCTGTTTTTTATTTTATTTTGGTTCTTCAACATTCCTTTTTAAAGTTAAATAAAGTATAGTATGTACAATGGGGTCGCGCTATATATTTTAATGGACATGAATATGTAATGAAGTTTTATTCTCTTCAAAACAAAATAAAGGAAAACTTTAAATATATATAGAAGATAAGAGGAGTGTCGTCTTTAGGTTTACGTTTGTAAAATACAAAATAGAATTGGCAACGAATTGAAATGAAATAAAATCAACATGTCAGCTGGTTCTCCGTTGCTTCAATTTATTTATTTTATTTTATTTTCTGTTAGTCTTCTTGCTGAATTAAGTTGAAATGGAAAAGAAGGATGTAAAGAAAAGTAAAAAAAAAAAAGAAGAAAAACTAAATAAAAATTGAATTGGAATTCTGTTGTTGTCGTCGACGTTCTTGTCGTAATCATCAGCATCATCATCATTCTACTCTAGTCATCAGAATTTTTATTATTCTCATCTATACCATAAGAAAGAAGCCTAGTCGTTGTCGTCAGATGCATTCTTTTGTTATTTTCTGCTGCTGCTACTTTCGTTGATGGTTTTTATGTTGTTATTCCTTCCTGATTGTCCTTTTAAAAGGGTTTGTTGTTGTATTCTAAAAAAATTTAAATAATAATAATGGTACTATTGGAATTTTCTTTCTTATTTTCTTGCATTTTTTACATATTATTTCTTCCATCATTTTATTAAAAACATTTGTATTTTGTTGTAAAATAAAATGCGAAAAATAATGATAAAAAGTCCTTGACAGAATTTTATCTGTTTTTTTTTTCAATTAATTTTATTTATAAATATTTTTTTGTTTTTGTTATTTCTTTGCAATTTATCGTATTTATATTTTTTATGGTTAATTTTTTTAAAGATATTTTATTTTATTTTTAAATATTCATATTCATGCGGCTTTGTTTGATGTTTTTTTTTTAGTTCTCTAATTTATTTCTTACCTACTTTTTTATTTTTATTTCGTGTTTATGGATATATATTAGCGAATAAAGTTCAGTAAAGTAACATTAAACTAAGTTTATATCCGTAGAAAATATATTTATAAAAAATTAAATGTATTGCATAGGAATAACGACGGTAAGAAGTATTGTTAAAAAGGACATCTAATCATAATAATAATAATAATCTTTTTTTTTTTCAACGTTTTTTTTGCCGTCTCTCGCTATTTGGAATATTAACATACACGCAATTAAATTGGAATTACTTAACTTTTCCTGACTTTGTTATTACCTTTTTTGTTGGTATATCCATACACTGATTTTTTTCTTGCGTTTTATTTAAATAAAAATTCACAAACATTCTTTATCGTTTTATCCTTGACGATGAACACAGGGATGTGGTTATTTGGTCTTTGTGGTTTTTTTTCTTATTACTTTATTTTTCACTCTGCTCTGGCTGGTTCCTTAAAGTTCTTTAAACTCTATAGTTGTTGAAGTCTTGTATTTTCACTTTATGCGTTTTATGTATTATTTTTCTTCTTTTTGTTATTAATGCTTAGTAGAAAAAAGCAATCATATAGGCTGACATCGTCCTTATTATGTTACGTTCTTTCTTGCTTTTCATTATCTTCCTATTATTATTATGAGAAAACAGTGTTTGAGAGTAGTACTATGTTGTCTGGTTAAATTTTTTTTTTTTTGTAGTAACTCGCGCCTTATGACAAATTGTTTAGTGGTGCGAGTGATCCCGATGTTCTTTTTAGTAGTTCTGTTTAATGATTGAAGTATGAACACCGCAAAACAACATCAACAGAATAAAAAAAAAGAAGCAAAGCTGAAAAGTTTGTTTTTTATGAGTTGAGTCGTTTATTGGTTTTTTTTTTTTGGCTGAACGCGTCCTTTTTTGCTTGGTTGTTACTAAGACTTATTTTTTTTCCGTATGTTTTTGTAAAAATATATATATAAAGTGTAGAAAAAAAAGTTTTTTTTTTTTCATTCTTATTATGTTTTTATTATTTTTTATATAGAACTTTGTCTTATTTTAAGGCTAACGCAGAGCTAGGTTCTTAAATAGTCGAAAAAGTAAAATAAAAAAGAAAACAAAACAAGAAGCAAAATTTTAAAGATAAATGTTACTTTTGGTGGTACAGCTATTGCTGTTGTTGCTTACTTGATGTTGAAAGTGGGTGATAACATAATTTTTTCTTTTCGTTTTTTATTTTTTCTCCACTCAGCCTGTATACTTCTTGTGGTTAAAGTAATAAGTATCGAATGGTTGTTGTGTAAAGGCAAAGGTTGGATCATGCTAATTTTATGTTTTGCTGTGTTATGGGTGAAATCCTTCATTCTATTTTCTGGCGTGAAAATAAGATGATGCAACAACAACAACGAAATATATAAAAAAAAAAACCCAAAAATAAGAGAGAAAATTAACGATAAATCTGTGGTTGTTTTTTGGCTTCTTTTTTTTCCTCCCTAGAACAAAACTTTATATATTGCTGTTCTTGTTTCATTTTTCTCTAAGCTAAACAAATTGGTGGTACGATAGATTGGTGCGTTAATGCTAATGTTAAATATTCTTATGCTCTGGATTTTTATTAATAAATAAATATATCCTAAATATTTTTAGTAGTTTCGTGTATGTATTTTGCAATTTTTAGGAATTTCTGAATTTCAATTTTAAACATCTTTTTTCGTCGGCTTTTATTTTTTATATGCAACAATTTTCGTTGATACTTTATTTAATTTTTGGTTGCATTTATCTTTTGTTAGAAATGAAGAAAAGTAAATGATATGATAAGGCATGTCCTGTTTCTTTGTGGGTGAATTTGGGGTTCTTTTTTTATAAATTACTGTGTAATGTGGGTAATTTTTTTGTATTTATTTCTTTGATTACATTGTACACAATATGTTCTTCTATCAAGCCTGTGCAATAAAAGGATGAAAAGGTTGACTCAAAAGTTGTATTTTTTTTATTAAATATTATAGGGTGAATAAATAGATGGGTGGTAATGGTGGTGAGTGCTTTCTTTTTGTTGAATGATATGACAAAACATTTATTATCATTTTTTTTTTTGTATTTATTTATAAACATTTTTGTTTCTCGTTATATTTTATTTTATTTTGTTGATGATACGTTAAGCTATTTGTTTGACGTTGTATGGATTTTGTTATTTATTTATTTTTATTTGCTGTTTGGTTTTCATTGGTTTTTTCTCCTTTTTTTTATGAAAAACATTTATGGAATTTGAACAGTTTTTATTTTTGCATTCATATATTTTTTTTCAATGAGTGTGGACAAACATGAACAATATAAACAAATAAAGAATAGGCAATCATAGTGTACGGACAGTGTACCAGTGTTTTGAAGGATGTTTTTTTTTCTGTTGGATCATAGTTTTGTTGGACGTTGCTTTTATCATTTTTTAGAAGGACTAACAGACGGAACAGCAGAAGCATCAAATAAAGAATAAAATAATAATAATAATATAAATAAAAAAACGGACAACAAATTGTACCATTGAAATTTTATGATGGTTATTGAATAGCTTTTTTGTTTATACTGCTGCTGTTGTTGATGCTATAAGTACTAGTTGGAGATGGGTGGGTATAGGCTCTTACTTTTCATTGCCGCACATTTTTTCTTTTGCATTAGAACACATAAAATACATTGAACACACAAATGAATTGAAATTAATAACGAGTATGAGAATTTAAACAGCAGTGGTGAATACTACGATGAATAGAAGAATCAAGAGAAAAATAAAAATAAATTAAAAGAAGACAAAATATAACCGCTATGAAATTTGCACCAAAAAAATCTCATACTAAAGTGTATTAAACCGCCTATCGTAGTATAAAGCAGCAACAGTGGCACCTAACTCATCATCATCATGATCATCATCATCACACAACGGGAATAATAAAAAAGAAGAAACGAAAACTGAATTTTTTATTTTTTCTTTATTTTATATTTTGATGAATCTCTGATGTCTTGTGGTAATGGTTGATGGTATTTCTGTTCTGTTGTTGCATAAGGTGGAATGTGTGCGCTATTGCTATTTCAATGAATCGCCCAAAAATATTTATTTATTTTTTACCCATTTAGTGGAACACTGTGTTATCCACCAACGCTATTACCACCCAAAAAGTTGGTTACGTTGCGGCGGTGATGATAGCTATAAAAAAAAATTAAAAAAAGAAAATTTGTAAAAGGAGGTAATGAAAGGAAATTGAGTGAATTTTATTTTTTCTTTTTGCGTTTATTTGTGTATTATTACCACATTTTATATAGAGAAGGGTAATTTTCGCCTTTTTTACGTTACTACTCTCAAGTAATGCAATTTTTCTGTTAATTTTTTTTCTTTGGTTATTTTTAAAGGTTTTTTTTTTTTTGATTAATTTGAAAAATAAATAATGTAATGAAAATCCTTTATTATATGTCCTTGACGTCATTAGTACGGTTTTTAGGTTAATGTTTAATTTGTTTGAAATAAAATTATAAAAATAAGCAAAAAAAAAGTATTATGATTAATAGAGAGAAAAAATATTAAAGACTGGGAAAGGAGCCAGCTAACAGCAGGATGGTTTTTAGTTTTTAATCCTCTGTCATTATTTTCTATAATTTTTAATTGACGTATTTTTTATATAATCGTATCGTGTTTTTAAGACTCTATTCTGAAGAAATATTAATGATTTAGATAAAGAAATAAAATAAATTCAATAAAAAAAATTGACCGGATGTCCTGTTACTTGTTTATTTTAGGTTTTTTAATAGGTGCTTTACTTGTTGTTGCGTTAACTCTTCTATTCACCTGAAATTAATTCTATTCTTTTTTTATTGTTAAATCTCGTTGATTATTATCGTTTTTTAATTTTTATTAATATTACAAACAATAATCCTTACATATTTTAATTTTAATAATCTGCTGCTGTTGTTTTTTTTTTTTTTACATTTCATTAAACATGCTAAATTTGATTTAATTTTAAATTTATCCAGTGGTTGTTGTTGGTAATAATTATTATTACTTTATGATTATCCTTTTAAAAAAATAAATATATTATAATAATTATTTTTGCACCCAAAACTCAATGAAAATGGTTTTTTTTATGTAATAAAAAAAAAAAAATTGATGTTTTATTGAGTGGAATTAAGTTTTTTCCTGCTATATATATTTTTGCGTATTCTCATCGCCAATTTTTTGCTTCTCTGTAAGGTCCTTGTGTAGTATATATACGGTTTTCTTAAAGAAAAAAATGAAATAAATAAAAAATACTCAAACGTATTTATGTCTATAATGTTTTGTTGTTGTTGCTGCTGATGTTATTACACAAGCAAATTGCATGGAAAATTTTTGTTATAAATTTTCTTTTCTTCTTATTTTTAAAGTCCTTTTTCTATGATTTTTATTTTTCCTTTACATTTTTGTTTCTTTACTTCTTATTTATATTATTAGTTCAGCTTGATAGGAGAGAAAATTTGCTATTGTAGCGACAACAACAATGAAAATAATAATAATAATAATAATACTAACAGCAGCAATGATAACAAATATAAGAAAAAAATTGCCCCAAATCAAATTCTACGTGAAATAAAAAATATGTATTTAAAAATAAAAACAAAAAAGAAAGTATAGAGAGATAACGACAACAATAGCAACTAAAAAAATTGTGTATAATCTAGTGAAATGACGATGATTCGATGATAAATTGTAATGCCACGCGCGAGTTACATACTAAAAGTATAATAAAATAGAAAAAAAAAATTACGTTACGATGAGGTGAAATAAATAAATAACGAAAACAAAATTTAAAAGGAAAAAAAAAACGAATAATTGTATGGCGGTGGGTGGTTTTATGTATAAAAAAAAAAGAAGAAAATGATGATTTTTTACTTGGCGTTAGTAGTAGCCAGTCAGCATCCCTCTCACATTGTATCTATATTTGTTTTTTTTTGTGTATTTATATAAATTTGTGACAAATTTAGTGCAAATTTATTCAGTAAATAAATAATAAAAAAAAATGTAGAAAATTGCAAAAAAGTGTCCAAAAATAAATAAATAATAATAATTTTATATCCTTTGTAACACAGTATTTAAACACTATGTATATTCATCCTTATTGAACAAAATAAATAAATTTAATTGATTTAAAAAAATAATTTTTTTCTATAGCTGTGTTTTTATTTTGGTGCTGCGTTTGGGTGTAGGCGAATGGTTAGGTGGTTTTGTAATTATTTTATAATTTGTATTTTGAATTTTATTTAATAGTTTTTTTTTTGTTTTTAATTAATTATATTGTTTGTGCATATCCGTATTGCGCGATCATATTGCAAATGCCGAATTGTGTTTTCACACTGTGATGGGTGATCGAATACAAAATTCTGTGTTTTGCTTACGATCATACCGAAAAAAATTAATAAAAGACGGAAAAATAACAACTGTGAATACAAAAAGGGATTTTAGTGTCTCCATTGTTGATGCTGTTGTTATTTGTTGATTGTGATCTTAAAAAGGACACACAGAACATTCTTAAACAAATAATAAATATAATCATTTTTATTTTTTTTTTCATCTTCTATTCGTTCTGAATGCGTTTATATTGTGTGTGTGTGTGTCTATCCTTTTTGTTGTGTTTTACATTTTTATTTTGTATAGTTTTTCGCAACCTTTTTACTACTTTTTTCTTTTTATTAAGGATGCTTTGTGTTTTGCTTTGTCTTTTTTTTTTTTACTTCATATCAACGCAGTTTTGCTCCGTTTCGTTTCGTGACGGTTTTTTGTTTTGGTTATCTAAAAAAATAAATTCTTTAAAAAAAAAAAAAATTCAATTTACTGGTGGTTGCTCTTCTAGCTGCCTGCTGGATTGCTTTTTTTTTTTGCTGGCCACTGTGTATTACTTTTATTAGATTTTGTTTTTTGTGAAAATTTTTCTCCTGATGCTGCTGCGGATCACTCTAAAGTATCCTAGTTTTTTCGTCTCTCGTTATTGTTGCTTTTATTATTATTATTTAACGTGCTATGGAATGTTTATTTAAAATGTTATGTACATAACAATTTATTTATATTTGTTTTTTTTATTATTATTATTAAAAAGCATTACATTAATTTTGGATATATTGTATGTTGGCTGGATGATTCGCTGACTATTATAACATTATGTAATGTAATGTTATGTTATGTTATGTATTGTGACATAAAATGCAAAATATATTATGTATATACATATAAATATCAGGAATTTCATCATTCACTTTACATCTATCTAGTTGCTATTGTCCTTTCGTAATTTTTTTTTTATTTTTTGTAACATTTAAAAAACAAAACATAAAAAAATGAAAATTTTATTAAAAAACAAAAAATTTACTTCTTTTTGTTTCTAAAGGAAGCGTTATTAAAGGAAAGCCCAAAATTCTAAATTAATTTTGTTATGAAAATAAAACATTTACCAACCATTTGCCAAATTTCTTAATAATTTTGTTGATGTGTGGAAAAGTCAATATTTTTTTTATATTTATGAATTGCAAAATAGTTACTTTATAAAAAAAAAATCGAAAAGGAAAAGCTCCACGTCGTTGTAAATTGATTTTTTTTTATTTTTTTGTTGGTTTAAAAACTTTTGTTGTTGATGTGCGGTTGTTGCACCAGATGTGGTATTTTTCTGTGCTCCGTATTGGTAAATTGTAAAGCGTCTGTTGCTGCTTTAATTATTATTTTTGAAGTATCGTCATTGAGTCTAATGTGTCCTTTAGACAAAAGTATTAAATATTAAAAGGTAAATTATTAATGAAAAAAACAAAATAAAAAAGGGGAGAAAAGTGGAGAATCATTGCACACTAGACACAACAAATAATAATAAACCCAGCTGATGATGTATATAATAATAAAATAAAAAAATATTAAAAAGTTAACGCATTACGTCTGGTTGTCTTGTTGAGTTGTCTTGTCTAACTTGACTGTCTTGTCTATATGTCTAGCTACTCGGTTACCATTATTTTAACCATTATTATTATCATTATTATTATTATCAAAGTTCATATTAAATTTAATTTTTTTAACAAACTTTTTATTGCTTTTGTTGTGTAATGTTGTTTGCCTTTAAGTTTTATTTGTGTCTTTGGATTTTTCGCTATATCATTTGCTGTTATTATGCAACATTGTTAGTGTTCGCGTTAGCATTACAATTTTTTTTTTTTTTGAATAAATTGATAAAATCTTTAACTAATTTGTTGTTAATCTAAATAAATCTATTTTTATTTATTTATTTTTCTTAAATTTGTAAGTAAGTAAGTCTAGTGAAAAAAATATTTAAATTTGCGCGGTGCTAATAAACAGAGTTTCTACTGTAACAGAAATTAAAGTTAAAACAAAATTTTCATGTTTGAATTGTTTATTATACTTTAAGGACTCGTTAAAACTAAATTTTTATAATTTTAATAATGTTAGTGTACTCTTTACTCTTTTACAACAAGTTTTTAGTGATTTTGTTATTTTTTGGTTCCTTTGGTAAAAAGAAATTTATAGAAAGTATAATAAGAAGCAAAAATTTAAAACTATTTTTCTCTAGTGTATATTCTATGTAAGTTTTTTTCTACTTATAAAATCATAATTATATGGCAAAAAGAAAGGATACGATGACAATGATTTTAGTGGCGTTGGTGGTGGTGGTGATAATGATGTTACAAATTAAGAATTATAAATATGAAAATTATTATAAATTGCCAAAACTATTATTTTTACCTGTAATTTTTATTTTTGTTTTGGAAAAACATATACAGTGAGAACCGTAATAAAAGCCTCGTTAATGTTTTATCAATAAATATAATTAATGAATTAATAACTAATTATTATATATTTTTTCTATTCTTTGTATAATAGACAAAACACGATTTATTCCATTGTTGGATATTTATAACGCTTGCCTACCTATAATAACGAGTGTTTACTGTATTTTTTGTGGTTTAAGAAAAATTTTCTGATGTTCGTTTTGGTACAGCGGTAGTAGCAAGTTTTTTTTTTTTTTAAAGAAAGTTTTTAAGTATTTTTAATAGCAGAACATATACACAAAATGTATATTATTTGCTGCAACCCTTTTTATTATTATTATTTAAATAAAAATAATTATTATTATTATTAATGACTTATTGTTGTCATTAATTTCGATTATGTGTGTTATAAATTTTCACAATGTTTGATACTTTTTTTGTTTTTCACCTTTTTTTTTGCATACCTGCCGCCGCCTGCCTTTATTTTATTCTATTTTTTTCTCTAATTAATATTTGTTGCAATTAATATAATTTATTTAAAGCAGTTTCTTATCAAAAAATTATATAGAGAGTATATTTTTTGCTGCATTGAAGGAAAAACTTTAGTTGTATGTCGGAGTAATTTCAAAGTGGAATTGGATTTTTCGTTTTGTGAAACAATTTATTTTGAAGAGTTAACAAAGTTTTAAATATTATTTATGTATATAATGTGCGGTGTGAGTGGGTCTTTTATTTTTCGTACTTTTATTATTTCATTTCTTATTCTGATAGTTTGTGGTTTTATTTAAACTTCTATCATTTGTTTATTTTTTATTAGGCTGTTAGGAAATATTGCTGTGTTTTTGATGATTTTTTTCTACTTTTTCATTTTTGTAGATTACAATTTCTTTAGTGTGTTGTTCTCGATTTATTTTTAACATATATTTGAATCTAGAGTTGTCAAAAGTTTTGTTATATTTTATGTATTAATAAAATAAAGCAAAATAAAAACGAAACAAAAACAGTTATCTTGTTATCGAAAAAATGTCTCAGAATTAAGTTCTTTTTAAAATATAAAAATCTGCAAAACGCTGCTGAATTTCAGAAATTGCAAAAATCATTGAAAAATTCATTCTAATCACTAGTTATCAGTGACATAATTTAATTAATGGAAATATGTTTTTTAAAGCTTTATTTATGTTTATGATGTAATTGGTTGGTGTACATGTTTAAAGTAGAAGCAATTAATAAAATAAATAAATAAAACACCGCGACAAGGCAAGCAACTTAATAAGTAAAAATTTACGTCCGTCTACTCCTTTTAGTTTTTTATTTTTAATATTGTCTCAATTATAGAACTAATAAATTGTATGGTCATTCATAATTTTTCAAACGATAATAACAATTTTTATATGACTAAAGACATGAAGAAGCAGAAATAAATGTCTCTTTGGCTGGCTAATTTGTTTTAATGTTTCAGAAAAAGATGCTTTATATGCAAGAAGCTTTTCATTTTTCCTTCATAACCAGCTCTAGTGTGGCTTCCTGTTTTTTTCTCATTTTTTTTTTTTTTTTGCAACAGTTTTTCATGTTTAATTTTATTTGACGTTTCTGTTATTACTTTACTTTAATAAAAGCAGAAGCTTGAGAAATTTTCTAGTTGTTTTTTTTATTTTTTGCTCGCTCTCACGTATTTATTTATTTTATTTTAATTTTTGTGGTGTCGGTATGTCGTTTCGTTGGTTGGCTAGATGCTTGGTTAGTGGGTGGCATTGATCACAAGAAGAAAAAGTTTCGTTTTTTCTCGCTTTTTATTTTTTTTTTTGTACAAAATTATTATTATTATTACAAGTCTTTGGTGACAAATTATGTCCTTTTTTGTCGGTTTGGTCTCTATCTTAATCATTTTTATCTAGGGTTTTTACGGTTTTTTTTTTTCGTTTTCACTGTTAATTTTCTTTAAAGTTTGTTATTATTACTGCTACTCTGCTGATGATGCTATATACGAAAGTTGATTAAAAATTACTTGTCGGTTGGTATTTGTATTTTCTTTTATTTATTTAATGAATTTGTTTGTTTATTTACGTTTTTTTTTTAAATGATTATTATTACGTTTTTTTGGCTTCCTTTTTGATGCTGGCTTATGTTGGGTTTATTTTTATTTTTACTTTTTTTTTTGCAAATTTTTGTGAAAAGAATTTAATTCGTTTAAATGCAATATTTACTTGGTAGAATTTTTATTTATTTTTTTTTTGTTGTTTTTTAATTGCGGTTTGTGAAACACATTTGGAATTTTGAGTTTATTTAAAGTTTGCTCAATGGTTAGTTATAGTCGTCGTTGTTATCGTTGTCGATGTGAAGTACACACGACGGGCTTAATTTTGCTTCTTTTTTAATTTTTTTTTATTTACTTTGTGTTGACTTAAAACTAGTAAATTTTATTTTTATTATACTATATTATTATACTATATTTTATTTTACTACCAGAAGTAAAACTTTACTAATATAATTTTGTTCTTCTGTTGTTGTTTGTGCTGTGCACACGTAAATTTAATTAAGTTTCTCGAACCTAATTAGACTACTTTAATGATCCCTAACCATACACTTTTTGTTAATTTTATAAAAAATTTATATATCTTTCTCTATTGTTTTATTACAAAATTTCATGTTTTTAATTAGAAATTCTTTGAAAATGAAAATAAATACAAAAAAAGAAAAAAATCCTATGCACGTAGGAACACGCGCGATGAATCGCGTGTCTATCTTTTGAATTTTATACGTAAAAAATTAGTATAAATAAATAAAATTCAGTGCACTAATTTACGATCGAGTCTAAATCAGACATATAATGTAGTCTTTTTGACTAATAAATTAATTTAATTTAATAATACAGTATTACAAAATTAAAATATATAAAATTGCTAATTTAGATAAAAAGTACCGCTACCGCGCGCGTAAAGTGGTGGATTGTTTGCTTTTTGTTTTCAATTTTTTGTATTATTTATTCATGCAAACCTTGTGTTTATAGTTTTATTTAATAAAAATTAATTTATTTTATTAGTAATAAAATGTACGTGGCTATTTTCTTTATTTTTATTATTTTTATATATTTTGTATAATTCAAAAGTAATTTACCAAATTACACGAAAAACACCTTGATTATTAATATTATATTATTTTGTTATAATAGTGAAACGCTTCAGAGTCGAAATAGCATATATACGGTTTTTACCTAGTTACTAAAATATTATTTTTGGAATTCTTAACAAACTTTTGAGCTAAAGCTTTCAAGACTTATGCTCAGTTTAAAAAATGTTTCATTTTAAGCATCCTTATGGTTACTTGAATGATAATCGCGGCTTACAAAATATCTTTTAAACGGGATAAATTTATATCATTTTTTTATCTCCTCTTAACTCTTATACATCAAATGTTGTATTGTCAGAAAATAATCTGATTTAAAATAAGACCTCCTTGTAGTTACAATAGATTACTAATAACTGTTGTATGTCACGTTAATCCACAGACACTTATGTAAATAATATCTATTTATAAAATTGACAACAAATAACGACATAATTAATAAGTACTTCAAACGTTTTAATAATAAATATTTGGTTTTTGCCATTCACTTTTATTAATCATCATCGTGTGAGTCTTTTTTATTATGATAAATTTTTGTTTTCTATTTTATTATCATTCCTGAAATAAACTAAATAACGAAAATATTGAAAGCTTTTTTCTTTATTTTTGCTTATTTTTATTACTATTCTCCATTTTTTTTTTTTAAAGCTTTACTCAATGTTCATACCAATGTAAAAAAAATAAATAAATAAAGTAATAATTATAACAACAACGAACAAATATAATAACATTGAAAAAAAAAACAATGAACAAAAAACACACAAACATATTATTTGAACCAAAAAAATAAAAATGAAGTAAAACATAGGAATTTCTGTCGACATACTGGCGCCGTTTTGACTAACATAATTTTTGTTATTATTATTTTTTTTTTTTTGTATTTTTCCGTTTTGTTTTGTTTTATTTTATTTTATTTTATTTTTGTATTTTGCGGTAGATATTTTTGAAAGTAATTTGATGTTTTGCTCTCTGTTGTGTTATTATAATAATTATAATTATTGTTTTTCTGTTGTTAAAACTATTCTGCTATAGCTACTGTTGTCCGCCGCCTCTGTTTGGTTTTATTTTTTTTTTTTTTTTTACCACCCGACAAACTACCAATACAAGAAATTCTTGTATAAAAATCTATATGTAGGACTAGGTGGAGTTTTATTTGTTTATTCATTTAATTTTTATTATTATTTTTTACCTTTCATTTTTATTTAACATAATTTTTTTGAGACATAAAAAAAATTCTGAAAATAGGACACAATTTTATAGTTTTTTTCTGTTTTTACGGGATATTAAATAGGGATTTCAGGGCAGTCATACACATGCATCAATACTTTTGTTTGTGTGAGCGCTTGAAACATAATGATGAAACTACAATAAAAAGCTCATGAAGCAATAAATAAATTATATATTGCGGAATTTGTTGCGCCTGATACGGAAACAAACTAACTAACTATTAGCATTTACAACAACAAAATAAAAATAAATAGAAAAACACAAAAGTTTATTCTCTGCACATAACAAGCGGGTAAGGGTAGTTTATATATAAACTGACGTCGCTATTTACTTATACTTTTATAAATAAAAAACAGCAGCGCAAACCTAACCTTATTATTTTATTTTTTATTAAAAAATTAATAAAATAACGACGGTAGTAAAATGAAGAAGAAAATGATATATAAAAAATTTACTAAAATAAAGAGGAAAGAAAGAAAAATATCAATGTCAGGATAGCACGCAACTTGTTTATTATTTTAATTATTAGTTACTTGTTTGTGTTATATGCTCTGTGTTTTAACATTTAATTTTTTTATTCTTTTATGTTAAAATTTATGTAACAATTGTTTTTGTGTATGCAATTGCAGCAAATTAAACAGCTAATAATACGGAAAAATAATGCAAAATATAGTTTAAAAACAAAATCAAAAAAATAAAACTGCAGTGCCAGCAAAAATATCGGGAAAATTTATTGCATTAATTTTAATTTAATTAAAAAAAAAAAAAAAGCAAAACTTTTTTCTACAATTTCAAAATAAAAATCGATGGAAAAGCAGCATAAAAAATACTTTTTTTTTTTTGCATGGCCTTTTCTTGCATTATTGCAAAATTTTATTTTCATACGTTCCATGTACTAATAGATGGCAGTACAATAGATACTATTTGCTAAATTAATAACCAATTAGTGTGTGTGTGTGTGTTTTGTTATTTTCAATACAAAACAAAAATTAAATTCTTCTTGTGCAATGCTTTTATCGTTATTAATGATTATAAAAGTATGGTAATTGAGTTGTCTGATTTGTTTGCAGTTTCTATTTTTTTTGGAGTACGACTAATATTTTTTAATTTAATTAAATGTCATTGATGTTTTGTTGTATTGTATGTTTTCGTTTTGTCGTCATATCTTTAGTTTTACTGCTTAAAATGCATTTTGTTTTATAACCAAATGTCAGCTAATAAAGCACTCGTTAGTTTATTAGATTCTCAATGTTTATCTGATCAAAGCATTTTATATCCCTCTTCAAAAATATTTTCTTCTTGTTTTTTGTACTTTATTTTTTTTATTGCTATTCTGTTTAGCAACTAATTTATTAATTATAAGCATTTATTCAATCAGATAGATTATGTAGATATTTTGTTATAGAAAAATTATTTATATTGCGAAATTGTTTTAAATTTTTCATAATTAACACTAAATTTAAAATAAATTGTAAATATTAAATGGAAAATAATAAATAATGAATAAAATGTTTTAATTACAGGTAATACATATTAAATCTGATGAATTATGTGTATATTGTATATCATTGATTTTTATTTCATATCTTTATATATATTATTTGATTGTGAAAATAGGTTAGGTGAGTTTGCAAATGCCTAGGTAATAAATTTGAAAAAGTTATTATTTGATTAATTTATTATATGCAGTGTAGTGTAGTAGTGGAAAAAAACATAGACAAATATTAATCTTTTTTAGCTTTAAAAAGGAAAAGGGGCTTTATATATCGCCATGTCTAGATTTGCCCACTTAAATTAACTAACCTAACTAATGTATAATAATGCAATTTTATTACTATTTTTTTTTTTTTTTGAGGTCGCTAATTTTTACTTTTATTACCGGTAAAACAACAAAAGGTATTTTATATAATCTTAACATTTTGCTAACAACAATAAACAAGTCCTTAAAAAAAAAACGTTTATTTTTTTGGTTCAAGTTAACCGTGTGCTGTTGCTGCTATTATTGTTTTGTAATTTTATTTATTTCCTTTTTTATGACTAATTAACATCAATCACGTACTTTTTATTTATTTACTTTTCTTTAATTTTTTATGATTGTTAAATGACTCTCGATAAAAAAAAACAATATATACATATATAATATAATTATTGTGAAAATAAATTAACTATGCTGTATGTGTTGTCATTAGGTTTATAATTTATTTATACATTTTTTTGTTACATTTATTTATTATTATTAAATCGAGTGTCAATAAAATACAAAATAAG
This sequence comes from Ptychoptera contaminata, assembly GCA_963942525.1. Lineage (NCBI taxonomy): Eukaryota > Metazoa > Arthropoda > Insecta > Diptera > Ptychopteridae > Ptychoptera > Ptychoptera contaminata. Next base: position 38,962,446 of record OZ012636.1, on the reverse strand, counting down.
GGTAATTTATTTGTTACAAAAATAAAAATACAAATATAAAAAACGCGTATGTGATTGGGGTGGTGCGTGCGTACTGCTATAAAAGAAAAATGTTTAATATGAGGTGGATGAGAGTTTATTCATCATATTATATATATATATAAAAGTTACCTAATGAATTTCCGATTATCTTTTGCATTTATATCCGGTTCAACTGTGTTCTTGTTGATGGATTTTTATTATTATTAATAGTAGCCAGAAGTGTAGTATTAGTAGTAGTAGTAGTGCTAAGCCAACACAAACAAAAACAATTGTACAGGTCACCAAATAAAAATAGCAGAAAATAAATGAACAAACAAGCTTATGTCTATAAACAACAAAGCACTAACAAAACAAATCACCTATCATTCAATAAAATCCTTAACCATTCCCTTTTAAAACAAAATAAAAACACAAAAACAAAGAATAGTGCCAACAATGATAACAACGAAAATATTAGTTAAACATCTAATCAAGTAGTAAATCACCACCCAGAACCACCAATATTTTTTTCTTTTCTTTTTTGTGTTTGGAAAATAACGAAGAAAATTTTTGATGCTGTTGGCTGCTGAGTCTCTTTTAGTTTTATTGTTTGAAAAAGTTGCAAAAAAAAAAATACTCACAACATGTATTAAAGTTAAAATGAATAAACTATAAAGTCAAACTAACAAAAGGCATTAAGGGGTTGGAGTTAAATCATTGCGCCCACTTCAAAAAATAACAATCTCCACATCAACATTGTGATGCTACTGCTGTTCGTTTTGCAAAATGAAAAAATAAAAAACATTCTTCTTTTTTTGTTGTTCTGCTGCTGATTTTTATTTAAAAATATAATCATAAAAAAGCACAAAAATAGTTAAAGCTTGCTGGTACAACTGGTAGCTAGCATTATGCCGCGACATAGTGACGCGTAAATGATTTATTATTGTAAAAATTTTCACATATGTCACCAAGTTTTGTGTTAAATGTGTTTGTGCATTTGTTGTTGTTATTATTATTTTTATTTTTACAAGGGACGGATTGCAGTTTGTTTGATATAAGTGTGTAGAGAAAAATTTATATTTTATCACCCATAATAACCCACAACCGAACTACCAACCTATCATCTACCTTTTCTCTTACTTACTAAGTTTTATATGAAAAAATCCCTCAATTCAGCATAATATATAGATGTTGTTGCAATATGCATTTATTATAGATTTTTATTTTTATTATTATTATTTTTTTCTGTGTTCAAGTTGATGATGATGATGGTTATTTAGTTGATAAAGTATGCAGTGGAAAATAACATAAAAGTTAATTTTTATGTTTTTATTGCAATAAATTGAAGAGCAGGTTAAGGGTTGATTTAATCTATATTATTGTCATTGTTTATTTACTCTTCAATTGATAGATAAATTATTTATCTAAATTTCATTTAAGTTTTTTATTTTATGTAACAATAATTTTTATAATTTTAATTGTGTATAGTAGAAATGTTTTATACGGTATTTACAAATGATTTATATTCTTTATGTTTTTTATTATTTATTAACTAAAAACATCTGTTGATTATTATTAGTATTATTATTTATATTATTTTAATCGTGCTTTTAATGATGTAATTCTCTTGAATGAATGCTTTTCAGTTATATTTTTAAAATTAGTATTATTATTTTTAAAACATGATATTAGTATAAAAAATTCGAAAAAAAAATATATTGAAAAATAATAACCACACCCACGACAACTAGCACCAATCTACACCCATCTATTGTTACTTATATATGGGAATGTAATCTCCCTGAAAACTATTTAGATAAATATAAGAAAGAAATGAGATAAGAAAAAAGAAAAGACAACATAAGATGTTGATGATCATGATGTTGTTGTTGATGATGATGAAGAAAAAGAAAAATAAATATATTTCTTGTATGTCTGGGCAAAAATAAAATAGCATTCTAATATTCTGGTCACGAGTTCAGTTAGCGCAACACTCATTCCATATAGATTATATATATATATATTATATTTTCTAGTATGGTTTTGATCACCCATTTTTGCCACCCACTTAATATTATACCGCATTTCACTCACTCATTCACTTTGTACTATTGAAGATTTTTTATTTTATTTTATAAAAATATATATATTTGTTTGAGCTGAGTTGAGTTTTCTTGTGCCAAGAGGAAAGCAAAGCCAAGCGAAATCGTCGTCGTATAGTCTTCGTCTCAATAAAAAATCAACACCCAACGTATAAATATATACATACATAATCTATATAAATACAAGAGGAAGAAAAAAAAAAGCCACCCAATGTTATTTCGTAGTCGTCTTGTATTTTTATTCTTCATTACAGATAAAACGTGCGCGTACTGTGTGTTCTTACTGCTTTTGTCGATATTGTAGTTTTTTTTATTCTTTTCCTTTATTTTTTTATGCTGCAAAAGAATATATATATATATATATATATATATATATATATATATATATATATATTTACGAATCTATATTCTTCGCATCACTCTAACCATTAGTTTGTTCCTTATATTTTTATTTTTCACTATATATTTATATATAAGCACACACAAATCGAAATCATTTCGTTTAGAGTTAAAGATAGCCCCAAAGACCATCACCCACCATCCAACAACTATATTGGGTAAAATTGGAGAAAACTATGCTGAAAAATAAATAAATATAAAAAAAAAATGAAACGAAACAAAACGAAATGAGAATAAACAGAAAATTGTTGACGGCAACAACGCTTTTTTTAGTGTGCTTTTGTAGCTTTTTCTTTCTTACCTCGTCGGCGCTACTTTATAACTTTTATTTTTGTTTGATGGCTTTCGTTAGGCTAAAGAAAATCTATGTATAACTTTAGTAAAAGGAAGATAAACGAAAGTCAAATTAAAGTAAAGTAAGAATTTGTAATTTTTACGAAACGTTATATTAGGCTAGTTAACGAAACATTACGTTAAGTAAAATTATGCAAAAGAAAACATGTATTACAGAAGGGAACTTAAAGTGGTTATTGCATTGTTCTAAATCATACTAGAACCTTACTACTTACCACTACCCTTTACAATACACCGATCTATATAATTATATCGATGAAGATGATGATAATGATAATGATGATTAGTAAATAGGATTGAGGTGATGAATGTTGTTAAGCAATTGATTGAGTCTGAAAGATTTAAGATTATTTGGGAGAAAAATCAAATAAAAAAGAAACAATAAAATCTAACAAAAACACTTGGATTTATCTTTTCGTTTTTTTTTTTTTTCAATCACACTTTTTCTAAATTGTATCAAGTTTGATTGTCAAAAATAACCCCAATACAATTTTTACTTGTTTTTTTTTTTTTGTCAAATAAATAAAGATAGCAAACAAAAACGCAAAAGAAAAGTAAAGAAAGGAAAAAAGAAAAATGTGTGGTAAAAGTCTCACTCCTGTTTAATTCCTATAGGGAAATAACAAAAAATGTCAAACTTTTTCGTTTTTCTTCAAAAATAAGGAAAAATAATTTTTCTTTTCTACTCATGACTGGCTTTTGATAAAAATTGAAAATTATACACAAAACTAAATCTCGATGTTGTTCGGCTTCGTTTTAAAACTGCCGTGTGCTGCTTAACAGGAGGTAGACCGTAGACGACAGGTGTCTTTTTCTTTTTTACCTTTTTTCAGTAATGTAAGTTTTAAGAGCAGTCTTAATGCTGTAGATCAGGGTTTTGTGTTTAATTAATTATTCTAAGGCTTTATTGCCTTTTTCACAGTGTAATATTCTATCAAAATTTATAATTTTCTTTTAGATATTGAATTTTATTGATAAAACACAAAGTGTTCATCAATTGAGGAATAAAAATTAAGAATCAAAACCACCCGTCCGTTTGTTTATAATTCAAATTATAATTATTTGTTTGATTAACATTAGCAGCATTAATCTACCGTGTAAATCGAGGACAAAGTGTTAACGAATCGGATTTCTCTTTATGGCAAAATAGAATGTTTTTAAACACCTATTTACACCGAGTTTTTTTAACTTTATTTTTTTCAATTCTTTCAACAACTTTTTCTTCATGCTTAGTATTTTTTTATTCATCCTTATTATTTTATAACAATTGAGAAAACACGAAAAATACTTGTGTTTTGTGCTCTTCTTCTTTCTGCTATTCTTGGTATTTTATTTGTTTTTTTTTTTTTTTTGGTTTTTTGGTTTTTGTTAATATTAATATTAAAATATTTCAAATAAAAAAATAAAAGGTGAAAATATAATGAAGGTATAAATAGAAAACAAGAAAATAAAAATAAAAATTTCGTTGTCGCGCCACAAGTCATAAATAATGCAATGAGAATATATTATCATAAAGTAACCTAAAGAAGAAAAAATAATATATAAAAAGATGAAGAAGAAGCAGAAGAACTATGAACTGAAAAAAAAAGTGAAAATTTTTATAAAGAGAAGAAAATTTGACTAAAGGTTTTCTTTGTATGGTATACCACAAATAAATAAAGTAACAAGAGCGGTAAGACCACTGCCGCCACCAGGTAAAATTCTTCTACTATGGTAGATTTTGTTAAACGAATAAAATGGAAAATAATTTTTTTTTTTTTTTGAATAAATAATAATAATAATATTTATTTTAACTAAGTGTGCGTGGGCGTTGGATGGGGGTCTAGGGCGGTGGACACATAACGAAATAAAAACAAATAAAGAAAACTAAAAAAAATCGAAGTAAAGAGGAATGTGAAATATATTTAATAAAACGAAGAAAACGAAGAAAACGAAAAAGTAGAAAAAAAATTCGCGACTTCGTTTTGAATATTATTAAAATAATCGGATTATTTATGGTTATATGATTTGAATATAGTGGGGTATTTCTATATGTTTGACTGTGTATGAATTTGTTAGGAAAAGTCTGCTTTATTTTTATTTTATTTATGGTTAATGGTTTGGGCGGTATATTTTGTTTTTGTTTGTTGTTTTGTTTTTCCACTGTTTATTGTGTTGCTATTGCTGTTGCGCCAATAATAATGTGTGTACAATACAAGGACAAGAAATACTTATATAATATAAAACGACAAATATAAACTGTTTGACATTAAATTAGCGACAATTTTTTAGGCAAAAACAAAAATAAAACGTGGAAAAAATTAATATTTATTGTTCATAATAATTGTTCGTTTCTTCTTGTTTTTAGTGCTGTTATTTTGCTTACTTTTATCATAATGCTCGTTTATAAATCTGTTTATTTTTCTTTTCGTAATATTTTTAATTAATTTTCAGTCATTTAAATAAATTAAATATTCTATAATTCACTGATTTGCTTATTTCTATGTTTTCCTATTAAAACACTTTTTCAAGTTCACCATTTTTTTGTGTTTGTGTTTGACGGAAGGAAAGAGTTATTGACTTAGTTTTGACTAATAACTTAACTTTTCGTCATTATTTAACTTTAATTGATTTATTTTACTTTTCATATTTTTTTATTTTATCAATTAATTTTTTTGTTTCTATTTTGTTCCCACTTTAAAGGGTATTAAAATTTTAATTATGAAAACACTAGGGCAAATAGTTGGTGGTTTTCTTATAAAATATGATTTTCATATTATAGCCTTACTTTGTTTCTTGGGTTTTAAATTTAGCGACAAAATATGATAAGTATCCGTCGCATTATGCATTAGGATTAATTAAATAAATAATATCCTTGAATTTTACATAATTATTTTAAACAATTTTTCTTGGAAAAGACAATAGAAATGAAAATATTGTAATTCTAAATTAAACGAATTATTAACCTAATCAAAATCACAATTATCACCTCACTTTTTTACTTGTATAATAATTTTTTTTTCTTCTAAATAATCAAAGTCACTTAGCGCGTTTAAAATAATTCTCTTTACACCAATATTTCCCGTCAAATTTTTTTTTTTTTTGTATAGAAAATAATTGAATTAGATTTTGTGTGGGTCTCTCTGCTTTTATTGTAGAGGTTATTACTTTGCTATGCTTAAGTTGCCTGCTGCTCCAAGAAACGTGTTTGTCTAAATAAAATTAATAATTTTTTTTTATGTAGACGATAATTGACATCATTATTAATGTCATTTTATAAAATTTCTTTTGAGGTTTTTATTGGTAAAAATAATTTATTTTTTTCCTTTTAACGTCATATCTAAATCCGTTTATGTTTTTTTTTTTTATTTTGTAATTTTCTTTTATTTTTACACAATTTTGAAAGAAGCATAAATAGGTTTTGTTTTGTTTTATTTGGATGGTGGAAATGGGGATTTAAAATAAAATTTATTAGTCAGGTAGTGAATGTTTAGGTTTGTATTTTGCTGTTATTCATATGTATTTATATTTGTTTTGTGATGACTGTGGTTGGTTGGGTGGTTATTTTTAACTTCTTATCGTTTAGTTGTGTGTCTTCTTTTAAATATAGTCATTTTTTTTTAGACAATAAAATACGGTGAAAGGTGTGCAAAAATGAGGTTATAACTGTCTCTTTTAACCGCACTTTGCTTAGACAAGTTTTTTTTTTTGCTAAATAAAATAAAAATACATAACGGTTCGCTCTCTGTATTTATTATTTCGATCGATATTCTCTCTAAATATTATTTTTATTTAAAAAATAAAATGATTTTCTTTTTCACTATTACAAAACTACCCTCTTAATGTCTGTTTGTTATTTTCTAAAATGTTACGATTTTATATTTATTCATTTGTTGTCGTCGTTGTAGATTGTTTGATTTTTTAAAATATATTTTTAGTTTGGTTTGGTATTGGCTACCTATTGTCGGCGGTGCTTATGCTGGTACCTCTTACATGGACAAAAAGAAATAAGCAAAAAAAAAAACACCTCGGTTGAGCATTATAAAGTATATCGAAAATTTGTATTCTTTTATTTTTCTGATTAGACCAAGTTGAATCGGGGCAATGTTACTGCTTCGTCTTCGTTGTCGGCCAAAAGCAGTACGATATATTTTCTATCATTATCGTCTAGTAACGACGATGTTGTTTTGAACAAGTAAAATAAGTAAATAATGTTAAGGTACCCTAAAGGTAATGTCATTTAAGGTTTTGCAAATGTAAAACGTTGATCAGGAAAATAGTGGTTTGAGTTTCTGGGAAATTCTATATAATATGGGATAAAGTAGAAAAGTTGTGTAACAATTTTCACGGTGATGAAATAAATATGGGATGAATTTTGCCGGAGATTTGTTTTCTGTTTTTTCACTTTGCACAAATAATAAAGTACCCTGTAAGGCAACATTGATGGTGTTGTGCTGTATTTATTTTTTATCGCATTTGCAAAAACCAGCACCGATGTAACTTCACATTGGGTAGTAATGTGACTGGAGTGTTACACGTACCATATTCATATTTGTCACCCTGTTAAAGAATTGGATGGATGTTTTAAAAAACATCATGCTTACATATAGATATATTGGATGTCCCGAAAGAGCCGACGTCGCGCCATTATTCGTCGCCTGTTTGACTGCCTGCATGCATAAAATTCTTCAACATGACACAAAAATAAAATAAAAATTCTCTCGAGTTTTTTGTTATAAAAAGCTTCTTTTTTTTATTAATTTTTTTTTTTCAAATTTTATATTTGAGTGAAAATTGTGATGTTGTTTTGTTGGGACGATTTTTTATTCATTTTCTGTTAAAAATGTTAAAAAAGTAAATGAAAAAGAAAAACCATAAGAGAAGCAAATAAAAAAGTATGGCGTGTGGCGTCTACTAACAAACATATATATATATATATATATATATATATATATATATATATATATATTGTGACACTGCCTAGGTGGATTAGGTTATATGGTTACTGGTTTTGTATAGATGGTGGGCAACCATACAAATTAAAAATAAAAGCAACTACTATAGCCTCTAAACTTCAACTGAAACTAACATTATTCTCAATTTTAATTTTTTTTCACCTGTCACCCATTTGTTGTATTATACACTCGCTAATATGTATATATATATTTTTTATTTTCCTTTTATTTTTTATTTGTTTCTATCCATTTATTCATTTGTAATGTATTGTGTTCTTCATTGTATTTTGTTGGTGAGCTTTTTGTTCAACAAAAAAAAAACCTATTACTATTACTATTTTCTATATAGTTTTGTTTTGTGATATTTTTCTGCACATTGCTTTGTGTTTTGTGAATTGGTATAATACTTCGTGGCTAAAACATTGGTATAATAAAAATAATAATTTTAGTAAAAATAATAATAATAATAATAACAAAAACCTAGAAAAATATAAATATATCCTTGTATCAAATCGACTAACCAACCGGTTAGGTATATAGAGGCATAAACATAAAATGTGCACTTTGCATTTAGTCAAGCATATGTGACGATGCCAGTTATAAAATTTACCTATATAGTTACAATTACATTTACCCAGTTGTTGTCTCACATTTTATAATGAAAACCCAACCTAACCACCCACTTACCCAATCACACATTAAAAATAATAAATAAATAAATATAAAAAACATTACATATGTACTACCTCTTTGCACACGGTATATTTGTTTGTTCAATTTTCAATGGTTAAAACGCAACAATGGCAAAGCCGTCCTGTTTAGTTTGTTGTTAATATTTTTAGTCCTGTTTTACAGAATAATTTGTAACTGTTATTATTGTTACAAATGACGATTGTATATATATTAATTTTGCATATGTAAAGTTTAGCCTAGGTAGTATTAGTGTTACTTGGAAAAAAAATTAAAATTTTTTATATATAGTGGGTGGTAATGTTCTTAAGTTTTCACCTTGCATTTCTTGGAATATTCCTTTTTTTAATATATTAAATGAGGTAATATGTTCTTGTGTCAAGAATGTAATGTATAAAGGTGTCGATTGTAAGTTGGTGAAGATATTTTGCTGTTGCATTAATGATAGGTTGGGTTGTATAAATAAGTTGGCATCAAATAAATAAAATGAAAAAATTATAAAAAAAACTTGTAACAAAATAATAGCAATGAATGAATGAATGTAATGCAATATGTACTTGTGTACAGTAACACCTCGAGTTTATAGTTTTATTGTTTTGTTTGCATACATTATATTTTTCTTAAACATTATTAATTTTTTGCATAAAATATAATGGCAGATTAATGCGAAATAAGCAAGTTATATCCTTTAAATTGAGGCTTTACTGTGATAAATATATAAATGCATACGATGACGCAATAAGAAAAAAGATAAAAGCGAATACCCATGACGATATTATTAATATCATTATTATTATAATTATACTTTGCCTGGGCATCATAAATATTTTCCCGTTTTTTTTCATTTTTCTATATTTTTATAAATATATATTATTTACGTATTTTATTTTTGCAGACATTTTCTAAATTATTGAATATTTGACATTAATGTTGCTATTTGTTATGTGTCGCCATCATCAGCGATTCTACAATTTACCACTATAATACTATTCTGATATATATGTTTTTTGCTGCACTGAAAGTACACTGCTGTTGTCGCTGGTGCTGCATTCAATTTTTCAGTCACTTTGTTTTATTACAAAAATAAGAAGAAAAATACGTTGCTATTGTTATGTAATTTTATTTTTATTAATGATTTATGTTAAGCAATTTTTATTTTCCAATTTTATTTTTCGAAGGAAAAAAAACAGCTTTTTTTGTCAAGCTTTTTCTATTTTTTATTTTCCAACAAGTTTATGGTTTATACGTTGGATTTTAATAAAATTTATTTTTATTTTTATTTGTTTTGGATAATTTTGTTTTTCAACGGCATTATTGTCGTCTTTACATGTTTTTAGCACGTCATTTTGTAATTACAGTTAGACAAACATCTTTAAAACATAATTTTTATTTAATTATTATTATTATAGAACAATTTTAGGCAGGTGGCTTTGTGGGTTTCTTAATGGGTAAATCTCACATACAAACAAAAAATAAACTACAGACGATGCTTATTAAAGATTAGAAAAAATTAATTCTTGTCATTTAATATTATTATTCATAATGATTTATATTTTAATTTTTTCTTCAATAGAAATTATCTTTTGGTTTTAGCAGTTTTATTTTTTCTTCTACTTTTCTTCTCTTGTTGGCATTTTTACAATAATATTTCGCCTCTAAACATCGCAACTTGTCGTTTCTTTAGCATTTTTTAAAAAACTTTTTTTTTAATCGCGTTTTACGTTGCAGCGATGACTGAGGTTTTTATTTTTTATTGTTGATTTTTTTTTTTCTGACACTGTATAAGTAGTAGACCGTTTAAAGATGCATTTCTAATGAACAACAGCTGGTTGGTTGAATAAAGAAGAAATTATAAAATAGCAACGATACAGTGTGTAATGACATTTATCGAAATAAATAAAGTATTTGTGTAGTGAAAAATTCTATTTATATAAAAATTATTTTTAATGCTTAAATCTTCTTGCATTTTATTGCTTATTATTATTTTATTTTTCTTTTAAATCAGATTTAATTTAATTCATTTACATTTTTTGTTTTGCCAAGTGAATTTAATGAAATTTAAAATATTGTATGAGTTATTTTGTTGTTGTTGTTTTTAACCTACATGCAGGTTATTTGTTTTATTTAATTCTCTTTTGCTCTATGTTGGTTACTGTGGGGGTTAAAGAGGTGGAATTTCATTAAATAAAAAGCCAAATAGAAAAATGAAAACAAAACAAATTTGTGTACTGTGCTCTGCTATGTACAATTTTAAAGTTTATGAACTTTGACTGACTTTTAAATTATGTATGAATTTCAATTTAACAAAAAAAAATAAAAAGATTCTTCTTATTTTATTGTTTTGCTCTCGCTTTTGTTTTTCTATTACCATTCAGAATCTCCCAAAAGTCACAAAAGTTTAAAATAAAATCAAAGGTGTGATTGATGGAATTTCTTGGTTTTTCTTAAATTTCTTGAATTTTAACACTGGTTTTTGAATTAAATTTTTTCGTATAAATGATTTAACTTAAAATTATTAAAATTGATTTCTTTTCAATGTTTCATTTGTTTGTTTGTTAATAATTAATTAATTTAACTTGTTAAAATATTTATAGAATAGGTTAAAAATAATTGAAACAGCATCCTCAATATTTATCATAAATAAACATTTCTGCAATATTTTATCCTTTGCTTTAATATAAAATTATTTTTTGTAATGTTTTTAATTTTTGTTAAAATTCGTGAATATTAAATGCAAGTTATTATTTTGATGATGCTGATGGTGATGATAATGATGATGATAGTACTTTACTTTTATTTTGTTGTTGCAGTATCAACGATGATCGTTTAGAAATGTTTTAAATTGTAGTTTTAAGAAATATATTTTGAAAAAATTCTTTTCGTTGCTTTTAATTTGGCTACATATCCAATCTGTAAAAGTTTGTTTAAAAGGTTAAAGTTTGTATCAAAAAAAAAAAAAAAAGAAGGAAGAAAAGTTTTTCTATCTCTTTAACATAATTTTTTTCTCATATGACTTTTTTTAATACTTATTTTAATTTAAGATAATAAAGACTACTGTGTCTTTCTGTAAGATGATCTTATTCTAGTTTAATATGTTTTGCATCTATCGTAAATTAAATTAATGTTTTGTTGCTGTATAGCAGCTTATTTTAGTAGGTTGTCCCGCTTTAATTACCTTATACCAATATCTAATAACGAGCTAACGAGAAAGTAACATTAAATTGAGACCATACTGTATATAAAATCGCATAAATTTTCTTTATATTTCGTCTATCTTATATCTGGTTAATGTTGAGTAAAATTATTATGCACATTAGTATAGTTTTTTTTTCTTTTGTGATGCATCAGGAGATTAACAATAATTCTCCAATTACAATAATTCAACACAAGTTTTATCAACAAAGTTTATTTAATTTCTTTTCGTTGTAATGGTAGAAATGTTTTCTTTTTTTATCCTACCAATTCTTAATTGCACATTAACATAACCATTGGTTTCTCAAGTACATATAATTGGATTTTATTGCGGTTATAATTTTTTTTAACAGTTTATAAAATATAATTAATTAAGAAATGACAAAAAATGCCCCTTTTATAGCGTTTTTCTTTTTGCCAATAAATGTGTGGCTAATCATATAATGTTTAAGGAATTTATTCATCATCATCTTTTATTTATTTTTTTCATTTTATTTATTTATTCAATTGTTTTTTATTTTCTCTATTTAATTTTATTTTCGTACACTTTGTTAAAATTTGATTTTAATTCCCATCGGCATTTTAAAAGTTACATAAAATATGTTAAAAACAACAATACACAGAGCAACAACAACTGAATGGATTTATTTTTTGTTTGATTGTAATTTTTCCACAATATAATCATAAAAAGGGTTAAGATGAATTTAAATTTCCATAAAATTGCATAATCATTTCACATAGTACACAATGAACGACGACGTAGCATATAACATAGCGTTACATAAAACACATACATCCTGTTTTTACATATAATATATATACATTTATATTTATATTTCAAAAAAAAAAAACAGTTGAAGGATTTTACAGACAGAAATCTGACCCTCTTAATTTAGAAATAGCCTTAAGGCGAAATTAAGGCCAACAGCAACAACAACACTTAATATTTATTTATAAATAAAATTCAGGATAAAAAGAACAGAGTTGAGATTTTCTCTTTTTTGCTCTGTGTTTTACCTTTTGGCGATATTAATGTCCGTTTTTAGTATCAGATGTCCAGGTGTTTTTTTTTTTTTTTTTTATTTTTTTCTTTCTTTCATTCTACTTCGTTTTATTATTATTTTTTATTACTGCTGTTGGTATAATTTGCATTTTGCATTTGACCCTGCTTCTTTTAGACACACAAAACTTAATGGTTTTTCACTCAAATATAGTTTTTATTTATAATTTATTTTTTCATTTTTATGTCCATAAACTAGACTATGGTTGTCGATTACGATATACTTTGCTGTTGTATGTTAGTTGTGCAATGGCAAATATACAACAAAAACAAATACGACAAGTCTCGTAGAATTTGTTTAAAAAAAAAAAGCTTTTAAAATATTATAAAAGAAAAAAATAAAAATGTATAGAAATATCCGTACTCTCAGTATGGAAATATAAAAAACTTGTTTGATAAAATTTTGATTTTTGTTTGTAATAAAAATTTGTTAGTTGTTTTTACTGTGAAAATAATTTAATTATTTAAAGAAATAAAAATGTGCTCTTTGTCTTTAAAAAAAATTAAATACCTTAACCAAACGATTTTACCCATTAATTTTGCTTTTTTAATTAAATCTTTTAATTCAATTCTGTAACAATAACATTCAAAGACAGAACAGTTATTGCACACATGTTCTTATAATTAGAATAAATATAAGATTTGTGTTTTATACGTACTATTATACCTATATTATTGTACATATAATGTGACGATATTTTAATAAACTGTTTATTAATCCTGATGGTAATAATTTATTTCTATGAACTTACAGAATAAAATTAAAATAAATAAAAAAATTAAATACCCATCAACAATAGTAAGGTCAATTAATTTGCCTTTTAGTACATTGAAATAAGATTTTGTTGCCCTATAACTAACTATCCTGTCCCGTAAACCACATTCGGTTGTCGTACCTAATTTACTAATATAAATCCTGAACAATAAATTTCTTTATTTTTCAAAAAAAAAAAAAAAAGAAAAGGAAAAAAGGAGAAAGGATAAGCGTGCCACATATATTAACAATAGAAATGAACAAAATAAAAAAAGGTACGATACGGTGCCGTCCCATTTAAGAATGACACGGGACCTTACGTACCGGGATCAACACTTACACGTGTCAGTTGATGCACCCAAATGTATATTTAAATAAAAAAAAAATTTGTTTATTTTTGTGTTGATTGAGGACTCAAAGTGAAATAAAGTACAAAGAAATTAAAAAAGAAAAAACTTTAAAGCATATTAAGGGTAACATAATAATCATTTTAACAGCAAGAATAATAACAATAAAAACGTACGAAACGTAACATTATAAAGGGTGCCAAAGGTGTAATATTGTGCCAAGAGTATAAAGTGTGCCAATCTCTTTTAATTTTATTATTTAATTTATTTTATTATTATTATTATTTTTTTTGCTATTTTATTTTGAATTCAATAAAATAATCATCATAATAAAAAATAAGGATGACAAGAACATCAAACACACAGAAAAAAGCAATAATTTACAAATAGAAATAAAATTGTATCATTATCGCATAAAATTAGAATTCGGTAAAATATGTTTGTAGCTTTGAGTTTTTTCTTGACATCTTTGCAATGAAACGCAAAAACAGAATATATTGATGTGTTGATATCCTTATTATCCATTTTTATTCTGTTGATGATTACAAATAATTTTTTTTTTATGTTTCTTCTTGTGCTTTTAGTTTTTTGGGTTTCGTTCTATATTCAGCTGTTGAAAATGTCATACACGCGCTTAATGTTACCTCGTTTAATCTTTTCTTTATTGGCTTTTATTTTTATTTATTTTTTTGATCTTTGGAACTATTATTAATTTTATCTATGCAATGGTTTGGTTTTAAAACGGATAACACCTTTTTTTAGAGAATAAAATTTTTTCATTAATAATCTTTATCGGTATGTAGAATAATGATAATAATAGTAATTATTATTATTATTGCTTCAATTGTTATCATCTTATCTTTATATATATATTTTTTTTTACTGTAAGTGTAGTTTGTCATTATCTGTTCTTTCTTTTTTATTTGTTTATCCTAAATAAAAACAGAATTAAGATTTTTTAATAATATTTATTGGTAATAACAATTAACACAAGCATAATTACCTCTCTGTTAAAATTGTAAATGATTAAGATGATTTATTTGCTACTGTTTTATTTATTAATATTATTTATCTATTTGTATGTTTTTATTATTATTGTTATTATTCTGCTAGTAAATATATTGGATTTTTTTCTTAAAGTATCACTTTTATTGAACAAATATTAAAATAGAAAACTAGAAACTTTAGCAGTGTAATCCCGTGTAAATAAATAAGGTTTAATTTTTATCAATAAAACTCAAAGAAGATATGGATTTTTTTTTTGTCTTGTTTTGAAATACTTTAAGTATATTTGACAACAGTCGTCTACAGCGTAAAAAACGCTTTTCAACCACAAATAATTGGCAATAAGTTGCGATGACAACAAAGCTGGTAAATAGTCAAAGACTTTTCAAGTAATACAGTAGTATCACTAAGGGGTTTTTCTGTATTGCTAATGCGAATGAACGTTGATGATTTCTTGAATTGTTAATGGATTATATGTTGACTTTTCTCGTGCCACATTTACCTCTTTGTATAAATGTTTTTTGTTTTTTTTTTTAACACATTTAATGTTTATCTAGGAATTCGCAATAGTTATCAAAAACAATGTTTTCAAAAGTTGGTTTTAATTAAAAATAAATTCATTCTGTCTTATTTATTGATTTATTTTTTGTTTGTTATTTTTTCTTATTAATTTTACACCTACCTATACCTACACTTTTCACCTGTGTCTATTTGTTTGTGTACTTTTAATTAAATAATTAATTTTTGAAATTGTTAATTACAAAGGAAATAAAATTACAAATTAAAATTGTTGCTACATTAATCTATATCCTTTTCGCTTAAATCTTTTCTGTTAATGCTATTTTAGATATAAAAAAACATTAAAATTATATTGATGAAAATTTATTTGTAAACTTATTTTGATTGTATTTACGGTGTGTGTTTTTTATATAAACCATAAACAAAATTACATCATTATTAAAAAATAAAACAAAAATAAAAATTAATACATTAAATTTGTTATATGTGTTTTGCATGCTTTACAACATCAATAAACATCACTATAATCGTACTGTGCTCTGCCGCACAGCAATTAATTGATTTTATTTGATTGTTAATAAAAATAAAATTGTATTAAAAAGCTTTAAAAGTTTGTTACAAAAAGAATAGAGAAATGAAAACTTTTTGCTAAATTAAAGTAAAATAATTAAAAATTAATTATTTTATATATGTTTTTGTCATTTGTTGTTGACATTTAAAATAATAATAAAAATCCTAAATAGTCGTCCTTGTACGTATTAGGTATAATTGTTATTAGTTTTGAACACAACGTTATTAGGGTGGAAAAATATGTGTGTATTTAATTTTATACAACTTGTATCGATTCAGGGAATTTTTTAATTTATTATTAAAAAAATAAAAGTTCACCCCTAATTTCTAGTAAATTAATAAAAATCATGTTTTGCGTCCATAATTCTGGTTTTCTTTTCTTTTTTTTTTTTTTTTTCATTTCAAATATTTATTTCTCATCTCATCTGGTATTTTTCTTGTGTAATACTTAAAGAAATCCTAAAAAACCTATTAACTATTATAATACAGCATCCTTTTTAGGGTTAAGTTATTTTTATAACCCTTTTTTTCAATTGCTACGTCTTTAAAATATTATTACTATTTTCTTCACTCGTTTGTGCTTAAGATTAAGTGAACTAGTTAACGTTATTTTTTTCATTACTTTAATCAATTTGCTTGGTTAATAATTTCTAGCATAAATAATATTTAAGACAACTATTTTAATTGTAATAAAATGTTTTGATATATTATTCTTAGAAATTGGCAAAATAAATAATTATTATTTTCAAACTTATAAAATGTTTGAAAATTTCCAAAAAGTTTATAACACACTTAAACAAATTTAATGATTTTTTAAAAAAATATTTCTTAAAAATTTTGCAAAAAAAAAATTTTTTAAGAAAAATTCTGAATTTTGAATTTAAAATTATAAAAGTACAAAAAAAGTAAACAAAAATGTCACCCTTGACACTCAGGAATAAAGGTAAAAATTCCTGTTTTATATCAGTGAGAAAAATATAGAAAACTTTTTAAACGATATAATAAAAAATCAAGTTTTTACAGTAAAAGATTCTGCTCTACTACTGTTGTGCTGCCCAATTCAAAGAGGAATAAAAACAGAAAACTTGAATAAAAATAATAAATAAATAAATAATAATAATAATAACAAACGTAAGGGTTGTAACAAATAAAAATCTAAAAATAAAAATAAATGATATTACTACCTCCATGTATATTTATATTGTATGTATAAAACACACGATATGTGAAGTATAATATGGTGGGGTTGTTGTCGGGTTGAACTTTTTGAGGTTAAAATCTTTTATTTCTCTATTTTTTTTGTATTGTTGGAGCCAAAAAAAAAAAATATGAAATTGGAACAAAACTACAATAAAACGTATTATAGCCATTGAGGAATAATATCAAAAAGTGTAATATCGCGCAAAAAATAAATATAAAACACAAATGTGTGCTTGCTTGCTTATTGCTGCTGCTTCTTGATGGTTTTTGCTTCAAAATACAAAAAAAAAAAACATTATAAATATATATTTTTATTATTATTATTTTAATATGTTGCTGGTTTTGCTGCTACTGTTGCGATCCACCCATATTTTTCTTTTTATTTAAAAATCACCTCAAAATACCTAAGAATAACTGAAAAACACAACAACACAGGAAAGAAAGAAACATTTAATAATGAAAACGAAAAATCTAAGAAAATGAAAATCATCTTCTGTACGGAAAAAAAATCACCGGCAACAGCAGTAGCCACGTTTGCAAAATATTGTGATCCAAGAAAATGAGAAAAAAACTGATATTAGCAATAAAATAATAATAATAAATAAATAAATAAATACAAAATAGGTAAAAAATACACTCTAGTTCCTTCGACTTTCCATCGTGGAAATTTCCTAATTTTGAATTTCAATATCTATATTTTTTTATACAAAATACATATAATAAACCAAATAGAATTGTATTTAGTAGAAATAAAATACTAACAAGAAAAACATTAACCCAGCCTGGAGGATGGTTAGAAAATTAAGAAAATAAAAAATTAAAACGAATAAAATAAAATAAAAATTATTTATTTGTTTGTTTTTAACGCCAAACAAGAACCAAATTCGTGTCTGTCTGAACGTCGTAAAAATTCAAAAAAAAAAAAAAATATATAAAATAAAAGATGAAAAAAAAAAAAAAATTTTACACAGAAGAGAAGATGTTTTCTGTTTTTATTTTATATTTCCTTAAAGAAAAGCCTGAAGAAAATAAATTTATTTGTTTGGTAAAATATTTAAAGAAATATATATATATTGTATATATGTATAAACGATGAAATAGGAATCAAATTTGAATCTTGTTTGCTGTTGGAGTTTGTTGCTACTATACTGCTGCTGATTCTGATATTACTTGTGCTGTAGTTGGTGTAAATTTTTGAGTTTTTTATATATTTATATTATTTTTTTCTTTTGCTTAGTGTACTACCAGAGTTTGGGTGATGAAGAGTTTTTGAATGATAGATAGAATTTAATCTTTTTTCATTTTATTCGTTGCTGTTTGTTTTTACTATGTTGCTGCTGATGGTACTGCTGCTGCTGCATTATTTATGATAGATTTTTTTTTGTTCTTATATTTTCATTTCAAGAAAAATAAAATAAATAATAATAATAATAATAAATGTAAAGATTGACTGCAGTATACAGTAGAAATAGTATTAGCAACAGCAGCATCATCGGTACTGTAACAGTATCAGAATTTATACAAAATAAATGTAATGTTAGATATTCCATCGGTGCTACACTTCCGTGTTTTATTTATTGTTTTTATTTATTTTTATTAAACATTTATGAAGGATAGATAGAAGAAAAGCCTATTAGATTTGTTATTTATTTATTTTCTTTTATTGTTCTTAAGTACGTTAAAAGTTACGTTCACTTGAGAATACAAAACATTGAAATTTACTTGTTTTTCAACTTGCTACAGATTGCTACTGTTATTGCTACTCCTATTGGTATAGCTACAGCTACATCTTCTACTCGGTTGTTATTGCTACTCACAAATGCAATGTTGACAATATTGTTTTTCCCAATCTATTTCTGTTTAACATATTTTTGACAACAAATTTTTATTAAACAATATATTTTTTTTTTTTGTTTTTAACAAAATAATTGTTTTGCTTTTAGATTACGATATATGTATATTTCTGAAGCATTTATTTTAATAGTTTTTTCTATTAAACTTAAAGCTTTGAAAAACTGTTGCAACTATCGGCCTTATAATCAAAGTTCTTGTCTCTTGCAATCAGGCCAATGCAGTACTTTCTCTATATTTGCATTAAAATTTTCTTCATTACTTGTATGATGATTGCTGTTTTACTCTCTTTTTTCTGTTATTATTGTTTAACCTAGACGATGTTATTCAGTTTTTTATGCTAATTTATAGATAAATTATTAAGATAAACATATAAATCTCGTGATTGTTTTGTAATTTTTTCGTTAAACTGTTTGTTATTTGTTTTAAGACTTGCTTCAAAAACTAACTAACTGGTGATCACCATCATCATCACAATGACGACGATTAAATGTTTTTGTTTTGACGATTTTTTCCTCTTGTTATGATTATTTGATAAATAATGCAGCAAAATATTATCTGCAAAAATGTTATTATTATTATTATTGTTTCTTGTTTTGTAATTCTCGCAGTATAATAACTTAGTGCTGCCTTAAAGCGCTAATAATAATAATATTTCGTTTTAAGCACTAAATATATAAATGTTTCCTTGATTCAAGCGTGTATATGTGCTGTAGGGGTATTTATGTCTTGTCTTTTAAATAAATTTGTATAAGTTTTTGAGCTTTTTTCAGCTTTAAACAAATAAAATAAAACTTTTCCTTTATGACATTAATTCTTTCTGTATTCTTTTTTATCGTAAAAATGATTAGTTTAGCTTTACATTTATGTTCAATTTAGTTTGTTTTAGGGTTTTATTTAGATTATTTTTTTATTAGTAAATGAGCGAAATATTTTAAATTAATTTGGTTAAAATAAAAAATAATATTATTATAATAAAAAGTTCAAAATTTAATTACTAAACCTATTTGTTTAAATGTTTTTGAGTTTTTTATTTTTTTCTTAGTTTTTTGGTTTAATTATCTATTTTCTCTACTTTTTTTTGCATTAATATAATACAAATGAAAAATTAAGGGATTATAAATGAAAAATGTAATAAAAGAGTTTGTTCATGATAGTTTTATTCTCGGTGGTAGTTTTGTTCCTATTTCGCTTGCTATAAGCAAAGTTACAATTTTGTTGTCGTGACACAATTCCTATTATATACGAAGCTTTTTGTATCCTTTATATTTGTGTAATCATATTAGAACCACCATCCCATCCAAATAAGTTATTTATGAAACGTGATTACCTTCACTTAACAATAGAATGAATTTAATTTAAAAATTAATAAGAGAAAAGTCAATTTGCTACGAAAAAAATACGAAAGAATTGAGCAAAAAATAATAAAAATAAAAAATTGCAGTCAATGAAAGCAGGATACAGGATAAAAAAAAAAAAAACAGAAAAATAATGTATACTGAGTATATATTTTCACTATTGTGATATAAATTTTCTTCTTTTTTTTTTTGGTTTTTAAATGTCGTTTATTATTTTTAATCCCTTTTTGATGACAAAAATTAAAATGAATGAAAAATAACAGTTTTTATTTTTTGCTTTTACTAAAACAAAGTAAAAAGGGATTTTCTCTATAAATAAACAGAAACACAGAAAGAATGGCAAAATAAAAACATTATGTAAAGGCAAAAACAAAAAAAAAAGTTTAAATTATTATCAAAGTGATATTAATTAAGAGTGAGTTACCATTTATTAAACTTGAAATAAAAAAAAAAAAAAACAAACAAATAAACCAAAAATACCATGAAAAATGAAGAACATGTTGAAGCTGAGAATATTTTCTATTGTGTGTGGGTTTTTTTTTAACACTTTTAACACAGTGTTGATGACGATGATGATGCTTGTTGTAGATTTTTCTTTTAATTTTTATTATGTTGATGTTGATTCAATGAAATGAATAACAGCTGAGGTGCCCCTTTTTCTCTGTACAGTAAAACCTCATTTCACAGCGAACTAATTTCACTTACATTTTTTCTCGTTTTTGTTATTTTTTTTTTAAATCAAAATATTATTTTCACTTAAAGAGAAGGTTTCACTTTTTATACCATTAAATTTTTTTTCTTTGGCTTATTGTAAATTGCACAATAAAACTTTTTTTTATTATAGCTTAACATAACTTATTGTGTGAATTGCAGCTTAATTTGTTGTACTGTTCGTTTTTCCATTTAGAGTAAAAAAAAAACAGTCATCAGCTTTAATCTGAATCAAAATCGAGATTTTACTGTTAAAATAATTAAAGTTTTCATAAATATTATGTAATCCATCCAAAGTGTATAATATAATGTAACGTTGTGTCATAAAATGTCAAATAATGTTAGTGTCTACTGTAACGTGGGCTCTGTATCTACAAACAGCAATTTTTTTTTTCAATGCAAACATATAAAAAAACTTCATTTTAATAGAAATAAATATAAAAAGTGTGAGTAAATGAAAAAAAAAATAATAATAATAAACGAAAAACCACATTAAAAACACATTCATCAGAGTCATTAAAACAAAACCAAAAAAAAAAAAAAAAAAGCACACATTTCACGCCACACTCCAGCAGCTACATTCACTTGAGATTTTAAAGTGTTTTTGTTGTGTAACGTTGTTAGTGCTGATAAAAGGTGGATGACATATACAAAGGGATAAATAACTTCTTTTTTTATGTACAACAAGGTTGGTTGGGTGGCATTTATACTTAAACAATGCAACTATTTTATGCTTTTTTTTAGTACAAACGTGTAGTACGTACGATGATGACATGTGTAGCAAAAATTATGCTAAACTTAAGGACTTTTTTCTCTGCATAAAAATTCCTTCTTTTCCTTTAACAAACACAAACGTTAAATGCATTCACTAACTCCTTGATGACATCGTAATTGTATATTGTGTTGTGGTTGTTGTTGCTGTAGCTATTTTTACTGTACTCAACTATAGCACGTATTATACTTTTTGTGCGTTATGCTATTTAAAGTCATTACGAAATTTTTTTGTCCTTTTTGTTAAAGATAATTAAATTGTTTTGGTGTTTTTTTTTTTTTTGTGTATGTTAATCAAAGGAATTTTTAATTCCATTATCTCAAGTGCATATCCTTGACAAAAAATAATTATTTAATTTGGGTGGTACTTTAATAGTTAGTTGTTGCTTTTTTAGCCGTTTTATTTTTATTCATTTTACATTTACAAAAACCCGACACAAAACGCGCAAAAACTTAATATTTGTTTGTTTTTTGTAACGAATTATTTTTTCTTAAAGAAATATTGATTTATAGAAAACTTGTTTACGATTTTAGGTTTTTTTTTTTGTAGAGTAGTGTACTGTGTTTGGTGGAAGTTTTTAAAAATATAAGAAAAAATTACCATGACTGCTTAAAAGCTAATTTCCATCGTTAACAGTTTTGTTCGTTTTTTCTTTTCACCTTTTTTTGTATTTATTTGATTTTCATTTATTGAAAAAAGAATGATAAATGATGTCTAGTTTCTCTGTTCTTTATTTATATAACTTTTACTGCAGCAGCAAAACAACCCTAAAAAATATTATATTTTACTTTCTAATGGTTATAATGGGATTGATTTATTTTCTATATTAATTTTGTTTAAGAAAAAAAGAAGTTTGTTTTGCCTTTAAAATTTAATTTCATAAACTATGTGCATCAAAAGAATTTGTATTGTGTTTATTTTTACTTGCACAGAAATAAAAGTTTGATTTGGTGGTTTTGGATTTTTTCATTCGTTTTCTCTTTTGTTTTTTTTTTTTTTTTTTTTTTTTTTGCTAAAATTCGATAAAACCAACGTAACTCGATGATAATTCTATTGTTTTATATCACAAGAGAGAAATTATAAAGAATTTATTATCTTATAGATCGTTTATTTATTTATTTTTTTTAACCATAACTTTTGCAAATGGATAAACTTCCTATAATTTTTCCATTTCTATTTCATTCCTTCGGCTTTGAATATTTTTCACACGTTTTTATTATAAAAAATAAAAATAAAAGCAAACGCGCAATACAAACAATATATAATAATCTTTATCGTTATTTTCTTTTGTTTTTAGGTAAGTGTATTGTGCAAATCAACGAATTTTCCCATCCAACCATTCAACTATTTAGCAAAGCCTGATATGTTCATGATGATCACGATGCTATTGATGACAACTGAGAGTTTTGGTTCTCTGTTTGGTGAATTATTATTTTTCTTTTTGTTATTTAATTCTTCATTTTCTTTATCTTTTTTACTTTAGTTTGATAATTTAATGTTTTCTTGTCTTTACGTTTTGGATTGCAATTCAAGCACACCAGCAGTTTAACAATCAGTAAAGAGTAGAGTTAAAATAAAAAAAAAAATAAAAGAAAAGAAAACAGCAATCATTTAATATCACCCTCGCTGCTGCCCATCAGTAATTTTTTAGAATAATAATAATAATAATAAAAGCAAGAAAACAAACACAGACAAACGTCATGATGATAATAATAATGATAATAACAACAATATAAACAGAAACAAAACCATCATCAGCAAAAGCTTAATTTAACTCATATTCTTCTATGTTTTCAATGGTTTTGCTGATATAGTTGTTGCTGTTTGTGCTTGGTTGTTGTAGCACTGATATTGCTGTGCTGCTTGTTATTACACACACACACACACAGGCAATTTTTCGACAATTTTTCGAGTAGAATAAACTTTTGCGTTTATTTCAAGCTCAAAAATTTTGTGGTAAATAAATAAAAGCAAAACAACAAGAACAAAAACAATATAGTGATGTCATTGTTGTTCGTTAATTTAGCATTTTAGAGTTAAATCTGCTAACTTTAAACCTTTTGTTATGTTTTTCATTAAATTTATTTTTTTTTATCAGTTATCTTTTTTTTTTGTATTCTAACATTTTTCTATTTTACGCTTAATAATATTATTAAAAACGGACACCGAAAAGAGTGGTAAAAATAATACAGCAAAAAAAAAAAAAGAGTTCTTCCAGAAACGTTTGTTTTCATAATGATAATAATAATAAAGGGAATAGGAATGTCATAGAGCAAAGAAAATAGTGTAGCAAAAATTATATTATTAAATGTTTTTTAGGCAAGTGCTTTGAATGTTATAATCGAAACAAAAAAGTGGAAGTAAATATAAAAATATAAAAATCCACGTCACAAATACAAAAATTTTTCAACCATACATTGAGAGACTTATATAGATATAACACAACAAGAATAAAAACGTTATAATATAAATACTGTTGCCGGTTTATCTATTTAGTCTGATCATTAATATAATAACTGGAAACGATCAAATACAATAGAATAACCAGAATCTGTCCTACAGTGTGTTACATAAAATTGGTATAAGAATTTTAATGTTAGTTTACTTTATGCAGGACATTGATGCGTCATTCTTTTCTTTTTTTATTTCATTTTAATACTTCCAGATGCTAATCACACCATTTTGCTTCCATAAAATGATGTAACTTTTGCTAGGAAAGTTATCTGAAATTAAAAAAAAAAAAACTCAATGCCATTTCCTTTACCTAAGGATTTTGTTATTATAACACTGTATGTTAAACCCCTTTAAGCTTTACCCAACGGGCACTTTAGCTTTTTCTCTCTATCTGTCTCTCTTTGTGTGATGCAGTTTTTTAATTAAAAATATAGCATTTATCACTTTTTGGTCATATTCTTGAGTGAGCTTTAATATTGATGCAAAAAAAGAAGTAAATAAGCAATTGTGTTTTCCGTTTTTTTGGATAAAATATATAATTAGAAAAATAAATGATTGAAAATGAAATGAAGAAAAGAAAATAGCGAGCTGAAATAAATATTAAGTGGGAAAATCGACGAGTGAAAAATCAATGGTGGTTTGAAATGAGTGTAAATATACTCAGCTAGGTGGTTCTTCAGTTTCTATTGCAATTCTTTTATATCACATCATTATTTAATTCTGCTTTGTTGGCTAAGTTTTTAATTATTAGGTCCCGCCTCTGATTAAATAAAATATATATTTTTAATCAAATAATAACTATTATTATTTAAACACACTCTGTTGTTTACTTTATTTGCAAACTGATTGCAATATTTATTTATTTTAAAAAGGATCAAAAATTATCTGTACTAAGCGTAGAGTAGAGTATCACTACAAATATAATAATAATAAACACCAAAAGTAGACAAAGGATATTTTTTTTAATAACGATGCTTTTATTTTTTATACTTTTTTTTTATATTCACGTTTTGTATAAGCTTTTCTATTTATCATTATATTAGATACACGATAAAAGGTATATGCTTAGTCGTGATGTACATAATTTTAATTTAAATAAAAAACCCAAGATATAAAAAAATAATTTTATTTAAGGGTAAAAGTACGGAAATATTATTATTAAAAATAAATATAATAAAAATAATAATAATAATAAAAATATCCATTTTTAAACACTTAAACGAATTATTTTTTCAAATTTTTCTTTATTTTTCAAATTTTTTCTTCGTACTTTTTTTTTAAATTTAACAACTTAATTGAATTTTCTTTGTACTTTTACCTTTTGTTTGTGCATTTTTCTTATATTCTTAGCTAACACAGATACGGGCATAAAATGAAAATTATAAATATTAAAAAAATAAATAGAAATGATGAGCTGCTAATATTAAAACAAAAAAAAAATAATAATAATAATAATAATAACAAAGGACAAGCCATCCTTTATTTGGCCTCAACGAAAGTTTGTTGTTATTTTTTTTTCTTTCTTCCTGCATTTTATTATTATTATTATTGTTGTTTAAGCTAAGCTTTTTTGTTAAATTAAAGAAATTGATTGCCTTCGATCGACCATAAAATTATAAATTGAATTAATCGACAAGTTGTTGTATGTTTTTAGTGTATTTTCGTTTTTATTCATTTTCATTACTTTTTCTTTTCTTATTTAACGTTTATTTTATATTCTTGTTGGTCGATTGGGTTGGTCTGTAGGTTGGTAGGCAGCTATATTATTTTTATCCTTTTTTTTCTTATTAGTTGCTTCACATCAAGGTATTAGTTTGGTGATGGTTACCATTGTTATACTAAGGTCAATTTGACTTATTCGCGTTTCTATTTAGTAAATTACGATTAAACAAAATAAAATTAAAGAAATAGATAAATAAATGTTTGATAAATTCACAAGCATACACAGGATGAGCGTATTAAACTATAACATTTTATCGAGAAAAAGAAGAAGATATAAGAAATAAATAAACAAAAAAAAAAAGAAAGAAAAACTAAATAAGGAATCCAAAACATGAAGTAAAAAAAAAAGAAAGAATAAAAAGCCAGGTGTAAGCTAAAACTTAAGTTAAACTTTTTATTTATTTCGATTTTTTTTCTTTCTATATGCTTCTTTTGGCAGCTATATAAATTTATCATTGTGTCGCCCTTTTACTTAGCCAGTCTTGCTTGGATTGTATAAGACAAAAAAAAAAAAATTAAATAAATAAAAGTAAAACAAAGCATAAAAACTTGTCTATTTTGTCCAAGACGTCGTGTGTACTCCATTAAGTTGTCCGGTCACGTTTTTGTATTAATTGCTACTATACTTTATACTATGACCATCATCATCATCATCTTTCATTTCTACATCATCAAACTCATCCTTAATTTTGCTTTAACTTTCTTTTTTTTTTGTGTATATTTATATATATATATACATCTTCTGGCTTTATGAACAAAAATAAAGTACCTTAAAAAAGTAAAAATGTATTTACCTTCTTACCTTCTGCTAACTTCCCTTAGTTTATACGCCAAATAGCTACGACGGTAGCATTATTGGCAGCAGTTTTGAAGCAGCTACATCATATCCTAAAGCAAAACAAGTAACAACGACCAGAGTTACAAAAAAAAATGTCTAGTCTTATCATTCGTTATTTTTTTAGTTGTTTATAACTTTATTTTCATTTCATTGTGTTTTAATTCATCGTCATTTTCATATTGTCGCAATACAACAAATTAAAAACGAAAAAAAAAAAAAACTAAACGAAATTAAAGGAAAATTACGTGGCCAAAAAATATAATAGAAGCGATATTCTCTTAGCGTTTCATAGTAGTTTATTATTACTCTTTTCATTTTTTTTTTATCCTTTTAGTCATTTAACTTAAATAAACAACAAAAATGTGATAACATTGCGTTTAAGGCAAACGACAATATTATAAATTGTTGTTTATAGAGTATAATATAGCAGAATTTTTAATGCTTTGATAATAATAATAATAATAACGAGAGATGAAGCAATAATTTATATTAGCAAGAAAAAATCGCTAGAAAAATAAATAAAAATGAAAACCGTCGACAAAGTTAACATTTTAAACCTATAACAAATATATATATAATTTTTTTTGTAAGTTTCTTCTCGTTGTCTTCACTTTAATTCATTTTTTGTGGTTTTCTTTTCTTTTTCTTTTTCTGCAACTCCTTACAGTGTTCATTTATTTATTTGTTTGTTTTTTCACTGTACTTAGTAAATGAAATTGGAATAAAATGTATATATATATATATATATATATATATATATATATTAATATCAGTATCATTTCGCTTCGTTTAGCTGTTGTGTGTTATTCACTCCTTATGTCAACATTTCAAAATAATAATAATAACAGTTATAGTAATAATAAAAATCATTTTTAATAGTTATTTTGTAGTAAATATATATATTTTTTTTAATACTTCTGTTGTTTGTGTTGATGATGATGTTATAAACCCGTCAAAATCATAATTCGTTTATTCTTCTTTCAGTCAGTATTTTAACAATTGTTGGTAGTTATTTTCTACCAACTCAAATTTTAATATACTTTAATTCCTATAGTATATTTGATAAAGCAAAAATACTGAAAAATAATAGAAATATTATTTTAATAAAAATGTATGAAGATGGTGATTTCTTGTAACATTAACAACATTTATACAGAAATGCTAATTTTAATATTTTTGTTATTTTAAAATTTTATTTATTGTTCTTAAACAGCAGACAAGTAGTTAATACTTTAATCAACTCCAACATAACTCCTTATTTTTACATATTAGATAATAAAAACCGTTGATAACATTGTATTTGTTGCATTTTGCAGTTTTATATTTCTTTTCTTACTCTGCATATTTCATCATTTATTTTGACTTTTATAACTACACCAGTATCGTGAATTCTTGCATGTTTATTGTATGGTATTTTAATTCATTAAATTTTATTAAATATTTATTATTGTTTTTTTTTTTTTTGCCTTAACATTTCTTTTTCTATGAAATTTTCTCTTATAAAATATATTTATATGTTATCTATGTGATGTCAGTATTCACCTTTATTTTATATTGCCTCTTTAACTTTCTCTAATATAAATTTTATAAGGATATTACTACATTTCTAGAGCTAACTATTATCATAAAAACATTTTAACAGCATGTTAATTATCAATATTGTATATTCAAAATTTATTAGATAATAAAAATAAATTTTTAATTAATCAAAATATAAAAAAAAGAAAGGAAAATAACAATCAAATATTTTTAACACTCTACTGTGTATATTATTTTGTAGTAATTTTTTGTTACCTTTCTACCATTACCTCTTTACTTTTTAAATGGATATAAAATTTAAAACAAATAAATAAAAAAATACTTTAACGTGTGCTTTCACATTATACATATTGCATACTTCTATTATTTTGTTTAATTTTCCATATAAACTATCCATAAATTTCACTGAAACATAGTTAAGAAAAAAGAAAAAACAAAAATGAAAACATTAATAACCAAAGTATACCAAATTGTTGTTATAATTTATGATTTTGAAATTTATTTTATAGAAATAAATATAAAATTTTAACGGTGAATGAACAACATAACCCAGTCTTACCGTTTAGCCTTCCGCCATACCAATAAATATTAAACGTTTACCATGAATTTTCTTCAATCTTATTATTGTTTTATTTTTTTCTGCATCTTTTCTTCTACTTCATTTCTCAATATTAAATAAATAAAATTTATTTAAACACTTTATAGTCACAAAGAGTCATTGTCGTCGTTTATCATCACATTGATATCATTCATTTTCTCATCTTTGGCATTTATTTTATTTTTATCTTTAACTATTTTTTACTTTAAAAAAAACCCTTTTATTACTGAGTTATTGTAATATTTTTAATTTTATTAATGGCAAAAAAAAAAAACTTATATCAAATACATAAAACGGCGATTATTTATTTAATTTAAAACATGGTGTAAAATTTATTCAAATTAAGTAATAATTTTTTTATTAAGTTAAAAATGATATTATTTAGACAAAGGTCGCTTTTTCTTTAGTATAAATTGTTTATACTAAAGCTCTATTGTTGGTATATTTACTTTTAGAAGCAACAAATGTGCATGCATATATTTTGCGTTTGTTTACTAGATGACATTAATAATATATAAACATGTAAATAGTAATTGGTTTCCTGATGTGCAATATGGGTAACAATAACTAAAAAAAAAAAAAAAAACAACACAAATTCTATATAAAAATTATATTTTACTAAAAACTTTTGCAGTATATATGATATGCTAGTATCCATCCTTATATATACATATATTTATATACATTATTGTGTACTACACAATTCTACACAACATAGAAAAGTTTAATTAGCTTTTTGTGTAAATATGCAAATATTCTCTCTATATAAAATAACATATATAATATAGTTTTTCATGTATCTAATTTTAAAATAGAGAGACAAAAAGCCGCACATACGGTGACTGTAAATTTTCTCCTGTCGTTTTGTTATTGTTGTTGCTGTTGGTGTTATGTTCAGTTTAAAATTGAATTTATTAAGTGTTTATATATTATATAAATATGTAAAGTGTATGGTGTTATTAGTATACATATATAAATGCTATGCATGTTTATGTCGCAGAATTTTTAAGGTCAATAATTAGTTAAGTTGTTGTTTACTCAAAAGTTGATTGATTAATTGAAATTTCGGTGCTGCTGTTGTTGTCATCTTGGTATGTTTTGTTTATTTTTATTGTTATCAGAAAAAGTTACTTTATCATTTCTTCCTGCTAGTACCATGAGTGGTTATTCTTCTATTTTTTTTAATTAAGTTTTTATTTAGAATGTTAAATATACAATTTCGTGTTGTGTTTATCTCTGCCATGTTTTATAAACCGCTTCTAGTAAAGTGTATTGTTTAAAGTTTTAAAGAATTTCTAATAAGCATAAAAGATGAAAATTTACCTTTATCCCTTTTTATTTTATCAGAATATTTTCTTGAATTGTGTTAATTTTTTTACAGAAAAAAAACTTTACCTTCCTAATCTCTACAATAAAGGAATTTTGATTGTGCAGCACACACATTATGCTTTTGCAGTTTATTGTTGAACGGCTTTTATCAAATATTTATTATTTAGTTTTTATCATAAATTCTCTTTATTTTTATATCGAAAAAAAATTATTGTCGTTACTATTGTGTGTATATGTATTTTACTTTGACTTTTGCCTTAAACAAGCCTTATATACAATATAAAATATAAAATTAACATGATTGAGTTATTTACTAAATTTGAAGTTTTTATTTTTTTTAACCGAAAGAAAGTGTCACCTTTTTTTTGGCTTTGCCAGTTAATGCTCTACTCCACATACACATATTTTCTATATTTTTATTATTATAACATTTTTGTCCAATTTTTCTAAGTAATCTAATAAATTTATGCTAAATTATTAGTTTTTTTCTTTGGTTCTATGTACTTTCAGTATGAAAATTATAAAAGAAAAATTCTGTAAAGGAAAATAAAGTTTTTCGTAATTTTATTTTTGTTCGTTTTTTTGCCCCTTTTTTATTATTATTTTTTTTTTTTTTGTTTCGTTGTAATATATAAAATATTTATCGTCACATGTATGGTAGAGTAAAATTGGTAAAAATAAATAGAAGAAAAGTCTTCAATGTACTTTGCTTGTTACTATTAACATTTGCTGAATTTTATTTATTTATTTTTTTTAATAAAAACCAACAAAAACAAATTTTTTTTACTGCCTCTACTCATGGAACTACCACGGTTCGTACTTGCTGCCTTTTGGTATTTCTAATGCTTATATCCCATTTTATCAGTTTTGTTGTTTAAATTTGCTCTTCATGTTGTTGCTGCTATTATTATCATTATTATATGTTTGTGACTATTCGTGAGTATAGAAAGTAGTAAAAAAAAATTTAATATAAAAAATCATAGGTTTTTTGTGTTGTTACATAGGAAATTGAAAAAGAAAATAAAAATTCTTTATACAAAAATTATGCAACAACAACTACTGCCGCTTCTACCACCCAAACATTTTGTACTGTTCTATGTGTTCTGCTAGTACTTTGTTCTTCTTGGTACATAATATGTTTTGTACTTTGTACATTTTTCTATATATATATTTTTATTTTACTTAATTCAACTGTACTTTCAATACATTCAGGACGTTTTTGTTCCTATTGGATTTTGAATTGCTCTGGTAGTGATGGTGGGTAAGTTTAGTTTCTTACAGTTTTTTTTACGTGTTTTTATACACAAAATATTTTCTATATTATTTTTTGTGTATCTTTGTACAAAATCGATAGATATCCAATAACCGTACATCTCCGTTTTGTATGAGTCTCTAGAGATTGTAATGTATGTTATTGCTACGTTCTGGTATTTTTTTTTTTTTTATTTCTATCTTTATTTTACTTTCTTTATTTCTTTATGAACGAAAATATACTAAAATTACAATAACAAAAATATCGGTATTGGCAAAGGAAACAACAACAGCTAAAATAACCAACAATAACACCATCAACTACTTACTATATACTTTTCTGGTGTTATTACTTACTTGATAATTTTCTTTATTTTTTACTTTTACTCTGTTGTGTTTTATTTTCTAAATAAATAAATTTTTTTAAAGGAATAATAGAGGAATATTTCAAAAATTATTTTATTGTTGCTACTATTGCTGTTGTTATTATTATATTTCTCTAGTCTTTGCATTCCGTTTAGCTGTCTGTCTTTTTGTTAAATGCTGACTGTAGAATCTATATATTATAAATGTATACTTTGCCTAGTAAGGAGATTTGTACAGAGAAGAACAAAATAATAAGAGCAAAAAAAAAATCAGCAATTTACCAATTCTCTATATATGTCTCATACCATCAATTTTGATTCGTTATTTTTTGCATGGATATATTTTTATCAAATACATTGAGTTAAACTACCTTGCTGTCTATGTTAGGGTTGTTGTATTAGTTTTTCTTCCTTTTTTTTATCTTGACTCTGGGCATTTTGATAAAATAAAAACTTAAAGGTAAACGTTTTTTTTTTCTTCTTAACTTTACTTAACTACACCTTAACGTTTCTAAGGTTTAACGTCTCTTAGGTCTACCTAAATCCATTTTGGAAATTTTTCTTTTCGGCCGAAGAAAGTCCAATGTAATGGTTTTTTTTTTCACTACTACTTACTACTTATTTGTAATTTGAATTGTTTTTTTTTTCTTTTTACAAACATTGAGATCTTTGCCAATCTTAGCACAGACTTTATCGAAGATGGTTAGAATGTGGTGTTTGTGTTTTCATTTTTGTGCTTTAATTTTGGAATTTGAATAAAAGTGTGAGCTGTTGAAAATTGTTGATTAAAGAATCAATTTTGTATTATTTGGTAAGAGAATGAGAAAAGGTTTATGGTTTTCGTTGAACCTTTTTTCTGCTTTTTTTACATGCTCTGGTGTTTTTTCTTTAGATTTTTCTGTATTATTTTAATATTTTAAAAAGGATTCTCAAATTGTAATTCATTTTTTTTTCACTTAACTTTGTTTACTTTGTTTTTATTTATTTAATTTAATTTTCCGTTCTTTTTTTTTTGTTATATTTTTCTAACTCAAATGATTGAATTTGAATGAACTCTGAATTGTTTTATTATGTTTCTTGTGTTTCTCTCTAAATAAACAATTTAATCATTTATAATATACGTGTGCTATTTATTGTTCTTGCATTTAAATCTATTTACATATCCATGTTTGTGTAGTAAGTAGCATAAACTTTAATTTATTGGAAAAATGTAAACTGTTGAGCTTTTAGTGTATTTAAGATAATTATAATGAAAAATATAGTTATACAAAAACTAAAAATTACCGCCGAATATTATGCAAAATTCTTTACAATTTCCATTCATGCAGGATTAGTTTTATTTTGTGTATATTTTAACATTGTATATAATAATTTGTGCTATAAATAAGGAATTATAAAAACACCTAAATAACAAATTACAACAGTCTTTAAATTAATTAATTTTTTTTTTATTTTAGGTTTTAAATTTAATTCTTTCATTTACACTATACCATAATCTATAATTTCCTGTTAAAAACAAATTAAAAATGAAATATACATATATATTTATATTAGGCAAAGAAAATATATATTTTCCTTTTACCAGCAAAAACCAACCCATCGACTATCTGAATATTACATTTATTTTTATTTTTCCTTTTTTTTTTTTTGGTTTTTCTATTTTACTAGTCAATATCATGTGAAAATGTCATTAAAAATATATAAATAAATTAAACTTATATTACTTAACCACAAACAACAACAACAACAGCATAACAGAAATAATAAAAGCACCTCCTAACCAACTAAACTCCCACTAAAAGCATAAAAATTAATAAAAAGGAAAATTATAATAAAACCTAGTGATAAAAATGATTAAAAGAAAATATTTTGTAGTTGGTTCTATCTATATGATGGCTGGTCTTGCATTGGATGGTTATAACCTGATTCTTGTTTTTTTTATCAAAGACAAAACAAAATATAAGGAGAATAAAACAAAATTAAAGGAAAATCCTTATGGTTTTTACTAAATAATATTTAAGTCGTTGTGTAGTATTTCGTATTTATTTATATTTTGCAATTTTTATTTTCTTTTAGCTTTTTTTTTAAGTAATCTTTGTGCGAAATTTAGCACACTTGTGTTGTTTTTACTTATTTATTTATTTATTTTTATTATTATGATTATTTTTATTAAGTTAAGCGCGTTTTGTTGTAATATTGTTGTTTGTGTAAATTTTGTTGCTGCTCTATGTAGGCGATTTAAGTATAACATGATTGTGTGATGTTACACCGTAACCGTCTTATATGCACCCATCACATGTATAAATATATATATATATAAATGGGTGTTTTTTGTTGTTACACTTGTTATACACACGGATAATAATATTAAAAATAAAAATATAACAACTGAAATGAAAACAAAGCGTTACAGTAAAGTAAAATAAAGTAAAATCCTCCATATGTATGAAAAAAAAATGTGAGAAAAGATATAAGAAAGAATTAGATGGAAAAATAAAAGAATAAAATAAAATGGCAAAAATACACCAAATAATAAAATGTAAAAATAAGAAACAAAAAATAAGTATAAATAAATAAAGGAAAATTATCCTTCACATATGTGCGACGTGATTACATTCCGGTGTGTACCATAAATTCATATTACTTTTGTCTTCTTGGGTCGCTTCGCTACAATTTCAGCTATCATTACACTGCTTTTCTCTTGTCTTGTTTTGTCTTTGCTATATTTATTTTTCTTATTCTTAAACGTTACGTTATTTCGGTTGGCAACAACAGTATCCATATAAGCAAAAATTAAAAGAAAAAAGAGAGCAAAAAAAAGTAAATAAATAAAATATATATAACAAAAACACAGCAGCAGCAATAATATTTTCTTCTTTAGCCTTCGTAGCATTTATTTTGTATATAAAGTATATAAAAGTTAAGTTAAATGATAGACGAACCACCAAACAGACAAAAACAACACAAAAAGATCTTCTCAATTCATAATATTGTTTTGTTTTGTATTTTATTATTTTGGTTTTCTTGAAATAAAAGGGGCAACCAGAGCACCATTAGTTACCGCTGTTGCTATTAGAATTGCTTACCCTTTGTCTTTTTATCAGCGATGAGTACTCTTTATTTTTTTTTTTTTGCTTTTTTCTTAGAAACGTCGTTTTATTTGCTTATTTCATTTATTCAAAATTTTTATATTTTTATTTATATTGAATAACAAAAATTATAATAATAAAATATAGCACACACAGTGATCCCTATACTTCTAATAAATTGTCCCAGACATAGTGGCTTAAATGTATGGTTACCGCCTTACCTCTATATTGTTTGCCTCTTTCATTTTCAAATGTAAATCCAATAGTATTATTTACTTAATTTTCCAATTTGTTTCGCACAGTCGTTTCTTTTTCTTTCAGTTGCCACTGTAGTTCAAGTTCAAATGGGTGGTATTTATATGGTGGTTGTTGTTTCATTATAAGAAAAAAAAAGTATTAAAAAATATTATAAAAACAACAACTATCAACCCACCAACACCACCATCATCACCATTATTATTTTTATTTGCTAAAATTGCTGGTTTGCTTGTTTCTCGTAACCGTAGTTTAACCATTTCAATCGTTTCAATTTCGTTTTAGTCATCGTTCAAGTCTGCCAGTCCTTTTCTTATATAATTTTGAATTTATTTATATCTGCGGTGTCCGAGAAAATGTTTTTTTTTTCTTCTTGTTTTGTCTTCATTGCTGCTGTTACTACTAGTAAACATTAACCTTAAAAAGGAACTTTAATGCCAGCAACAACAATAACGAGAAGCAGAATAACAAAAATACGAAATGAAATAAAAATAAAAGAATATCACCAACAAGAGAGATGTTTTATCATTTTTTTTTTTTGTTTGTTGTTTTCATCGGTGCACAGGATTTTATTTTTTATTTTATTCTCTATCCCAAACGATGAATTTGGGCGGTTTTTATATGTATTTTCTAGTTTCTATTTCATTCCAAAATAAAAAAAAATACTAAAAACTAAAAGCGTTTGTTTTTTATTTTTAAAGCAATTTTATTTCCTCTAAGTTTTTTTTGCCTATGCTAAGCTTATAAAAATAAATGAAGATCAATTCACCTTTTTTTTCGTTTTTGTTCAAAATTTCTTCCGTTTTGTTTTGGGGTTTTTTTTTTTTGTGGCACTTGAGAGATTAAGAAGATAAAGGTATTTCTTCGTTTATTTTAATATTTCTGTTTTTTTTTTCAATTCTTGCTTATAACTTTAAAAATTTATATGCGGATTAAGATTCCTTTATTCAAAAATAAAACTAAAATATTTGTATTGATATACATTTAATTACTTGTTACTGGTTTTGTGGTTATTTATGTTCTTGCTATATTTTATGTTTAATAACCATAATGCATAATTTTATTTTAAATATGACAATAACCATAATTTTATCAATTAAATTTCTTTTATTATTTTTATTGGTTAAAATTGTGGATTTTAATCCTTTTGTTATTATCTGGTTGTTTTATTTTCTTTTTTATTTCATCTAAAAGCAAACTGTTTAATTTAACTATTGTAGTTATAATCTGTCTTAAAGTTTATATTATAATAATGAATAAATAAACTACAGATTTTTCTCAACTATTAAATATGAATTCAATAGTTTATAAATTAAGTTTTTGTTACAACAGAACTTTAAAGTTTTAAACTTTGGATTTTTATTTATAGTCACATGATGTAAGTATCTCAGTCAATGTATGTATCAATAGCAGCTACTGAATATATTATCATGAAATTATTTACTCGAAAACAAAATACCCTCATTTACCGCAAATATCCTTAAATGCAATTTATTGAAATATATTTTTACTCTTTTTTTATTTCTAGGGTCGTTGCAATCGTGAAAAACCACCATGCAAATATTTTCATCCGCCACAACATCTAAAAGATCAGTTATTAATTAATGGACGTAATCATTTGGCATTGAAAAATGCGTTAATGCAACAAATGGGTATTGCGCCCGGACAACCTGTCTTACCAGGCCAAGTACAGGCGGTGGTAAGTTGAATTGAAGATTTTTATTAATTGGTTTTTTTTTTTATCTTTATTGTATTTATTTATTTATTTACTAAAAATTATTATTAATGGTTAGAGAATATTTAATTGAATTGATTTGAATCGTTAACAAAAAAAAAAAATTAAACAAATTAACAATACGAAAGGTGATATTATTATTATTATAATTAATCTAATTATTATTATATTTGAATGTTTTTATTTAATTTATTTTTTTTTTTTATTATTAACGTTAAATCGGTAATATAATAGATTTTTTTTACTTGTTTACTCTTTAGCACAAAAAAAGAATTTAAAAAAAAAAAAAATTATAATAATAATAGAAATAAAATAAATAATATTTTTGTTAAGTGTTTTATTAATTTTTAAATTATTGTTTATTGATCTGATATCCCCTTAGTTTAATTTAATTAATTTCCTGGGTCGTTTAATGAATGTTTTTTTTTTTGATTTGTTTAATTTAATTATTTTTTTTCTATTTAAAAAACAACACCTTTAAACCACCCCTTAATACAATAATACATATTAATGAAATTAATGTTTTTATGTTTATGTAATGTAATAAATTTATCAATTTAAATAGATATGATTTTTGATTAACAAATAAAATTACTCTGTGTAAAACAAAACGAGAAGAAAATTGATTAGGAAATTAGATAAATTATATAGATACGAGTATATAGATGACTTGATCAAAATTGTATTAATAATTTTTAATTAATTTTGCTTTCTATATAATTCATCATTATATTAGTAAATTAGTTAAGTTATAAATAAATTATTTATGTAAACCATAAATCGGTTGATTATCGGTCATATTGATTACAAAAAGTTATGTTCTATAAATATAATCATAGTTTTATTGATATATTCGTATCGTCGTCCTCGGCATACTTGGTAAACTATTAAAAATTAAATAATTTTGGTTTGTTTTGAATATTAAAATTATTTATGTTAGCAATAATCGCATCTTAAGCAACCGAAATTAATGATTGCAAATATATAACGAACTTTATTGGCGGATTTTTGTTTTTAATTATTAAATCTGTGGTCAGTCATATAATGTTAAATTAATACAGATTTCCTTTCATTTTTTTATGTTAAATAATAAATCTCTTCATTAAAAATTATAATAGAAGTATAGTTTGTAATGAATCATTGCTTGCCGCTGTTCCTTTTCATATAGTAAAATATCAATAAAATTGAAATTCGTTTAATAATTATATAAATTTCAATTGAAATGTCAATAAAATTAATTAAAAATACTTGTGGGGGTTATGGTTGTGCTCTTGCTGATTTTGCTGGTTTGTGTTTAAGGAAATTATTTATGAAAATTGTTATAATAATAATGATAATAATAAATTTGCGCTCAACAAGACACCGTATGTGTTCCAGTATTAATTAATTTTCAATAATTGTTTTCCATTTCGTATATTACAACTGTATTAAATTTTAAATGATTAAGGTCGTCGTGTCTTCTGATTGATATTTATAACTAGAAGAGTTAAACACTATTATTAAAAAAAAAAATGAAAATGAAAATGAAAATACACATAAATAGCATTTTTCGTTTTGCTTTCAGTATAATATATTTATTTTTTTATTTATTATTTTTTTTTATCTATTATATGAGGTGATATAATTTATTTATTTAATTCAGTGCCAAATGCCACGCCAAAGCTCGCCTGCTTTATTATGTAACTTAAATAAAGAATAAAAGAAAATGTCGTTATTATTAGAGAAAAAAAATATTTAAATTAATTTTGCTAGTGCGACTGACTTATGATTTTCTTTTATGCTTAGCTATACCTAGAAAGTGCATTTTTTTTTCTAATTTAGTTAGACACACGACCTATAAATTTTTATTTGAAAATTATTTAGATATTAAAGGAAATTTAGCCATTAAAAATAAAATAATTTAGGAAATAAAGACTATTTTTCCTTAAGTCATGTTTTTTTTTAGATTTAATTTATTATTTTTTTTTTTTTGTTAACTTGGCTTGATTTGGTGTTGTGTTTTCTTTTTTTATTTTTCTATAATTTGAACATTGAGGATGTCCAGAATGGCAACACGGCTGTGACAACACTTGGAATGCCACTGGCCATAGGATCCCAGCCATTTATGGTAAAAAAAATAATAACAAAAAATCAAAGAATAATTAAACATTAAAATAAAAAAAGAACAAAAATAAAAACGGGTTTTATATAATTATGTATAGTTAAGATAATCGGTATAATTAATTTTTTATTTTTGTATTAATTAATTAATTAATTAAATCCGATAAAATGGCATTTTTATTATACTTATAATTTTCTTTATTTTTAGTTTTTTTTTTTTATACTTTTTTTCTGATATAATATACTGTCGCATATTTTTTTTCTTTCTTATCATTCTTACTTATTTTTTTTATTTTATATTTTCTCCTAAAAGAAAATTAGGAATTAGTTTTTTTTTTCTTAATTTTTCGTTGTCCTAATACATTATTTGTGTAATCAGCAACGACAAAATCGAATAAACAATTTTGGTCCTAGTTTATATAAATAAAAAAAGAAGTAAAATTAAAATTTTTAAGCGAAAATAACAAAAATGTATACTTTTTCTATCTTGAGCTTTTTTTTTTAATTAATCAATTAAATTAACGTTAAAATTTCTCTTGTTAATCGACAATATTATACTAAGTAAACCACGTTAACCCCTTCAAATGTTTTATTTGGTTGAAAACATTTAAAGGTTTTTGATTAACAAAATGTTACAAAAAGAGGTTGTGATGCGGTTGATCTGCACAAATTTCGTTAATTACTTAATTAATTAAAAAATAATGTTCATTTTTTTTTTTTGCACGTTTATTTACCTTTAATGGGTTTGTTTATTATTTTTTTTGATTTATTAGTGCTTTTTTAATCCTTTTTTTTATGTTTTGCATGTTTTTTTTTCTAAAACTTATATTTAATTCAAAAAGCGGAAAATCTCTTAAATTTTTGCTATATTTATTTCTCAAATAATTAGATTAAGTTTAAATCAAAAATACATTTTTTTTTGTTTACTTTTTTCTGTTTGTATTTTTCCATTGTTTTCCTTTCTTTTCTCGTTTCTATTTTTTTAACATCTGTAGACAACAAATCCTTATTTGACTGGAATGCCAGGAAGTCCGTATAGTCAATATTTTACACCAGGACATCTCGTGCCTGCACTGCTCGGTCCAGATCCATCAGGAGTAGCCAACTCTTTAGGTCCGGTTGTACAACAAGCGGTGCCAGTTGCTCAACAGAAAATACCACGCTCTGATCGATTAGAGGTGAGTCGTAACGTTTCTTTTATTATTTTATAAAAAAGAAATTGAACTATTTTTTTTTTGATTATAATTGAGTTTTGTTCCTTGAACATGGATCACAAAAAATTTATTTATAAAAAATATGTTAAATTAAACATATTAAATTTCTGCATAGAAAAAAGCAAAAAGGTTTTTTTTTTGCTTTTTTTATGCAAGAAAGAAAGTCTAAAAAAAAACTTTAAATTTAAACAAAACATTTAATTTTGTTACTTACTTACTACTACTACCAAAATTAATTTATTAAATTAACTTTTTTTTTCTTTTTTGTTAATTATTATTTATTTTATGTTGTTTTATATTTATTTCATAATTTTAATTTTATTTATTTATTATTATTAACTGTGATTTGATTATTTTAAATTTTATATATACATATATATTTAATGCTTTTTATATTATGCGCTGCTGCAAAAAAAAAAATGTTTTTTAATTAATTAATATTTTAAAAAAAACGCTGCGCTGTTGTTGCCGCTGCCGCTGATTTTTATTTTTATTTATTTTATTAATCTTAACTATTTATTTTTTTTTTAATTTAATTTAATTAATTAACTATAATTTACATTAATTTATTACCAATTTTATTATTATAATTATTTTGAATGCTGCTGATCTGCCTTTTCTGCGATGTTTACTAATTTTATTTATTATTTATTCTTTCTTCTTCGTTATGATTATTAATTTTTATTATTTTTTATGTCGTTATATATATATATTATAATTAAAAAAAACACGATAAATACACAGTGAAAAAAAAATTAAACAATTAAATATAACACACAGATGAAACATTAGTGAAACATAAATGAAACACAAAAACAAAAACATATACATGTTTCATACATGCTTTTTATTAAATTTAAATACAGTAATTATATAAAATTAATTTTATATTAATTTTTAATTAAATACATAATACACAGATATAACTAGATTACAGTTTTTTTTTTTTTTTTTTTTGTTAATTATTTTGATTTGTTTTTTTTTATTATTATTCTTAGCTTATAAAAATTATTTCTTTTGAGGTTTGGTTTCTTTGTATTTATTATTTTATTTTTTCTTTACATTTTTGTTTTTATTTATTTTCGACATTTTGTTGTTTCCATTATGTAATAATTATTATTTTCATCTTAATGTTTTATTTTTATTTTTCACCATATTTTCTATATACCTATTTTTTATTACGTATAAAAGAATTTGATAAATTTAATAAATATCCGCTTTTTCTCAGACAATTTCACCTATGAATAAATTTTTCACCAAAATTCCTTTTTTGCTATTTGTTTCTTTTTTTATTTATTTATCATTCTCTCTTGTGTTTTTTTATATATTAAATTAAGTTACTAAGTTGTTCATACCATGGACAAATATTGTCTATTTTTGATACAAATTGTTTTATATATTTTTTAATTTTTAATTTTATTTCAATAAAGTGTGACCTAAACAGGGACTCATCGGAACTCACAGATTTTAAAAATAATAATAAAAATATAATTCTATGATAAATTATAAAAAATATAAAATTTTGGATGGATGCTAGTTGCGTGCGTGAATTTTTATTTATTAATTTTTATTTTTTAACATTAAAATTCTTCAACTTTAATTGGTTATTGATTTTATTATTAACGAAAATATCTGGTTAATGTATTGATTGTGATAAAATTATTTCTTGGAAAAAAATATTACGTAACTTACGAAAAAAGAAAATTGTAAAACAAATGGGAAGAAAACTCAAGCAAAGAAATAAACCAACCAGCCACCTGTGTATTAAAACTTAAAAGATTACTTTGCGCGTCGTCTATACACCTATATATTACGTCGTTCTAATTTTTATCGCGTCCTTTAAAGCATATAATAATTATATATTTGATTAATAATTGTGTAAATTTTTTTTAATTATATTTCGGTAGATTTTTTTTATTTTTTTCTATGCATGCTTTTTTTTCTTTATAGTTATTTTATTCAGCTTATTGTGTTTTCCATTAGTGTAGATTTTCTTGGTTAATTTTTCTTTAACTACCGATTTATTTGTGACAATATATGCTCTTTTAGCATAGCTTTGTTTATCTGTTTTTCTATTAATATTGTTCGCCCTTATTATGTATATAAATAAATAAATATATATTTTGCAATTTATTCATTATTATTTTCTTTTTCTTTTTGAGTTTCATTGTAATAAGCGTAAAAATCTGGTTGAAATTAATTAAATGAAGAAATTTCTATCGTCTTTGTCAACACCTAAGTTTTATTACATTTAGAAAATAAAAATGGCAAAAA
This sequence comes from Ptychoptera contaminata, assembly GCA_963942525.1. Classification (NCBI taxonomy): domain Eukaryota; kingdom Metazoa; phylum Arthropoda; class Insecta; order Diptera; family Ptychopteridae; genus Ptychoptera; species Ptychoptera contaminata. Next base: position 38,919,865 of record OZ012636.1, on the reverse strand, counting down.
AAAAACGTTAACAAAAATATAATTAAATTAATGACAACAGAAATAACAAATAATAAAGGCAACAAATAGAGACAAGTATTTGTGTTAGTTACGCTTATCGTTGTTCCGTTTAATAATTAAATAATAAATAAATAAAAAGCGAAGGCCGCCTTTCGGATGACGAATGACGGAAGAATAACAAGGGAAAAAAATACCAGTAAAAGCGAGGGAGTGTAGAGTCAAAGCTTTGTGATAAATACAGTTAGAGATATATCAATATTTTTACGGAAAATTCAAAAATAAAAGGAGTAGAAAATTAAAATTAACATGTAGAACACGTTTTACTTTTTAACTAATTTTTTATTTATTTATTTATATTATTTGTTTGGTTTCCTCTACCACAGCCATCCACCTCATTTTAGCACACACATGTACACACATTTATCATAATTATTATAATTTTTATTAACATTATTTTCTCTTACATAATTTTTTTATTTCGTGTGTGTCTCGATGCTTTCTTTCCTTCACTCTACTTCAATTTTGTTTAAACAAAAATCGTGAATAAAATATTTTTTGTGCTTTTATTTACAAAAAAAAAATCATTATTGATTTATGTTTTAAGTTTTACGTTGTGTTATTAAAAAAAGGCGTTGTTTTCATGCAATTTTAATGTTGATGCTATATGCAGCGTTGCAAACTGGACTCTCCATAGATTATAATTATATATGGAAAATCTCTTTTGATCATCAAAAGTAACTTTAAGTCCGTTGCGCAGTGCCGTTTACTACATCAATTAAAAGCGTATAAATAATTAAAAGTATAATTCTAATAATACTGTGGATATTAAATTAATTAATAGCAAATTAGTGTTTATATATATTTTGTAGAAAATAGTTAGTAAGCGTTAACTAGTTAGAAAGACTAGTTTAATTTAATGATATTAGTTTTTCATTATTATTACTATTATATTTTTTTTTTCCGTTTACAAAATTTAATACAATTTATTTAAGCATGATAAATACAAACTTTATTTTGCTACTTGCTCAGTTTTTTTTTTTTCTTATATTCTTTTCAATTTATTTAATTAATTTTTCTATTTTTATTACTTATTTATATGTTTTTTTTTCTATATATTTTACTTTTAACCTCACATTTTTCTATGTTTTCTAATCCAAAAAAAAAAAAAAAATATATATATAATAATAATAAAATATAAAATAAAATAATTAAATCAAAATAGCTTTGGGTTGTCAGATTGATTTAAAAAAAAAATTTTTTAATTAAAAAAATGGAGAAAAAAGTATTCAAATTTCAAAAACATACATTGAAAATTAGCAACAAATGATTTGGCAAATAAATAATAAATTTAATTTAATTGATTGATGATGAGAATATTAAGTAATCAATGTGACACACCACATCTATGGCGACCAAAAAAAAAAAAAAAAAAGATAAATAAATAAAATTTATTCTGTTTATATTTATTTATTTAAATTTCTAGTTTTTAGATTTTATTTTATTTTTTTAAGTTTTGTTAATTAATTAATAGTTAATAATTAATTATTTTTTCTCTTTATTATTATTATTATTATTTTTTTATTTAATTAATTACTTTTGTTTGTTGTTGATTAAACAATTTTTTTTACATATTTATTTTTTGAGTTTGAATTTAAATTAATTTCTGTTAATAAATTAACCTTAAAAAAAAACTTATAAATAAAATTAAAAAAAAAACACCTTAAAAAAAATTAGAATTAAAAAAAAAAAAAAAACAAAGAAAAACCATCCAATTAGCAGATGTGTCCTTAGGTGTGTCGCGAATTCATGCGCGGTGCCTGCAAGCGAGCTGAGTCCGAATGCCGTTTTGCTCATCCACAGGAGAGCGTAACAACGCACGAAGACGGTTCCGTCACGGTGTGCATGGATGCCGTGAAGGGTAGATGCGTTCGTGACCCTTGCCGCTACTTCCATCCTCCTTTGCACCTTCAGGCGCAAATTAAAGCAGCGCAGTCACGCGCAATCGCGGTATGGCTAAAATAAACATTCATTTTTTTTTGTTTCTTTTCTTAATTAAAAAAAAAATATCTTAAACCTTTAAAAACTAAAAAAAAAAATTACAAGTCCTAACTATTTTTTTTTTCTTTTACTAAATTAATTTAATTTAATTTTTATTTTAAATTAAATTTCATTTATAATTTATTATTAATTCAGAATTCCGGGGATTTCCCTGTTTTTTTTTTTTTTTTTGGTTAATACAGTTTTTTTTATTTTTCTTAATTAAAATCCTTTAAATAAATTGAAAACAAAATATCCAATTTCTTAAATTTGTAAAAAAAAACCTTCAATAATTTTATTTCAAAATAATTAATCAATTACTTATCCACCCGGCAAGCCAATGCTATTATCCTGCTTCCGCACGCCTCCTCCAAAATTTTTTTTTTTTCTTCAATAAAATTGGTCCAACAAATTACAAAAATAATTAATGTTTTTTTTTTGTTTATTGTTTTGTTTTTCTAAAGACTTTTTTTCAGTTGAAGAGGAATTTTATCATTATTTATTCATAGTTACCTGCATAATTATTATATATTATTTTATGTGTCATCCACATAATTATAATTTGTATTTTAATTTTCTTTATTAATATTTTAACTTTAAAACTAAAATCTTGATAGAATCTAACTTAAAAATTAAATAATTTTCTATTTACTTCTAATAGTCTGTGTCATAATATTCTCCCTTCTATTTTTTAACGTTTTAGTTGTAATTTAAGTATTTAAAAAAAAAATTTATTATTATTTGCATTCTTTATTATCCATTTGTTAAAATTATACAATTTTATTTGATTTAAACTTTTAACTAGGTGAAGATACACAAAAATAAAAAAGTGTACATAGCATAAAAAAAACTGTAATTAATTAATTAATTTAATGAAAATTTAACATTTCAATTATCCCTTCTACAATACATTTTGTTTAATATACCAATTCTAAAAGTTCTGCAGTTGTCGGTTTTAAATTATATTTAAAAAGATTTATTTTCAAACAATCGGTTTCGTCGCTTATAATTCTGCGTTACTTATTAAGCAATAAACAGCAATTACTTATTAAATTTGAAAATGAAAAATAAAAAAAAATGTATTATAAATTTAGTAAAAAAAAAAAAAACGCAAATGATAAGAACACTGAAATGTTATATTTACTTTTATTAAATAATTTCTTAATTACAATCTTTTTTAAATAGCGATAAGACGTTTCTTAGTGGTTGTTTTCGTTTAACTTTACGTTTTCTTTTTTAATTTATTTACTTTTTAAGTTTTTTTTTTTTAATAATTTTAGCTAAATATACTGTTGTTGGTTTATTTTGTGAAATTTTAATTTTTTAATTTGTTAAATATATATTTATATATAGAACAAAATTAAACTTTTTTTTTCATAAACAGAAAAAGAAAAAAATATAAACTATTTGTTTCACCCCGTTTTTGCAGATCTTGTTTCTATTAATTTTAATTTTTTTCTTTTTGTGTTTTAATTTTAATTTTAATTATTCATTTTTAATATAGTAAGTAAGAAAAAAATTCTTACTTAATTTTATTGCCCACAGAACCCTACTGTTTGCTTTGAAATTGTGCTAGCTGCCATACAATTTGTACAGTAAATGAATTTACCCTTATAATTATTGTGTATTATAATTTTATATAATTATTTTATTGCTATAAATCTGTGCCTTTAAAGCGCCCGTCAAACGACAATCATTGTTAATTTATTTATTTTTTAATTACGGCTGAGCGTTGTTATATTTCGTTGATGGTTTTTTTTCGTCGTCTCTATCTGTCTTTCTCAACATGAAAACTACACTTATTAATTTGTATTTTTTTATGTTTTTTAATGTATATAGTTATAATTAAATTATTGTAGTTGTTAATTTATTTTTACTTAGTAATATATCTCTGAAACTTAATAATTTAATTAAAAATTAATTTTTTCTGTAGTTAATAGTAAAGACACACATTTTTAATAATTTAAATTGACATTTGTGGCTTGACTTATTAGTAAATAAATAAGTTATGTTTATGTTTTTATTCTCTAGTAAGGACACAATACATTTTTATTTATTTCCCTAAGAAATGTGTCTTTACTAGTGTTTAAATTCGCTTAAAATACAAAATTATTGTTTTTTTTTTTTTTTTAAATTAAAAATTTCTACCTTCTCTCTATAATTTAATTATTCTTAATTTATTCTATTTAATTATGTTTTTATTTTTATTTATCCTAAAACAAAACAAAAAATATTAATTGTCATATATCTTGCTTAAAGCAAAAGCCTTTAAAGGAACAAACGTGTCTTACCCTTGTATAAGAATTTGAAACGTTAATAGAACGAAAATAGATAAACGATCAAAAGGACACATCCAAAATTTGAAATTTTATTAAAACTATTCTAAACGGTGTTAACATTCAAAGAAAGAAATAATCTGCAAACGTGGGCGGATGAATAAAATGTATTAATTTAACCTTTAATTTTTTCATTCAAATAATTTTTAAAAAAATTATGAAGTGAAATAAAAGTAAAAAGGAAAATTTTAATAAATATGTATATATAATTTGTATATATATATAAGTTTTCATGTCAAAAATTTTACGATGAGATTTGCTGCCAGATATAAGTTCACTTATTTTGTTGAGATTTGTTAGAATGTTTTTGTTAATTAACTGAAATTATAAATAAAAAATATTAAACCAGTTAAAGGCAGAGAATTAATACATATGGTGTTTGATTGTTATTTATGAAAATTAATAATTAAAAATTACTTTCTAGGTTTATTAATAATTTTACAGTGGTTGCAGTTTTTGTGCAGACTTTATATATTTTATTCTTTTTTTTTTTTAATTTTTATTACCAACAAATCACGTTATGCTAGCCGCGGTGGTGGAGACACGAGTGAACATCACTTTCAATATATTTTGTTTGTTATTTTAGTTTATATATAATTTGCTCTTAGTTTAATGTTTATATATATATTTATATATATTTTTTGCCATAATTGTTTGCTGTTTTATATTATATATTATAAAAAAAAAAAAACTTTAAATTATAGTTGTTATATTTTTTTTGTTTTTTTCTTTCTTTTTATTTTATTTTTTTTTTTTACTGTAACCGTCACCAAAAATATACAAATTCAAATATAAAAAAAATATTATTACTATTATTATTACTACTACTACTACCACTACTACTACTGCTACCTACTACTCGTACTTAATACTTTATCGTACTACTTTACTACCATCCTGTGCTGTTGCTGTGCGTTGCTGCTATATATTTATATATACATATATTATTTAATATACAAAAAAAAATAAAAAATAATTAATTAAATATTGCTTGAAAAATATTTTTTTTTATTATTTATTTAATTAAATAATTTTAAAAAAAATGGATGCTGTTGTTGCTGGCTGATGCTCTGATGCCTCTTATATTTGCACTTTTTTTTTTTCTTTTTTGGATAAAAAATAAAAAATTATTTTACAACACCAAATACACATAAAAACAATTAAAATTACACACACTACTTCTATTCTTTGTAATTTATTTCTAATTATTATTCGTAATTAAAAAATAATAATAAAAATTATTATTATTACTGTCGTCGTTATTGTTTATCATTATTATTATTATGAAAAAAAAAATAAAAAAATATATAAATTAACACAATTATTGCCATTTAAATGTGTGTTAATAATATAAATTTGATAAAATCATGATGATTACAAATTTACCAAATAATTATTAAAACTAAAATCGTAATCAACGACAACAACAACAACAACACACAAACAATTTCATATAAAAATGCTAAATTTGGTGGTGAATTTTTATTGAAAACATAAAACGCGTTAAAACGATAAAACAAAAATATAATACAGACAACATCGGCTGGTCAAGTATTAAATGCTGCAGCATCAGCTGCTTCTTTAACTGGTACCGGAATACAAGGACAAGGTCCTTTAGCTGGTACATCACATGCAGCAGCAGCAGCGGCGGCAGCAGCTGCAATGGGTTTGAACCATCATCATTTGCAGCAGCAATTGCAACTTCAACAACAGCAGCAGCAACAACAACAACAACATCATACTCATCCATCTCAACTACATCATCATCATCAACAACAACAACAACAGCTTCACCACCATCAACAACAGCAACAACAACACCTCCAACAACAACAACACCATCACGCATTGGAACAAGTTGGCAAAAAGCGTTCGGCTTCAACAGTTGCAGCTGCTGATAATGAAATGTTACAACTGGTATAAATTTCTCTACAATTTGAACAGTTTCCTTAAATTAAAAATAAAATAAAAAATAAAACTGTTGCCAATTATAATTAAATCATTAAAAAAAAAAAGAAACAAAAAATAATAATCATGATGAACTTTTGGGTTTTTTATTTTTTTTTGTGTTTTTTTTTTGTTTTGTTAACATTGTTTATCATTTTTGCTTTGGTTTGGTTTTGTATCTTTTCTATGCACCACTCAATTATTTTCCTTTAATACATAATTAAATCGGGTTTTTATTCTATTTGTTGTTATGTTTAATTGTTTATATTTTGCTTGCTTTTATAAAATTACTAACACTGACGCTAAATGGCAACACAACAGAAAGAAGCTACCTCATTGCTTTTAATATATTTTTTGTTTTTTGCTTTTTTTAAATTATTATGTTTAATTAATTTTTTAAATTAAATGCTTTAAACATGAGGTGCTGCATTAAAAAAGAAAAGAATATATTCCTTTAATTAGTGCAATCAAACTTTTAAAAAGCTAAAATTAATATTGTTTTGTTTTCTTTTTTTTTTTTAATTATTTTTATTTGCTTAATAAGCATGCGTGCGTCTCTTAAATAATAAAATGATCTGTGGTATTAGAAGACTACCAACAACATAAGACACAAAAAACTTTATATATTTAATTAGTAAAATTTATCCCCCACAATTGCTTTTTACAAATATTTTTCTTTTTTTTTTTTAATTTTAAATGTATAATCTCTTGCATGAATTTGATTCGCAAAAACATATATATTTTTTTAAAATTATAATTAGGTTTTAAAATGCTTTAGTTATAAATTACGTGCGGTTTTTTATGCTTTTTCTTAATGAATTATAAAAAAAAAGATTAAAAAACATTAAAAAACGCTTATTACGCTTTTTATAAAAAATATATTTACATATAAATATTTTATTTATTAAATTAAATTTAAATTGTTATTATTAATGTTAATTCAATTTTTATCGTACGGTTATTCTGCATACGTGAACTACTGACAACATATTGATGGGGGTGAACTAGTGAAAAATAATTACTTTTTCAGATTATTAATTTTATTATTGTTATTATTAGGGACGCACAATGTTTTATTAACAAATTAACATAAATATTAATAAGATTTATTTAAGAAAATTAATAAAAAGTGGCGGAAAAACACATAAAAATTTGATGACATTATAAGGTTTTACCTGTTTAATTTTAGCTACTGAAATAAAATTATTTTGTCGATAGATGGCTGTAGTATTGTTAAGAGCATCGTAATCAACTTAGAAAGATATATATGTACCATTATTTTTCTTTGAATTACTTTAAAAAATGCTTTTATTAACTGCAATCTTCTTATAAAATATTAGTAATAACATTTGAATTTATTTAATAAATAATTAAATGTAAAGTCATAACTTTTTTTTATTACTCAACAAGTGTGTGGGGACGCCTGGTAATAAATGAATAATTTATAAAAAAAAATCGTTTAAAATTTTTTAATATTGTTTTACTGTACAATTTATTTATATATTTCTTTTCATAAAATATATATAATTAATAAAATTTAATACTACTTTATAATGTCACAGCCATCAGATTTTGTGTTTGTTTTTCGAATTTCTTTTTTTTAAATTTAAACATGATTTTACATGACATAACATAAAAATTTGTCAGTTTTTCTAATAAAATTATACTATAATAATAGTTTAAACGAAAATTGTGGAGACAAAGGCTTGTTTCTTGTCTTACATTATTTTTTTTTTTTGCCTTAGTTTTTTGGTCATTATTTCTATTCATTATTGTCTTTTTGTCATCTAGCAATATTCTGTTGACGCAGACTGTTTAAATTAAATAACTTAATGAAAAACTGATAATTTTTTGTTCATATTAAATCAATTTCTATTTATAAATGAATTAATTTTAGTTTTTTTTTTTTTTTGTTTTTTAATTTTTCATTAACTACCTTTGTGTTTTTTTTTTTTATTTATTTTTTTTTTTTTTGCTTTTTTAAATTTATTTTTAATTCTAAGAAGAAAAAAATATAAACTTTCCCTACAAACAATATTTTTCAATTTTTTTTTTCTTGTCCAATTAATTGTTTTGTTTTCGTTTAATTTTTTTTTTTTTAATTTCACTAATTATTATACAAATTTAATAAAAAAAAAAAAAAATATTAACACAAAACCAAAATTGAATAAAAATTTCTTTTTATTTTGATTCTTAACAATGTAAAGAGATAATAAAAAATAAAATAAATAAATCAATTAATTTCTTATTGCTATTTATTTGATATGAAAAATATTGATTTATTTATTTTTAATTATTTTTTACTACTTTTATGATTAAAACATTTATATATTTTTTTTAAAAAATTTATTTCATAATACTAGTTTAGTGTTTTTAGTTTTAGTTTAATAATTTAATAATAATTTTAACTAATATTTGTTTTTTTATGTTTTTTTTTTTCTCTTTTTTATCTGTTTTTTTTTTTTTACCTATCTTTTGTGTTGTCTTTTGTCAATTTCTGTTTAACACAACCTGATGCGACAGATGGATATGAAATCAGTTGGTTCTTTTTATTATGATAGTTTTGTAAGTAGTTTTAATTGTTGTTACCTTTTGTTACACTAAAAAATTAATTCCTTTTAAAAATATAAATGAAATAATTTTATTTATTCTTAAAAAATTAATAAAAGAAATATTTTTATTTTTTTTTTTTTGTGCTATAAAATAGGCATTTCCTGGTATGGTGCCATATAAAAGGCCAGCCGCTGATAAATCTGGTATTCCTGTTTATCAACCTGGAACAGCAACAACGTATCAACAATTGATGCAATTACAACAGCCATTTGTACCAGTGTCATGTGAGTACCCTAGTCCCAGTCCTTCAGCAACAACAACAAATACATCAACAACATCTATTTATAATAATCAAAATAATAATTTATTAAATAATAATTTATTTAATCCGTTGACAACACAACAACAACAACAACAGCAATTATTATTACAACAACAATTATCACTAAACACATCCTCATCGTCTGCTTCTTCTACTCTATCATCATCACTATCTAATTCTTCTTCAACTCTATCATTGAATAATAATTTATCGGCAACAGCAACCACAACAGCAGCAATTAATAATTTAGCCACTGTTGCTGCTTCTATTGCTGCTACTTCCGCTGCTACAAACACTAATTCTGTAAATACAAATGCTAATAATATTGTAAATGGTAATGCTGTGCCAACCGTTGTTGCAACTACATCGGTCACAACAGCATCAGTGCCAATAACAACTACTGTTGCTGTTATTGCTACTACAGCTACTACAAGTACAACAAATCAAGCAACAACAGTAACATCTGTTGTACCATCGTATATGTCGACACAATCAACGACAATTATCAATAATCCTTATGTCAAAATAAATAATCATAGTCTCATAAAGAATCATAATCATAGCCACAATCATAGTGCTGCGTCAAGTGTGAGTGGCGATCAGCCAAACAAATCTTCTGTCGCCGATTCCTTATTGCATTTGCAAAGTAATTCTACATCTTCATTGATTGGGAATCCATTAATACCGAGCGCTTCGTCTAATGCTGTCGCCGCTAGCACTGCTGCTGGGCTTATTTCGACACCGCATGTATATTCGTCGTCCCCATACCATCATCATCATCATGCTCAACAGCATCCACATCATCCCCATTATGCTGCCATAGCAGCGGCACATCAAGCACAGCAGCAACAACATCAACATCACGCTGCCATGGCTGCAGCAGCTGCGGCCAATCAACATCCGGCACTTGTTGCTGCTGCAGCAGCTGCTGCTGCTCAGCATAATCATCAGGCACAGGGTGTTCAAATGTATGCGGATGCGGCAGCCGTTGCTAAGGAAATGGCGCAAAAAAATTATGCTAATGCAATAAAATTAGCAGCCGTTTCAAATGCTCTTTCGGGAAAACCGTTGTCTGCCCTAAGCTATACTGGGGTAGCTCTAAATAAAGCAGCAATGGTTACACAATCTCGTGTAGCCGCTGTTGCAGCTGCAGTTGCATCGAATTCAGCTGCAGCCGCGGCTGCTGCTCGCCTTCAGTCACCACTTGGAACAGCACAAGCTGGTGTTTCACAACAACAGGCTTCTCTGTTATCTTCCTTAAGCCATTCACGTCAACAACCACCGCCAGGTATGCTTATGCATAACCAAGCCCAGCAATTACTTCGTGGACAAATGCAAGGTGCTGCCACCGCAAATAATCCTTATACAGCTGCAGCTGTAGCCCATGCAAATCAACAATTTTTAGCCGCAAGTGGCCACCACCCACAAAGCTTTTTATATCCCCAATTTGCTGGTTTTCATCAATTCGCTGGTTTAGCTGGCCAGCAAGCCGCCATGGCTGGAATGCCGCACCAAATGCAACAAAACCACTTAACCGGTCTTCCAACTCTTACCGGAGTACCCCAAGTAGCTGCAGCTCCTGGCCAACCGGGCACCGCTGTTGTACTTAATCCATATAAAAAAATGAAAACATCTTAAATGACATCAAAGCACAGTTACTCTTATCTATGTCACACATTATCTTGTTATGCACATCCCCTATTTTATTTGTAAAAAATTGTTATCACCATATATATACATCACATGACGCCCAGCTACCCTAATTCACACCCTTTAAATACATGTTTTTATATTAGTTATTTCTTAACAATAATTATTGTTGTAATTATATTATACCAGTAATAAAATTTTGCACACAAAACATATATAAATTTAATAGGGATGATTTAAAATCGCCCCACAAATGACGACGTAATACGTACGTTGATTATTTTCATTATAATTTAGGTTTATTACATTAGGTTTATGTCTTTGATAGGTATTTTATTTCATTTAAGTCATGTTAATTTTATTAGTTAATTAATTAATAATAATAAAAAATAATAGTGCCTGTTTATTTTGGTAAATAGATATTAATTTTTAATTAAAATATAATTCAGTATGCAATTTTATTTCGTGATTTGTTTAATTAAATTTATTTTAGTTTATTAAAAACATGCAAGCCAAGCCGCGCAACCTCGTCGTCTTAATTTTCTTGTCATTTAGATAATTTTTTTTTTTTTTTTTTAATTAATTAATTAATAATATTTTATTTTATTTTATTGTTCTAAAAGAACCTTAACTATACTTAACTACGTCATTAAAATTAAAACTAAAAAAAAATTTTCTTTTTAATTAAATAAATTAATAAAATTCGGCCTTAGATATATATATATATATATATATACATTATATATATAAATTAATGATTAAAACACCAAAAAATAAATAACATAAATAATAATATTTATAATATTTTTAAATAATTTTTTTTTTTTTATGAACAAATTTTTTAAAAACATTTTATTTTTTTTTTTTAATTATAATAAAACGCCGCGCGCCCATTTTAATATTACTTTAAGTGAAAATTTTGTTTATGTTTCTTTAATTTAAATACATATACATGTTTATTAATATTACGTAAAATTTTTATAATTTTAATTTTAATTATTAAAATTGGAAAAATTACACAAACAAACAACACATAAAGGGGAAATGAAAAAAAAAAAGAGTACTGTGATAATTTTTGACATTAATAAAGAAAAAAACAATTATGAAGTAATTAAAAACAATAAATTATTCTTTGCATTATTTTATTTGAATTATAAATATGTTTTAATTTTGGTGATTATATGTGTAAGTTAATGATTAAATGAGAAAAAGTAGGGAAATTATGTTACTAATGACACAGCAGTAGGGCAATTGTAGCCTAGACACACTGTGTGCATAGTTTTATCTTGCTATTGATAATTTTCACCTTTTTTTCTTTTTTTATTAAGCAGTAAAACTATTAGTTTAATAAAAAAATCCCTCAATCAAACAGCATATTTTTTTTTTTACTTAAAAAAAGAAACTCCAATAAACGTTTTTTGTGTTTTAATTAAATAAAAATTATAATAAATAAACATACACAATGCAATGGAAAAGTCTTCCAGAAATAAAAATGAAAAAATATTAACAAAATAAATTGATTTGTGGTGAATAAAATGTGACAAAATGATACATAAATTTTGTTTATTTTTTAATTGATGATAAATGAAAGAAAGTAAAAACTAATAATTTACTAAATTTAAAATAATAATATAAATATATTTATAAAATTAAAGAGAAAAGAAAATTTAAATAAAATAATAATAAAATTGCCTTAAATTAACGAAAAATAATACCAACAACAAATTTTTTCAAATAATTATGTCTTTTTAAATCAATAATTTTTATTTTTAATTTATAAATATTGTGCGATTAATTTTTTTAATGTGTTTCATTTTTGTTGTTTGTTCCTTTGCATACATCGTATTTAAAAAATTTTAGAAATACGTTTTTGCATTTATAGACTAAAAATGCATCGGTCTTAATGAAATTATTTGTTTATGAATATAATATTACACTGTGTTAACTAGTTAAATTATGCAAAGGATTAATATTAATTTTTTATTTTGTTAAATAAGTACGATTTGTGTCAATTTTTTCAATATATCTTTAAACTTTAAATACTTATTTTGTCTATTTTACATTTTATAACAACACATATAATAGTACATCACTGTGTAGCTTTTTTCGTTTCTTATTAAATATAAGAGACAGTTTTTTCTTGCTTTATTTATTGTTTTGTTATAATTAATAAATTATTGTATGGCACAAGTATTAACTTGAAAATAAATGATAATAGTGGATAAGCCATTTAAGCATTAATTCAAACAACGTGTTAAGTATTATGTAATAAAAATATAAAACGGTTTCTACGGGTCTTACATGTGTAATGATTAAACAAACAAAAAAAAAAAAAAATGTATTATCATTTGCATACAATTCGGCACAATAATATTAAAATATAATTCATTTCTTAATTAATTGACACAAGTCTATATTTAAATGAACACAAACATTTTTTTTTTAATTTTTGTTATTTAAATAATTATTAGGTATAAATATAATGATAAAATAATAAATATATATTTTTTGTGATAGAATTACGTAAAAAAATAAAGAAAAAAACAATTATAATAATTAAAAAAATATAAAAAAAAACAATGAAAATAAATTAAAAAAAAAAAAAAAAAAAGTAAAAATTTCATTACGTAATAAAATAATTTAATTAAAGTATAAATTTAATGCATGACTGAATAAGTGTGTGATTGAATGTTTGTCTATAAAATATAAATAAATAAATGTTTAAGAATAAGAATAATAATAATAATAATGATAAAAATAACAATGATTAAGGAGAACATAAAATGTTACTTACCTTACTATTAACTATTAACTACTAATTACTAAGTACATAATACTATTTTCTAATAACAACAAAAAATTATATTTCAATGTTGTGTCATCGTTATTATCGTCGTTATAACTATCGTTGTCATGTGTAATAATAATTTAATTAAAAATTGATTTTTATTAACTACTTATGGATTTTCTTGTCGATTTAAAAAAAAAAATAGAATTAGATTAAAAAAAAAGAGACATTTTAATTAATTAAATAAAATAGAACCTTTGTTCATATATATGCTGAATAAGTAACTAACTAGTTGATATAGTTTTAATTGACACATTAGCTGATAATAAAATTTAATTCTGGCTGAAGGAATTAAAATAGTATGAGTAGAGCCACAATAATCGGTATAATGCCATATATTTAAGAAAATACCGTAAAATACTACTTGTATTATACAGCCATAAATGGTTTTTTATTTTATTATAAAGAATTTAATTCCACCAATAAATTTACGTACTAAACAAAACGGAATTGGTTTTTAGTTTTTAAACATCATCATTGGCGTTATGTGTTTTATGCCATTTAAAAAATAAATATAAAAAATAAAACTAATTCAGCAATTTAGTAGTAGAACACTAAGAAAAGGGTTTAAAAATTTTATTTTATTTTCTTCTAATATAACTAGTAGTAACATACTTACTAAAATGTAGTTACTATTTTTATCTTTATTTTTTCGTAAATAAATTGATTATTTAATAATGATAATAAGTTTAGTAATTAAGTGAAAATTAACCGAAAGGCACTAAAGAATAATAATTTTAATTATTTACCATTAAAATATATACACATGAATATATAATATAATTGTGTTTTAATAATAGAAAATAATTATAATAATAAATTTTAATCAACTTTTTTTAGTATTAAATAAATAATAATTAAGAAATTTTTGATTAATTCAGAGTTTTTTTTTTTTTAAATTATTAGAATTGTAATTAATTATTGATAATAGGTAGATGAGTCTTTAATTATTTTTTTTTTTTTGACATTATTAATTTAATTAATTATTGTGCAATTAAAAAAAATTTAATTTCAATACAAAAAAAAACCTATTAAATGTGTTTTTTTTTTGTAATGGAATATAGAAGAAACCTACAAATGATTAAGTACATAATTACAAGTGACAGCAATGCGCACAGAAAGTAACAATTGAACAGTAGAAATTTGTTTAAAACGTTAAAGCACAAACTACTAAATCATAATTAATAGTTTCTTAATTTTTTAAGGGTTATTATTAACAACATTTTAAGGCTCTGCTATTCTATTTTAAATAAAATTGATTAATATTATAGTAAAATATTTTGATGTTAGTTTATTTAATCAATAAATAAAAAGTATGTATAATTAATGAAATTAAAATTTAATTAATATTAAATATAGAAAGAAAAAATATTATCAACATTAAAAACAAAAAATGAAAAAAAAAAATGCAGCACCAAATGAATTAATTAATAATATATTTTTCTGTAATATTTTCTTCCATATATTTTATTTCTTGATGTGTTTATTCATTTGAATTTGTTTATTTTAATATTATTATATTATTCATAATTTGGTCATTAAAATTTTATTATGACTTGTAATAATAACTTCTAATAATAATAATAATACAAATAATAATAATAATCAATCAATCAAGGAAAATTTATAAAATTTACATAAACAAAAAATACATACAAAAGGAATATTAAAAAATAAAATTTAACAAAAAGTACACAAGTGCCTCAGTCTCTTTGACAGAAAGAAATAAAAAATTATTAAATAACATTACAGATTTTTCTTTTCTTTCATATTCAAATTTCTTGTATTTTTCTTCTTTTTTTTATTAAAATCAATTATTTTAAAATGATGAAATGATGAGAATATATAAAAAACGGTCAACAATCAAAATAATTGACAGCAATAAAAAAACTATGATTATGCATTGTCTATATAATAACATAAGGAAATTGAATTTACATACATATACGGTATAATATATATTTAAATTGTTAATTAACTTTCAATAAAATAATTCATAAACAATGAATTAGTAGCTCAGAAGGAGAAATAATTTTACAAAAGTAAAAACTACTAAATAACTTAAAACCTGATGAGAAACAAACAAAAAACCTTTTATAAAACAACGATTTAAAAATTAAAAAAAAAAATACTTTAATCCAAGACACAAACTTTTACTACTGTACAACACACCACACTCGTTGCATATTTTAATTGCAGATAAAATAAACAAATTATTTGCACTTAATTTTTAATTATTTTATTTACTTAATTTTAATGAAATTAAGTACTTGTTGTTGTTTCGTTTTTTTTTTTTTTTTTTTTTTTTTTAATTACTTAACATACATCGTCCATAGTACGAGATTACTTGTAAATATAAAGAAAATAATAATAATAATAATATGTTTTGTTGCTGTTGTTGATGCTGTTGTTGCTCTTTCGCATAAAAGAAAATAATTGAATTAATTAAATAAATTATTACAAAGAAAAAAAAAAAAAAATTAATAAATAATAAAAAAATTTACAATATTACACATCCTAATATAACTAACATAAATTATACATACTTCTACTACTACTCCCCACATGCTCTATCCTCACTTACATTAAATATATAAATAAACACTTTACCCCCTACTTTACTCTACTTTACGTATTTATTTTATTAATTAAAATAATCTTTTTTTTTTTTTTTGTTTTTAAATTAATAAAATTAATCAAAAATAAAAAAAAAAAATGAAAAATATTTTAAATATATATAAATATAATTAGTTGTTCTTAAAACATAATTATTTTATTAATTAATTAACTATAATTACTATCCCCCTCCCCCTTATTATACAAGTATATATATATCTATATTTATTGCTAGCCAACGTATTTTTATTGTTAATTAATTACAAAATCCCCTATTATATAACCTCCAAACAAAATAAAAAAAAAATTATAAATAAAAAAAAATAAAAAAAAAAAAAAAAAAAATTAAAAATTAAAAATCTTTTAAAATTATTATTATTAAGGGTAAACATTGAGAAGTGAAAAAAAAATAATTATTAATTAAAATAGTAATAAATAATAATAATAATAATAATTATTATTATTAAAATGAAAATAAGTATATTGTGTAGCCAGCCAACATAATTAATTTTTATTATTATAAAATAATTAATTAATTAATAATAATAATAATAATTATTATTATTATTATTAAAATTTTAAAGAGAAAAAAAAAAAGAAAAAAAGTTCATTAATCATAATTAATAATGTTACTATTTTATTACTACTATACTTATACTACTACTTACTAGTACTACTGCTATAATTATAATTTTATTTAAACTTTTTTAATATATTAAAAAAAAAAATCATTTATTATTGTTGCCGCCGCCTAATTTTTATTTGTTTTTTTTTTTTTTTAATTAACAAATACCCTGCGCCAATTTTTTTTTTTTTTGTTTAATCCCTTACTCATTAACATATTTGTATTATTTTAATTTTTATTTAGTAGATGAGTTTGAATTTGTGTTTTATTAATTGTTTTATTTTTTTTTTTATATTTTACTAACCAAAAAATCAGTGTGTGAAAATTAATTATAATTTTGATTAGTTTTTATTACATTAATATACAAAAATTGCCTGTTTACTACTACTACCCCTTGCCTCAAATGTTAATTTAATTAATAAAAAAGAAAATGTATTACTTATTTTTGCCATAAATTGAAAAATTTTGATTGTAGTAAGGATAACAACCTTTTTTTAATTGCAAAGAAAGTGTGCCGCCTATATCTTGTGTTTTAAATTTTTAGTTAATTTTTTTATTAATAATTAAACATATTTTAGTATAATTTATTTTTTATTTAATTTATTAATTATATAATTGTATATGTTTATATAATTAATTGCTTTATTTTAAGGAGCTGGTAATGTCAGTTTTGTAAATTATTACTATTCAAATAGCATTTGATAATTGTAGTTAAATAATTCTTTATTATGTTATTAAAACATGAATCATATAACCGCTTTAATATGCGATAATCACTTAACTGACTAGCTAGCTCTCTGAGAAAGCATTTTATTTTTTTATTTAATTTCACCAAAATTACATTAACTTAACTATCCTTCTTCCCGTAATTAATTTAAAACTATTTATATTGTTCCTTGATCAATTAAATAATAAAATAGTTTAACTAATTTAATTTATTTAAAAAAAAAAATAATTTTAATAATTTTAAACAGAAAAAAGTTGTTGTTGCTTTTCCTTTTTTTAATTTTTTTTTTTCGAACACAAAACCAACGAACCACCCTATCCCTGTTATATATTTTTACAAAAAAATAAAAAATAATTTTTTGTTAGTTGGCTAAGAGTCGTATTTTGAGGCATTTTTAATTTTAATTATATAAGAATTTATTAGTTATCTTTTTATTATTACTATTACTATTTGTTATTAAAATAATTATAAATATAAATGTAAAGCAAAATGAAAAATTCCCTTAATCTATCTTCTCTCCTGTTTTTTAATTTTTATTTTGTTTTAATTTTTTTTTTTTTTGTTTGTTTGGTAAAAATTTAAATAAAAACATTTTTAATAGTTTTTCTATTGTTGTTTGCTGTAACGTAAAAAATGTTATAATAAATTTCCATAAATAAATAAATTATAATAGCATAAATTAAATAATTGATATTTATTTATATTGATTAAAAAGAAAGTAATTAATTAATGTTTTTTGTAAGGTTATTTTTTATTCTTTCATTTATTATTTATTTAATTTTTGCTCTGATTTGTGTTTATTATATCGAAATTTTGTCGCTATATGAGTTTAATGATTTCATTATATATATAAAGAAAAAATTATAATTAAAAGTAATTTTTATTTATTAGTTGTTTGTAAAACCGATAAAATTTCCCTCTTTTTTTAGTTTAGACTTAAACCAAAAAACTTGTTTTACAGTAATTTGTACTTTTTTTTATTATTTCTTTATTTTATTTTTTTATCCTTTGCTCAGTTGTTTTAATTTGTTTCTTAATTAATTTTAATTGTGATTAATTTCTTTGTTTTAAGGACTGTTCGCTGAAACAGTGTATTCAGAGAACATGTTCCTTTCTATCCTTTTATATCCTCTTATTTTTTTAACTTTTGTTATTTTGTTGTTTTTAAAAACACTTTATCTTGTACCTTGTATAAAAAAAAAATGAAGAAAAAAATTAATTAATATTTATGTAAAAAATGAATTATTTAATTAAGAAAAGAGAATTAATATATTTAAAAAAGAAATTAATAATAAAAATAAAAAATCTTTGTCGTGTTGTGATTCATTTTTTATTCTCACTGTTTCATTTAATTTAATTTTTTTTTTTATAATTATTATTTTGATACAAATATTTATGTTGGTTACAATTTATTAAAGAAAATTTTGTTTTGCATAATTTCATTTAAAAATTAATTTATTTTTATTTTATAACTTTTATGTCCTTTTTATTAAATTGCATTATATTTATGGAAAAGCAACACTTATTTTGATAATTAATAATAATTTTTTGCTAAATTAAACTTTTTATCTAAGCTAAGTAACCTTATATGCAGTCAATTTTATAGTAAATTAATGCAATTATATTTCTATATTAATTGTGATTTGGTAAATAAAAATATTTTGGGTTTTTTATTAATATATTTAAAAATAAATTGCTTAATTATTTCAACACAACATTTGCATGATTTTAAAAAGAAGTAAAAACGAAAAAAAAACAATGAAAACAACAGTGCAATGGTGTTACTTGGCTTAGCAATGTTCTTAACCAGCTGTATTGCATTTTTAAATTTAAGAAAATAATCAGGCGCAAATCTGATTAAAAAGTTTTGTTTGTAAATTTCAGTGTTATTTTTCTCCCTTAATTAATGATTAATAATTTGCTTAATTTTTTCTTATTTCTTTATTTTTTTTTTTTCATTGTGTTTGTTTTTATACATAACATGATAATCTTAATCCATCCCCTCATTTTATTACTAAATTCCCAGTATAAATATAAATATGTAATTTTTTTTCTGGTATCCTTTATTTATTATTATTTAATTAATTACTTTTATTGTATTTTAATTATTGCTTTTTATTTTATTATATATATATTTTTATTTTTAAATAATTTTCATTGAAATTAGTTTTTGAGATAAAAAAAAAAAGTTGTAAAAAGCATAATTTTTGGTTTATTGTGTAAAAAAAAAAAAAATATGAAAAGAAAAACATCCCTATTGCTATAAAAAAAAAAATACCAAAATAATAATAAGTCACGCCATGTATCACACTTATTTTTTTAATCCCTTGAGAGAAAAAATGATTTTTCTCTGTTTTTTTTTTTTTATTTATTTAATTTAATTTGTTTTTTTTTTTTAGTTTAAGAAAATTAAATAAATTAATAAAAGGATTTTGTAGCTTTTTTTTCTAGTAATTAAATTTGTTTTGATTAATTTTTTTTTATATATATATTTTTAAATATATAAATTATTTGTTGTTAATGGGTGCCCGCCTCATTATTTATTTTACTTTATATTAAAAAAAAAAAAGCTGAAATAGCAAAAAAAAAAAAGAAAAGAAAAATAGAAACAAAAAATTAATTAATTTAATTTGATTTTTTTTTTTTAGTATAAAAATTAAGGAAGAAAAGTAACGAATTTTAAAACGAAAAAATTTTTCTTCTTCTCCTACATTCATACAATTCAATTAAATTAATTAATTTTTTGTATGGATTTTTACTATTTTTTTTTTAATTTTTTGTTTTTAATTTTCTTTACCATAATTATTAATTAAATTTAATTAATTAATATTTTGTATTTAAAAAAAATAATAATAATAATTTAAAATAAAATAAAACTCTAGTTGCGTACACATCTATAAAAATATTAATATTTTATTAATTAATAATTTTTAATTAATTATTAAAAAGAAAAAATACAAAAAAAAAAATTATATTAAATGTAAAATTTTATTTTTTTCTCTGTTGTAAACAAAAAAAAAATTAATTTATATAATTAAAAAAAGAAAATAATGGAAATTATGGCTATTTGTATATTATATTTAAAATATTAATAATTAATTCATAAATAATAATAATAATAATAATAATAATAATAATAATTAATAGAAAACTATGTTTCTCGCTTTTATTATTCAATATTTTTAATTTTTTTTTTTGTTCTATTTACTATTTTTGTTGCCGTACGTTGTTATTTTTTTTTTTTATCTATAATTATTTATCAAAAAAAAAAAAAAATCTGAAAAGCATAAATGTCTGTCCTAATTTTTTTTTTTTTTTTTAATTACTTAATTACATAAAGAACATTTTTCCAACGAAATTAAAAATATAATTTATCAACTCTTCTTTCACACTTCTGTACAAATTAACAATATGATACTAGTTTTAAGCTTTATTTTTTTTACATTCAAACATAAATTTAATTAACAAAATTATACACACGACACTACAACACAACACCCTCGCTCTAATTATTAATTTTTTTTTTTTGTTAATTATGACATGAATACAATTGAAACAGTTTGGAAATTTTTCTGCTGTTGTTATCTTTTTTTTTTAACCAAAGCTTTTTCTAATAAAAAACATATTAATTATTATTATTATTATTATTTAATTATTTATTTAAAACTATAAATTAATAATGAAAAAAATGCATTTATTATTAGCGCTATTAAATCTTCCTTTCCCCAATTTTATATATACATTTAGCTCTTGGCTATTACTTAGCAGTATTACCTAATTAGTGTTCAAATACTAAATCATTTGATTAAATAATTGATTTGTTGTTAATATAATAAGTATATGTTGAGTAACATATCGTACTGTAGAATACCGTAATGTTGAAAAATACATTAAAAAATTAATTGATTTTAAGTAAAAAGTGATTTTCGCAGTAAACCAATCAATTTAAGATTTTATATCTCATTCATGTCCTTAACAGAAAACTTTATATAAATAATGTCTAAAAGAAAATTGCATGCAAAAATGTAATGTTGCATTATTTAAAAACAAAAAGTGAAAACATAACTTTAAATCATTAATTAAAAAAAATATTAAAAATTGCCTAAATAATAAAATAAAATAGTTTTATATCGCCTACTCTGCTGCCGCTTCTAATTAATTTATTTTAAAATATATGCCAACTACATATGTGCTTATTTAATTTATTTTATTTTATTAATTTAATTAATACAATAAATTTTTACACATATGTACATATCTCTGAGTCTACAACTACTATTAGTACAAGTTACCCATGTATACAACACAACATAAAACACTCACCCACTAATTGTGTCTGATTACAATTTATTATTAATTTTAATTAAATGTTACAAAACTTTTTTTTTTTCTTAATTATATTGTTTCTGTGTGTGTGTGTGTGTGTATGTTGCGTTTTTGTGCGTCTTTTTAACCTTTTGCCAATAAATAAATTTGAAAAAAAAAGACCAACCACCAATTTATGGCTGTTGCTGTTAAAATTTTAACGAATTATAAACTATGTAGAGCTAATTGTGTAAAAAAATTTTAAGAAAAGAAGACAAAACTTTTATTTATTAATTTTATGTGATTTATATTTGAGTTAAATTTAATGCTAATCATAAATTAATTTATTTAATTAATTTTAATATATATTTCATCCTTTATCCTCTGTTTATTGTTTGTTTTTAATTTTTTATTGCTTGATTTTTTATTTGCTTTTAACTATTCACCCCACTTCCTTGATATTATAAAATATCGGAGCATTATTCTACTATGTACTATTTTTTTTTTTCTTGATTTGCCAACATACATTGTATGTACTTATTTATTAAGTTATGCATAAGCACATATTACTACTGCTGCTTTCTAAAAAGTTGTGACTTTTTCAATTTAACTTCATTAACTGTTGAAAATAGTTTAAGTGAAGTTATTGAAGATGAAAAAAATTCAAATAAAATAAAGTGATGCTGTGTCGTCCCACCGTAGTAGAACGAATGCAATATTTAACTTTTTTTCATATTTAAATAATTTCTTCTACGAAAAACTACTTGATTTATTTTTTCAGAGAAATTTTCTTTTACAAAATCAAATTTTATTTTATTTTTTCGTTTGAAATAATTTCTGCTTAAGTCCTTTTTGATTGCAAAATCAACTTTGCACACAGCATTTTATAAAATGATTTATTTATTTTTCCGGTTTTATTAAACCAATTCACACATATATCCAATTTCAAAGTTAAATTGTCACATTATTTCCATGGTAATGTGTGGTGGTGGGTGTACACAGCAAGTGCATCATCACATTTGTCTTCAATATAGTTTTCAAAGAGACTATTATGTCAATTATTATTTATGGTCTACATGACACTCTATTAAACTATTCAAAGACTAGAAATGCAGTAAAAGAAATTCTTGTAAATTACCTCTAAGAAATGAAATTAAAATAATTTATCTACATTTTATACTTTGCATCAATATTATTTGTTTACGTTATATAACTATCAAGAATAAATAATACAAATAATTAACTCTTGAATATGTGAGAAAATTTCGATTAATCACACTGTATTGTTTCAAACATTTATTTAAATTTTTCCAATCGAATATCTACTGTACAACCCAATAATGCAATTGAATAAACGTTTGTTGTGTAATAATCAAAACAAAATTATCCTTTCTGTTTTTTTATTCCTTAAATAGTATAAATAAAAATGCATTTTTTTCATTATTATATTTTTATCAAAGTATTTATTTAAAACTAGAATGAATAAGCCGCCCTCAGCCGCCTATTAATGTATTTTTTTGTTTGTTTAATGTTACTTAAATGAAACAAGAAGAAAAACTAGCCGCCGCCGTTAGCCTTTCTTTCGCATTATAATTTTGGTTTATTTTTTTTTTATTGTTTTAATTTAATTAATTAATAATTAGAAGACCGATAAACTAAAACAGGTTATTAATCCTGCAGCCAAATCAACCACCAAACCCCTTTGACAAATCTTTTCAACACTTTTATGTCATTTTTCTTTCTTTTCGTTTTTTTTTTTTCTTACTGTTATTACTGTTGATATCTCCTAAGTAGAAGTAGAAAAACAAAAATTCACAAACATTGGCTTAATAATTGTGTTTCCATTTTTTATATTTTATCTTATTTATTTTTTTGTGATATTTTTATTGGGAGTAGAAATTACTTGGGGCAAAAGAAAAATTAATAGTAAAACTACTGAGATTCTGCAGAAGAAGCAACAAAAGTATTATTTTTTTTTGTGGTGAATTTATTTTTTATTATTTTGTTGTTTTTTATTTTTTTTAATTAAATTAATTAATTAAGTTTGTTTTAATTTTAAATGAAAATAGATAATTGCTAGTTAAAAAAAAAGAGAAAAAAAATACTTTTTTTTTGTAGTTTTTTTTTTTTTTGGTTTTTATTATTTGGATTTATATTTTTGGGTAATTTTTCTAATTAAATTAAATTAATTAATACATTTAAAAAAATATAATAATAATAATAAGAAAAAATCGATGTATACGAAGTAATTTTTCGCTTGAATTTTCTTTAGTTTTTGTAATATTATTAGTGAATAAAAAAGTGAGTTTTGATAATCAAAAATAAAAAAAAAAATAATAATAATGGAAAATACAGTGTTGTTGCACCAAAAAAAAGAAAAAAAAAGCTGTTGTTAATGTGTGTGCGTGTTTATATTTAATTATTAATTTATTTATTTTTATCTATATATATATATATTACATATATATATATATTTATTTTGGGTTGTTGGTTTCATAATTTATATTATTTTCTTTACCAAAACAAAAAATTATTAATAATTTTCTCTGTCGCCTTAAAAAAAAAATTTAATCAAAAAAAAAAAAAAATCTGCTACCTGAGGTAAGATAGTTGTTCTTTGTGTTGCACATTAGTTTTGATAAAAGTAAATAAATTTTCATTTTTATTATTTATTATATGACAAAAATCATTATCACAACTACTATACCCCACCACCACCCAATACATTTTATATATATTTATAAAAATTTAAATCAATTATTTTTATTTTACTTAATCAAAATAAAAAAAAAAAAAGAAAAACTAGAAAATATAATAACTTGAGCTTTAATATGTGCTTTTAAACGTTACTCTTTAAATTTTATTAATTAATACATCCCCCATTCGTTGCGTGTTACATTTTCGTTACTTTATGTAGCGTTTTCATAACACAACAGCAATTTATTCAATATTTTATTCCTTTCCTATTATAAACACTATTATTATTATTCATAAACACTGAACACACCACCACACTACAAACAATTGCATCATTATTAAAAAGAATACAGTCACCTGCAAAATATATTATTCACTTTCTGTCTTTGTTTTAATTTTTTTTTTTCTTTTGTTGACAATTTTTGGTTAAATAAAATTTATTAATTAATTAATTATTAGTTATTACACACATATTTTTACCGATAATATTTGAGACAATAAACTATGCACGTGTATTTTTGCCTTTTATTATAATTATACTGTAATTATTTTTTACAAACTATTATAGCTTGTTTGTTGAAACGCACGCACTATCATCATTGTTATTTATATTCTGCATAAAATCTTATTAAGGTTTTTATTATGTAGAATTAAATATGCATATGATATGTTTCAGCAAATATGCTGTAGACAAGTGATGGTTAATTATATTACAAAAGTGAATTACTGCTTATTGTGATTATTATAAATATTTTTATTTCTTTTTAATATAAAAGTGTAATTTTTACAGGGTTGTGATCATTTTTTTCTATTTTGTTTTGTATTTTTAAATTTTTTTCTTTTTTTTTTATTTTAGTTTGTTTATTATATAATTTTGTTGTATTTATTTTTTTGTAATTAAATTTATATTAAATAAAATATTGTACATAAAATGATAAACATTGGTGAAAAGTAATTGAGAAATAAAGATATAATTGCTGCTTTGTATGTATATAAACATATAAATCATACATTATGGATTAGACATCAGCATAATTTCAATTATTATTCATTACTGGATAAAATAAAAACAAGAAAGAAGAGCTATGATGTGTACCGGAACAACATTGACAATCATAATAAGCGAAATAAAAGAAAACATAATACATGTATGGACAAGCTAGGATACAATATAAAATTCTTGTTTAAAAAAAATTAATTATTTGCAAACACACACGCAATCGTTTAGTGGTGAAACATTATTGAAAAATAATATACATTTATTTGCGTGTTTTTAATTATTTAAATCATAATTTATTGTGTATTCTCGTGCGTTTAATTAAAATAGTTTTTTTTTTATTTAAATTTAATTTTAAAACCACGCGTTAAACACACACAAATTGTTGTTTTCAATTTTATATTTAATTTTAATTCCACAAAAATAAACCAAAATTTCAAAAAAAGAAAACACTTTTAAGGATGGGACTACAACAATTACAACAATCCATATTAATCAACTTAAGCAACAATTATCACCAGTTTAATATCCATTTTAAAACATTTAGAAACTTTAGAAATAATCCGATTGTGAAAAACAACAACAGATAAGTATTTTAATGTGAAAAAAATAAAATAAATAATGATAAATATTAACAATAAAAAAATATGAAAAGGATGGAAAATTATGATGATTAATAATTAACTAAGTTAAAATTTAACACGAATAGAACCAAAAATATATTTTTATTAAATTTTTATTTTATATTTTTGCGTTAATTATTTTTCTTTTTAATTTTCTTCTTTTTTTTTCTTTTTTTGATTTCAATTATTTTATATTTGTAGATAACATTTTTATATTATTTATATATTTTTTATAAAGTAGATATAAAAAATTAGACACAGAAATGAATTTTTTTATGAAATAATAAATATAATTAAAAAAAAATGTATAACAACAGACTCACATACACATGCAAAAAAAGCACAATAAATAAAACACCCTTATTGAATCTACCATCTACCAAACTACATTATTTGCAATTAAAAAACACCTAAATTTATAATTGCAAAGTGGTATATAAATTTATATATTTTATTCAATTATTATTTTTTTACTCAACTTGTTGTTGCCACCTCGCACACACACACGCACACACACCTCCCATTTGCATACTCTGCTTCTTTTTTTTTTATTGCAAAAATACAATACACTAAACATAATCGGCAAATAAACAAATTAAAAGCACATTTATATAGTGTTTAGCTTTAATATTATCATTTCCACTATTCTTATTTTTATCATTATTATTTTAACTAATAATTTTTATTTAATTAACTAATTTATGTGTAAAATATTTTAATTTAGCAAAAAAAAAAAATACATACGCTATAAATACGTTGTGTGCTTTTTTAATTTGAAACCAAAAAATATTCATTTTTTTCTCCCATTTACTACAAATTTATTTATAGCTTTTTTATATGAAAAATGTGAAGTAAAAAATAAAAATTAAAATAATTGCATAGTTTTTGGCGTAAAACAATTAAAATTTTTATTTTTATTTTAAAAGTAATAAATCCCATGGATAAAAAAAAAACTCAACTACTGCTGTTGCTGTTGCTGCTGCTGCTTATAATACTAATAATGATAATCGTTTTAAAATTTATTAACAAAATAAATGTGTAGTGTGCCGCCGCCACCACAACACCACCACTATCATTACCACAACCCTTAATTATATAAATTATAATTTTTATTGTACTTTGTTGTGTGCATATTTTTATTTTTTATAATTAAAACAATTAGATTTAAGTTTTTCAGAATAATTACTTACTCTCTAACCTGTTCTTTTCTCTCGTTTTAGCCTCTATTTGTATTTAATATTAACATTTAACATAAATACACATTAATTATAATTTTCTTTTCTTTTTTTTTTCTTTCATGCATGCATAACACAATAATAAAAATACTAATTACATATAATTTTTTTTTTTAAACTGCATGGATTAATCAATTTAAATAAAATCACAAAATTTTCATGAAAAAAAAAAAAATAATTTTATTTTCTTATGAAACTGCTTACATAAATTGCATGTTTATTTAATTAATTAATTATGATTTTAATAAAATTTAAATGAATTTAAAAAATTTACGTTGTGTGGGTCGGTTAAACAATTGTTTATAAATATATATATTGTGGATGAGACCACTTTAAATCTTCTGCAAAACACTACCATCTACCATATGTGTGCCCGCTGTTGCCTTCTATTATTGCTGATGCTGCTGTTGCTGATGCTGCCTGCTAATGCTGCCTGCCTACATCACATCACGCACACAAAATATATAATATCTCTTCACTTTTTTTTATTAATTATTTCTTCTATTTTTCTTATTCAAAAATTCATCTTTGTGTAATAATAATTTGTATAAAAAAAAATGAATCCATTAATAATAAAGCAACAAATGTGCCCACAAATGCCCCTTATGTAATCTACACTGATGCCAATGGACAGGTACCGAAAATACAATTATTTAAAAACAAAAAAAAAATTAATCATAAATTAATTAATTGCTTACAAACCATATTAGTAGTTAATTTTAAAATCTAGTTTTATTTTAAACAAAATTACATTGTGACGATGAGTTACAGTTTTTATTGTTTTTAAATACATAAGTTTGTAGTAAAAAAAATTCTTTATTTGTATTAATCGCTTTTTTGGGCTGTAATTTATTAAAACATCTTCATTTCTAAAGGCTTACAACCAACCATTGACACAATGTAATTTCGTTTATTTTAATTATATATTTTATGCTTATACCTAATTAATTTTAATATTTTATTGTAAAAGTTTTTGTGATTTTCTTTTAAAATTAGAGAACGAAACGAAAATTTTATTAACGATACGATCGATTCCTGTGGTTTTTTTTTAGAAAAAATCGATTAACTTTTACAATCAAAATTAAATTAAAATTAGAAAAAAAAAGAACACTACATTACACGAAAAATATCCATAAACAAGAAGTATCACAAGACTTTATATATATTTAGTTAAAAAAACAAACAGCAAACATAAGAAAATTAACACTATTTTGCCGCCGCATGAGCAATAAATAATTTATTTGAAAGAACAAAAATTAAGAAAATTATAATAAAAAATTGCTTCAAATGTAAATTTATATATAAATATTAAAATAATAAATGTTTTTTTTTTATATAAAAGTAAATAGTACAATATTATTATCCTTCCCTTTTAAAACATTCGTTAAAAAACAATTTTATTAAAATATTACTTGTTGCTATCTAATTACTTGCTGTTGAGAAATAAATTATGGATAAGAAACAAAAAACCCGCTCGCATTTATGTCTTTGTTACTATTTTTATAACGATTTTTGTTTTTAAATGCTTTATATATTTTTTAAAAGCTAATTTGTAATTTAGTCATTATTATTTATTTTAAGACACTAAGAAAAAACGCTATTTTTTGCTGTGCTCTGTATCGCGCGCTGCTGCATATTTGCTATTGTAATAAATAAACAGTTGTATAAAAATTAATTTATTTATTTATTATTTTTTTATTATCATTAATTTTTTACACAATTTTCTTTATTTTTTTTTTTTTTTTTTTATTATGCGGCTATTTTATTTGCACGGCTTATATATAATAACTAATGAACCCATTTATTTATTTACTTTTACCTCAATTTTGTATTTAATTATTTTTATTATTATGTCCAATGACACTTTTTATTTTTCATTGATAAATTTGCTTTATTATTATTAGCCCACAACCACCCCTTGTTATCCTTTTTTTTTTAAATATTATTTAGTTAATTTTTCTGCTATTAATATTGGCTATAATTTAATATTTTTGCAATATAAAATCAATTTATAAATCCTGCTGTTATTGCTCCTGCTAATTGCTGCTGCTGCTACTGTTGCCGTTGCTGTTGCTTCTCTTACTAGCTCATCCCACCATCACCTTTATACTATTGCTTTTTTAATTTTAATAAATGTTAAATTTCCAATTATTAAATTATTATCATTTGGTTTAATTATTATAATTACGCTTTTAAAATATAATTTTATATTTAATTTAAATTAAAATGATTTTTTTTTTTTAATAAATAAAGAAAAATTTACAATCAAAGCAAATAAAATTTAAATAATAAAATGAAAAGGATAAAAAACGTAAAAGTAATAAAAAACCACAATTCTTTTTAATAATCTTTAAATAATTTATTTATTATTATCAAGTAATTAATGATTATAAATAAATTAAATGTGCTACTGTGCATTGTAGCCGCCGCCAAAGACATCGATTTTTTGTACTGATAGAAACTTTTTTTTTAAGCAAAACAGAAACGATAGAAACAACACACTCAAAAACTTAAAAAAAAAATAATAATAATAAATTTTAAATGAACCGCGACAGACCCGACGATAAAGCAATTAAAAAAAACAATTATTACTAGTTACTACCCACTTTACCCTCAACAACAACCGATAAACCAAAAAAAAACCCTTAATTTATGAAAAACAATATTAATTTTAATTTTAATTTTTTTTACTCCCCTTTTATGTTTAATTAATTACTTTTTTTTATATATATATAAAATAATGTAATTTATTATTTATTTATATTATTTTTTTTTTGTTGGTGAAAAATTTAATTTGTTTTTTTTTCTCTCTTCTATTTTCTTGAATTTTTCGTTTGTTAATTAATTTTTTTTTTTATGAATTAATTAATTTAATTTAATTAAAAAATAAAAACAAAAATTAATAAAAATCATTTGATGTCAATTAAATAATCAACAACAACCACCACCACCGTCATCATTTATGAACAACCGAATTTGATTATCTGTGATGTACCTGTGACACCTCTGCACACCATTTTCTCTTCATAATGATGTCTATGTGAATTAATTAATAAAAATTAAATTTTATTCTTCTTCGTGCATATAATGAAAAAAAAAAATTATTATTTTTTTTTTTGAATAAAAATCAAAATTTTGTTTTATAAAAAAAAATTCACATCTATTGTCTACGACCGATTTGATGGTGACGCTACTTATGGTTATTATTTAGTTACTGGACACCCTCCCGGTGTGCCAAGATTTTAATAGGTTTATGTGCAATCGTCCACAATGCAGATTTGTTCATTTAATTGATGGTAGGTTTTTCTTTATTTCGCTTATTTAATTATTTATATACTTTAATTTATTGAATTTATAATTTAAGGTGATAAAGTTGAAATAATTGATCAACGTGTTGCTGTATGCCGTGATCATGCAAATGGTTTATGTAAACGACAACAATGTAAATATTATCATATACCGATAATATTGCCGCCTGCTAATTTAATGGCAACAACAATAGCCACACCAACAGCACCAACAACTACAACAACATCAACACCACCAGCAGCAGCAAACATAATAAATCAACAGCAATCAACATCAATTTCAACAACGGCAACAAATAAAACATCAATAACACCAACATCAACAGCAACATTATTAACAACATCAGCAGCAGCAACAACAACAATGTTATAAATATTTTTAATTTTTTTTTTTTTTTTTGAGTTTTTCTTTTATATTTTTTTGTATCAACAATTTTGTGGTGTAATTAATTTAATTAAATTTTATTTGTTATTTAATTTTTTTTTTCCATCAATTTAAATTTTTTATATGGTTAATTTTTATTATTATTTAACTACAGGGTAGTAAACATGTTGGTTGTTTAAACCTATTTATTTATATTATTAATTTTTTATATATATATTTTTTAATTTTAATTTTAATTAAATAGTTTTTGTTTTTTTTTTTTTTTAATAATTAAGGAACAATTAATAATCAAATTAGAATTAGAATTAATTTAAAAAAATAATAATAATAATAATTAAATTAAATATAAAAAATATATGATAAAATTATTTCCACACGTTTTAATTGTTAAATTAAAGTTTAAATAATTAATTTAAATAAAGTAAAATAAATTTAAAAAAGAAAAATTAAAAAAAATAATAAAAACACAAACACACTCACACACACACAAGAAGAGAATGTAAGGAAGTTTTTTTTTTTTTTAAATTATAACAATAATAAAAATAATTTAAAAAAGATAAAAAAAAATTATTAATTATTATACATGAAAAATAAGCCTAATGGAATTTTGCACATCGACTTAGTTTATTATTATTTTTATTAATATGATTAAAAAGAAAAATAAAAATATATAAATATATATTTTTATTATTATTATTATTATTATTAACAATTTAAAATAAATTAAAGTAAAATAAAACATTACATACACACACAATAAATAATAATAATTATTATTCTCATTATTATATAATAATTAATTAAAGAATAATTTAAAGTAAAAATAATTAATATTTAATAATAATAATAATATTAAAATTAAAAATAATTGATTAAAGAAACATTAATAATTAAAAGAAAGAAAGAAAAAACTTTAAATTATTATAATTAATAATAAACAGATAATAATACTGATGATGATATATAAAGAAATACAAATTAATTAATGAATCAAAAAACAACCTATTAAATTACGTCACGTCCTAATGGAACAACGATCTTAAATGAAAAAATAAAATGATAAAAATTACCATTAAATAAAGAAACCTCCTCCCAGTTATTTTTGGCAAAATTTTATTGCTACTTGCTGTAATTTTCCGTTTTAATTATTTAAGTTTTTTCATATGCAACAAAAACTCTTGAAATATTATGACAAATAATTAAAATAATAAACTATGAATTTGAAAGTATAGTTAAAAAGGAAAACAAAAACCTATTTTAATAAGATTTACATCGAATATTCGTTTAAAAGCTGTTTTATTTTGTTCAATCTTTCAAATTCAAATTTGCTAACATTTTTTTGTATTAATTTTACTTTTCAATTAGAACATCAGCCCCAACTTTCAATAAACTAATTTAAATTAATAAAAAAATAATAATACAATAATAATAAAAATAGCTGTGACTAATTTTAGTAAGGTTTTTTACCACACTCATGCATATAATAAATTTCCCTGTATTTTTCACAATAAATTTTCGTTGCAATAATTTGATTTCTAAAAATAAAACCGGTAGTATGATAACAGCTAAGCAAAAACAAAGGGTTATTTAATTTAATCTTTTATTTCGAAGAACTAGAAACTAAACTACTTTCTTCAATTGTTGTGCTTTTCTCTGTTCCATAAAATTAAAATAAATAAGAAAAAGATATTCTAAAAAACTAAAATTAAAAATTTATTAATTTCTTAAAATAATAATCTCTCTATCTTTCTAACTCTATATCTCCCCTCTCTATTTAATTATTTTAAAAAAAAAAGTTTAATTAAAAAGAATAATTTAAAAATTTGCAAGGAATGAAATAAAAATAAAAAATTAACAATAATATGTTTAAAAAATAAAATAAATTAAAAAAATGTTAAAAAAAATAATTAATAATAATATTAAATCGTATTTTTATACTAAAAAAAGGAAAAAAAGATTAAAAAAAAAAAAAAAATAATGTAAAAACAAAAAGAAATTTAATTTAAATATTTTATTTTATTTTATTTTTGTTTACCGTCTAAGTAAATTTGTTAATTTTTTTTAATTAAATTTATTGTTTTTATTTTTTTGTTTCAATTTAAATTTAAATTTAGTCCAAAAGATACCTAGTTAAGAATCTTTTTTGCTGTGTTTCTTTTTTTTGTTAATTTTAATTAATTTTGATTTTTCCTCTTAATTTTCATTGAAAATGAAAATTAAATCAAATAATATTTAAGGTTTAAAAAAAAAATAAAAATAAAAATTGATTAATTAAAAAAAATACAATTTTTAATTAAGTATATTAGTATATAATTAATTAATTTATAATAATAATAATATAATTAATGATTAAAATTTAAGGAAAATATTTAGAATATTTTTTAGTAAATAATAAATACAGAAGAAATTATTGAAATTAATTAAAAGTAACAACACGTTTCTTTTTTAGTATAACTAAAAAAACAAAGAGAAAATGAATAACTAAATTCTTGAGAATATAAGTTAATTTTAATAAAAGTAATAATTATTAAATAAAAAATAAAACTAATAATTATAATAATAATAATATGTTCAATTTGTAATAAAAAAAGAAAATTAAAAAGCTGAGAAAAAAAAATTATTAATAATACTACAACTATTACTTGACAAAACAATACAATATTTTATAATTGTTATGTGCCACTAACTCATTAATACACAAACACACACATAATTATACAAATAAACACTGTTTAACACTCTATTATTTTCATTCATCAGTTTATTTATTTTCAATTAATTTATATTTATTTAAATGACAATTTTATGTTTAATTAGTTAATAATTTGATTGTCATTGAATGTTTTCAATTTTTTTTTTTGTTAGTATTATTAATCAAACAAACTAAATACATCTTTCTACTCGCTATAATATAGCACACAAAAATAATACTATTTAATAAAAGCTTATATTAATTAGTGAATTTTAATTGAATTCTCATTTATCAATTAAATCGTTTTCCAACAGTTTACAAAAAAACAACCAATTTTTTTTACTATTCTAACTTCAGCTATCCAATAACCTGCTTTTAGGCGAAACAATAGCAATACCTTTTAATTATCATTATTAATAATAATTGATATAATTTCTTAAGCGCAAACATCACATTATTAAGTAAATTATTTAATTAAAACATAAATAAAATAAAAAAAACAAATTTTAAACTTAATGATTTATGGAATTTAAATGAAGAAGAAAAAAATAAATAAAAACCGTCCGTTTATACTTAAAAAAGTAAAAATAAAAATTAATAATAATTATAAAATTAAATAAATATATAGTAATAAACAATAAAAATTAATTAATTCATTGTATTTTCTTTTCAATTTTTATTTAATATTCTTTTCGTTAATTAATTTCACTTATAACTGGCAATCAAATTATTAATCTCAATAAAAAAAAAAAAAGAAGAAAGAAATCCCAATTGAACATATAAATATGAATATGAAGAAAAATAAAATTAAATAAACTTTTAGGATTAAAATATTGAAAAAAAAAAAACACTTTAAAAAAAAAAATTAAAACTATTTTTTAGGTAGTTAGGATGGACATAAAATTATATATTTAAAGAAAAAATAATTTTTAAAAATTAAGAAAAAGTAAAAAAAAAAAATGAGAATGTTAAAAATTAAGGCAACATAGAATAAAGTTAAAAAAAAAAGAAAAGAAAATGTGGAAAGTAACAAAAAAAAAAATATCAATAAATACAAAAGTGGAAGATGAATGGTGGAAATAATAAAAGTAAAAGAAAAAAATTAATAATTTTTTTTAATTAAATTAAAATAAGAGATGAAAATAATAAACAGCATCGTCTGTGATAAAAATAATTAAAAGAAAATAAATTAAACGATAAAATGCAAAATTTTCTTTCTTTTTATTTTATTTTTAAAGTGCGGATTGATTCCTTGATTTATTTTATTAAATAAAATTAATTCTTCTAACGAAATTTCCTCTTTTTGTCTAGTCAGAAATATAAAAAATTGATAAGATTTATATAGTAAATAAAAAAGATAAAGAACAATAATTAGAGAAAAGTGATAAAAAAAATATTAATTTATTAATTTCATTTCATTTATTTATTTGGTTTAAATCAA
Source organism: Ptychoptera contaminata (assembly GCA_963942525.1). Classification (NCBI taxonomy): domain Eukaryota; kingdom Metazoa; phylum Arthropoda; class Insecta; order Diptera; family Ptychopteridae; genus Ptychoptera; species Ptychoptera contaminata. The sequence goes on along the minus strand of OZ012636.1, from coordinate 38,884,521 downwards.
TGCAACGATATATAATATAATATTCATTTTATCTCCACAACTTACAACCGAACCATTTGCCTAAAGAATATATAATGAAAAATTATTAAAAAAAAAAAAAGCCACAAAACGAATTAATTTTAAAAATTAAATTTCCTTATCTGTGAAAATCATGTAAATAAATATATATTTTTTAATTATATTATAAGAGTGTTTCGTTCTAAAAAAAAAAGAATGATTATCAATAAATAGTTTGCAGTTAATGATTGAGTAAAATTAATTATTTATTAATTAAATCAGATTAGATTAGATTAGAACAGTTGATAAATAAGTAATATCGTTTTTTACTTAGATAAAATGATTTTTTCTTACATTTTTCATGTAAAATGTTGATAGTGAAGAGAAAAAGTCTAGTAATTTCAATAAAAACTTAAAAACGAAAAAAAAACCCTTTAAATGTAGAAAAAAAGCGGATTAATCAACATATAGTTAGAGGACTAGTAAAAAAATTAAAATCGGGAACAAAACGTTAATGTTAATAAAAATATATCATATTGATTGAACAATCGAGCAGATGGAACGAAATTTATTTCCTTTAAGTTGATAATTGTTTTGTAAATTAGTGCTGGAGATAATATACCTTTGGCTATTGTGAGTTTTATAAGATTATTTGAAGATTGATATTAGATAAAAAAAAAAACATCTTGACATATGTAAAAAAGAGAAAATTCAGTTCGGAAACATATTGTTTTGTAGAGAAAAAAAAACATTCAGATTAACTGAAATAGTAAATTGCAATTGCCAAAGGACAATTGATGCTTATAAACTACATTTTGGCGTTATAAATAAAAACATTATTTTAAAAGCAACAAAAATTTTGTAACGAAACACTCTGTAAATTAATTATTATATTAAAATTAGTTTTGGACAAGTTTATATATTTAGTAAAATAATTTCAATAATATTAAAAAAAAAAAAATAAATAATTATCATTACAAAAATGAGGTGAAAGTAAAATAAATTGTTTTAATAACAATAATAATAATAATTAATTAATATTAATTAAATTATAAATATTAATATTATAATAATAATAATAAAATCAAAATATTAAATTAAAATAAATTTAAAAAAATGTAATGTTTTATTTAAAATAAAATTTAAAAAAAAAAAAATACTCTTAAATTAAACTCTTAATTATATAAAGTATAATAATTAATTAATTATAAATAAAGAAAATAATTATATAAAAATATTTGAAAAGAAAAAATGTATTTAATTAATAAGAGTTTGTTTGTTTTGTAGGGTTTTTCTTTTGTTTATTCACTAACTATTTTTTAAATCATTTAATTAATTATTTAAAAATGATTTTTTTTTTAATTATTGTATTTTCGATATTAAAAATAATTAAAAAATTAAGAGATAAAAAAAATAGTGGAGCATATTAATTAATTTACATATGAAATATAAATAAATAAATAAATTATTTAATTAAATAATAAATATAATAAATAATGTTCCTGTAAAACACACATAAACATACACAACAAAACACACATTAATAAATATGAATACAAAAAAAAAACCAAAACTATTGAACAAACAATAATTGTACTCATATAAAACCTTATAAATGTTTCTTTTTTTAAATTTTTTTATTTTTTTCGTTTTTTTTTTTTTGTTTATGTAATAAGAAAAAAATTTTGTAAATTAATTAATTTAAAAGTAAATATTATATATATATAAATATTTTTTAATAAAACGAACCTTAACACATTTATTAAGCAAAAATTAATTTATAATAATTAATAATGGATAAAAGAGATTGAAAGTGAAATTATAAATTTAAAACATAATAAAAATAATTTTTTTTTTAGTACGTATATAATATTAATTATAAAACATTAATTATACATAATTATTATAAATAAAATTAAAAATAACAACAACACAACTCTATTATCATTAAATAAAACCAACAAAATAAAAAAGAATTAAAAATATTATCAACAGCATTTGATTTAAAAAATACAAAAAAATGAAAAAAAAAACTAAAATTCCTTGTATTATTTTTATATTTAAAAAAAAAAATAAAATAAAAACCCAAAAAAAAAATATATATAATAAAATTAAAATTAATATAATTATTCATTTTCTTCATTATAAAAATTTAATTATTAAGTTATTAATTAATTTTTATTATAAGAACTGCTGTGGTTAAACCGATATGATGATACTTATTTATAAAGATAATTTCCCTTTATCCGGTTTTCAAACCATAAACACTATAAATGTTTATTTTTATTTAAAGAAATTTACACAGTTTTCTTTTCTCTATTTTTACTATACTTATGTAATTATTTATCATCAAAACCAAATAAGACCACAGTATGTTATTTTTTGTAATTAATTAATTAAAAAATATTAAAAATTAATTATAAATAATTACAAATAATGTCTTTTTTCCTTTTTTTTATCATTATTATTATTATAATTATAATTAAAAATACTCTAAATTTACAAAAATAGTTGATATTCAAAATTAATTAATGGTTATAAAAGAAAAATTAAAGTGGTAAAATTATATAAGGGAAGTAAAAAGTTAATAAAAATTTATATTAGAATAAACAAAAAAAAAATAAAACATAAATGTGATTGATTGATTGATAAAAATGAAAAAAAAAAAAAAATAACGAAGTAAATAATAGCGCATGAACAGTAAAGATTAATTAATTAATGAAATTTAAATAAGTATGCACGTGTTTAATGAATAAAAAATAAATAAATAAAATATATGAGAGAAATGTTTAAAAGTAACAAAAAAAAAAAAAAATAAATAAAACTATAATAAATAAAAATATTAAACAGAAAAGTATGTATTATTGTGTGTTTAATTGATAAAAAGAAAAAGAAAAACATAAATAATATTATTTTGTATTATCATAATTTTATGATTTGATTGGTGTTTGATTGAGACAACAACAAAAAAAAAATAAATAAAATTTTATTAATTTATTTATTAAACAAATTAAACGTGTAAAAGAGAAAAAATGTGATTAAATATTAAAAACAAAAAAAAAAGAAAAACTTAAAAAAAAATTATGAAATTAAAAATAAATAATACTACTAATTAATTAATTAAAAATAAAATTTAAAAAAAAAATGGACAATTATATTGATTAAAGTTATATTATTAAATTTAAAATAAAATAAAATAAAATTTAAAAAAAAAGAAAAAAAAAGCAAAAAAAAAAGTTAATAAAATAAAATAATAATAATAATAAAAAAAAAATTGACTAAATAAAAAATTTATTAATTTTTGGTGAATTCTGTCACAATAAATTGTATTTTCTCATTGGTTTTTTATTTCTCTCAGGTACGCTCATACCTGTTAAATACGCCACAATGATGAACAGGTTGCAGATTACAGACAGTACAGTCACTATAGATTGTTAAGAATTTCAATGAATATGATATTTGAAAATGTAACAGACTACAAGTCCAGTTTTAATTGAAGTAAATTAAAATACTAAACCTCAACAAATCTGCTAACAGAAGGTTTCGGAAGTTATGCCACCTCGCGGAAAAACGTATATACGATACTAGGGCTGAAAGCAGCTAATCATTTAAATTTATAACAATGTAGAATGACTTATTTTTATTTCAAATTTTAACTTATCTTATAAAAAACAATTACTTAAATACCTGTTATTGTTTAAAATTAAATGATTTGAAGTGTAATGACTTTATCCAAAATTATAAATTTACAAACAAAATTAGTTATTTGTAGTTTGTTTAGTTATTCTTAATCACTCTGCTGATCGATAACCACACGCTCTCGTGTTACGATCTCCATCATTCACTAGAAGTTCTTTAAAACGAAGTTTATATTGTATGTTGCTCTACATACATTATAATTTTAATACATAATAAAAACAGACACTATAAGTCAATATGAAAGGTAAGTACTTATTTGTAAAACTATTAAAATATAAATGACTCTCGAAACTAATTTAAAAAAAGAGTTGTAAAAAATGATAAAGATTACGCCAAAATAATTCAAAATAAAAATAAATGTTTCTAGTCAAGTAATGGGTATTATTAAATAGATGTCACTTTATACATGTAAACATATTTAAAAATCAACAAGTAATAGTAGAATTTTAATTATAATTCCACTCAATTTTACTTACGCCAGACACTAAATACAATTCAGTTCAGTTTAGTTAAATTATATAATTTTATTAATAATAAATAATAATATTAAATCCAAAAAACAACGTAAAATTATCAATATGATTACTTAAATAAAAATAAATATAAAAAAAAAATCAATAAATAATTTTCATTTATTAACCATTAAATATATTGTTTAGTCTATTTTCGCTTCTTCATTCATAACGCAATTTTCAAAAATTATTAAATTAATTTTCTTTGATTTGTTTGAACGGTGTGAGGTAAAATTCAATTTATTTTTTCTTTCTAAATTATTTTTCCATTTTCAATGTACTGTGTGTCTGTTAGTTTATTACAAATAATAAAATAATAATAAGAATATTAAAACAAATTAACTATGAACGTGTTTCTCGTGTTTCATGTATATTTTTTTTATTACGAATATTAAACTTCATTAAAATAAAAATGCATTTTTTAGTGTAATCAGAGACTCGGTAACATAATGTTGTATTTAATAATCGGTTTATAGTGATACAAATGTGATTTTTTGAACTTTTAAATAGTAAAATTTAGTTTGTTGCAAAATTATTCATTGTTAATGAAATATAAATTTAAGAACGAATTTAATTAAATGTGATGTAAAGGTGAGATTTTGTGCATTTTTATGATATTGAAGTTTTTTAAAAATGTTTTTCGGACTGAAGGACTATTAAATTGTGATAATTATTATAAAAATAATAATAAGTTTTGTTTCTGTTTATAATTTTTGTTATGACGATAATAAAATATAAATAACCCTTTAAAATGATAATAATAATAATAAACAAAACGGATATATATAGTTATTAGTCACTTCCTGCCTAATATTTACAAAAATAAACCACAAGGGAGGTAATTATTAATTGTTTGCAATTATAAAAAATTATTATTCAATCACTTGAGAACAATAATATAATTAAAAAGATAGGTGAAAACAAAACGTTGCTTATAACAAACAACCTTAAATTGCACATAATTGACGTAAATAATGCATAAGAGACTCTTTTTTTAGTTTTCAGTCACGTTTTTTATTTATATATACGCTTATAATAAACAATATTAAAAATGCATTTTCGATACCGAAATGTATTGCCTTCAGCATTCCATATTAATTTGTTTTCTCCATATTTGTCAGTGCTTTTATAAAATATTAATAAATATTATTTTGTTATTAAGTAACAACAAATCAGTTGGTTGAAAGCACAGACGCAAAACGTTTAAATTTATTTAATTTTACTTTTTTTTATTCTTCAAAATAAAGAAAAACGTGTAGACTTGACATTAACCCAATTATGTGTGTGTTTTTCTATTCATTATTGGTACCTGTTTCGTTCAATTAGACAGAATTAATGTATTATAAATAAATAAATAAATTACTCACATATTGCATCGTAATGTTATTTAATTTTAAACGATAAATGATTGTAAATTTATGTATATCCGAACATATGACGAGACTTATTGTATCACATAATTTGTATGTTGTAATATTGTATGCAATTATTGTTATAATTTCTTCGTGTCAAAAATATCTAATTATATTCACTCACTATATAAATAAATAAATATCTTCTTAATTCGAAGAATGTGACAATCGCCAATGCTAACTAATCACATACCAGTTAAATCCAATCAATTAAACCAATTTTGAATGTTTAACAATCGGAAATGATTGCTTAAAATGTATAAATGTATAACACATGTTTGGATTAAATTAAGCCACTTAACAAATAATTAAAGTATAATTAGATAGACGAATAAAAAAAAATAATAATTAAGAATAAAAATTTCTTAAAGCAAATAGCATTAGAGTTAAGCAATCGCAACTGACGTAATAAAATTATTTTTTTTTGTTCAATTTTATATTATTAATAAAATTGCATTTAATTAAATTTTAGTTTTATTTTTATTATTAAATTTTAATTTACATTTTTCATATTTTTTAATTAATTTTTTTTATAACGACCTCATTTGATTCGTTTTTTTTTTTCATTTTTTAATTATAGTTTTATAATTTTTCTATTAGTTTGTCTAACATTAAAGTTAATTACACTTGTGCTTTCTTACTTTTGTATAGTTTAATGTAAATTTAGTATGCTTTAAGCTTTTTATTTTCAAAAAAATAATAAACAGATTAACCAAGTCACGTTAACTTTATAGTTTTATTTTTATTTAAAAGTTAAACCTAATTGCATTGAGTAGTGTTTTTATGTTGATTTGTTAAGCTTCTTTTATCGTATATTTTATCGATATAAATTTACCTTTACGTTCTTTTTATTAAAATATGATAGAATAATATATGTAATAAAAACAAGCATATGTATTTCTTGAGACTAATTGTAACGAAGGACATATAACAATTCATTTCAAGCATTCTGAATACTAATAAATGTATATTATTTTAATTTATTTCCGAATTGCTGTTATTGTTTTTGTACCTTAAGTAATATGACGTACATAATGCTATTCAATCATTTTGTCACGTTTATTTCTGACAAACAGACACTTTGAATTTGTAATTAATATGCGTTAAGGATAGTTTACATATATATATAGATAGCGTCAAAGGTTGTTTTGTTTGTATTATTGTTTCAATCTGATGATTTTAATTGAAGAGTTGTTTGTCAATGAATAAATGAACTGTGTATCATTCCACCACTTTCTTCGTACAAAAGATTTATTTAAAAGCAACTCATATTTCATTCTCACATAAAACTGCATGAATTGATTATTTTACTTTTTAAATTAGGTCTCGAAGGTATTACTAAATCCACCGGTGACTGGTTACTTTAATCATTTTTTCTATTCTCTATATTTAATTTTCTTTCAGAGTATAGAAATCATCTTTTATTTTAAGGATTAATTATGAAGGTTAATAGTTATAGTTTATCAGTTTATAAAAAAATTATAATCTTGAATTCTGAAAATGTGCTATACTCGTCATTATACTATTATGTTGCTACCAGATTTCTTTTAGAATAGTAAATTAGTATACATTTTATTAAAATTGAGACGAATTTATCTATTCATTAATAAAATAATTCTCGGAAATATTTTCTTAAATAACATATAGTAGAGCAGTGAATTGCTTAAAGCTATCGCATGTATTGATATTTGATAGGATTTAAAATATTTAATGGCATTCTTTTTAAATGACTGGGCATCAAATCACTGAATGATAACGGATTCCATTTCTCTGCTGTGAGTGCATAGAAATCATTTTGGAATTTCGACGTACAAAAAACACTTTAGCCTGTTCGGCTTTGCGGCCTTGGTTTTTTTTTTTTTTTGTGGGAGGCATAATTTGTGAAAAATCACCTACTAAAAATAAGTAATATTCGGATTTTAAACTAGAAAAAGCTTCATTAATGTTGAGAAACTGACGTGCGAAGTAAATAAAAAATACGTAATACATTCGAATTGCATTTATACTGAATAGCTAAAATTATTGCATTGGCAAATCTTACTTGGTTGAAACACACCTTATTACATGTTATCTAGCAATAAAAATAATAAAAATCTGTGCCAAATATTTAAAACAAAAATCTAAAGACTTAATAATTAATAAATTTATCCATATACAATTGTTTTAAATTAAAAATTACAATTTATTACAATTTTTTTCTCACTGCAATACAACAATTGTCCTCGATAATAATTTTTTTTTACTATTTAAAATAATTGTAATAAATTAAGAAACGTAAAATAAAGTAAAATTTCAAAAAAAAAAAAACCTTGATAATGAGTCATTAACTCGATTGTAACTAATTTAAATAATAAAAATAAAATGAACCAAAAAAAAATTAAAAAACAAAAAAGGTAAATAAAAAAATATTAAATAAAAGCAAGCAAACAGGTGAATTTAATTAGTGATAAGAATTAAATAGAAGAACTTTTATGAACTAAATATTTTCTATGTATACGATTAATGGGTGATGCTTAATCTTATTGATTTTTTCTTTGTTTGTACTTAAGTACTTAAAATATACTTAATTAGATTACAAACAAATGAAATAAGAAGTGAAAAAAAATTATATAATTAAACGTGACAAAATAGTACAAAACATACTAATGGAAGAAAAGATAAAATAATATATACAGGAATAACTGAGTGTCAGACTACTACTTAGTTTTAATTTGAATTATAGAAATAACAATAACTTTATAATATGCTAATCACCCTATAGTTAAATTTAAAACATCAACAATCGTAACAACAAAGTCAATATTTTATATTAAAGAATAATAATTAATTATTTAAAATAATATTTATTTTTCTATTCGGCGGTTATTATTGTATTTTTTTTAAATTAATTGTTGTTTTCTTTGTTTTCTATTTACCTCAGGTGCCTTTGCAGAGTTTTATTTTTTTCGTTTTACTTTTTGTTATGCAACATTAGTGGCAACCTTAGTGAAAATTAAATTAGAACAATGACATCATCATCGCAAACAATTGGTCCGTCGTGTAAAAACTTGTTATTCGATACAAAATCACCGACAATCCTATTAACTACGCCTACGCCAAATGAACGTCATAGAACATCATTGACCCCACCACCAACATTTACATATAATAATGGACTTTCAACGCCAATATTACAAACCAGAAGGAAATTTAGTTTTCCTATATCAAAGTATTCGTCGTCGTTTCTTTCTGACGCGACAACTGGAGGTACACCGGTGACATTTCTAGCAGCCACAGGTAACGGAGTGCCGTCCGCCGGTATGAACGCTAGACGAAGATTGAGCAATGTAAGCGATGTGGTGACGAGAAAGCTTTCAAACACAATCGGCTGGAAAAATTACCAAATTCCAGCACAGGATATAATAACACAGGGCAAATGTCTGTGCGGGCAGTATATTCGGTTGCGACTGAAACGAGCTGGCTTATTTAATCGTAAGCTGGGATTACAGAGAATTCGCAGTATTATTGGAACTCCGTCTATCAATATTGTACGAGAGGTGTTTCCAACGTTATCTTTTATTGGTGAAGAACTAGAACGAATGCATCCACGAGTCTACACCAGTGTTGCTAGACAAGTGATTCGCAATCAAGGAAGCGGTTTAGAATTATTACATACACCTGAGACTACAGCTGTAGTTCTGAGTGCTGTTGCTAGAGATTTATTCAAAACTGACATAACATGGGGTAAGGTGATATCACTATTTGCCATCACAGGGGGCCTAGCAGTTGACTGTGTTCAACAGGATCATGCGGAATATCTTCCCAAGCTTTTAGAAGGTGTGGCTGATGTAATCGAAGATGAACTTGTCGTTTGGCTAAATTTGAATGGAGGTTGGGTAGGTTATAATTATTCATTATAAATACTTAATAAAAAGTTCTAAACAAATAAATTTATTGATAATTTTAGACTGGATTAAACGATCACGTGCGTCCGGAAACAACACAATTAACAAATCTTGAATGGTTCACAATTAGTCTTGGTATTTTATTAATTATATGCTTTATCGTATTATTATTTAAAATCATTGGCTTTAATTTATTAACTTTGTACATATTTTAATTTAATATACATATATAAATTAATTAAAAAAAAAATTACAATAAAATTATTTTTACTTTAATAAACGAGATGTCACTAGTGAGAATATTTCTTTTGTAAATTAAAAATAATATTAAGAATTACGGTTTGTAACTAAACTAAGTAGTAGAATTAAACTAAAATGTGACCACGCCTATTGACTTAAATAAGTTCACAAATAAAGATTAAAAAATTTCTTACAAATAATAATTTCTCCTTTTCTTTTCTTAAGTATAAGCAATGGGATGTGGCTTAGTTGTAACAAATAACAACGATCAACACCATTGGGGACATTGTTATTATAATTTTTTAATTAACAAGTAATTAAAATATCAATTAAAATTGTAACATCGTAAGCAAGAAAATATTATTTAAAAAAAAATGACAAAATAAAGAAATTTTTTCCTGATTTTCTAATATTACAAATTTCAGCAAGTAAAACGAAATTATTTTCATAAATATAAAAGCACTAAGCGAACATTAAATATCTTCTGTTTGTAATTAAAACAAATATTTTTTTTATCCGTAAATAAAATTTACACAACTTAGCACTTCCTGTTTCATATGAATATAAATTAATATATATATATATATATATATATATATATATATATATATATATATATATTATTATTATTATTGAACATAAGAAAAACATATTTAATACTTTTTAATCAATAAGTTTTGCAATAAATTGTTTCTTCAGTTAAAAGAAATTGAGCAAAACATTACAATCAAGTAAAAGCAACAACGATGGAAACACACCTTCACACACGATTTATTTATTTTTTTAATGCGTTTCTTTATTTTTCCCGTAGATTTTTCACTTAAAAATAATAATAATAAAAATAATCATCAATCAAATCGCACATCATTTAATTAAAATGAAAAATATAAAAGAAAAAAATTCATGAAAAACTCCCCCACACCTTTAGCAAGGAAAATATATTTACTCAAAAATTCGGTCTTTTTCTTTGGCTTCACTTTTCCACTTATTCATTTCTTATTCTATAATTTTACACACTGAAAATAAAATTTAAATTTACTATCTAGTGTTAGTGTAAAGCATACTTATTTTTCATTCATATCTTATCCTCATAATAACCCGATACGAAAACGTAAAATTTTATTTAAAAAGAATTCCTTTAAGTCACATAAAAAACGATTCATCTAACTTACGACGTCATAAATGTCAACTTAATTACATAAAATACATGCAATCGATGCGCTTCTAGTTGTGTTTATGCGCCTTATGCCTACTTTTTCTTCTTTTTTTATTTAACATGAATTACTCTTGCCTAGACAGAATAGGAGAAAATTTGTTTCTTTTTATATTATGAAAACATAAAAATAACATGAATGTGTCATCGTGATGGGTAAACGACATCGAAATTTCATTACAATTCACTTTAATATTTATTTATTTGACTTAAATTGAACCTTCGCCTCGTTGGCATGACTTTAAAATTTGCATATTTTAGGAGCAAGCCTTTTAAAAGCAAAATCAATTGCAACAAAGCTCTTTAAATGTTATTAAATTTTTAAATTAATTTTATTGCTTTAAAAGCGCGTTTTCTAAATTAATTATAAATTATTACATATTAATAAATTAACAAAATACAGTAATTAATAAAACTTATAAATATTTTTTATTATAATTAATTAAAAGAAGAAAATATTTTTCTATATTTTAAATAGTAAAAATAATTTTTTCTTTTAATTTAATTTCTATAAAAAGCAATAAAACTGACATCACATATAATATAAAAGGGAAAAACAAAGTAAAATAAAAGAAAAACAGGGTGTCAGAATAAATTAAAGAATAAAAAAGAAAAAAAGCCTACAGTGCTAGGAACGACATCATCATAATAATGTCAATTGTCAGATAATATTTTATAACGCACTAAATTAGATGTTACATCCTTGTTTCCAGGATGGAGAATAATAATAATAAAACAGAGCTAATAAAATTTAATTTACAAAAAAATAAAATAAAATAAAACTAAAAGAAAAACCCATTACTCTCTCCCCTCCACTGTTTGTATAATTATAAATGCTAAAAGCGAAAAATCGCATCTTTTCCAATAAAAACCACCTTTGTGTGTTGGTTTAATTTTTCAAAGGAAGCGTACAAAACACAGCCGCTTACATTTTCCTATTCAGCAAACAAGAAAAACCCAATATGCAAATAAATGTCGCACACTACAAAGCCGCAGACAACTTAAAAATCATCACATCTAACCATCATCTTAAAAACAATCTGCTAAACGCTGGTGTCTAGGGCGCATTACTAATTTCATTTTTTCCATCTCATTTTAGTATAGTTTTGTCTTACAAACGAAAGTTAGTTATTTTTTTTTCTTTCTTTTAAAAACGAACTTAAATATTATTTTTAATATGTTCCAGTCGTCGTTATTTTTACTTTAGTTATTAACGCATCGTTAACAAGAAATGTTCTTTCGCTAAAAGAAAAAAAAAGAATTTAAACTAACGTGAAGCAAAAAGGATTAAACAATTTTAATACAACTATTGGATATTACTAATCATTCGTTTTTAATTAAATGAATTTTTATTTTATGGTGCTTACAGTGTGGTTTAACTGTAAAACTTAAGTGGATTTTATGTTATTATTATTAAAATTAATTACCATTAATAAATCAATGAAGTGATCAAATTGTGAAATATTAAGTGCAACAAAATTATTTTGTGTGGTTATTTTTTAATTAAAATGACGACAAGATCGTCATCCCCTAAACTTATTTTGGATATAAGTCATCATCATAATAATAACAATCCAAATTTGAACAATAATAATAATGTTAATCAGCAACAAGACATGGAGATTCAACATCATCAGCATTATAATAGTAATAATAACAATTTAAAATTAATTAAATTAGAAAACGATGGATACTTAATGGCACCAATAGCATCACAACATCATCATCTCCTGCATCATCAACAGCAACAAGCGACACATTTAAATAATAATAACATAATTTACCATCATTTGAACCAGCAAAATAATAATAATAACAATAATAATACAACAATAAACAATAATAATCCAAATTTACATTCCGTGCATCATTTAATAGGTGAAAATGACCAATATATGCCGACCACCGTCCAAATGATCTTTGATAATGAATTAAATGTACCGAGAAGTGATATTTTACAAATACAGAATACAGCGGCGTTAGATAACAATGGTGTGATCGCATCTAGAAATTTAACAGTAAATCGAAAACGGCGACACAGTAGCCGTAATGAATTTATTGATTATGGAAGAAACAATTACACCGGGCATGTAGAGCCACCAACAACGGTTATTGTAACGAATTCACCATCTAGTCCCGAAATCGTTGTCTGCGATATCAATGGTAATAATAACAATAAAATATCAAGGTATAATAATGAGGACACGAATTTAGCACAGCAGTTATCCTGTACAAATAATTACATCTCGAGAAATCCAAATGATTACTGTACAAATTTGCCTATTAACAGTGACGATAATGATAAGGCACAATATTATAATAGCAATAGTAATAATAATCAATTAGAAAATGAAAATGTTTTCTCGGGAGAATCAAATGTTGAGGACGAAGATGACGATGAGGATACAAAATTCAACTGTCGACTAAGTGATGATTCAATGTCTACATCATCAAGACAGTTGAGCAGCCACAATGTAATTGATTATTATAATGGGAGCATGGATGGTAACGGATCAATTGAACAATATAATCATGTTGGTTGCGAAGAAGGGAAAAAGTTTAAACGTTTTAAATTATCCAGGAAATCCTTAAAAGAGAATATCGGCTTAAGTAAACGTAAAACGCGTCGTAAACAAACAAAGGAGACAAGCTTTGAGGATTTGCAGTCTCAACGTGTAATGGCGAATGTACGAGAACGACAAAGGACACAAAGTCTAAACGAGGCATTTGCATCATTAAGAAAAATCATTCCGACGTTACCAAGTGATAAATTAAGTAAAATTCAAACGTTAAAATTAGCATCAAGGTAGGATTTTCCAAATAATATTTCTTGTATCATAATTTTTATTATTATTGTTGTTATTATTATTATTAAATCCTTAGTACTTTCCGGCATAATTTACTGTTGTACTTTCCATTTATTATTTATTTACGGAATTTCCCTAATTTATTATGTCTCAACCTCAAACAAAATTATTTATTTTCACGCCTTTAAAATTTTTACCTGTTTGTACCTGAAATATACACTTTTCTATTTTATTTGATTAATTTTTATTTTTACTTTTATTTTTAAGGTACATTGATTTTCTATATCGTGTTTTATCAAATAACGAGGTATCGTTACTACAATCACTAGAAGAACGTGTTGGACAAAATAATGGGATTAGTAGCGGAAATACACTGAATAACAATAATAATTGTAGTAATAATAATATAAATAATAATAATATTAATTGTACGGTTAATGGTAATTTACAAACGACAATAGGTGGTCTGTCGACGACAACAACATCATCAACATCAAATCCATCGTCTCCGCCAACAACATCATTAAATAATTTACAATTAAATGGTAACAATGGTGTTATTGCACATGAGAAATTAAGTTATTTATTCAGTGTATGGCGAATGGAAGGTGAATGGAACAATGGAAAAGTTTAGTTCAAACAGAAAAAATACCCAAAACAAATTATTTCGCTTCCAATTAATTTAATATTATTTTTATAAAAGTTAAACTTACTAGTCTAGTTCTTTTCATTATTATTGTTGACAATAAATGAAGTAATTAGTAAAAAAAATTTCTAATTAATGAATAAAAATTAATTAAAGAAAAAAATAAGATGAGAAATTTTAATTTAATTTATATAAATAATTATATTTAAGGTATAATAAAGAGCAAAAAATTATAAATTTTATGTAATTAAAGGATTTTGTTTTTTTTTTTATCTTCAATTTTTTACTAGGATTTTAGAGATTAAGGTTTGTAATTACCAATAATTTTCTTCAATTATCTATTATAAAAGTTCCATATAAAGAATTCAAAAGTCATTAACTCATTAAAATATACTTTAATAAAGAAAATATTAAATTGTTTAATAAAAATAAAACTAATATTTACGCTCAAGAAAATAAAAGAAATAAATCAATTTGAAATGCGAGAAAAAGCAACTAAAATTGTAATAAAAATTTTTGAAAAATATCTAAATCGAAAGATTCATTCGTTAATTAGCTTAAAAAACTAAATAAAAATAATTAAAAATCCACAAAAATAGCCCAAAATAATACGCCAAAAATAATATATATAGGAGACACCGCACAAATATTGTCTTTTAATTACAAAAACATCAAATATTTAGTCAAAATTTAATTAACATTTTTTTTCCAAAATACATTTTTTCGGGTGAAAAATTCTCAAAACAAAAATAAGATAAAAGCGCATGCTTGTCTGACTTATTTCATTGCTTTTTATCGTCTTGAATAAAATAAAATAACGATAAAGATGTTATTTTCGTATTAATATTAAGAAGGAAAAAAATTATTCAATTTACAATATTGCTATATTTAGACTTTTTGATCAAAAAAAAAAATATATTAAAGGCAAAACAAAAATAAATAAATAAAACTGAACACAACAATTAAAAAAACGCGAAATAAATAGTTAAATAAGAAAAAAATGGGCATAAACCACGTCATGAAGTCAACATTTTTCCCGCATAAAATAACTAACAAAAATAACAAAACTGTTACTTGACTTTAAGAATGAAAAATGTGGCGCGGTTTACACAAAAAAAAAAAATTACTTTGTCTTATTTTAAAAGCAAAAATAAAATAAAATTCGCCTTAAATGATTTTTTATTCATTATGCTTTCTTATAACAAAAAATATATATTTTTAAATGACACATGTTTGTCACCATAATTTGCTGCTTCCCATCTCCCATTTAATGTTTTTTAACAATTTTTATTTTATTTATCTTTTTTTTCAATCCCATTTACATAAGAAACGCCATCAATTGCGAAATAATACAAAAAAAAATTATTTAAGTTAACCCGACCGGAGCACTGTCGCATTTTTTCTACTTGGCTGTATAAAAAAAATGAAACAAATTTGTTTAGAAATATTAAAACAAAAAATAATAGATCACAAAAACCAAATTTAAAACAAAACAAAAAAAAACGACCCCCTATCTTGCTTTTGTCATCAGTAAATATATAATAAAAGAATTGACTTTTGACGAAACTAAAAATTCTGTTTATTTTATAAAAATCATCAGTGGTAAAAATAATATATATATATTTATTTATTTTTTTGTTTTTTGACTTTAAAAGCTTCTTAGCGCTTTATTTTATTTTATTTTTTTTTTTTTTGTACAAAATTTCTTTAATTTCTTTTGTAAAAATATATATATAACGAATAAAATAATGTTTTATCAAATGGAGTAAAGTAAACAAAACATGCGCATTGTATGTATGACAAATAGCCCCGACATTAAACGACAAAACGATGCTTTTCATGTAAATATTTATTCAATTTTCTTCTATAACTTTTTTTTTTTCATTTAATTATTTATTTTGTTTATTCTGTAGTTTTATTTTTGTACTTTAAGTCAATTTTTATTATTTTTTTTTTTGTCTTCAATCAAAAAACGTTTTTTTTTCTGTTATTATTATTCAAACAGCAACAGAAAAAATAGAGGAAAATAATAAACTTTAATACCAGAGTTACTGTTGCTCCTTGTTATTGAGTTTTTATTTAAATTTACAAGAAGATAATAAAAAAATATATATATATATATATTCATCGTTTTTTTTAATATTTAGTAAATCCTAAAAAATAAATTTATGACTTGCGCAATAATAATAAAAGAGTAAAGTTACTCATCTTCTACTGTTTTATTTTTTCTTTTTAATCTTTTCAACTTGTCATAACATTTTATCGCGCCATTTTTACGCTGTTTTCAGTAATCGCAGTCGTTAATAATTTCTTCTTTTTTTCGTTTTATTTTTTTTTTTCAAGTCATTTTAATTTTTTTTTATTTGCATTTTGCTAAGTAAACGACAAAAAATTATGAAAATCATTAAAAACGGTTTTTTTATGATGACCGGAAACATTGGTTAAAACAATGTTGCCAAATTATATCTGCTTTTATCTATATATACATTATTTTGTTTTATTTCAGGATGAAAATTATGTAATCAAATTTATTTTAACGTTTATTGGTTTTCTCTGTTATTTTTTTATTTACATTAATTAAATGTTTTTATTTTTGTAATTAAAAATTTGATAATAAAAATTATAGAAACATTACAACGAACTGGTTGAACTCAGTGCCGGATTATACTTCGTTGAATCTATAACTTTTGAGTTTCTCAGACGATCTGCTGTTCGATAATCTGCAATCTTTAGAACTTTCATGGAGCTTTGTGATTGCAATCGAAGAAAATCCTTGTTAACTTTTAAATCCATTAACATCTCCCATAGTTCTAGTTTAAATGAAAATCCAGCACTAGTGAAATACATACAACATTTTTAAATCATTTTTTTTTTGACTGCGTTAATTTCATTTAATTAACATGATTTCGTATAAAAGGATTATCTTACGTTACATTGTCATATAGTTAATCAGAATTTTAACGAAGATAGTTAATTATTTTAATTATTATTTCACCCATTTACTGGGTATCTCTATAAACAGAAATAAAATAAAAATATGTGGAAAATTGTGAATCTTTTCAGATTCTATTCAGTTTTTCTCCTTTATTTATTTTTATTATTTATTTAATTTAATTCTTTTTTTTTTAACATAGCGTAACTAATTTAAAACAGATCGTATTAAATTACAATTGTATGGTTGTTATTTTATGAATGTTTTTTGTATGCTTACTTGTCTTCTGTTGTTATTATTATTGTTTCTTTTGCTTTTTTTCATTTAAAGAAAAATAATGTGACTTAACTTAAGCTGTGTGTACAAGCACAATTGATGATTTAATCAACTAATTTACAGTAATTTTAGGTTTACAATGATAAATGATTTCAATCAATTTATTTAAACTGATTTGTTATATTATATTCTTAATAATATCTTATTATTTTCAATACAATTCAAAAGGTATGTAAAAAATATTTTGTTGTTTATAGAATGACCAAAGTCAGTTACAGAATAATCAATATGTCTTGCGTGATATCGCCCCCTAAAATGGATTTCAGATAAAGGTGATTATTTGACGGACAATACACATAATAACTAAATTTAAGATAATATAATTCAGTTTATAAAAAAATTCAAAAATTGTTTCTAGTGTTTTTGATGATTTTCTATGATTATTAGTAATAAAAGCTAATAGATTATACTATTTTACCCTCCTATGTTTTGACCAATTAAATATTGCGTATTTTAAATATTAATTCACCTTAAAACGTATTTAAAATATTAAAAAACAATAAAAAATTTAAAAGAACTATATAAATAATTAATTCCTTTAACACATGGTTGTTGTTGGTAAGCAAAATAAATACCATTTACAATGTAATTAACATTAATATCTGACTTAATATGTAGTTTAGCTACTGTATTCACAGCTTAACCAGTAATTATTATTTATTTATTTTAAAAGTAAAAACAAAATAAAAATAAAAAGTTTCAACAGTTTTATCGTTAGATGAGTTATGTACAATGCAGAGATAGACAACCGCTCGAGTATATACATATATATTAATTACACTTGTCGACTTCAGTATATTACTTTTGCATTTTAATAAAAAATATTTATTATTGAGTTTAGTTTAGTTTATATAATTTTTTATTACTTCTTGTGTTTTCTTTTTGTCGTATTTAGTTCAAATTAAAAATAACATAAAATTTTTTTTAATAATAAGTAAAGAAAATATAAGGAAAATTAGTTTACAACTAAAAAAAAATAAAATTACGCTGAAAAACTATATAAATGTCTTGTTTATTTTATCGTCATATAATGTCTGCATTCTCAGGGTAATTTAACTGTTACTCTAAAAAACTAATCACACATTCGTTCATTGACAGGTGTTGGAAGTACTCACAGAATAGTAAAGATTCATTTTCCAAACATTACTCAGGGGTATATTTTAATTTAATTATAATTTAATAATAATTTAATTTATTAATATTTATTTATTTCTTGTATAATTTCTACAATTTTCATTTTCAAAACTATCGAGAAACTCCAATTGATTTGCAAGAAAACAGTAACTCTCCGAATGTTGACAATAACAATCACCTACTGTTTTTTTTAAATAATATTTATTTAATTTAAATATAAATATACAAAAAAAAATGAAATAAAATAAACATAAAAAGGAAAAACTGATGAAATATAAAACGATTTTGTAATATAATTATAATTATAATAATAATAATAATCAAAATGACAGTAAACAAGTATTTAAAATGTCAAAAAATAACAAGAAAACTATCAAAGAAACGAATATAATAATATATAAACTGGAATTTTTAAGACTTAATAATTATATTAAAAAATTAGGGAAATTTTTTATTATGATTATTTACTTAAAAGACAAATAAAAAGGAAAAACAAAAATTATTTAAATAAATATTAATATTAATAATAATTATAATAATTTTCCTAGACAAAATCATTTGTTTATTATTTTTCTATAATTTTCTCATCATTTTATCATTTTTCATTTTATACTTTATGTATATAAAAAAAATGATCATAATAAAAAACTGAAAACAACCGAATTCTAAGAAGTAAAGTTAATTTAATTTAATTTTAATGTTAACACATAGTGTTAAATAAAAAAAAAAAAGAAAATATATATATATAGAAAAATTAGAAATAATAAAGTCGTAAGAAAATAAACATCAAACGATTTAAATTCGATTAAAATTAAGAAAAATAATTCTCTCCTTTTCCTTGTATATATTTTTTTTTTCTTGTTTGATTTTACTTCTATTACAAAATACAAGATATAAATTTTAAAGCACGTAAGAATTTTCACAGTTGGCGCTTGGTTGACATAGCTTAGTTAATTTAATATATACAATTAAAATAAACAATAAAAATTTTAATGACAAAACTGATTAAAGATGGCAAAACAACGTTAAACTATTATTTTAAGAAACTGTTTATACTTCTGAATTCTTAAGTTGCATTAAAAGTGAACTATAATATTTTCACTTACTAAGCCATTGTCATTGCTAAGCCATTATCATTAGATAGATTTTGATTAATAAACTATTTTCACAAAAGTTTCTTTATCAAACAAACTAACAGAAATATAGACTAAAAATACTAGTTAAGTGATTATTTAGAAAGAAAATCTTTAGATCTTACAATTATTGTTGTCGTTTTTGAATAAAGGTGTTAATAACTACACAATTTTATTATTTACTATGTCTAAATTGTTAAAATCGTGCGTTTATTTAGTAAACAGTTTTAAGTCTTGTTAATTAAGAGGTAAAGGAAAAATACATTGCCATTTCCATCATTATAAGTAACCTTAAAAATAAACATCATCTGCGTAATAGCTGCATTCTCACTTAAAAGTCGGTAACAAAGAAAAATAAACATAAACGTTTATTATCGGAAAACCCGGTAAGGATAAAAATTACAGAAATAAAAACAATAGAAAACATTCACGTGCTAACAGCTGCGTGCGCAGCTTAACATTTTACAAAATAACAAAAAAAAAACAATTTTACAACTTTATTTATTTATTGATTGGAAACAATAAAAATAAATTCTTGTTCCGTTTTCAATATGCAAAAATTGTTTTTAGAAACTTTTTCTTAAGTATAATTTCCGAGAAAAATATGGCGCCTTTTTGATTTTCTTTTATTTTGTTAAACTTTTTTCTTGAAGGTCAGCCGACAGATTGTTTTTTTTTTTTGCTTGTTTTGTAGGTTATAATATGCGGTAAAGTTTCTTATATTAAATTTCTCTTATTTGCCTTTTATGTTAATGATGTGAACAGAAATGCATTAAGATAGCAACGTACAGCATTAAAAGTCAATTTATGGTTTAACTGCGTGGTTTATAGTATTAGCTTACTAAGGAACTCCTCCTACTACAAGGATTTTTTTTTTTGATATATTTTTTCTTATTATCCTTGTCATATTACTTTAACATCCTGTCATTTTATTAAAATTAATGATTTTTTCGTATTGCATTAACAAAATAATAATAATAATCATAATTTATAAATTAAAAAACAGTTTTTCTTTACAGTGAAACAGTTTTTACTTTGTTCAATTTATTGATAATTCCAGAAAGATGAACAATCCTATATTAAAAAATATATTACTTAAAATTATAGTTTATTTACTAAAATTCAATGTATTTTACTACCTAAGCGCCACATAGCAAAAGACAACAAAATAGAAAAAATTCCTTAAAAATTTACATAAATTAGCATAAAATCAACAATTCTTTTGTGTATTCACATATTTTTTTTTTGTGTGTGTACTATTATTTAATTTCTTGACTTATTTATCTTATTTTAGCATAATCATAAAAACATTTAAATTAATTTATTAGTTTTTATTCTTTCATAAATATTTATGTATGGAAAATTTCATTAGTTTTACAGAGGAGTTTTCCAATAATTTTGTTTTTATTTTTAAAATAATATTTTAATACTTTTGTTATTATTGTTTTTTTTTTTAACTTAAATGCAGTTTATTAAATTAATTATAAATTCTTTTTAAATTATTTTAATTTAATTATATTCATATTTAGTTTAAAAGAAATTATTTATGCATCTTACAAGCAACAATATTAATCTTTTAAAATTAACGAAAACTCTTAAACCATGAAAAATAAATAAAAAGAAAGATCAATAACATTAATAAAAATCAATTAATATTTGTGTTAAGTAACTCCTGACAGTTTTCCGGCATAAAAAAACATAAAAAATAAATAACAAAGAATTTTTTTTTATTATTTAGATTTTCTTTAAAATTGTTATAAATGCTCATAAAAAAAGATAAAAATTATTAAATTGAAATAAAAGAGTTAAAAAAAAGACCAAGACATCTCAAATGAACACAACAAATAATCCATTAAACGAACTAAATACAAAAAATAATAAAACTCCAATGTTTTTCTTGGCTCACAGTGTTTTTTTCATTAACAAATGGTTAAGAAAAAATGTTTTTTTTTTTTTCAATAAATTGTTTAACTGAGGAAAAATAAATAAATTATTTACAAAACACACAAAAAAAAATTAAATAAAAAAGAAGACGAAAAATTATTAACATGAACACGTGTGCGTTTAAAGACAATTTGGTAATGTTGAATAATTATTTTATTACAAAAAAAAATAACCATTAACATACGATGGTAAAGTGCTTTAAAGTAAAATTTATTTCACTGAAAGTTGATTAATATTACCATTTACAATCCACAAAAGGGTAATTGGTGATTCTTCTACTCGTAAAGAGAAAATTCATATTTCTAGTATTTTTTCGAATAATCCAAGTTTTGCATAAAAAACATTCCTTTAACATTTCTTCACAATTTAATAATCAACATACAAAAAAATGGTGACGCAAAAACACCGTTAAAATTAACAAGAATTAAAATTTGTTTACATTATTCTGAAAAAAAACATTTCGATATTTTATTTTTCTATGAAAAAATCTAACATAATTTTCTCTACAATTCGCAGTTTTTATATATTTTTTTGTTTGATCAGTATCAAGTTTATATAAAGCGAATGTTAGCATCCTGAAGGCGCCTGATTAAGATTTATAAAGACATCCGCAATGTGATATAGAATGGTTCTTTCAAATCTTCGTCTATGAAATAATTCTCCATATAGTTGGTTTCTGTTATTTAGAGGATTTCTTTCTTAAAAGTTTAAAATTCTTCCAAGTCAAACTCGTTCTTTTCGATGAGAATTTGAAAAGCTTTTAATTTGTTTAAGCATTCATAGCTTTTAATTTAAAGGTTTTATCTGTTAAAGTTTTGAATCCGACACTGAATTTGATAAATTTGAGTTTTTTTTTTCTTTGCTGATTTTCTATTGACTTTGTCTTTGTAATCAATCTTCACAATAATAAAAATTACTCAAATTTTTATTTTTTTACTTTCGTTGCTTAAAATAAGCATCAATAAAGGCTTGATGATGTTCGATAGTTGATTGATTTGAGTAAGATTTTAACACAAATTTTATTGATGTTTATTTTATTATTTGTGTATGAAAGAAAAAAAAAACTTCGTGTAACGTTACAAAGCCAACCACTGGTTAATTTTCCTTATTTTTCCTATTTGTATGTAATATATTATTTTTATTAGACAGTTAATCTATCATTTTTTTTAACGTTGTGTGAAGAAAATATTAATTAATCAAAAAAAGTTTGTTTAAAATAAGGAAATCAACCAAAAGAAAAACTTTTTTTGATAGTTTTTTGTCAAGTAAATTTACCTTACATTCCAAACTGAGCGATTCTAAAGGAAATTTTCAGTTAATATTGTCAATAGACATCAATTTTTATTAATGGTATAAATTTTGTAATGCTTTAAAGGGAAGTGACTTGTTTCATAAATGATTTTGTAAATTACCTAGCACAGAAGTGACATTACTATTCTCTGCGGAACCTTTAAAGTAAGAAAATAAAAATCAAGGGGTATTTAGAAGGAAATTAAAGATTTTTAATTTATTTCTTGTTTGAAAAAAAAAATAAATAAACAAAAAATCGAATGAAAAATAATTAAAAACCGATCATTGTGTGTAAAAGAAAAATTTCAATTCCCTTAAAGAATAATTTAATTAACAAAAAATAAACAAGGAAAAGAGACAACGGAATTATGATCATCATATAATGTTTTATGTTATTTTGTGTATTTATGTTTTTGTTAAATAAAATAAAATTAAAAATATATATTGAATATTTTATGAACATCTGGAGATATGGGAAATTTTTGTAGCTTATTATTTTTCTTATGGTTTATTATTATTACAACTATTTTGTGTGTGTGTGTGTGTGTGTGTATTTAAATATATATATACTACTCGTCTTGTCTTGTCTTGTCTTATGCCTTATATACTTACAAAACAACAACATAAGTAAAAAGTCAATTTCATTATAGTTTTTCCCATCAAAATGTAATTTTTTTTTATTCCATTTTTCTTCTCCGTCTCGTTAATTTTCTCTTTGAACACAGATGTAAAATATTTTTCTTTTCGTTTTTTTTTTACTTTTTTGTCTTTTATGGTTTAGTTAAAAAAAAAATCATTAATTAACTACATGTACATGAGAACATTAGTCATAAATTATGTAAATAAAAAAAATATGATATCGTTATCATGAATTTAAAAAAAAAAAATAAAAAAAAAATTGCTAATTATAATTATTGTATCGCCGCAAAGTATGCAAATATCATGACAATCGTTTTTTACATTTTCAATTTAAGAATTTATTCTTATAAGTTCACAGTTTTAATTAAGAAAAACCACAAATAATTGCTGAATAATAATAAAACTATGACAGGTATTTACTTTTGTAAGAATATATATATATATATTATTATTATTATATTGTTTTTTCTACTAAATTTTTATTAGTAATAATGTTACATTATGATTAGATAAGATAACATAAAAAAAGAAGATTTTTTTTAGTAGACTGTAGTTGTGACTTAGAGTTTTATTAGACATATATGTATATAATATATTTTTTTATTATTATTAAATTAGTAATATAAACACAATATTTCAAAATAAACATAAACAAGGTGTGCATTTATTTAAAAGATAGGAAAAATAATTATAGGGTATTGCATAATATCATTTAGAGCATTTATTTAAAAATATTATTTATAATTATTGCAGGTGACTCAGAAAATTTTAAAAATCGTTTTAATTAAGCACTTATATAACATATTCGTTTCCTAACTGGTTAAGAATAAATTCAATAAAATCAAAAGTGAAAGCAATTTGTAATTGAATTGTTTTGTTTGTAGTGCTTACTTCCGAATGTACATTGGCTAGCTGATAAGGAAGTCTAAGAACACTAAAATTATTTATAAAATGTAAAACCAAAATGGAAGTAAATGTTAACTGTTTTTATCAATGAAGTTGTAATTCTTAAAACCAAATTTACTTTTTTAAGTTTTGTATTGCAATTTTTCGAGTTTAATGTATTTAGGGGATCATAAAAGAATTGTTTGTTATTAATTTTTATAGCATTTTATATCCTAAAAGCTTATATTACTGAAACAAAAAGTTTGCTAACGAAATTCTTATGATTCTTTTACTGAATGTAATTTACATTTATTTAGCTTAAAAAATATAATTTTAATTATTATTATTAAACTTTAATTGCATAATTTTTATACATTTATTATTTATTTTACTTTGAACATATATTTATATAATTATATTTCAATTTTATTCGCCTAAATAAAGGATTAAAATATTGTTAACAAAACGCAAAATATATAAAATTGATTTATCTAGTATAAATACAATAAAAAAAAATAAAACAATGATAACAAATGATAACAAGAATTTTTATTAATCTTTTTTGCCTATTTCATTATATTAATTTATTTTTACTTTTCATTATTAATACTTTTTTTTTTCTTATCAAAGTGTTGTTATCAGTTTTGTGCTTTACAAATACAAAAATTATTAAATAACATAGTATAGTTTAGTGAAAAACACCTAACACTTTGTACCTGTATGTAAGGTAAACGATATACATTTACACGCGAAATTATGATAACGTAAATTTATTAATAAATAAAAGAAAAAAATAATTATTTTTTCACTTGAGTTTTAATTAAAACTTTTTTTCATGTTTAAAGGAAAAGTATTTAATTCATTATAAAATAATTTTATTTATTTATTAAATCAATAAGAAAAAATAATTTTTTTCTTTAATATTTTCATTTTATTTTGTTAAATTAAGTGCGTAGTGTTGCAAATTTCTGTGCTTCAATCAGTTTGTGAACGCTTTATTGTGTTTTTAAGTTTTACAAAAATAAATCAAATTTATAATAAGAAAACAAGTAATATTTAAATGATTTTTTAAAAGGTAAAATTCGTTTTTAATTTGGATATAATTAAATGTGTTATTCGAAATAAAAAGAAAAGATTTATATTTTATTATAGTGAACGAAAATAAAACTGCACAAAAATGAAACAAATTTTCATTATATTCTTAATACTTACAACGACAATTATTTATGCTGAGGTATGTTTATTTTTATTGATTTTTTCTAAATTTTTAATTAATTTTCATTTTATTGAAAAATTTGCTTTATTGTAACAAATCAAACCCCCGAACTAAATCAATATCAATTTAGTTTTAAAATCATCGATTTTATTATAATAGATGGTGCTGGTAAATGGGAAATTTAAAAATTGTGTCTTTGCTAAAACAAATGTTTAATTTTTTATTATAATTTAATAAATCATATTAACAGCTTAAATCACATTTAATGAATTATCTTCTAGAAGCAAAAATAAATAATTTATAGATGAAAAATTACTCATTTTCCATGGAAAATTTGTATAATGCAATTATAAATAAATTATTTATGTACTAAAATACAATAAAATACACCTGAAATTATTATTTTTTTCATGACTAATATAAAAAGATAAGCATTTTATTTTTCAAATGAAAATTTATCAGCAAAATCATAAAATATAATTAAATGTTATTCCGATTAATAATTTTAACAAAATAAAAATTCTAAAAGTAAATCACAATTTTTTTTTTTAATTAAGGAATATCAAAAAATAATGCCAGTAAATGATGACGATAGTAATGATAACAATACAATCAAACCGGAGGATAACAGCGTAAATGATGGAAAACAACCAAGAAATAACAGACAAGTGTGTGACGTTTGCACCTGCGATAATAAGAAAAAAATTTTAGATTGCTCTGATTTGAATATGAAAACAATATTTACGAGCGATGAATGGGCAACATTAGACGAAAGTAATGTTAATTATGAAATTGTTAGGTAAGAGAATATTTACAATAAATAAAGATTTAGTAATTATCTAATATTAATCACTTATTATATAGGTTCAGTCACAATATGTTAACAGATATACCAGCGTTTCCAAATTTAACATTAAAAGTTCTTGACTTAAGCCACAATCAAATAACTAGTATTGTCGATAGTGCATTCGCTAATTTAACAAATTTGGATACGCTGATCTTATCACATAACTTATTGAATTCTACATCTGTGCAACGTAATACATTTGAGGGGCATTTCGACCCGACCTTGTATGAACCACTTAAACAATTACGAGTCCTCGATTTAAGTAATAATAATTTTCATACATTGAAAGTAAATGTGTTTAATCATTTACCAAACTTGGAGGATCTACATTTAGATATGAATCCGTTTAAAGTTATTGACCAGAGCAGCGAATTGGCAATCAGTGACATTGCTAAACTCAAGGTAAAATCAAAATAATAAAATAAAATAACCATTTACGTAAATAATCTTGTTTTTAAACATTCCAGTTTCTTGATTTAAGTTATATGGAACTATCGACATTGCCATTACACATTTTCCATAGCCCTCGCGGTCTAGAAGTGCTTAATCTTACTGGAAATTTATTTACCAGAATACCAAGTGCACTAGAAAATGCCATTAATCTGAAGACACTTTTCTTAGATGAGAATCCAATTGTATCCATTGTGCAAGAGAAGTATGCAAATAATAAAACACATCTGAATATTAGATATTAATTATATATGTTTTTAGTAAATTTGGTAATCTAACAAAATTAGAAACATTAAGTATTTCTTACATGCAAGTATTAGAGACTATTGGACAAGGTGGATTAAGCGGTCTCCATAGTAAGAAACATACATTTATTTGCGTTTTATTATTTATTACCATAATTTTTAATAAAATTTTTCTGCTAAACAGATTTAAATACATTATATTGTACGAATAATCCAAAGTTAACGAGTTTACATGCGGGTGCTATGAGTCGTCCCGGTAGTGAGGAAAGCTCACGTGAGGAGTGGCCACCCATGAAAAATCTTTATTTACACAACACAAAACTTACGTATTTGGATTCACATTTAATTGGACGTTGGGACGATATGGAAATAATTGATATACGCTCTGATATGTGGTCCTGTGATTGTGACAATCAATGGATGATCGATGTAATTTTAAAAACAATTGAAGACCATACTCCACAATTAGCTGATGGTATAGTATGTGGTTCACCACCAGAAATGAAAGATGCTAAAATGGTTGATATTGAGAGAAAACACCTGCATTTGCGCTGTCTAGACCGTTTCGGTAACAGGCCAGAGCACGATGGATTGTTACTTATTAATTTACTTATTGGTATTTTAATCGGAATTCCAATTGCATTAAGTCTTGTCGTTCTTTATCGTCGTGGTTGTTTCGGTTTGATTAGTCCACGCGGACCAGCTGACTATTCTCGTGCATTCTACAAACGAACAGGACAAAGCGATGATTTTCACATATAATCCAATAAAGAAAGAAGACGCTAAACAGGGAAAAAATTATTTAATTTTCTATTTCAAAAAATAATAATTATTATAATAATTTAATAAAGAAAAATTAAAAACAAATTGATTTTAGTCATGACATCATCATTTTTTACATAACATAAAATTCAACAAAAATATCACAGATTAAAAGAAAATTAATTTAAACAAAATATGTATAAGAAATGAATAAATATAAATTAAAATAAAATTAACAAAAAATACACTAAGTATTCTGTTTTGGAATGAATTGCACTACGATAATAAGTAATGCACTTAAAATAAACAATAATGAAATTCCAATCAATGTATAGACAACGCCACATGTCTACAAATTAAATTTGATTAAAAATTGTTTTATTTTTTTTATTTTATATCTTAAATTATATTCACGAACCATTTTACCAAATGTTTGAATTCCCCAGTTGCTAAAAGCTGCTATACGTAATATTGAACTTCTACTATTATGATGTTTTCGCTCCATTTTTATTTAATTTTAATTAAACTATTATTATATAAATTTTTATGTTTCACTTTATATTTTTTATAGTAATAATTAGCATTACCATCAGTATAAACTCAGGTTTAAATTACACAAATATGCTACAGATAAATACAAAATTCTGTATCCTTCATTAAGTAGCATTATTTTAGTATAACAAATTTTTTGTTTACATTGACGTTATGGAAATGTCATTGTGCGGGAAACTGAAAACAAATTAAAAGGAAATTTTTTAAAGTTTTTTTTATATTTAAAAAAAAATCAAAGTTGACTGAACGAATACAATTTTTTTATCCATTCATATAAAGATTATATTCGAACCGGTTTTCATTATGCAACATTATATTAATTTTTTTTATTAACAATTTATTGATACTATTTTTTGTGGTTCCTTTGAATTAAATACAAAAAAAAGATTTTTTTTTGCTTAGTTATTTAAATTAAGATATTTTTTTAATTTAAATCAAAATTAATTCATTTAAATCAAAGTAACAAGTTTTATACTATTGAAGTTCTAGGTCATGTCTTATAACCGTTAGTATTATTGTTTGTATTAATATTAATTAATTTATTCTGCTGCTAACAATATTAATGTGTAAAATTAATTTACTGTATAATAAATACTAGCAGAAGTTGCCTATTATATTATATTTAGTAAGACTAAACATTTGTTAAATAAAATAATTAGTACTAATAAGTGTATTGTTTTGCGATTTAGACTACCTGATATCTAACACACCATTGTTTACTAGCAAAATTTGATTAAATGTTAAGTAAAATAACAGCATCAAAGAAAATGGAATTTTGAAAATTTGTAATAAAGGGAGACTGTATTCTCTAGAATTGCATGTTTAATGCTTAAATACTTAAACTATTGTTGTAATAAGTATTCTCTGAATCAAACAACTTTTGGTTAAATTGTATTGATAAATCATTTAAAGTTTGTTTCCCTTAAAATACCTCTACAAATCTGAGACAACCAAGCAGTTTTTTATCTGATAACTCTTTTAGATTTGTGCGAAGTAAAAATATTTATAACAGAAACAAAATTAATTTTATTAAAGTTTTATTTTCTAACTTTTAAAAACATACTATGATGTCAAATACTAAAAACTCCAGTCTAGACTTTTAACTTTACATATTACAATTAAACACTGTTTATCAATAAAAATAGTGTAATAACCGATAATTATTTATACATTTCCGTGTCAAAATTATACATATAATTTTTCTATTGATATTTAGTTAATGTTTATTAACCAACATTTAGCGCAATGTTAAGTAAAAATACACAAAAAAAAAATATTATAAATATTAAATGCCTATTTAAATAATAATAATTAATAGTACCTCATTGAAAATTTCAACAATCAACAGGAAGTTTGCATTTTATGTTTTATCAAAATAAATATATTAATATATTATATATACATACCGTATGTGTTTATTAAAAGCAAGTGAAATAATTAACTAAATATTTTAACACTAGTTTATCAGTATCTGAATTATCACATTATAGAAATTTAACATCGCTTTGTTAATTATAAATTTGTATTTTCTGTGACCTTGCAAATTTATTCCTTATTTATCTCTTTTATATTTTGTTAAAAATAATAAGAATCTACGTAATCATAATAACACTAACATAAACTCCTTTCGCTTTTAAATTATTTTATCGTTCAAAAAAGTGATTAAATAAGTGCGCAAAAAGTGTATTTGCGGAAAGAAAAGATAGAACAGATAAGAAAGAATCCAAATCTATAAAAATCTTAGATAAATAATCAAGACAATACTATTGATTTAACAAACTGATACCTGGCTGAATTTCTTATTGTCAATGAACTATGTATAAAACAATATTGCATCATAAAAGAAATATTTATTTTTTATCAGTTAAAGTCAATCTTATTATAAATCACAAACACATAAAAAAAATTACCTATTGAAGTTGAAGGTTAAATAATTAATATTTTATTTTAAAAACTTGTTGACCATAAATAATTAACAAAATTGTCAATACATTGTTAAACACATGATATAGACACATGTATAGAAACATTAAATTCATCACTAAAAAACGGTTAATGAGTAAATTATTTTTTATTCGCAATTAACATTTATTTGTTAATAAAAAAATTCAATACAACAAAAGTTATACGATGTAAATTTAATTAGCAGCTAAAAATGTTTGTTGATTTCTGATTAAATAAAAAAGATAAGAAACATCAAAAAAATTAGATTTTTTTTTCCTTAGATCAATAAAAATGTAAATAATTGAGTATAACTTTGAAATGTAATTGAAAGTGTATTTACGTTTTGAGTTTTTATTCAACTGCATTAGCTCGTTATTGCAGCTTTATTACAATTTTTATATTTTTTCTTTTCAAACTGTTAATTAAAAACGAATTATGTTTATTACAACATAATAAATTTAAATATAAAGAATCGAGCCTTTTCAATTTAATAAATTTTAGTAATAAATTTAATAACTCTCTTAATTGTTTAAAACACAATATGGGATATTTAAAACAGTTTATCTCGTGTGAATATTGTTAAAAGTTAATTAATTTTACAAATTAATGTGTTAAAATTATTGACCAACGATTAAATTGTGTACAGAAAATTCCATTACAGGTCAACACAATCATTTTTAAGATGAAAACGTTTCAAGTGAAAGTGATGTATGATTTTTGTTTAAAAAAAAAACATTACAAAAGTTAAACTATGTTGTCACTTGATAAAGAAGAAAATAATTTTTATAAATAAAAATTAAAAGTATGGTGCTACCAGTCAGTTAATATAAGCAATAATATAAAGGCAAAGCATATGTATATAAAACATATCACTTTAAAACTTAATACTTGCTTGTTTCATGCAACTAGTTTCTGTTTTTGTTAATACAAGACTCTTGTTACTCTAGTTTTGTGAATAAAATAAATTGTGTAATACAAGAAATACAATTTTATTTTGAAATATAAATTTATAAAGTTATGAGACGTTATGAGACCTCGACTTTTGTTTATAATATATCTTTTATGTTTATAAATATTTCGTTGATGAAAAGGAATAGTTATTTATCTGTTAACTCAGTAGTCGTGAAGCTGTAGGTCACAATTAACATAAAAGGTAAAAATCTTTCGGACAAACTAAAGTTCAATTATTTCCGTGTTTTGATAAATGTATTTCTTTAATGAAACCGCAAACCATGCAAAATCCTTAAATCATCTAGCACACATATATCTGTTCAACTTACAAAGGCGTTTAGTGATATATATGATATATAAATCTAATAGATTTGAATTTATAATAATTATAAAAAAATTGATTTGGCTTTGTAATTTAATTAGATGAGGTTACTCTAATGATCTCTATAGCACTTGTTTTAATAAAATAAAAGTGCTATTTAGTGTTCTATTTACAAATGATAATCCATAATTATTTAACTGATTACAATAAAAAGTAGTATTCATAACAAGTAGTATTCGTAGCAAAACGTGTTAAAAAGCATGTAAAATAATTAAACAAATAATTTTATTTATTTATTCATAAATAATATAATTAAATTCATTAATTAAATATCATAACAATATAAAATTTATTTATATTATATTAAAGTGTTGAATTTAGTTTACTTTGTGCTAAGCAAACGACAATTTTTTAATTCAAAAAAGAAAATATTATTTCAATCACGTACAAAACCGGCAAAAAAATCGTTTTTAATAAAATTAAGACAAATTTTATTAACCATGTTAATAATCATAATAACGTTAATAAAAAAAAAAACAAAGAAGAATTTAAATTAATTAAAGGAAAAGGCATGTCATTTCAGTAATTGAAATAAATTTTTGTGTTATTGCCTGACGCCAGTTTAAACTAACGAAATTATTATAAAAATATTTGTTGGTAATTTTCTTTTATTTATTTATTCTTATTTCACTTTATTCTAACTCAGGAAATTGAAATTATTTTTATGTTAAATAATTCATGTAAGCAAAGCGTTGGCTAATTTAAATCAACGTCATCTGAAGCCAATAAAGATATAAATTTTTTTTTTGTATTTTAATCGAAATAAATCAGAAATCGTCTGTGCAATGACGCAATATGTAATCACTGTTTTGCCATTAAAGAAATAAATAAATAAAACAACAAAAAAAAAAGAAATTTTTAAAACGAAAAAATAAATGATAAACATAAATTTATTATGAAATTTAACAAGTTTTGATTTTTTTGACATACAACATAATATGTACTCTGTAAACCTTAAGTCATTAAAAATAATATAAAATAAAATGAAAACTTTAATAAAAAATAATGAGTAAATAAATATTACGTTGATATTGGGTCAAGTATGTGCAATGTTGAATAAGAATTTTATTGAAAAGTTCAAGGAATTAGCAAATCTATGAATAAATCTTTAATTCAAATTCACTTGTTGCGTTTATAACTTTTGATTTATTTTACAGGCATATAAAATTCATTTAACGTGGATTTATTAAAAGCATGTCTGTTTATAATGAATCAGTTGTTA
The DNA here is from genome assembly GCA_963942525.1 of Ptychoptera contaminata. Lineage (NCBI taxonomy): Eukaryota > Metazoa > Arthropoda > Insecta > Diptera > Ptychopteridae > Ptychoptera > Ptychoptera contaminata. The sequence goes on along the minus strand of OZ012636.1, from coordinate 38,851,247 downwards.
AGCCTCAAAGCGTCACTTTTTACCTTGAGTTACCTATAGCTAGTTACTTAATATCTGAAAAGTCTATTGAGCTCCGAAATAATAATTTTGCTTAGAAAAGTCAATATTTACTTTAAGACTACAGTGTTTAACATTAATTATATTTGCTAACATCTTTCAGACATATCATACACAGTATTTTCAACAACTACACCTCAATTAATACTTCGTATATTACTTCAAATACATGACCTTCGTACGGTTTGTATTAAAAAGTACTTGCATTAAAAACCACGCCATAATTATAATAAAAAATCAAACTTTACACAATAAAAGACGAATTAGAATAAATTCTCTAACACTTTTTGGTTAATTATGTAACAAATTGCCAGACAAAGAACAAAACATAAAACAGTTAAACCTTTACATTTTAACAATCATAATTTATTATTGAAAACTAACAAAAGTTTAATCTAAATAAAAAAAAGACACAAAAAACACTTACAACAATAAGCGTCACCAATTTGAATAATAATTATTTTTGAAAAAATTATAAATAATAATAATAATAATAATAATTTCTAGCAACAAATGTACACATAACATAGCCAAAAATGAAATAAAAAATTCAACCATAAATAGAGAAATAACACTGTCGATTCAAATATAGAAATCAGAAAACAATTAAGTCGCCAATATTCATTAAAAAGAATAATAATTAAATAGCATTTATTTATAACAAAGCAAACAAATTTTAAATTATAAAAAAGCAGTAAATGAAGGTCCTTTATATACAAATTTTATTTATTATTTATTTTTCAATTTTTAAACAATTTTTTTTTGAATAAAATTTTTTTATGTAATAATACGCAATAAATAAACAATTCTATTTTAATAATAAAAAAAATGATTACAAAATAATTGAATTTTATTTTATTTTTATTTGAAATAACAGAAAAATCTGTTAAATAACTCAAAATTTTGAATTTATATTAATACAATGTATTGACCAATAAGAGCACGCAAATTAAGCCATGCATGCGCAATGGAACCACCGCAATCATAATTCAATTATAATTTATAAAAAATAATACAAATAATGATATTAATGAGGTTTCTTAATTCAGTCATAAATATAATAATGAATAACAATGCTACAGTATTTGGAAGCAAAAGATCAAAGATTTCAAGCCAATAAAATAGTCTTTAAGAAGAAGAAGAAGAAGAAGAAGAAGAAGAAGAAGAAGAGGAAGATTTATAATCCAAAATTAAATTGATTCATTATAAAAAATGATTAATTGCGATAGATATATCTCAAAAAGTAAAACAAAAAAACAAAAACATCCATTATTATACATTAAAAATAGCAAAAGCTTTTTCGGTAAAATTTTTACTTAAGTAAAACCAACAGCAACAATGTTATTTCATAAAATTTTTAATTTTATGGTTAATTAAGATCAATGCCCTTTACAAATTAAACTTTTACGTTTTTCAAAATAAAAATAATAATAAATATATAAATAAAATCAGATAATAATTTTTGTTGCGTATTTTGATATATAATACTTTATAAAAAATAAGTATAAGTTGAGGAATTAAAATTAGTGATGCGAGTGTTAAACAGTTAGTTCAGGATTATAATCAAAAAAGAGAAAAAATCTTAAGAGAAACTATTTTTTTTTTTAAATAAAATTATTATATTTAATTGGCATAAGAAGAACAACCTAAAAAATGCATAAATAATGAAGCTGAGAAAAGACCTTCGTTGTTTAAAATTTATAAATTGTTTCCTTATTTTCCCGTTCACCAGTAATAAGTCCTAGCATCATACACTTGAACTTCTTAAAATTGAAAAACAAAATAATATTACAACACAAAATTGTAATTTTTTCGGTGCAACAACTTTACCACACCAATCAGAAAAATTAAATTATTTTAATGAGGCGGAAAAATAAATTATTTTTAATTAAAAATTCAACTTTCACATGATTAAGACCTTTAAATTATTTTTAACTTTTTCGAAATTATTTAATTATTGTTTTCATTTAATCAACACTATAAAATTGGGTTATTAAAACATTTTTATATTCTTTGATAAAATTAAACAATTAATAGAAAATAACAACTTTAACTCTTTTTCATAATTATTATTCTAGTTTCGCTGAGACACTCAGCTGTTTACAGTTTCAACAAAAATCATTTTTTACGATTATTTTGGATTTCAACCAATTATATCTTTGTTTATCACATTTTTCGAAGGTTAAGTGCGTCAACAAAATTTTAATACATCGCTTATTAACTATGACGTCTTCCAATTTTTGATCAAAACAATAATTAAAATATTTAGTTTTATTGATAAAAAAAATTGTTTTTATATCTTGTTTAATAAGACGAAACAAAAAAATTGATTTGATTGACCTTACTATTGAAATTCTTTTTTTCTGTAATAAAAGTAATTGTTGTTCTTATTTCATTTAATTTTCTTTAACTCAGAAATCCGAATTTTAATATCATTAATAATTAAATTAATTTTTAATTTTACGGAAGACTTTTACTTTTGTTTGACGTTTTTAAGAATAAAAAAAAGACGAAAACTCGTTTAATTATTACGTGCAAAGAATAGTTTAATAATCTCTCAAATAGAAATCATTGTCAAGGTTTTCAGTGAATAAATATACTTTATCAAATAAATATTACCATTATTACAAATACAATAGTTTAAAGGTTTTAAATAGTTTAAAAAAAATTTCCACTCAGTAGCTTAAATTTAACAAAAATTATAAACCCGCATTAACTGAAAAAAAAACACTCGGTGCTATAAAAATAAGAGAAAATAATATAAAAAGCATAAAATCTCTGTTTCTTAATTGTTACATAAATTTATAATAAAACCAAAAATAATTTTTATTAAATACATAAAGCGATTAAGCAAATAAACAATGGTATCAAGATCTTAATTTTTGTGAAAAGAAAAGCAATTTTTTACAATTTACAAATAGCAAAACCTTGTACAATTTTGTTTAATTATTATCATATTCGTTTTGTAAATTAAAATAGAGTACAAGTTATAAATCACAAGCAATTGAAAATTAGCTAATGACGGTTGTAGCAAAAATATGTTTACAATAATTTTGATGGATTGAATAAACCGAATAAAATAAAATCTCTGTTGTTTTGTTAAGTTTGTTTTTTATTTTTAAAGTTATACATCACAAGGATATTACAAATGCAGCCGCGTATAAAAAAATAAATTGTTCTGGAAGCATATTGTTTTTATTTATGTAATGTTTCTTTATTTTTTCAAAGCGAATTAAAATGTTAAAATACTACGTGAATTTTTGCTCAAAAAACAAATTTTAATGTACCAAATATTGTGTTACAAGATAAAAAGATTACGAAGCGCAGATCTAAAGCAATAAAAGGTTTTTATTTTAAAGAAATGTTGTTCGTGTCTTTTGTAATAATAAACGACGAACCTTGTTTAATTCATTTTGTTCACAAAGTAATTTATCAGAATAGAAGGCTATATTGGATTAAAAAAAAAAAACTAGAAAATCTATTAAAAATTATTAGGTATATAAGGTAAACAACAAAAGTATTTTTTTTTAAATTATTTGCTCTAAAGGACAGGTGATTCTAGTTAGGCACATTTTTGATTAATATTGTTTTTTTTTTTTTTTTTAATTTTTGTTATAAGTTTTATTATACAGAACTCATAAATAGTCATACAAAATATAGATATACTAGAGAGCAAAAAAAAACTTTAAATCATTAGCATATATTTATAAATTTATCTTACTATACATGCGTATTATAATACTTGTAAAGCGTACTGTGGTTTACCTTATCTGTACTAAAAGTATGCATAAAATCATGTGTTCAATTATAAAGTGATTATTAGTATTTAAATGTTAATTTAGCAAGGTTATACATACTTTATTCTAATGTATGATTTAGAATCTTTTTTTAGTATTCCCTATAAAGCAGAAAAGAAAGCTAAAATGTAGAATAAATAAGGGATAAATGCTCAAAATTTCTTGTAAAAACTCACATAAAAATACCAGTATAGGGTATGAAAATAAATTATAAAAAGCAATAACTTGTATTAAGGCCACACGTTTTTATGAATATTAATTATGCTTTTCAATATTACGTAAAGTTTAATAAAATCATTTTAAAAATATGCAAATAAAAAAACAATGTAAAAATTCATTTAATGTGTAAATTCTACTTGTATCTTTATTGTGACCTATTGATGTAGATTTCTTTTTTTTTTTGCACTTATCGTCGAGACAAAACAACGTAAAACAACATAAGACTGCTCAAGACAACACAATAAATATTGACTGTAATTATTTAATAAATTTAAAATGACATTGTCGTAAATAAACTAAATGAAAGAAAATTTCTTAATTTCATTTTCATTAAGGCAATTTTAACCTGTTAACAATGGAAATATTATAAATAATATAATAATAATAATAATAAACTCAGAACCTGTCAATATATTGGACAAATAAACCATGTTAATACACTTAATTACACTAATTAAATTCACATACAGCATGCATATGCGTTTTCTACACAGAGTTAAGTAAAGAAAAAAGATAATTTTATTTATTTTTTTTTCATTTAATTAAAAAATGATGAAAAAAAGTTGTTGCCTTTAATTAAAATGTTTAAACAATATTTCTGCACAATAATTTTAAGTGAAAAAAAATATATATTAAATCAAATATTAAATAATTTTTTTCTCTCTTTAATATTGAAAAAAGAAAAAACAAATATTTTGTAATAATTATATAAAGCTTTACTGCTCTTGTTGGTCTGGTTTTATCTTGATATTTTAACTTTATTTTTTTACCTTTAACCCAGATTTTATGTATGTTGCTGATTTTTTTTTATTACTTATATGTGCGGTTTTATCTTGAAATAAAAATTTTCTTTTATTCAATTTTTCTTTGTAAATTAAGGTAATAAAGGGCACAGAACGCTGCGATCCATTTCAAGTAGCTGCTGTACTTACTAAACAACAACAAAAAAATGAAATAATTAATATTTAATTGAATAAAAGAAGTATAAAAATTAACAATAATCCAATAATTTTTAGGCACAAGGTTTCTGAATTAAATAAAAATTGCAATTTACTTAATCGAATTAAGTAAACTAACAAATTAGATGTCAATTAATAATACTTATGAAAATTATTTTAAATGAGAATAAAAAGTGAAACTTTAACATTTCTAATTTTGTTTAAATTTTGAAAAAAGAGTAGCGAAACATAGCCTCAAAATTATTATTTGAATCAACAAAAAAAAAAAAAAAACTATACTTAAGATCTAACCTAGAAAAATGAAAACAAATAAATTTCTTTGCAAACGAATTATGTTTATCGGATGCAATTATATCGTGTGTGAAGTGGTAAAAACGAAATAAAATTGAAGAAAATACACTCAGCAACATGACTAATGAAATTAATAACGGTTTCTATTGTTATTTGATTTTATAATTACTTTAAATAATAAATAAAATTTAAAACACGCCATATTAAGTATACTGAATGTTTTTTTAATCGATGAAAAAAAAAATTTTTGTTAACTTTAATTAAACAGAGAAAAAGTAAATAAACAATCATCGAATTTAATTCTCAACTTAACATAACTTTCCATCAATCATTTAATTTCATTGTTAATGAAAAAAGTAATTTTTTTTTTCATGTTTACTTCTTTCTAAATTTCTTTTTATTTCTATACCACGATTTATGGATGAGATATTTTTTTTTTTTTTTTTTTGTTAAAAAACAACAATAATAATGTAAAGAAAAGAAGGTATATTTAGATCATGAAATACACTAAGAATTATGATATAATGCACATAAACGTGACTTAATTTAATTAATACGCGAAAAGAATAAAAATAAAACTGAAAAAAATTCACGATTACTGCGACCCAGATAATTGCATATTGTTAATGCGGTCACCTATACCGTTTTATTTATTTTCTTTTTAAGTTGTATTAATATGTAAACATAATAAATTTGTTATTAATTAAATAAACAAAAAGATTGAATAAAAATTTCACGATAAGATAAATAAAATTTAAAAAAACAAAAAAATAAATTATTTTTATCACATCGGGTTTTTCCTTATCAAAAATACATTTTTAAATTGTTTTATCATTATTTAATAATTATAAAATTAATTAACAATTAATTATAATAAATTAATTAATTAAGTAGAAAATATTTATATCCTGAATAGCAGATACATTTGATTAATTATGAATTAAAATATTAATTACGTGGCGGTGAAGTCATTTAAAAGATTTATATAAAAATATATTCACAAAGCAGTAATTCATAATAAAATTTATTTAATTAATACGCAAATCACCTGAGTTGATATTATTTATGGTTTTTAGTTAATAAACATAGTATTACTAGTTATTAAAATTGTCTTCTTTAAAATTTCTGTTTATAAAAATAATATTAATAGCATTTATTTAGCGACCTTTGTTACGCGTCAATTAGCTACAAGCTTACAAAAAAATAACATTAAAAATGCGCGCATGTATCTATAATAAATTAAAAAAAAAGCAAAAAATTTGCCAAAAAATAAAAATTGAATATCGCTCATCCAATCATATTGACGTCATATATATATACTAATTAAATATTTTACGGTTTTATAACTTTTAATTCAACAAAATAATAAACAAAATAAGTCTGTTGTATGTGTCGCGAGCGTGTTTTCATTCTTTTTTAATATTTTCTTTTATTTTGTTTAATAGATGATTTTCCATTAAATAAAAAAATAATTTTATTGTATTTAGCTCGATTTATGTTAGTCAAGTTATGTAAAATAAAAAATAACATCACTGTATATGCCGTGTAATGCTTAACGAATATAAGAATAAATAAGTATTATTCAGTGCAGTTTCGTTAGTCAAACCGTTTGGTTGGTTTTATTTCGAATTTGCTATAAACAATTACTTTCTTGTGCTTGTTATAATCACCTGTTAATTTAAGTTAGTTTGTTTTAATAGAGAAATAAGAATATTCTTTTATAAATTTTGTGCATTAAAAATGTTATAAATATTAGATACTGTGAGACATTTTTGTGTGGTTTTACAAACAATTAATGTAATTATTAAATAAAAAAAAAACAAAAAATAGAAAACATTAATTAATAATAATAATTAATAATAATAAAATAATAAAATAAAAAAAGCAAAAAAAAAATAAAATGGATAAAAAGAACAATAATCTAATAATGGTAAGTGGTGATAATTTATTACAATCTAATTAAAAATAAACAAAATATGGTAAAAAGCATAAATAAAATTATTTTGTAAAAAGAAGCAAAAAAAAAATAAACAAATAAACGGTGATATTCGAATTGTTTAATATAATAAAATAAACAAGCGCAAAAAATGTGTATTTATTTATTTATTAATAAAATAAAGTGATATAGAACCGCCAATAAATAATAATGAAAATAAAATTTAATAAATAAACAAACTGGCGAAACAAAGCGTGTTATCTGGTAGTTGTGACGTTTTGTTTCATATTTTTTTTTTTTTTCTATTTTGCATTTTGCCAAGTAGCCAGCCATACAGACATTAATTACTTGTCATTAATATTATTGTTTTTTTCAAAAGAAAAAAGAAAACAAAAATAAATTAATAAAAGCATTTGCTTTGAATAACCTTTGAGCTTTTTTATTTAATTATATTTTTGTTTTTTATTTTTCTTAATTAAAAATATAATTATTTTATTATATTTTTAACTTTTAATATTTATTTGTTGTAATTCTGCTTATCAATTATAATTAATTGTAATTTAAAAATAATTATACATTCACGATTAAATAAGCAATTTTGTTTGTTTTCATTACATGGTTAATAAATATAAAACAAGTGTACTATGAAAAATTTGTAAATTTTATGATTTATTGTTAACTGACACAGTTTATTCTATTTATTATTCTGTTTTATAATTAATACTCCCAAATCAAATCTTTAAAGATCATTAAAAACTTTTGTAAACTAATTAAGTAAGATATAATGTTTATTAGGTAATATTTTATTTGTTTAGTTTAAATTATTTAATAACGAAAAACTCAATTGTGTTAAGGTTAAATCTCAATATTTTTATTATTATTTTATAATAGAAGTTCCTTTTATCATTAATGTATTGTATTTTTTTTTTATTTTTTTCTTAGAAACGGAAGTTATAATAAATTTTATTACTTACCTTTCGGAACATGATAATTTAATTATGTTTCATGTGATATGAATTGAAATATAATTATTATGATTAATCTTTTAACTCAAATCAACAACAAAAAAACAAACAAATGATATAAACAATTGTTAGAAAAAATTTTATAGCCACCGATTAAATTCATTTAAATAAAAAACAATTTAAAAAAATAAACACTTTAGTTATTTGTCTGATTTTATTTCCTATTTTTTTCTGATGTTAAATATTCAAAATAAATTATAAAACTCATTAAAAAACAAAATTGTAAGGTTAAAGGTATTTTTGAATTTGATTTTATTTATAAAACGCGATATAGATCGTAAAAGATAATTCGAATTAAATAAAAGTGAATAAGAATAAAGTTTAAATGATGATAAATATATAAACGAAAACCTAAAAAAAAATATTTTTTTATTTAATTTGAAAATTGATAATAAATGCAAATTTTCCCTTTCAACTATAAAGTTGTTTTAACATTAATTATTATTATAGCTGGGTTTTTATTGTTTATTTTAATTTTATAAATAAAAAGTTTCAAGGGCTATCTATATACTAATTATGTAGGTTCCTTTATTAACAGGTTTTTTAAGTGGTTTTATAGTGTTTTCTTGTTTTCTCACTAAAATATTGTTTTTTTCCAATAATTTTGTTTTTTATTTAATTTTCTATTTGATATTGTAATTCAATAAATTTAAAAGAAAAAAAAAATTTACGTAAATATTTAATTTATAAACAAAAATTTTTAATTCCCAGTCGTAGGTCCAAACATCGAGTTTTTATGTTAAGTGATTTTCAATTCTTTATAACAAATATTTAACATATTGTTATTACTTACCATTCGCAGACAATACATAGACAAATATTTAATAATCTAAAAGTTTTAATGTTTAAATTATTTTAAATAAAATTTAATTATTAAGTACTTATACGTATAATAATAAGTAACAGATTTAATTAGAAGTGTTGCTTAGAGTTCATTTGCATTACATGTATAACCTCGTCATGTTAATTATATTTTAGCACACGAAACGCTTTTATTTGTTCAATTTTGTTTTTATTTTCTTTATTTCATAACTTAAAATTAGCTACACACGCTCCTAATACAAAAAGTTTAAAGTAATTTAAAAAATAAACATAAAAAAACCCTTTAAATACTTTAATTGTTTGGTTAAAAAAGCGGCTAACTTTATTTTTCTTTCTATATAATGACAAGTAGCAATAACATCTAAAACCGAAACTACGTCAATCATAATTATCAAAATGATAACATAATTAAAAAAAAAGCAAACAAACAAAATAATTTAAAAAGCTTAAGTAATAAATTTCTATTTTTAATAGTTAATTATAATCGATGAAAATTATTGGTTGTTTTTTTTTTTATTTTATTTTTCTGTCTGGATTTATGTAAAACAATTTTAAATTCTTGTTTACCTAGAACAGTTTCTTTCAACTCATATTGTTTTTGAAAGTTAAAGTGAAGAAGAAGACAATATTATTATTTGTGTAATCGCAAAGTACAAACTACATGTACAAATTTCAATTAAAATAAGCATTTAAAGTGACACTAAATAATAAAAACTTACACATTATACTACATACGGATCGACTTCGCGTAATTCTCTCTTAGTAACAAAACTTTAACTATATTTACAATTATAAAATTAAATACATACCACCTTGAATACTGACAGAATTTATCTCTTTTTTATGTTTAAACAAATTTTACACCTTTAAAAAAAAAAAACGAAAAACAATTATTTCTGCTTAAAATTCTTTACAATAATTAAATCTAATGACAAAAAACAATTAAAGTAAATAGAAAAAAATATTCTTTACAATAATTCCGTCATACATGCTTATATTTTTAGCATTTAAGAATACAAAATGTATAATAAATCATCTTTAACAAAGCATTATAGATAATAAAACATATTCTCGTTTATTTAATTAATTAAAAGATATTAAAATAAAAACTTGCTTAAAATAATTTAATATTTCTGTTTCTTATTATTTACTTTTAATGGTTTTTTGATTCGTTTTTTTTATTTTAATTAATCAAATAAAAATTATACATTTTTTTTTTTGTTTTAAGACAATAATCTTGTGTCACTGTCGTTCCGTTACCATAAACTTGTAACGAATTTAAATGTGTGAAATTCCCAAAATAAAATATTTACAGAAAAAAAAATTACTTTAGTGGGAATCAAAACTTTATTAATTAACAAAATTTTAATACTTTTTCTATTCTTTTTTATTTTTTTTATTCTTTTACTAATAAAATTTAGTCGAAATAAGATAAATTATGATAATGTTAAACAAAAAAAAAAAAAAACACAAGAAAGTAAACGCAAATAAGAAAAATTATAATTTTTTATTCAAATAGCAAAGCGGTCAATGGGCTATATTTTAATATTCAACAAATAAAAAGAAAATTGATCAAAAAATTATCATTCAAAAATGTTATCATTCTGCATTTAACATAAGTAAAAGATAATGGTAAAAACATTTCTTAGTAAATTTATGGTTTTTCCCAATCAAAACCACAAAGTAACGGAGACAACATAGTCATATAAAACTTGTTTTGTTCACCTTTGAAGATGTTATTGTTTGATTTTCAAATAAAAAGCTCTTAAAATAATTAAACAAATAAGTTTTAGATGCTAAGTAACAAACAATAAACATGAGCGATACAAAAATATTATATTGTTATTGGCATTAAACACTTTCAATTTTAAAAACACTGTATCCAACATTTAACTACCTTTAATATTTGCTCATATTCAATTATTTTCTATTGATTAATTAATGTTAATTATATTTTAAACATTTGTTATTTGTACAAATTTAACTTAAAGAAAAAGTTATTGTTTACAATAATAAAAGAATTTATTTATAAATTATTTAACGAGTTAATTTATTTTTTATCTAAAAGATGACGAAAGTTAAGACACTTGTTTAAAATCTGCTTTCTAATATTTTAAGAAGATAAATATTTCTTCTCGGTACTTACATATGTGAATTACTCTTTATGCTTATTTGCAAAAATTATCGCATTTTGATAGATAATTTATACAGCAATAAAAAAATTAAATTAAAAATAAATGAACAGAATTACCATATGGACATTTTAATATAGCATTCAATTCATGGCCAATGTGAAATAAAATATCAAATTGATGGCTAAAATATAATTTAAAAAAAATAGTAATTTATTTATACGAAAAAAATAATATAATAATATAAACCTTAAAATAATCGATATTAATCAAAATTTAGATAAATAATTAGACAAAAAACAGTAATAAAAATTGATAAATTAATTTTAAAAAAGTATTTCCATTAGAAGTTCGTGCCTGTACTTAGTTGCTTAAACTTGTAAATGTCACTTCTAAAACAGAAATGACAATTTAATTGTTTAATTTATAATTAAAATCTCATATTTATTATAAAAAAAATTATTTTAATTATTATTTTAAAAAAATGAACGAATCACAAATGTTATTAGAGAAGAGAAGTAAGACTTTTTTTGTAAGTTTTATTGTTTATTTAATTTTTTCTTTAAATTATGTAAAATACATAATATAAATTGTATAATTTTCAATGTTAGAAATAATTATAAATTATTTAAATAAAAAAAAACGAAAAAATGTAATAATAAAATCGTGAATTAAGGTGACGGTGATTGTATTTCTGCTTCATTTTTTTAATGCACTTGAAATTTTTTGATATTTATTTACCTTGTACGGAAACTTAATACAAATTCTATTTTTATTTATTTTCTCATTATAAATTAGATAAAATAATAATAATAATAATAATAATAATAATAATAATAAAAAATTAAAATAACATAAAACACCACACGTTTGTAATAAAATATTATTTATTGTTATGCATATTAGAAGATGAATAAAATGCATTTTGATGAACATTTGTGTTGTTTTTTTAATCATTATTGTTGTTCTAAACAACTTTAAAAATATATATTTATTTATGTAAATATTTGTTAAATAATATTAATAATAAGAATGATTAGATAATTATCCTTTATAGTTGTAAAAAGTGGATAAGCTGTCAGTAAAATTAATAACTACGGCTAAGCGACTACTAATTAATAAAAAAAAATAGAAAAACTTTAAAAAAGTAATTATATAATTTTGAAACATCATCAAATTATTTATTTTATAAATAAAAAAAATGTTAATTATCTATTCTGTTATCCATAATTACTTAATTATCCTTGTATTAAGTAATTAACACAGAATAAATAATTAAGATTTTATTTCAACCTTTGCTATTTTTTATTCTTTTTGTTTTTATTTTAATTTTTTTCAATATTCGTTTGCATTGTAAAATATTACTAAAAAGTGATAAAATAATAAAACCAACTTATATGCATAAATTCACCTTTTTTATACTATAATTACAGTTTTTCCTATATAAAATAATAATAATTGAATAAATAAAAATCAAAATTGCAAAACAAACCTTATTGCCACAAAGAAGAAAAAAAAAACTAAAAAACACAAATATAAAAACCGTATAAATTAGTAATAATTTTACTAAACGTAAGTAATTTTGTATATTTAAAGAAAAACGAAAGGTAAATAACAATAAAAAAAAACTACAACATATTAAACATAAGAGTAGTTATTACATTATATAAGTACATATATTTTTTTCTTATTTTAAAATAATAAAATTATTCATTGCACATCAGTTCCCTCACGTACCCTTTTCTGTAAAGTTATTTTTAATTTTATTATTAGACAATTGTATATAGTTATGTTTAATGATGTTTTTTTTTTTTTATTTTTTAATGTGTAAAAAAAGAAAAAGCTTTAAATAAATAACTTTCTAAAATTAAGTACGTTATGTATTCAAATGAACAATTGTAGAAGATTAGAAAATGTATATAAAAAACATCAAAAATAAACCATGCAAAATAAATTTTATTAATTAATCTAATTTTTATTAATTATGCCTTCTTTTATATTGTTTTTATTAGTATGTACGAATAATTTCAATTTCAATTTTAAGAAATCATGTGCAAAGGTCATGGTGAATTTATTATTATTTTGCGTCCTTTTGAATACTAAAAAGTTAAATTTAATTAAATAAACAATAATTATAATTTATTTAACAAAAAAAAATAAAATATATAATTATAGCTAATAAAAAACGAAACGATCGTGCAACAAAATAATTAAATGTAAAATGTAAATAGGTGATAACATATAATATACATCTTAATTTGTTGCATATAAATAGAAACAATTAATTTATTTCTATTCCTATTTTATATAGATTTAAATTTATTTATTTATAATTTTTAGTATTTAACTATTAATTATAGACATAATTAATTTCGTACTATTTTCTTGTAGAGAAAAAATTGCAAAGTCAAATAGTAATAATAATTGCAATATCCTATTCTATTAAAAATTCATTAGCAACTATTAAAATCAAAAGAATTTATAGATTTATTTACATTAATAATAAATTAATTAATTTAATGTAATTTATTTCATTTGAAACTCATGTGACGTAGCTTCTTAAACGAATTTATATAGAAATGAAAATGCAAATTCAATTGTAAACTTTCGCAGAATAATTTTTTTTTTCTTTTATTTTCTTTAATTTTATTGAACATTATTTTTATCGTAAAACATTTATGCAAATTGTGCCAAGCCAATAAATCTATTTTTGTGTCTGAAAGTACGAGTAAATTTTCAATTATCAAATTGTTGATTTTATGAGAACTCGTTTACTATTCAATTTAAAAGATTAAGATTTGTATTAAGTGACATTTATCACGTATGCCACCGGAAACGTTTGTGTGACTTTACTTAATTTAGCTTACCTAAATCAGCTGTTGTATTTATTAAGTTATTTATTTTTCAGTCAAGAACCTTAAAATTCTGAACGCATCATATCATTCAGTATTCAATACATTTTGACTGCTGCTTGGAATTTTAATTTTTTTTTGCAAAATTACAAATTTTAATTCAACTTTATATAAATATCACTAATATGTTAATTTTAATTGTAATTTTAGCAATTTGACATAAACATTACAATTAATTTATGATTTTAGCATATTTAATAAAAATTAAATTTTCTATTGAAAATAAGACTAACATATAATAGATGTCAGTATAAGCTTATTCTGGCATTACACACGGCACATGCGTTTGTTTATCTAATTTTAGATATTGCTCTTAATTTTCTTCTGTCAGAAATTGGGTTTTCACAAAAAAGAAAAATATATTTGAAATAATTAGTGTATCAATAACCTCACATAGAAAACAATAGTCATTTTAATTAATTAATTTTTTCTATAAATATATAATAAATCTTAATGCTAAAGTGTATACAATGTAATTAATTGCCTGTGTTTCGGCGAACTAAAATTAAAATTTATAATTATAAAAAATAAATAAAATCTGATTTTCTTAAATAAGTTGCAAAATACTAGTTGATAATAATTAAAATATAAAACTTGTTATTTAATATTTAAACAAAAATCTAGAAAATTAACAGAATGTGCTTATTATTTTTTTTGAAAATTACTCAATTAAAAAATAACTAAGTGACATGAATGTTTAAGTTAATAAAAAACTTCAATTAAAAAAAAAGAAACAATATGTTAATTAAAATAAAAATTTTAAACAAATTGTTTTACAAAAACTATTTATGTTATTTACCATATCAATTAAAATTATGACGTTTATCGACAAATAATTTTAATAAAAATGTATTGAAATTGCTAAATAAAAAAATATTCTCTTTTACAAATAAACAGCCATCTACTATTGATATAGAAAAAGGTTGTGCTAATAATGGATATAGCTGTGACGCAAACCTGGATAAAAATTATAATGTAACAACGAACTGTGAGACTAGTGGTGATGGTAAAAAATGTTTAAACAATAATTTCGATGAAAAGAATTTACTTTTAAATAAAAAATCAGTCGTATGCCGTGTGGCATTATATACAGTTTGTTTATTCACAACAATTGTAATTATCACCTTATTGTGGTTATATATGGGCTGGATGTATGGTGTACCGGCTATATTTGTCGCTATAATTGCGATATTAGTAGCTAGTCGTGGATGGCATTGGTTTTACATTGCATTTGTTACAACACCAAGAGATGTCAAGTAAGTAAAACCATAAACGTATTTATATTTTTAGTTTAATTACTTAAGTACTTATATTTCAATAACGATTTCCAAAAAAAAATTAAAAACTGAATAAAAGTGCAGAAGAAAACGTAAATCAACAACAAAGCATCTAATTAAATTTAATAAAAAGTTTACAAAATTATAATTGAATTATATCAAAGTGTTATTTAATAAAAGCAGACGTAATTAATAATGTCAAGTAATTGTGACTTTACTTTAACTTTTGTTTTTAATTTAAGTGGAAAAAAAACTTAAATTAAAGTTAGTTTAATGTGAAAATTTTGTCGTTTTTTTTTATTAATTATTTCAAAGTGTTTATATAAATTTGTTGATGATTTAGCAAAAAAAAAAATGTAATTCATATATAAATTGTTTTTTTTTTCCATAACAATTGTTATTTTCCTTATTTTATATAATAACAAATTATTTAATTTTTTTTTGTTTCTGTGTTAAGTAAATTGAATATGCGCAATAAAACCTTTCTTAATTTAGTTTATTTAAAATAATTAATTTTAATGATTAACATTAATTATTGTAAACGCACATACAAGTTTGAATTAATTAAAATTAATTAGTTATAATGAAAGTTATTAAATATTAATTTAAAAAAATAAATTAAAAACAACAAGTGATTTCTAAATGTAAATTGCACAGTGTTCCTTTGCTAAGTAAAGACACAAAGGTTCTTGTATTGCAAGGATATGAGTGATAAAATGTTTCAAGAATATTTAATTAATAAATCATTTTTACCATTTTATAATTTGAAATAAAAATAAGCTACACCCTGTCAGTTTAAAGTTTGATTACATAATTTAGGTATAATTTATTTATTTATATATAAATTATATTGTAAAGCAAAAAAAAATAAACAGTTTTTCCTTTGCTTTACATTAAAATTAAAATTTAAAAAAGAAAGAAAAAAACATTCACAAATCTTAATAACAAAAAAAAAAAAATAAGAAAAAGAAGTTCGATATTAAAGAGAAGGGATTCTTGTTGTTTAATAAATATAATAAGAAAAACGAAGAATAATATATAATGCGTTAAAGATTATTTAATTTGAACATTAACGACGTCATTTGTTGTTTAACTGGTTCTTTTTTATTCATTTTATTTATTCAAGTATTCTTAATTTTAAATATTTTATTTCAAATCTTCCGTGTTGTTTTATACTACAACATTGTTTTCTTATTATAATATCTTCTATTGTTGACTTAAAAATTAATTTATTAATCAGTTTCTTCTCTTTTTTTATCATTATAAGTGTTTGTATTTTTGAGGCGTTTTTATGTTATTTTATTCGTTTGTTGATTTTTTTATAATTTGATGGTTATTTTTTATTTTTATTCGTTTCTATCAAACAAACAGCCATAAAGCAAATATTATTAACGTGAATAAATAATAATTATGTTGGTTTTTTATTTTTTGAATCTCATACAAATATACATCAATTAGAAATTTCGTTTTTTTTGAAAATTATTATCCGAAAAATAATAATTAAATATAGAGGTTAAATTATTTTTTTTTTTAATTTTAATTATTTATTAATGAGGGAATCTTATTTTTTTAAGGCAAAGGATGTTTTTTTTTTACTTTTTTTATAAGCTATAAGCTACAAGCTTTATAAGCTTAATGCTATTTATCTTGGAAGCATCGTCAACATGTTATTTTGCAGGTGAAAATGCAACGTAATAAATTATTTAAAAAAAAAAAGTAATTTTAATTAAAAAAGTGAAAGTTGCAAATAAAAATTTCACTTATACATTTTTTTAAACAATATTAAGATATATTTTTACATTGTTTTCTTCACTTAAATTTATAAAAACAAAGTGATTTAATTTTGTAATCAAATATTTGTCAATATTTTTAATTATAACAATTATGTAGTTGTTTGACATTGAAGCTTTCTTTAAAGTTCATGTATTTCCAAATTTTGCTACCAATAAATCGTTAATTGCGTTTTTTGCAAAACTATAATTTACATTACGAAAATAACATTTAATCTTACATGTAATAAATTTTCTAATTTATTTTATTTACAATGGAATTAACATTTTATTATTGTTGTTGACTTTAGCACCGAAAAATTGTAATCAGCTGTAAGCTGTACTTATTGAATAAAATCTAAAAAAAAAAATATTTGTGTAAATACTTTAATAAAGGTTATCAATGTTTATCTTGAATGTTTATTAATTTCTGATAAACTTCTTCTTGTTTTTGGTTTATTATTATTTAACATGAACCAAACAAAATTTATATATTTTAAAACAAATGATATATTTTAACAATACTACGCTAATTTTTTATGAATAATTATTTTTTTTTTTGCAAATTTACAATCGGTTTTCAATATGCACTTTGATGCTAATTTTTTTATTAATAGTTTTATTTTTATTACAAAAAAAACACATTAAACGACGAGCGTTTAATGTTTAAATGCCTATAAAAACGTGAATTTATAATTTAAAGTACCGAATACAAGTATTTTAAATACAATTTTATAATTTATTGTACAGACATTTGATTTATTATTTCAGATAATAATTGTTTGGTAAGCACGTTTATCACGTACAAGATATTATTCACACCAAACAAATAAACATAATTTTTGTTTGAAAATTTGTTAGTTATTTTATTAAATTCATAACACGTAACTAAAACTACCTGATAGTAAATTTTTTAAAAATTATTTATACACTAGTGAATAGTATTGAGTCACGTGTACTTTTTAATTTTTCTTTAATTGCAGTAAATAAAGAACAATTTCTTAAATTTACGCTAATTAACATAAAATAGTTTGCCTTATTTTTAATCTTAATCAAAGCTATTTGCTTATTTATCTACATATAATAATAATTATTGTTTGCAATCAAATTACTAATATTTTTTTTTTAAATTTACAATTAAAATTATCATAACATGTTTAAAAATTAATTTAAATCAATCGATCAATCACTTATAATCTCAAAAATCAGGAAGAGTAACAAAATAACAAACGTAAATCTTACTAGAAAATTAGCACAGTTTTAATAAAAAAAAAATATTTAGCTTAAATTAATAATAATAAATAAAAATATTGAAAAAAATTTTGACCGTGAATTGTAGTGATTTTTAATTTTAATTTATTTATTTATTTACAAAACATCTCTTCAAATTTTCGTTTTTTATTCAATAATATTTCATAATTTAGGTTGTTTTTTATGCCTTTTGTTCTTTTTTTATGTTAATATTAAGAAATAGTTATGTTAATTTTATTTTGTTTTTATAAAATTTTATTTAAAATCAATTAAAATTTTTGATTTCAATGATTTTTTCTAACCGTTAATAAATTAAACACTTTAAATGTCAATGAAATTTATTTAAATGTGATAATTTTATAATTTTACATTGAGTGGATTGTGCGTCCTTGCTAAATTTAAGATTATTTTTATTAATTAATGATTTATTTACCTTTATTTTTTTTACAGAGCTTTGGTGGCATACGCGAAGCTATTGATAATGGTTAAGCGTTTACAAAAACGCAATGCTACATTAGGAGATGTATTTGCGGAATATGTGGCAAAAACACCAGATAAGAAATGTTTCATTTATGAAAATGAATCGTGGACATTTAAAGAAGTCAATGAATATTCAAATCGAGTTGCGAACTTATTTCATTTACATGGGTATAAGAAAGGAGATGTTATCGGGTTGATATTAGAAAATCGTCCAGAATTCATTGGCATGTGGTTAGGTTTATCTAAACTAGGAATTGTTGTACCATTAATAAATACGAATCTACGTCAAGCCTCATTAACACATAGTATTAACGTAGCAAGTTGTAATGCAATTATTTACGGTGAAAATTTCTTAGACTCAATTGACGAAATAATTGAAAGCCTTCCATCTACCATTAGTTATTATCAATTGAATGATAAAATTAATTTAAATGTAAAACAAACATCGAAGGACTTGGCAACTTTATTGTTAACCGTTTCAAAGGATGAAATCTCTAATAAAATTGATAAGCCTAGTCATCACGATAATTTATTGTATATTTACACGTCTGGTACTACTGGCTTGCCTAAAGCCGCAGTTATAACGCATTCAAGGTAATTTAATATATTTATTTTGTTTAATTGATATAAAATTGCTATATCCCGTTGTTACAGATATGTGTTTATAGCAGCTGGAATACATTATATTGGTGGATTTAAACAATCCGATGTTATTTATACGCCTCTACCATTATATCATACAGCTGGTGGTGTAATGAGTATTGGACAATCATTGTTATTTGGTGCTACTGTAGTTATGCGTAAAAAATTCTCGGCCACAAACTATTTTCAAGATTGTCAAAAATATAATTGTACGATTGCACAGTACATTGGAGAGATGTGTCGTTACGTGTTAGCAACGAAACCATCAAATGCAGATGCCGCACATAATTTACGTTTAGTCTTTGGAAATGGTTTAAGACCACAAATATGGCCACAATTCGTAAAACGATTTAATATTCCAAAAGTTGTGGAATTTTATGGTGCTACCGAAGGAAATGCTAATATTGGTATGTCTCTCATTTGTTTTTCCTTTTGAAATATAGTTTTACTAATCTTATCATATTGTAATTAAATAACCAGCAAATATTGATAACACTACTGGAGCCATTGGTTTTGTGTCCAGAATATTGCCTGCAGTGTATCCTATATCTATAATTCGAGCAGATCCAGAAACAGGTGATCCAATTCGTGGACCAGATGGATTGTGCCAACTATGTAAACCAAATGAGCCAGGCGTTTTTATTGGTAAAATTATCGCTGGAAATCCGTCACGTGCATTTCTTGGCTATGTAGATAAAAAAGCCTCTGATAAAAAGATAGTTCAAGATGTATTTAAAAAAGGAGATTCAGCATTTTTGTCTGGTGACTTATTAGAATCCGACGAACGTGGTTATTTATACTTTAAAGATAGAACAGGTGATACATTCCGTTGGAAAGGTGAAAATGTGTCAACTTCAGAGGTTGAGGCACAAGTTAGTAATGTAGCTGGTTATCGTGATACAGTGGTTTATGGTGTTGAGATTCCAAATCTAGAAGGGCGTGCTGGTATGACAGCAATATTAGATCCTAATTTAGAAGTAGATTTAGTAGCGTTCAACGATGGATTAAAGAAAGTGTTACCGACATATGCCAGACCACAGTTTGTTCGTCTTTTAACTAAAGTCGATCTGACTGGTACATTTAAATTGAGAAAAATAGATTTACAAAAAGATAGTTTTAATCCAAATATAACAAATGATAAATTATATTATTTAACAGCAAATGGTTATCAACAATTAACGCATGATATATATGAACAAATAATGATGGGTGCTATTAGATTTTAATAACTAAATGAATTTATTTATAAAACACATCAATCTCATTGATTTAGTATAATTAAAACCCATTTTATAAAATAAAAATAATAAATAAATCAAATTTAAGCAATAAAATAATAAGACTAAAGATTTAAGCACAAAAAAAAAATTAATAAATGTGTAGTGAATAGAATAATGATTCAGCTGTAGTGAAGAAAGCAATCATCCAAGACAACAGTTTTCTTAAAAATAAGGGAAATTTTATCAGATCAGCATTTTAGTTAGATCAACAACCAATAGTTATTTAATTAAATCTAAGGGAATAATTAATTAAGAATTAAAATTGTTTTATCATAATTATTTTTTATTATTTTAAAATGTGATAAAGGTATTTTTTTGTTTTTTTTTTTTGTTTATGTAATTTTTTATTTTAAATTATTTACTATTTTTTTGTAAATAAAATTATCATTCCTTTCTTTTATTTTGTATAGTTTTGTTATAACTTGTGTGTGTTGTGTTAATTAGTTAAATAAATTTTAATAATATAAAATTAAAAAAAAAAAAAACAAATAAATTTACACTTTTAATGAATTATATATATTTATTATTATTTTTTTTATAAGTATCAAACTGTTATGTACTTAAGTGTTTTATTTTGTATTTTATATTTTGTTAAGGTATTTTAAATTTAAATTTCATTTAAATAAATAAATTATAATATAAATGGAATTTTTAATGTTTTTCTTTCTCTTTTGGAATTATTATAATAATAAACACAAAATACTATTCACTTAGGATTTTGCAATAAACAGATGGCGTTAACATTTGATAAACTTTTTAAAATTTATTTTAATAAGAATGTCCTATTCTTGATTTAGGCTTCTTTAATGCAATTAATCAATTAAAATAATAAATAATCATAAATAAATAAATAATAAGCAAAGTACAATTAATAAGTAAAAATAACACAGTTAATTAAGTCATAAATTATAAACAAATCACATTAGTTCTTCATTACACAAAACAATATATAAATAAAGCATTAATAGGAATATAAAATTTCAATTATTTTTTTAACTAGGTGGAATTGAAAATGATAATTGTCCATGACCATGATCTGGTTTTGTACCAAACCAACTCATTTTCCAATTTATCGTATCATATAATAATTTTTCCTCATCCGAATTCAAATATAATAATGTAGATATTGCACGTATTAAATGACGTGACTCAATTTCACGTGATGTTAAAAATTTTATTATAACATGTTTTAAATATTTAAAATTTATTTCATCCATTATAATTGGACCACCATTATACTGTTTTGTTTTTGTATTTATATCTATAATTTTACACAAAAATAGAGTATTATTTTAGTATTTTATTTATAATAAACAATATTATTACCAGTATTATTATTATTATTTTTGATTTCTTCTTGTAATGTTTTCTTCATATCACCTAAACGTTGATTTAATATTTTTATCGTTTTCTTATTATCATTTAATTCATTTAATAATATATCGTTTTTACTTTTAATATCATTTTGTGTCTTTAATAAATTATCTATATTATTATATTCATTTAATAAATTATTATATTTATTTAATATATCATTATAATTATCTGTTACTATAATTAATTTATTATTTAAATCATTACTTTTACTCATTTCTATTAATAAATCATTATTTAATTTAATTTCCTTTTTCTCTAAAATATCGGATTTTGTTTTTAAGACAGATGTTTGCTGTTTTTCTCTGCAAAGTAAATATAATTATTTCTACAATCATTAACTAAAAAAGTATTAAATCATAATGAAATGAAAATATTAGTTTTGTTATTGAATTTAATCAAAAGCATTTTCATAATTAAATTAAATAAAAAATAAGAATAAAAAGGAAATATTGCCATCAAAACTTCTACGAGAAAAAAGAAAAGAAAAAAATCGTTTTAAAATAAAGTTTTAAACTAACTTTTCTAAATTATCATTCAATACGATAATTTGCTCTTGTAATTTATTAATTTGTTGTCGCAAATTTGTTGTTACTTTATCATTACTTTCGATTGTTTCACTTAATCTTAAATCAGATGATTCTAATCGAATTTTTATATTATCTAATTCTTGTTTTGTTTGTTCCTGAAACATATTTTTATACATAAATTAATTATTTTTTAGAATATTATTAAAACAAAAAAAAACAGCATGTTTGTAAAAAGGTGCTTGTGCTTATAAAAACAATAATAAATAAATAAATAGGCCACTTTTGAATAATAAATAACATTTGAAAAGGAAAAAGTGTAAATGGTAAATAAAAAGACACCCAAATAAAGTAGACCAGGTTAAATAAATAACAAAAAAAAAACATTAGTTCTATATAAATATATTTATTAAAAACAAAAAATATGTAATAATAACATAAAGCAAAAAATAATTAATAATTAAAAATCAAATTTTTTTGGTTAATAATAGTAATATAAATAAATGCACTATGTTAGGTAATGTGTTACAATAATGTGTTAGTTACATATAATAATAATAACAATAAGAATAATTATTATAAAAATTAGTTAATTAATAAATCAATAATTAATTAAATAACACATAAAGAAATAATAAACACTTTTTATTATAAAATAAAATAACATTGTTGACCTTTTTTATTAACAACATTAAAAATTAAACACTAAAATTTGCAACAAACGAAAATATTTATTTAAGGATATTTATTTAAATATAATCAGAGAGACAAATTTTCAATGACTAGAGTTTATTCCCACTTTAGTAAAAGAAAACAATTAAAAAAAAGACAAAAGGAGTCATTTAACCTTTAATACTTTAAACCATCTTTAGTAATTATTTCAGTCTCTTGTACTTTAGTGCCATTAAAAAAAAAAAGGTAATATTTTTTATAAGTACAATAAGGTCAACAATATCGATTAAAATTATATATCAATATTAGTTTTTAGTAATATATTAAATGTTTTTTATAAATTTTAATCATTATGTTTTACTCACAACTTGATTACGTAAATATTTTATTTCTTCATCATTATCTAAACGTGTTTCTCGTAACGCTGAACTTAAATCATCAATTTCGTCTTCAAGTATCCGAATCTGTTAATTAAATCAACTTAAATTAACGGAAAAAAAAAAGATTGTGTAAAAAATTTCACCTTATTATCACGTTGTTGTATTTCCGATGCAGTTTTATCTAAATCAAATTTAATTGTTTTTATTTTTTCTAAATATTCATCTTTTAACTGTATTGCTTTACGTTTCTCTGTTGTTTCCTCAGCTACCTGTCGCGATAATCGTGATACTTGAGTTTCTAATGATAAATTTTGGGCACACCATGTACTTTTAATATCTGATAAATGAATATGTGCTTCCTCTAAATTTTGCTCCAATAATTTACGTTCTTTTAATAAATATTTTATTTTATCATTATCATTTAATTTTATTTGAAAATTTTCATTAACTTCATCAAATATTTTTAAGCGATTTTTTATATGACGATTTTCTTCCTCTAATGTACCTAATTTAATTTTCAAATTATTTGTTTCTAATTCATCGGAATGACGTAAACGTTCTATTTCATCCTAAAAATTAATAGTAAAATTATTTAATAAAACAATACTTTTAAAATAAATCAAAGCAATGAAAATGAATATATATGTGATAAAGCAAAATTACTATCGCCAATTTTTAATAAACAAATAAAAATACATACCAAAATAATAAAAACCATCAACAATAAACTATAAGCAATTTTTTTTTAAGCAAATAAACAATAATGTAATACATTAACATATTACATTTAAATAAATAAATAGGAACAAACAAACTGTAAACAATAATAACCTGTAAATTATCCAGCATCGGTTCAATGTTTTTAACTCTTTCTAATTCAGTTTTTAAATTATCAATTTGTTGTTCATACTGTTTTTCCGCAGCTAAGCGATCAATTGCTTCCTATTGACATATAAATAAAATATATCTATATAAATTTTTTGACTGATCGATAATAAAATGTAAGGTTTCTTTGAACTTTCGCGTAAAAAAAAATAATATTGCTCTTGCTGTTGTTTATAGATTTTCTTTTTATTACTTTGGGATTTTTCTTTAAATAATTAATTAATAAATTATAACTGTTACATTTTTTAACATGCTTATTTTAGTTTTGTTTATGATTAAATTAAAAAATAATCACTGTTTAACTATTTTTTTATCGGTAAAATAATCTATACATTTATTTTCGTTTATTTATATATTTTGTTTTTATTAAAATGTGAATAAATATTAATGTAAAAATAAGAATATGTAAACAGTAATTATTTTTTATTAGTTTTATGTTAGGCATTTGATTGATATATATTTTTGACACCGTGGTTTATAATTTTTACAAATAATCGATAGTAAATTTATATACATAATATAAAAATTAAACATACCTGTTCACGAAATAATAATAAACTTTTTAATTTAGATATTTCTTGTAATTGAAAATTTTGTATTTTGTCTTGTTCTTCGCATAATAAATCTTTTTGAACTGGAAATAAATAAGCAAGTTAAATAACAATAAAAACTAAATAGCGGACAAAAACAAACTACCTTGTGCCACACGTAACGATTCCTCTAATAATTCATTAGCTTTTTCTAAATTTGATTTTTCATTTTCAATTATTTTTAATTTATCATTTAATTCATTTAATTTCGTTGATAAATCATTGCACTGATGACGCAAAATTTGTATTTCATTATCTCTCTAGAATAAAGAATAACAAAAAATATTATTAATAAAATATAGAAGGAAACGAATAAAAACAGTAAATAAAAATATTTTTAAATTAATTAAACCACACCTGTTCAATTAAGCCAAGATCGTCTATGGATGTTGTGCTTGTTAATGATTCAAGTCGCCCCCGATGATATCGACTATTTGCAGTTGTCGGACGTATTGGCAACGCTGTGACATCACTACCGGTCTCCTCTTTAATTTTATTTTTTAATGAAGCAAACATATTTTATAAGTTTAAATAAATTTTATAAAATATATCTGTCCCAAAAAATGCCTGCGAAAAAATCACCAAAGTTTTTATAAATTTTTTTTTTATTAAAAATTTGCCATGTTTCACTATTTTCAATACACGTATTTAAACAATTTTTTTACATTTGCATTTTATTATTTTACCTTTTTTATATGTAATTATAAAACATAAAACAAATTTCGATAAAAATTAAGCTGATAAGGCTTGTTTAATACCGAAATAAATATATATATAAAAGTACAACAAAAAAATACTCACAAATTTAATGTATGTTTGAACAGTTTTTTGCACTTTATTATTTGTTAAAAAAAAAACTATTTAATATCTGTATTAATAAATATTATTTAAAGAAAATATATTATCACATTTTTACACATTTTAAGTTTTAATTATTGAAAAAGTATATTCAATCAAAATAGTATAAATTAAACAGGTGACACAGGTTCACAAAAAATAATAATAATAAATACGCACACATATGATATTGTGTATTTGAAATGACATTTCGTTGTGTAAAAAAATGACAGATATAAATTTCCCTATTTTATTACCCCCAATTTTTTTTTTTAAATAACTGTATGAATACTGGGAAATTTAATAATAATATGATATAGTTAGTTCTATGATTATTTTTATTATAACTAATTTTTAATTCAAAATCAGATTCACTGTTTAAATAACAACAATATTTTGTGCTGTCCTAAATATAAATTATAAATATAAAGATAATATAATTGTGTTTTAACATTTTAAATATAATTCAATAATAAATTTATAAAACAAATAATGGATGCAACTGGAAATAATAACGCTAATACAGAAATACAAACATCTAATAATGACAACGATTTAACAGGCATACAAACGTAAGTTTTAATTTATATTTAATTAAATCTTAAAATAAAAACTATATAGTATTTTGCGCTAAATTGTTATTATATAATTAACTAAAAATAAATAAATGGTTTAATGTGTTTTTTTTCGTAAATATTTTTCTATTAATGCTCATTTTATCTGTGTTGAATGTGGCTAAAACAAAAAAAAATTATAACTGTCATTTTTATTGAATACAAAGCAGAACATCTTTATGACGTCATTAATATTGCTCTGTATTACGCGCGTCTACTCAAAACAGGGATGTACAAAATGAAAAATGCCATATTAAAATGTTAGTTGTTTTACTACCTGAAAAAAAAAATAACTACGTAATTACCTGTAACATCATTACTTTCAGTTTTTTTCTTCTTATACTGCTAAAAGTAATTAATACATAATTAGTGTGGACTTGTTTTAAGCCGTTATTGGAACAATAAATTTAAATAAAAATAATAATTTTTAGGACTAATAATTAATATTTTGTGGGCGTCATTTCAAATTCATTTTATTATTTTAATATTGTAAAAGTTAACCTTTTTTTAATATTTCTCCTTTTTTGGCAGACATTACAAAGGCAATAAATACAATTAATATTGATCTTTTATGAAATTAAAAAAAGAATAATAAAATAAAATAGCTTCCTTTCTTCAGACAGCTGTTCAAATTATTAACGGACTGAGGACAATTGTACCCTTGTCTTCTTAATTTTTTGAATTTTTCTTTTTTCTATTTCTTGTAAATGTCAACGACTAGTTTTTACAACCGTTCAAGTGAGTAAAATATATATATTTGAATAAACACATGCTGCATGTGAATGACAAAAAACATAGAAATCTTTTATTTTTTAACATCAAAGCTTTATAATCAAAAGAAAATGTAAATATTTAATAAAATTGTTTATATTAAATACTCTTGTGTCAATTTTTTTTCAATTTTAGATATAAATAAAGGCATAAAATGATTTCATTTTTTTGTTAAGAAGGTAGAAATAGTACTGTTG
This sequence comes from Ptychoptera contaminata, assembly GCA_963942525.1. Classification (NCBI taxonomy): domain Eukaryota; kingdom Metazoa; phylum Arthropoda; class Insecta; order Diptera; family Ptychopteridae; genus Ptychoptera; species Ptychoptera contaminata. The sequence continues at coordinate 38,823,551 of OZ012636.1, read as the reverse complement.
TGTTGAATTTATTTTAATTCAACATTGCAGCCACTATATGTTTTTATTAACAGAATGATTCATAATATCATTATTATTAAATAAATAATTTTTAATCATATGTAAGCATCGATTATTCTTTGTATAAAAATAAGATGAATTTACCCAAGAACCTCTGGTTTTGCTTATGCGATTTAACGCACGCACTTTTCAGAAATTTAATCTGTTGAAAAAAACTTAATAAACAAGAAGAAATGAAACCACGCGAGTTTTACTATGCACTAACACTAAATTGCTTTAAATAAATGTGACGAAATTTTCCTATTGGCTTAATAATATTTTATACGATTTTATAAATACAAAGAAATTTCTCTCTGAATTTTCTCTTTAATTTTCCGTATAGTTTTCCTAAACTCATTTGTATCAATACACAAATGGATTTTATTCACTCGAAATTTACTCTACACGCACATTATTATGCTCTGTATTATATGTATGCATGCATACAAACTAGCATGGTTTCCATTTACAGATAAATATTTAGTTTAGTTTAATTCAGTTATTACAGTTGTTAACACGTTAAATAAAAAGGAATATTTTTCTCCCTAAATATAATTTAAAAAAAGTTAAATTATTTAGCAACATAAAATTGTTGTGGATAAATTTAAATTGTGTTTTGTGAAATAACAAATCAAAAAAATTAAAGTAAAATTATATTTTGTGAAGTATTAATGTTAAGGTTTAGATGGGAGAACACAGCATCTTTAGAGCATGCGTTCTTTTAATACAAAATAATATTGAATATTTTATGATAAATATACTACATAAGCACATGAGATGAAATTATTTTATTTTTATTATTTAGAAGCGTTTTATTTGTTATTAATTTGTGAAAAAAGTGTATTGAAATATTAATTTCTAAAATTAAAAAACATACTTTTTTAACTTAGAAAGAATATTTTTCAAGGTACAATGTTGCTTTGAAAATGTATATACAAATATTTTTTATATAAATTGTAGGTTTTTCAAGTATTTTACATACTAATGCTGTTGATATATAGTTTTATTTTATCTTTTTTATTGTTTTATTTATTATACATTGTATAAACTAAACATTCGTCAGATGCTGTTTTTGTTGTGTTTTTTTAATTATCCTACATAATAAATATGTTTAATTTTTTTATTTTACTTTGTTGATTTTCATCTCAATGTTAATGTTACCTAATTTACAAAATTGAGATAATTTTATTTACTCAAATTACAAAAGATAAAAGAAGCATAAATTTAACAAATATCACATGTGACTTACAAAGGAAACTTTATATTTCCCCTATTTTTGTGTTGTTTTTCTATTAAATATATAAAAGAAAACGAAAGAAATTTCATCTTGAATAGTATATACATATATATTTTTATATTTATTACATACTTCCTTCTTAGAATTATATTTATTTTTTATTTATTTGATTGTTTCTCTCGTATAAACATTTATTTTGGTGTTTTTTCACCACACACTGAGTTCTTCTTTTACATGTATATAATTTGCGTTAATCAAAAACAAACAATTTTTATTTTGCCTGTTTTTTAAATAAATATTAATTTAAATTTATTTAATAAAATTCAGCCACAAACAATCATGGTAATTTTATATTATTTGTAATTAGAATTTATAAGTGTCGCGATTTTGTTGTTGTTTTTATTAAGTTAAATCTATCGACAATGTTTAAGTTAAATGATTATTTAGATATTTTGAATAATAATAATAATAATGTAATATTAAGCTAGTGGGCGAAAAAAACTTGTTAATTTTTATTTTTAGAGAATTATTTTAATTATTAATTTTTTTTTTTTTTTATTAATTTATTACCAACAATTTTCAATTTAATTTTTTTAAATGAATCATATTTTTTTTTTTTTGCTATCGTTTTGCTTTCATAAATTTTGTTATCATTCTTTTTATGTATTATAAATTGTAGTCTGGTTGATATTTCTGTTGAAAACACAGTAATAATAATTTTTATTAATAATTTTTATTAATAATTTTTAATTATTCGTTTTAATTAAAATGCATTTTTTTATGTTATAAATTAGCAAATATTGTTTTTCTATTCTTAATTAGTTTTAATCATCTAATTTCTTATTTTGACAAAAATACTCTAATTTTTAATTATAGTAATGCTAGTTAGTTTACTACGTTCTATTCAATTTAGTTTGTTGTTTTTCGATAAATTTATTGCATTTTATAAGCAACAAGTTTTTATATGATTACATTTTTGAAATACAAAATCGTATTCTTGTGTCTAGTTTAATACAATTTTGCCTTTTTAATTATCAAATAAATACGACAATAATTAAACTGAGTTTTCATTGTATCATTCTGCAAAGTACTTCCGTTTATTCATTTATTTGTTCTTAGATTACTTTCTTCTTTTTTTTTTGTATGCAAGTCGTTACTTCCTATTAACCCGTTTATTATTTTTTTTTAAGTTGAAAAAACACATAAATTATTACTAATTTTTTTCTAAAGAAATAATTTTATTTCTTTTATATTTTTAATCAAAAAAAAAGTTCCGGAACAACACATATATTATTGTCCAGTTATAGTTGTGTTTAAGCGTTTTATTTAATTTTTTATTTGTTTAACAAATAAATGTGATAACAATATTAAAATTATGTAATCAAATAGAAAAAAAAAATAAAATTTTCTTTTAAAATTATTAAATTAAATTTTGCTTTTTCTTTTTAATTAATTTTATTTGAAATAAAAAAACTGTTATCTCTGACTTAAATTAATTTTTTTATTTTTATTTTTTGTTCTTCTAAGTTTTAAATGTTTTTTGTTTTAGATAAAAAATGGGTAATAAAAAATAGAGAGCATAAAATAATATGCTTATAAAAATATGAATATTTATTATAGTTTTATTTCAAAAACATAACGTTTTAAAAGTTTGTTATCAGGGAATAATTGCGCCTTATATAGAAATTTTCTTTAATATTTTTCTCAGTGCAAAACTTCGTGTTAACAAAATATATTATTTTAATCGGCAATTAATTATATAGAATACAATAGAATCTTCTTTGATTGATTTTATTAATTATTCTTTAACTGAAATATTGTAATTACTGGTTAAGATGCATCTCTTAAGCAATAACAAAACTTAAGCAAGTTTTTATTCTTCCTGTAAACATGAACGCAATTTGTTAAGTTAATTTTTCTATAAAAAAAACAACACAATAAATTTCTTTGTGCATATTTCTGTTATATACATATTTATATTTTATTTTATTTTATTATTTTAATCATTATCTTTATAAATATTTTTTATAATTTTATTTTATATGTGGTTGTTTAATCAAATAAACAAACATTATTCTTTTTCTTTTTATTGTTGATATTTTAATCATAAATTAAATGATAAAAAGAAATTTAGAAAAAGCATATTTCGTTATTGTTGAGATTTTTTAATGCTACAATTAATTTAATTTCATTAAAAAAAGTTATTGTGTCAATTTATCAATGATCATTCAATTAATCGTTTCACATTTTTATTTTGCATTAAATTGTGTGCAAACAAGACTTTTCTATAGAAGAAACTTTAAAACTAAAAATTATCCTTTGACGTCAAGACCTTTTTTTGCTTTTTGTTTTTTTTTAACAATCTTAAACCAACTTTATTAAATGGTTATTTCTATTTTATAAAAACATTTTACAAGCAGAGTTTTTGCTTTTAAATATGGTATTATATATGGACAAGAGGATTTTATGTATTGTTTTTTTCTTAATTAAAGGGTGTTTATAAATATATAAGTACCTATAAATCTGTTTTAGGTAGTTAAGAAGTTTTAATTGACTATATATTTTGTTGTTTAAGTCATAAAATGATATTATATGTTTTATACGGCAAATTTTATATTTTATTTAATCTTATTTACATTATTTAAAACAGTTCAAAAAATAATTTATTTGATAGAAAATTAGCTTTTTAAGGTAACAAAATAAAATATTTTACGTGGCCTTAAAAAATCAAAAAAGAAAGACGTTTAGTATTCTATCATATCAGAATAAAATATTGTATATATTTTTTATTTTGGTTACTATGGTCCCTCAGAAACGCCACAACAGTTCGATTTTTTGTTTTTTTACCTTTTTGCATTAACTTTTACCTTTAACCATGCGCCTCCACTTGTAGTACTTTGTTTTTACTTTATACATGACGGTTGACCATATGAGTTAAAAATAAAGTAAATGTATGCAGTTTCAAGTGAATGTAGGTTATTTTTTATGTGCGCTGGTTTTAAATTTACTTTTATTATTGACAGTGGTCAATTTTCTACAAAATAAAAATAAAAGTTGCCTACTGCTGAATGTCAAAAATTTTCCACTGATATAATTTCAATTTTTATTTTTCTGGTTTTGTTTTTCGTCATTTTTCCATTTGGTAAAATTCATTAACAATAATAATAATAATAATAATAATAATAATAATAATAATATTTAAAGATAAATCAGTTAACATTAGTAATATATATATATCGATGTTTTATATTAAAAAATATATTTCACTCATTGTGCTTATGTGAAGTAAATAAACAAATAAAAAAATCCACGTGATTTTATATGTTAATTAATAGTTATTCTAATTTTTTCTTCTAGTAATAATAATAAAGACATTTACATAAAAAAAAAAATAAATAAATTACATAAAATAAACTTTTATAAAAAGACATTATGAGGTGAAAATGAAATTTAAATAAAAAAAATCATAATTTTAATTAATAATGTTGCGTAAGAAACGTAGAATAAACAATTTTTAATTATAATTTCATTATTTAATTATAATTTCTTTTATTATTTATTTGTTTATTATTATAATTATAATTGTGTTTAATATTGTGATTGTGATTTTTGGTTTTTGTTGTTAAAAATAAAAATAATTCATTAAATAATATAAAGAAAACAATTAATGAAATATAAAAGGTGGTTAATGGCAAAACATTGATTAACTTATAAAAAAAAGAATTATAATATAATTGTTGTGTATTGTGTGCTGTCAATTTAATATTAAACATTTATTTTAAATTATTTTACTTATTTTAATAATTATATTTTTAATTAATTAAAAAAAAATAATGTCTGGAATATTTCGCTCAAATCCTAATACACCATCACGTCGTACAACTTTCAGTGCGTTTGGGTAAGAATAAAAAACAAAATTAAATTATTATTAATTGATTTAGAAAACTATTTTTATTGTTATTATTATAAAATACTAGCCTTGTCTGAATTTCCTATAAATTATTATTTTAATGCATTATGATGTGCTATATATTTTTATTAATACTTTTTTTTTTGCATTGAAATTAATTGTTTTGCTGTTTTTACTGTTAATAATGTTAATACTGTTCTAATATATATATTAAATTATATTTTGTAAAATTGTTTTTAATTGAGTCGAATGATGTTTTAATTTAAAATAATTGTTTAATAGCAAAAGCATTTTATTTTTATTAATATCTTTTCACTTGCAAGTGATTTATTTTATTAAAAAAAAAAAATATAAATTGATGTTATTAAACTTGTTGACTAATTTTTAAGTCATTTTTTTTTTTTTTGGCAATTATTATGCTTTTCTTGTTTCTTTTGAATGAAAAATACTATTTTTATTTTTATAAATAATTATCATAATTGTTAACACTAATAAAGAGTTTTTTCCTTCTTACTACAAATCTTTATTAAATCTATTTATTTTTTTTCGAAAAAAGTATTAAATTCTGGCCAATATTGACTAAGATTGATTGGTCGATCACAATTCGTGCGGTTGGCATTTTTCAGGTACTTTGCTTTTCGTTTTTATAAAAAAAATAATAAGTTAAATTCTCTTAATAATTGAAAATCCAGCAGATATTCTCTAAAAACGTATTTAAATGCTATTGTTTCAATTGGTCAATTATTTATTAATTAATTAACTTAGTTACACTGTCTAATATGTCGTCTGTAAATTTTTAATGATGTTTTTTTTTTTTATTAATTTATTTTTTTTTTATAAAAAAATTTAAAATCTTTTTATATAAAAACAACCTAGAGAAGAATACATTCTACAAATCAAGCAAATAAAGTGAGAAATAATTTAATTTTAGACTTTAATAAAAAGAAAAAAAAATAAATTTCCTTCGAAATATTTTTATTTTGTTTTTTAACATATTTTGCTAGCCAAAAAGAATTTTAAAATTGAATTTTTTTTATTACGCCACATGTTTGAAATTTATAAATATATGTATATACATACATTTTTTTTCGCTTATTTCAATTTTCGTTGTTTATTTTAATTATTTTTTTTATTATTATTATTGTTTTCATTATTGACCAATAGTTTATAAGATGTAAAATTATTATTTTATTTATCGTTATTTTTGTCGTCATCATAAATGATCACATCATCATCTCATGTATATTATTGCAATGCGAATTTTATTTATTTCTAAATTTATCCCATCGTTATTTTTTATGCAATAAATTTTTTATGTTTTTAATAATTTATTAACTTTTTAAAGGAATTTTTATTCAAAATAAAAAAAAAAAACCGTTAAAATACGCCGTTATATGCTAATATGCTTGTCAACACAGCATGGTTGGTTTTTCTCAAATAATATTTATTTTCATCTTATTATTCTATTTTAATTTAACTAACCAACACCTCCTACACCTTTTTTCTTTTAATTAGTTCAAAACATATTTTATGTTTAATTGACGCTATATGAAAATTTGCTTAAAACTAGATTTTGTGTTGTAACTTTTATCGATTAAGTGACTAGATTATCTGTCAGAGTAATAATAACTTGCTAAAGAAAAAGTATCCATCCCACAACAAAGGATTAATGATTTCTAATAGCACTATTGCGCATTTATTTGCATAATTAATAATTTAGCATATTTCACGATATACCAATAAGCATGTTTTCGTATAAGTAAACACAATTGATGAACATACATTAATTGATAATTATTAGAAAACAACTGATCTGTAAAAATATATCCGTTTACAATTTAAAACATAAAGCCAAACAATTATATTAAAGAATTTTAAAATGATTGACACCTGCCTCTTACAATTTTCTCATATTTTAAATTTAAAATATTTAATATTTTAAGAATTTCATCGCAAATTTTATTTGACTGGCGACTGACTGTTTAAATAATCTAGAAAATATTTATATAATTGTCATCAAAAATTTATTTAAATTTATGATAGGAAAACTAATCATGAAACGGATGTATAGGATAAACATTTATGCTCTAAATAAACAGGATGTATTGAGAAAAATTTTTGTGTATTATTTCTTTCTAGGTAATTTAATATGAAATTTTCTAATTATGTTTTCTAATCCCCCTATATTCTGGTTACATTTATCAAAAATTAATATAAATTATGCATTTATTCAAGAAACATAAGGAGTCTCGTATCATTCATCTCGTAACTTTATTACAGTTTTTTTAAAGTTTTTATTTTCAAAAATGATAAAATATGTGACGTTATATGTGGGTGGTCCATCAGAAAAAAATTATTTTTATTTTTGTTTATTTTCAATTAAATTTATTGTAAAATTAATTTTTACTTTTATCAAAATTATTAGTATTTTTAATCTAATTCATCTTAAACTTCTGTGTTTCTATTTATGTTAAATAAGTTACAATTTGCGTTTCTCAATGTGTCGGTAAATTTACAAAAAGAAATTTTAACTTGAGATTTTTTTTAGGAGAAACACTTTAGCCTAATTTATTGTGGTAATAAATGTTAAAGGCGCAAATCTTTTTATTCTATTTAATAATCTAATTTTAAATCATTTTTGTTCTTATTTATTATTCTTTTCTTTTTTATTATTATTATTGTTATTACAATTTTAAAAATTAAATTTGGTTTTGTTCTGGTTTTCGCCTTATGCTTTTTGCTGCTTAATGGTTGACTAAGCCTCATCGTCTTGAATTTTTAAATTTTTTTTTATTTTATTCTGTACTTTGGCTGGGATGCAATTTATTTTGTAAACAAATTTGTTGTTTTATATTTAATTAAATTACTATAATCAAAACATTTTTTTTATCTGCTATTTTTAAAATATAAACAAATTTAATTGGGTTGTGCGTTTGGGTTTTTTCTTTTGTAAAAGAAAACCAAACCGCAAACAAAAACGTATATGCACCCCGCAGATTAGTATTTATTTATTTTTGTAAAGTTAATGAAAAAAAAATATAAAATTAATTGATGCTGTTAATTAATTTAAAGAGTATTTTACATAGTATACATTTAAGGTGGTACCCTCTTTGCTTAATTTCATTTGCCACTCGTTGGTTTCTATTTTTTTTTTTATTGTTTTTTCAGCGCTTCATGTAGATTTTTTTTTTGTTAAACCATGTGGCTTGTTTTTATGTTACATAAAAATAGCATAGGATTTTTATTTTTTTTTAATTAAACAATTTATTTCAACAGAAAAACTATAAACATAAATTAATTATCATAAAGTGATTTTACTTTTGTAAACACTGTTGTTTGTATACACACATTATGTTGAGAGTAAAAGAAATAATAAGAAGTATAACAGTCCTAATGCATTATACTAATCATAGTGATATAAAATTACCTAATTCAAAGGTTTATACATTATTGAAACACTTTGATGCACTTCAGCAAACGAACCTAAATTATTTTTACTTTTAAAAAACTTATGTAATGTACTTGTTTTGTTTTTTAATTTATAATAGTAACGAAACACTGGGATTTATTTATAGGATATTTAAAAAAAGAAAGCAATAGTTGCATGGTAAAAAAAAAGAAATTGTTATAAAATTTTTTTTGTTTTTCTTTCCCTATGAGTATTTTCAACAGTTTTGTAACGATTTAAAATAGAAATGTGCAGTCTGTTATAAAATAAACACACATATATTCATTAAGTGCATTTTTTTAATTCTTTTCCTTAACAAATTATTTGGTACAATATTGAATAATGTCTTCATTTATGATATAAGATAAATAAAACTAAGGCACAAAACACAGCATTTGTTTTTTATTCTGGTTTACAAAATAAATCAATTTTTCTGTGTCGCTTAGCTGTTGCTGCATTTAGATTTTATTTAAATGTTAAAAAAAAAAATTCGTCATAAATTAAAACAAAAATTAATAGAAATAAACTTTTGACATAAAGAAGCAACTGTGCTCTTCAGTATTCTCCTTTCAATATTTTTTATCTTTTCCTTTAACAAAATTAAATGCAAATTAATTAAAACAAAATAAGAAGAACTGAGAATATATATTTTTTAATTATTTGATTGACGTGTTTAATGTGTTCTTAGTTTTTTGTTGGCTTCATCAGTATGTTATTAATTAAAAATAAAAAAAAATAAATGTTACAAAATTAAATAGGTTATGATAAACTAAATGAATGTGTAAAAAATATTTATATGCAAAATGTAGAATTCGACTATGTATTTATATATAATGCAATAAGCTATAAAAACTGAAAGCATTATGTTTGTTTTCTGAAACGCATCATGATGTTTAACATGTTTATTTGTGCAAAAAAAAAGCAATCTTCATTACAATAATGTCTTATAGCTAACCGGACCATTAATTAATAATACTTATATATATTTTTAGTAATGAGTACATTTAAAAGGATAGATTATGAGAATCTCTGGGATTAATATTTATTTCTATTAGCATTTCATTTAAAGTCGAGTAATTACTGGCTTGTAATTTTTAACATTTTTTAAACGTAGTCATAACTTCGCTATTTAAAAGCATGCAGGTTTTACAATTTTTTATTTTATTCCAACATGTCTTGTATCAATAAATAAATATTATTTTTCTATAATAAAACACACTAATTCGTAATGTTTTAATATATAATCTTGTATATATCGTTATTTCGTACAAGGAAAAGTTATTAAAAAATGTCTGTAAATATAATAAAATAAAGTTAATACTTTGTATACGATTTTAATATGATTGAACAACACCAAGATTATACTTTAATGCTCATCAAATAATTTTTTAAATAAATCTTTATATAATAAAAAAAAATCTGTTTTTTTTTTTGGCGTACAATGGTCTCTCTGTTGCCCAGATAATGCTTTTAATATTGAATTTTTTTAGCAAAATATTTGCGAAATATATTCACCCGGCTGAAGCAGCTAAAATTTATTTAATAAATATAAAAGTAAAGCGGCGACGACGATATAGTATAAAATTATTAATAAAATGTTTAAGCATTTACATGTGTTGTATGCATTTAAATAATTAAATTACAATAATTGTATAATTAAGTGCATGTTTAACGTATGTTTTATGTATTTAACAGTAAATGATGTTTACCAAAAAAAATTATAATATTTATGTCATTGCACACAATTTTAATTAAAATGTTTAAAATTAATAAATATCGTTTGATGTATGAATTATGAATTCAATTAATTTTAATCTGTTACTGTTGCTGCTGCTCCTCTTCCGGATATTGTATTGTTTTTCTTCACTTATATTTTATTCTTTAAAATATTATTAAATTTCTTTTTGACTGCATTTATAAATCTTGATTGATAAAAAAAAAAGTCTTTTTTAAGTAGGTTATATTAGTTTATTGTTATTATTATTATTGATTTCCAGATTGTAATTATTAATTTTATGCATGCTTGGTTTGGTTTTTTTGATATATAAATATTTCAAAATTAATAAATAATGAAAATGCTAATTATTGTTTTATTTTTAATTGCAGCACGAGTCCTAGTCAATTGCAGGATGTTACGATGGAGGCGTCATGTAAGTTTTAATAATAATAATACGTAATCAATTTAAAACATAAATTCTTTTTGATTCTACTTTTTTTTGATGAGAATAAAAATTTTTGTTTTATTTATTTGATATTATAAATTTACTTTTTTTTTCGGATGATTTGTTGTGTAGGATTTTGTATCAATTTTTGGATTTTAAGAAATAAATTTTTTGTGTGTAATTTTATAACATTCAGAGTCAAAAGTTCATTATGTTATTTAGAAAACGAATAAAATAAAAAAAAAATATCTATCATTTTAATTGCGGTGTTATTAATATATTTATTAATTTAATTTCATTTTCGTTGCATTTTGTCGGTGTTAGGTGATGATGGTTTTAATTTATGTATATATATTTTCTAATCTCGAAATATAGGTCGTGTTATTTATCTTAATATCTTATTTTTTCCATTAATTTATATGTTTTATGTGCCGAAAATTTCTTTGACAGCTAACCTGGTGAAAAAGAAAATATATATAAAAAACTACTGTCTGTACATTTTTTGTAGAATAGGAATTTCCTTTATTATTTTATTTGTGGTTCTAATGTGTCACTATTAACTAATTGGTTTCCTTTCCTATTTGTTTTTTTTTATTGTGTTTTTTATCAAGCCCTGATAATATTTTAATTAAATTGGTTAGTGGTTGGTAATATTGTTTACTTTTTTAATTGAATTATAATCATTGTTTCGTTTTGCAAATTTTTAGTTTTGTTTAAAAATAATTTATATTTACTATTCTTAAAATAATATTTACGCTTTGCATACACAGAAATTGTTTCCATACTGAGTCTATTTAAACTATTGAATTCAAATCAATATCAATTTCTTAATACAAAAAAATAATCTTTAAACGATATTATTGCTACTTTGTAAAATAGAAGTGACTATTCTATTTACTTTATCTATAAACAAAAATAATTAAAATATATTGTAATTATTAATAAACAGTCGTTTAATATGACTCGTACAAAGACCGATCAAAGAGCGAATGCATATACAAATAAATGAAATAAAATTAACAAGAGTTATAATATAAATCAAATAATAATAATACTAATAATAATCAACCAATTTTTGGTGACTTATATTTAGTCTGTTTCATTATCTTTAAATATAAATAAAATATTTAATTTAAATTTCTATTATTTATTGTAATTAGTTTAAATTAGTGTATTATATGATATATATTTTAAATATACTTATATGATATTAAGTCTGTGGTTTTCATTCGCACTTAACAATTGTTTAATTTGTTTTTATATTCAAAAAAATATTTGATTGAAAATGCTTAACGATGGTGTGTTGAGAAATTAGATTTCAAGTTACAATTATTTTTTTTTTAAATTTAATTTAATAAAAACGATTGTGTTATATATCTCCCCAAAAATAAACAGAATAGCAGCAGACATCGTCTCTATTGTCAGTGTATTATTGTTGCTTATATAAATTCAAAGTTCAAATTAATATCAAATTCTATAATAGAACTTATATTTTTATGAAAAATATAATGAAAGTGTTGTTTTATTTTTTATTCTGTAAATATAGATGCAAAGAGAAAATTAAACTGAAAATTTGGTTAAATGCCAAGAGAGTAGATTTTTATTTTTCCTTTTTATGAAAATAATAGTAAAAATCATCAGAAAAACTTTTATTTTTCTAGTTGTGCAAATATAATATTTTTATTATTTACTTTGTTTTCTCTTGCTGATTTTTGATTCGTCATTTTCACGTAGAAAAGGAAAATTAAATGTTATGTCTTAACGCCAATTGCTTGTGTGAATAATAAAAAATGAAAATGATAATAATAAAAACAAATGCTTTTAGCTTTTTAAAATTTTATTTTTGTTCAATTTATTAAAGGAATTGACCGATTTAACTTTTTTAATTTCAATACATTTAATTTTTCAGTATGTTGTGTTTTTTGTTTGGCTAAATAAATACAAAGCGAAACTATTAAGTGTTTATTTAAATTAATTTAATTTCTATATACATTGTTGTGTCGGATTTTAGATTTTATTATTATTTGTTGAACCGAATAACGCAACAAGTTGAATGGAACTTCTTTTATATTCTGTTTGTTATTAATTTAACGATAATCTATTTTGTTATAAATCGAATGTTTAATATTTCCTTATGGCTTGTTATTTTTAATTATTATTATTATTATTATTGAAAAATTTAAATCAATTACTTGCAAAAATCTTTTAACTTATATTTATTTATTTTTCTTATTTGTACGACTTGACTTATCAACGTAATTTGTAATCTATCCGACTAAGCTAATTTATATTAATAAGTTTAAATAGCAAAATGAGCTGTAAAATAATATGTATTTCATAATCTGTCGAATGATAATTATAATTATTATTGTTTTGTTTGCTGTTTTAACAGTAACATTAAATTAAATCTTTATCATTTAGTTTTTATTTTCTAGCAAACATAAAAAATGAATGACTCAAGTATGCATTATTCGTATTGTATCTTTTTTGCAGACAATGTTGTTTTAAAGTTAGTTTATTTACTTTTTTTTTTGTTGATATTTTAATTATTGTTAATCTTCTTGAAAATTAATATTCCTATGTTATTTAGATATTAAATCACTGACCCTAAAAAATATGGATAGTGGCTGAGTGCCAACAGGCACTTCTCCAGTTATTTATTTATGATATTTTTCATGTACCTTTCTTTTAGTTTTTTTTTTCATTTTAGTGTTTTTTTATGTTGTTTCTATTTCTATAATTACAATTAAAGGATTTTATTTATTGTTGTTCCTTATTTATGTCCTATGATTCACTAGTTAAATATTTTATGTTGTTGAATTTTTATGCTTAAATTAATAATCGGCACTTTGCTGCTACGGTTTCTTCTCATGGTGAACTATAAATAATTATTTAAAGAAAGAAAAGAAGTACATACATTTTGTTGGTCGCTAAATGAATAAACGAAAAAAAAAATCATATCAGATTCTTTGATAATTTTTATTTATTTTTCAATCAATAATTCATTGAGAATTTATTTTAAAAACAAAGAAAATTTGTTAATTAATTAATTTATTTATTTATTTATGTTTGATTTTTTATTTTAGTTCTTTTTTTTTTTTTTTTTTTTTTTTAATACACATAGTTTTGACAGTTTCCTATTAATTTATTTCTTCCTGTATATTTTTTTGTTTTCCTTAATTTAAATTATTAAATTTTATTTTATTGTCCTTTTTATTTCATATCTAAAATTTTAGAAACCATATAGTCTAATAAAATGTCACAAAATGTTGAAGAATTTGTGAATGGTTAAAATATAAATTGTGGTTTGTTGTCAATTCGCATTAATGTTATTAATTTTTTACACTTTTTTACAGATGCATTAGGCTTTCGATCGCCATCCAGTGGTAATAGTGCTGGGTTTAATAGTCACACATTATCTAACTCAAGTGGGGGGAAACAAAATTCACCTATCCAAGGACGATCACTCCGAGAATATGAAGAGCAAATGACAACACTTCGTAAAGAAAATTTTAATCTTAAATTGCGGATATATTTTTTGGAAGAAAAAAATCCAACACTCGGTTCTGTTGAAGGTCCCGATTCAATTTATAAACAAAACATAGACATGAAGGTTGGTTTTATTTACTTTTCATAATTTTAAAGAAATTCATTAATAAATATATTTAAAAATTTAATTTTACTAAGGTTGAAATTGAATCGATGCGCAAAGAATTACAAGATAAACAGGAACTATTAGTACAAGCATCAAAAGCAATTGAATTAATGGAAAATGCACGACAGGATGCTGAGCATAAACATCAGCTTGTTGTTGAAGAACTAAATGAAAAAATTCATTATTTAGAAGTGGAAATAAAAAATATTGAACAGCAATGTGATGACAGGCGATATAGTAATGAATATTTGAAAAATAGTTTCTTAGTGCCAAATAATGATGCTCAAGAAAAGGTAATTTACTTTGCTCACAAATTATTTTGATAAATTTGATAAAATAATAAAAAATGTTTATTAAAACCATGCAGATTACTGAATTAGAAAATGAATTAAAGGTGTATAAATTAAAATGTGATAATATTAATGATTTAGAAGAAAAACTGAGAATAAATGAGGAGAAATTAACAATGTATGAGACTAAAAATAAAGATTTATCGGAGAAAACGTTGAGTCTAGAAAGATTATTGGCCGATAAGGAAAAATTATGCGGTGAATTAGAGGTTTGTTGGAAATTTTATTTTATCATCTATATATTTATGTGTATTTATAATTATTTTCAATATTTATAAATCTCTAATGAGTTTAATTTGTGACATATAATAATAATAATGATATATTGTGTTTTAATTAATAATAAAATCAAAACAATTCAATAAATAGAAATGTATTGTTGAAAAAAATGATTACATATTAAAAATTTTAAATGATTGTAATATAACAAAAAAAAATTACGACATTTTATTACAAGAAAATGAGCGTTTAAAAAATTATTTAGATGATAAAAAGAAAATTATAATTGAACAAAATCGTTTAATGCAGGACGTTCATGTGAGATAATATTCATTTTATTATTAGTATTAATAGTATCAATAATATTATTAATAAAACTTAAAATAAATTTCCATATTTATAGAATACAATTATAAATAAGCAAAAAAACTTAGAAAAATTTCAATTAATGATAAAAAATTATGAAGAAGAATTAACTGAAATAAAAAATGAAAAGAAAATATTATTAAATGAGAATACTTATTATAAAATGTATTTGAAAACGTTAAGAGAAACGACACTGCAATCACAAGCGCCGCCGCCGCCACAATCATTGATTAATAAAAAATCAAATAATAATAATAGTAAACCATCGTCAAATAATTTTAATTTATTAATTGATAATAATAGTAAACATATAAATAGCCCAAATAATAATAATAGCAGTAAAAAACAACAATATTTAGCTAACCCATTATTTTCGAGTTCAATTCATCCATTAGATGATTATCATCGACATCATAATAACAATAATAATAATAAAATAAGTAAAAATAATTTAAATATTGATGATTTAATTCAAACTAATCTATTTGAACGTATTGATAATATAAATTTAAATTATAAGAAAAATCTCAATAATAACGTTAAGTTAACAGAAAATATTGAAAAAGCAATTAAATCTACGTATACTTATGAAAATAATAATAGTAATAAAAAAACAATACGTGATTTTCAATTAATACAAAATAAATCAATTAATAATAAGACATCGTATGATGTAAATAATTTATCAGCTGTTCAAGGTAATGACGATGCTTCAAAGGTATAACATAGAATTCAGTTTTTTCTTTTACTAGATGAGTATTCGTAATGTATGTAAAGTTAACTTGTTGCGTATTTTCGGTAAAACAATACTTTTCTCTTAATTCTTTATTCATATTAATATTATTTAAAGTATAGCGTCTTATAAAGAGCATAAACAAACTTGAATACTCATCTATATTTTTTAATAAGAAATAAAATAAAATATTCATTTTAAAATATCATTTTCAGAGTATTTTTGATAATAATTTATTTTCAACAAATGGTATACGATTAATTTATGAAAAAATCAAAAAAACAACAAATGAACAATAAAAGAGATGACTACGACGACAACCGTTTTTAAAATCAGAATAGCACCTTCAGTCGCACTTTCAATTCGCATTTACTAAAATTAAAATTTTTATTCGAAATTTGAAAATGTTTTGAGAAAGTCACAACAAATTTATAAATTAATGTTTTTTTTATTTTTAAATAATTAAAACATATTTTTGCTTTTTCTATACACGCACACAATAAAAATAAATAAAATCATTTTTTTCAACATATATATTTTTATTTATTTTTTTGAAATAAAATTGATTTGTTTAGGGTTATGTACGAGAAACCAAAAAAAAAAAAAATTATTGTGAAAATAATTGGTTGGTTATTGCATTTTCAAATATATGCCATTTGTCAATATTTAATATTGATCCTAAATTCATTATTTGCGGATCGAATAAAAATGTCTGTTGTTCTGTAGACCCTTTAGAAAGCTATTTACATTACAGTTTATCAAATGTTTTGTAATATTAGGCATAACAGCATTAACATGCACAATTTCAATTGTGGTGGATTATTTAATTTATGATATATTATAAAAAAATTCATTGCAAGACATTGCTAACATTATTGTATATATTTTATTCATTTTAATAATGTAACATTTTTGTTTAATTCGTAATTAATTTATCTATATTGCTAATATTTATTTGCATTTATTAAAAGCATTTTATTAATATGTAATATGTATATTACTATCAATGTTAAATTACAATAATTATTCCTCTTTTATAAATTAAACTTCTTTATTAATTTTTAGGCAATTAAGGATCAACTGTATGAGCATAAAAAATTATTAGCAGAAAAATCGTGCATATTAGAAATGACTGAAGAACAATTAAAAGAAAAGGCAAAAGCACACGATAATGCGTGCAAAGCAGCACAGAAATTTCTTCTTCATGCAAAAACATTACAAGAATCATGTGAACGTTTGAAAGCATCAAAAGATGTAAGATTATAATAATTGTTACTATCCTTATTTAATTTTTTAACATTTTTCCGATTTTTTTCAGATTCCTAACACAGTTGATACTAATTTATTAGAAAATAATACTGAACTTGAACGTTTGCATTTAGTCATTTCTGAAATGAAATTAGAAATTGATCAATTGCGTAGTGAATTAAAAAAGAAAACAATGAGTTTACAAGGCTTAGTTAACAAAGAATTATGGGAAAAAAATCGTGAGATTGAAAGATTAATAAAAATGTTAAATCTGCGTAATGCCGTCAATCCGTCATCTATAAATGATAGTTGTATGACTAGTGCTATAAGTCCGACTGTGCTCAGTGAGGAAGATCAATTACAAGTATCATTTACTGAAGCACAATATCAACAAGCTGTGGATAAAAATCTTCATTTACAACGCAAAGTTGATATGTTAATACAACGATTGGAAAAAACATCAGCTGATACTGTAAGTATAGATAAGTTACGTGCTGAATTGGAGGAAGCACACAAAGAGACTGCTCAAGCTAATAAATGGCGCAATGAGTGCGGCCAATTGTGTACTGTATTAACAGTCCGTCTTGAGGAATTAGCTTTATTCTTGGATTCATTGTTAAAACGCAAAGAGTTGGGAAATGTTGGCGCCGATCGTCGACATGCTATTCGTAAGGCTGTTGATCGCAGTCTCGATTTATCGCGAAGCCTCAATATGTCACTTTCAATGACTGGTTTAGGAATGAGCGAACATAGTTTAGCCCAATTGAGTTCTTTATCTGGCTTCCTAGAAGAAGGGCAATCGTTTATGACACGCGATAGTCTTGATACGACAAAGGCAATGGAAAGTATACATGAAGAAAGAAATCCTACATTTAACACTCCAGAATCTAACAATTCCATCGTAGCAACTAAAACAATTCTAGATACCACAAATGTTGAAGAGCTTAAAGATGAAGTTAAACTTTTGCGCAGTGTTGTTGGAAAAGCATTGCATATGTCTCCTCCCGAGAAAGAAATGAAGCGCGATCGCCGTTCACAATCAATTTTAGTTACATCAACCACTAATTTACCACTCAACAAAATTGAACAGCATTCAGAATCTGAAGCTTGGTCTGAACCGGATCGTAATGTATCATTAGCACGTATTGGATTGGAAGAGACAAAACTAAATGTAAATAAAAAGCGAATTGTTCGTCATTCAACTGATTCTGACTCGACAACCGGTAGTGATGAAGATGATAACAGTAATTTGGTCAATGATAACAGCAAATTACCTCTATCAAATTCATTAACATCAAATAAGGACTTCAAT
The DNA here is from genome assembly GCA_963942525.1 of Ptychoptera contaminata. Classification (NCBI taxonomy): domain Eukaryota; kingdom Metazoa; phylum Arthropoda; class Insecta; order Diptera; family Ptychopteridae; genus Ptychoptera; species Ptychoptera contaminata. The sequence goes on along the minus strand of OZ012636.1, from coordinate 38,804,872 downwards.
GAAAAGCTAAAGGCGATGAAAAATATAATATCGGAACGGGACAATCAGTTAGTAGCGGCACAAATAAAGCTGATCGAATGTGATAATAATGGCAAACGCGAATGTATTAAATTGGAAGAGCGTATAAATGAGCTAAGGAAAATGCATAGTGAGGAATTAAGTTCCATTAAAAATGAACGGGATCGTTTACGTGATAATTTGTGTGCAGCTGAATTAAAATTGACAGAAATGCGCGATGAAATTTATGAATTAAAGCAAAAACACTCAAATGAGATTGAATTTATAATAACAAGTGAACGGGCCAAATTGGAGCATTATAAGCGAGAAATGGTTGAATCCCTGAAAAAAGACTGGGTTTCCCAAATTGTTTATGAGAAGAAGATTAATGAATTAAACGATTATAAAATCAAAATTGGAGAGTCGATGAATCGCGAACATTTATTGCGCATACAAGTCAGCGACAATGAAATAATGATAAAGCAGTTAAAGAAATCTATTGATGATTCTACACTACAAATATCGAAAGCCATTGTTGAGCGCACAAAGTGCTTAAATGAGAAACATATTCTAGAAACGAATGTCAAGGAGTTAGAAACACATATTAATTATATGAATAATGAATGCGCAGAACTTAATCAACGAATTGTGACATTAGAAAATGAAAACGCTGTTTTGCAAAATCGTTTGATAGCAAATAAGCGTAATGCAATTGGCACAAATGCACAAAATAAAATATTGCAACGTAATAAAAATGTAAATTCCGATTATGTGTCTGAAGATACAACAAATAGTGATTCAACTATTAATCGCGTAACTACAATTACTCAAGAAAAAAATATTATTAATAAGCAAGAACTAAATCGTTCAAATGATAATTCATCACCAGATTTAGGAATTGAAAGCGATGCTGGACGCATGTCTAGTGTTGAGTTAAGCAACTTACAGCGTCCAATGCTCAAAACAATCGAATTAACCAAATCAATGACGAATTTATTAACGAATGTAGATAATGAAAGTAAGTTTTTTTGTGTGTGCTTATTAATCTTGTATTGTGGTTTTATTAACTGTTCTCTTTTATATTTTAGCTAAAATACTTTCGCCAAATAATAAGTCAATTGATAATGATAATAATAATAAAAATGATAATAATGTAGCTGAATCTATTAATAAAGTGCCATTAATTCATGATTGTGAAAAAGTTGAACAAGAAAATAAGTATTTAAAACGAAAATATATTCGTAATAAGTTACGCTTAGCAGAATCATGCTTGAAAATACAATTATCGAATCAACGAAAGGAACAAGCTGAGAAAGATATACGTCAGGAACTTGCTAAAACGCACAATGTATTAAAAAATGCTCGCACCAATATGGAATATGAATTGGAGCAAAAGAAAAATATTATTAAAACATCGCCAAAAAGGGATAACTTATCTAGTAACTCATCATTAAATAAAAGTGGCGGAGAGGCGGCAACTATGACAGTAAAAACTACAATATTAGAAAATAGAATGCAAGACAACCAATAATAATTTATATTTTTGCGGTCTTGTTTTTTAATATTTTTATTTTTCTACAATATATATATATAGTTAATAATGTCTCAGCTCGTCCGTCCATATGCAGCTAATTTTCATATTGATTTATAATTTTCGAATATTAATTTTATTTTGAATTTTTTAATCCGTTTTGTTTATTGTTTTTATTTTGTAACAGTTTTTTCTTTTCTTTTTTTTCTTTCTTTTATATAAGACTTTAGAGAATTAAGACATACAATTAATCCATTCATATTGAATGATGACGATTTTAGTGTAAGATTTTTTTTTTTTATTCTTTATTGCTTAATTAATTTAATTTTTAAATGGCTTTTTTTCTACATTAAATAAGGGTAACACAATCAGGTTCTTAATAATATTAACTGAGAAATATATTAATTAGATAATAGTCTTATATGTATTCGACGAACGAAATGTATTAAAAAAGCGGATCACACTAAATATAACGAAAATATAATTTTAAGTTTGTTTAGTAAGAATAAAAAAACGAATTAAAATATAAATAATATAATTAATAGTAGCAAAAAAAAAAAAAAATACATGCCAAGAATATATTTTTTTAAGTTTATTAATTAAAATATTAACGAGCACGATAAAATGAAAAATTTATAAATGTGTTTGAATGAATTACGAACAAAATGTTTCATATTATTTTAGTTTAATATTAGATGGCACTCGTTGCTAGTAAGAGATTTTTTATTTGTTTTGTTTAAATATATTTTTGTTTCCTATTTTTCCATAAAAGAAGATTTGAATTCGATTTTATAATAAAATAATTAAATACATATATAATTAAAAATGTTTTATTTAGCATATTAAAAAAAAAGGTCTTACCCTTGTATTTACAACATTTAGCATTTAATTATATTTACATTTGTGCTGTGTTTGAGAAAAGGTTTGTATAACAGATTTAATGTCGAGGGATTAAAATAAATAGTATGGAGGAATCAAGATCTTTTAATAACATGAATAAACATATCGAAATAGGGATTGTTAATAAAAGATTTTTTGGTTTATTTTTTTTTTACAAAAATATCGATTGTCGATTTTATTTTCATTTATATTTTTAGTATAATTTTCTAGTTATATTCATAATTTTGGTAAACAATTTCATTCTTCAGTTTTTTTTTTATTTTATTCGGTTATTTTATTTAAAACTATTTAAAAGATATGCTTTTTATCTATTTTTATTTTATTTTTGCATAAATTTTATAATACTACTTTCTATATTTATTTAAACGTGTTACACATTTTGCTTTGGTTATTTTTTATAATTTAGTTATTTGTGCTCATTTCATTTTAATTACATTTAAAAGCGCGATTAGGTTATATATATATAATTTAAAATTCACTAAAAATAATTTTATTAAAAATTGTAATCAATTATTTTTACAGTCTCTGCATTCTCATAAAAAATATTAAGTAAACTTTCTTATTTTTTTTTAATAATTGATTTCAAATGAACGGACAAATATACATATGCGACATTCGTTGTCATTAATTATTAGGATTTTGCTTTTTAATTTTGTTTTTATTTAATCAGTTAGTTCAACTAATAAAAATGATTCTAATAAAGTAAACTAAAAAAAAATCTAAATTTCTAGACTAGTAAAATCACAACACAATTATTTCTTTTTTTATTATAAAAAAAAACAACTAAATTTTTAAAATAGTATTTTGGATAATAATTTTAAGGTATAAGAATAATAAATATGAATATTCCTTCTTTCAGTTACTATTAAACGCAATAGTAGCTGAATTAGAAAATTTCAGAGTATTGTGGCAAATTGATTTATTGCAACAAAATGTTTTTCCTCATGGTAAGTACGAAGTATTAGCCCAAGAATGCTTGATGTATCAACATCTCCCAGCCACATGCCCATTGATTGATAATTTTCTAACATTGATAAATATGCTAGAAAAGTAATTTTTTAAATGTATAATTATAATTATATTGTAATAATACCGTTACTAACCAATAAACATTTTTGGATTAGATAAACTAAGTTGTACTTGTGGTGACGATAATAAAGCTTTTAATACTGGGGAATCTGATGGTAAACCATCGCATAATTCGGTTAAACTACGACTTCTGTTTCCAATTAACCATTCACACTAAAAAAAAGTATTATCGTTCAACTAAGTGCAAATATGTAATGAATTACTATTTAACTTACAGCAGCTGGTTTGTTATTTCTAGTTGCTTTTAAAGCTTCTCTTGCCTCAGCTTCACTAAATCCCATATCGGTTATAGACGCTATCATCTCATTAGATGCTGGTATATCACGTGCTGAATATATACGAATAATTTCTAATAATGCTTCTATGTTTTCCCGAGGTGTTTTCGTATTATTAAATTTTTGCGATAAACTAGAAGATTGTTGCAAATCATCAATTAGTAAATTCGGTTGACTTTGATTTTCAATAAGCCAATCTAGAGCAGCTGAGTAAACATCACTGAATGGACAATACAAAACACATAAATACAGGGAAATTTATAGCCAAGATTCAATCATAAAATATTATAATTACTTTTTTAATAACAGAGCATGAATTACTCTCGTCCTAGGAAAACCCATATCAATTAAACATTGTACTGTATCTGCCTCATGCCGACGTTTATTTATTAATTTCTGCTTTAACATAATTATCAAACGCTCAGCATACGGACCTGCACCAATTATATATGCAGATGACTGTGCTAATGAAATTAAGATTTTTCGCATATCGAACTGTAGCTAATTTATAAAAACATAAAAAATGATTCAACCGAATGTATAATAATAAATAAAAATTATATACGTCATTTTGGTAAACCATTTCATCAATATTAACTCGAGGGGGAGTTGCGCAGGCTATAGGTACATCTTTGGTAGCAGACGCTATTTCCTCTGCTGTTGGCCCAGGTATACTTTCTTCATCAATCTCTAAATCAATTCGTTTTACAGCCAAAACAAATTCATCTGATATTACAATAAAAATATTACAATAATGCACAAAAAATATACACACTAAAGTAACAAACCTTCATCAGTTACATTAAGTGCTAGTAAAGGTAAATTTTCATTGAATAGCGAACGATGTTTTGCTCTTATTAACTTGTATTTGTTTAGTAAATTTTTAACATCGGTTGCAAAATGTGGCAAAGCATCATAAACGGATATAAACTTATCAAGGGCTATTTTTTTTAAATCTTCACCCGTACGTTTTGTATCAATTGTAACAACAACAACGCCGCCGCGAGGGCTTATTACTCGAACACTTACTTCGTTAATTGATGCTCCCGGCATACTATCATTTATATCGTTAAGTGGTTGATCTTCAGGTGACTGATGATTATTTTGATTTGAATTACTTCCGCTATAATTAAATTAATATTTTTTACATAAAAAAAAACTATTCATTTCAAAATAATAAAACCGCAAATGAATACAAACGATTTTTTATTAAAGGAACTAAATAATCGGGATAAACGTTGCATTATTTAAATATAAATAGAAAAATATAATTTATAAAATCAAAATCTACATTAAACTAAAATTTTATCAAACTAAATTACTAATCAAACCATATAAAAATTAAAATTTGTTTTCTTACTTTCGACAGCAAAATGCTGTAGTTAAATTTTGTTTTGTAAAATCAATGCTACTATTATCACTACTTGTTTCACTTATATTATCATTATTTGTTAAAATTACAGTTGATGTTTGATTAGTTCTTCCATTTATAACATGCTGCGGAAATGATGTGTGCCTAGAACGACTATGGCCAGCTGGACTATTATTTGGACTTGCTGTTAAACTATTTGATGATATTGTTGATGTACTTCCATTACTCCTGCTATTCTCCCTTTTTCTAGATGCAAACCATCTAGCACGACGCTCTGCAAATTTTTCGCGCATCCAAGGTATCATCCTTGAATTTTATCCTTTTTTGTTGATAATTTGTACAGATTTTATAATACCACTATAATTACTATTTTCTAAAGCAACAAATCAATAGCAATAATATTGCTGTCATTTTAATTAAACAATATTAAATTAGTGTTTTAGGTATTTATTATTTTTCAAAAACACTAATGGTAAATCAAACTATTTTAATTAGAAAATACATTAATTATAAAATTATTCACATTAATTAATAATTTTCCATATGCAATTAAATATTAAGCGAGTTTGTTTTTATAGTAATGTCAATAATTGAAACGTCAGTTTTGACATTATTATTTTGTTGCTATTATTTATTATTGGTACTGCCTGATGGAGTTTTAATAATGGGAAATTTTTTAATTATCCCTTATTTTGTTTAAGTTTATAACGGGTAAAAACAATTGATTGTTTATTATTTTTGATAAGCACATTTTCATTGTAAAATAATGTTACTTATTTTCTTTATTATATATTAAGCAATTTTAATGTGTTTTTGTTATTTGTGTGTTTTTAATTTGTTTTATTTTTATAAATTTAAAGTTTTTATGTTTTAAATAATGGACAGTAAGTAAGACTACATATCTACAATAAAGCATGGAAATTAACAAGTTATTTCTTTATTCTAGATAATACAATTTTTCAATTAGTTAAAAATAATGATTACGATAGTTTAAATTTAACTTTGACATTCACTGAATATTATAATTATATTAATTTGATTGATATTTATGGAAATACACCATTAATGGTTGCATGTTGCTTAGGATTTGATAGATGTATTGGAATATTATTAAAACATAATGCATGTCCTTTACATCATAATTTTGTTGGTAAAATATTTATTTATGTCTAATAAATAATGTTTTTGTTTAAATAATATTTTTTTTCAGGTTTAAATGCATTGGCGTTGGCTGCATTTTCAGGAAATATACTTTCATGTATGCATTTATTAAATTATTGTCCATACAATAAATTTAATCAATGCTGCTTGTTACCTCCAATATGTGCAGGAATAATAAATGGTCATTTACCGATTGTTAAATATTTTTCTGAATTTTACCCTAAACCAAGTAAAATATCAACACAGCAAGGTAAATAATAATAGTTTTGTGTAAATTTGCAACCCAAACAATAGTTATTCAAATAAATACATTTAATACTTTTTAACATGAAAGCACAGATGGCTTATACTATTAATTATATCGTTACTTCATCAAGTTACTAAACAAAATTAAGTATGAATCGTCATTAATTTGTTATAATTTGTCGTGTAAAGTAGATCATTTAGTATTAATTGTACCAAGTTATTAATTACTGTTTTATTAAACAATCCTTAAAATAAATAATAGAACTTATGTTAATATTTATAAAATAATCTTACATTATTCGTAGTAAATATATGAAAGGATTTTTTAACAACAAAAATATATATATAAATAAGCAAAACGTGGTTTTTTGTAATAACGGTAAATAATTTTATTCATTCATTTCAGGCATTACACCTTTAATGTTTTCAATATTATATAATAAACCGACAATAACGGAATATTTATTAAATTTTGATAGTTTACTTATTAATAGAAACGCATTAAATCTAACCGCTGGTGACATTTTAAACTATTTGAATAACAAATTGATAATGGGTAAATATAATTTATTATTAATTTTATTCGTTAGTGCTATATACATATATGTATAAAATAAATAAAACATTTGTGTTATATTAGATACTTCTGGATTTAAGACACCTACAACTCCTTGTATAACGCCCGATAACGGATTAATCTTTAAGTTCCCATTAGTACCAATTCAACATAACACTACGAACCATAACCGTCGATCGTTTACACCTTTACTTAATCAGATGACAACACCAAACATTTCACCGATCAATAAAACACATTTTGTAAGAAAATCAACTAATAATCTTAAAAGTGAAAGTTGTTTTGAAAAGAAATTAACATCACCCTCTATAATGCTGAATAATAGTAAATTAAGTAATTCTGTTTTAAATAAAAATATAAGCGTTGCAAGTATTTTGAATGATCTTAAAATGTCAAAATATGTAGCTATTTTTACTGAAGAAGAGGCAAGCTTTTCTAAATAAATTTAATTTAATAAAAATAATTCTAACAAATAAATTAATATTTCACAGATTGATCTTGAGGTATTTGTAACGATGAACGAGGAGGATCTACGCTTTGTTGGGATTTCCAACAAAAGTGATTGTCATATAATACTAGCAGCTATAGAGGATTTGAAAAACTTATAGAAAGATGTCTATTTATTCTATGTATCTTTTTTGTGTTTTATGTTCAGTCAATAATAAGTTACTCAATTTTAATATAATTTTTGTATGATTTTGATAGTCAATAAATGTTAATATTTTATTAAAATTCAAAAAATTTATTATTTCTTTTATATAAACATATATGACGTATGAGAGTAGGAGTATTAAAAAATTTAATTTATTTGGAAATATCCTCGATATAGGCTATTTTGTTTTTAAATTTTAGTTTCTGTTATCGAAATATTACTGTATTATATATATATATATATATATATATATATATTTATATATATATAATACAGTATATAATATGTATAATAAATATACGTGTATATCAAGTACATTTTTGAATAAATTAAATTTTTTAATACTGTCTTCTCTCATACGTCGTAGAAAAAGAACTTCACTTACTTCAAAGTATACTTTAACGAAATTAGAAAATAAAAAAGGTTCTTCTATTTAGGCTGATTTAATCGAAGTTTCTGTTATCAAAATTTTACTGCAAATTTATAAATAAATATATATAATAAAAAGAATAATAAATTTTTCGAATTTTAATAAAATATTAACATTTATTGACT